>OW051465.1:0-1200000 GCA_932521415.1 Oscheius sp. DF5120 | reverse complement strand
ACATTTTTTATTGAATATTTGTCTATTTCAGATATGATGCGAAATTATAGTACGTTGGGACCTGGCTCCTCTCAACCAACAGGATCAATGAATGTACCACAACAGGTGCTTTTTGGAATTTAGGCGTTTTTCATTCTTCAAAATCAGGTCCCTCAAGCCGTGCCGTCTTTTCCACCAACAGAACCACCAATTAATTTAGCAAGTAAAGTAGCCGAAGTATTTCTAACAGCTGGACATGCTTTTCAAAAATTAGGCGATCTAACTTTACAACTTCATTCTACTGTTGAACCAGACGAATGGTATACTTCTAAAAACTTATTGTATAACGGTTTTTAGTAAATGGACGGAAAGAGATGTTGATCAGTTGAGGGATTCGTTAACACGTTTTGCACATGAGTTGGATATGATTAGTCAAAGTGTTCAAGGAAGAACCACGTATGTTATATTCGTTTTTAACTTTTCTTTCAGTAAGCATATTAAAACGGATATCAAACGACGTCATATGATACAGGAAGATCCTAGACGACCGGTGTCTCCTGGTATGAAAAGACAAATCCCTATGACCAGTGGTATGCCAACCAAAAGAATGAATATTGTACAAGCACCGAAAGCCGTACCAATAAGGGTAAATTAATTTTTTAGTTCTTCACAAAAATTTAGACTGTTGTTCCTCTTGCCCCACCAAGTCGGATTCCTTTGTCAACGCATCCGTTAACTTCACAAACACATATCAGCGATCAACCTTCACAATATTCTACGAGTACAAACAACAATAACAACAATCAATTCCAAGCGTAATGCATATTTTATATTTTTTCAATTTGGTGTATACTTCTAGATTTTTGCATGTCATTCACTCACGTTACACCGTTAATAAAAATGTTAAAATTTAGGAAACAACTCGATAATCAAAGGTCCTGATGACCTAAAGATATCTTTTTCTGGATAACATTCATTGTTTAAACGTGAAATATGATTTGCTGACTGTACATACAAGTAGAATGCATAAAAATGTGAACAATCATTAGACTAACCCGCTTATTTTGTTCTTATTATTGTTGATAATCTTGCGATTCTCTCTAATTAATTCCTCCAGATTATCAATAATTTTTTGCTTCTCAGCTAGAGTACATTGAATTTCTGCTTTCCACATATTTAGTCCTTCTTGCAGCTTTCCTTCAATTCTTTCACATTCAATGATTTTTAAATCCATATCAATGTTCACTTGCTGGAGAGTAAAATGATCCTCCTCTAATGTCCGAATTTTTTCTACATATTCGTGAATAAGCGTTGCATCTAGATCCTTTATCCTTTTCTCATCTTCTTCCCGTTTCACATTCCGCTGTTGTTTCATAGTCATTTGTAGTTTTCTCTCACGGTATTTCTTATTTTTTGCAGCATAACCATATAGATTTTTTCTTTTCTTTTTTTTTGTATCCATTATTATTACCTGAAAGTAGAAATATTATCTGAAAAAAATGAAAAAAAAAAATGCAAAAATCGTGAAACAAAAAATAGAAAGTTTAGGCCAAATTTCCAGTTCCCTGGTATACTGTATTTTTTTACTGTTCTATTTGAGCAGGGGGAATTTTCTTTTTGCAGATGTTTCCCGCTGTTAGACTACTCCGGCATGCCGTTCCTTTGCGTAGCAGATTGCTATTCAATACAGATACTTCTTCGGCAAGTCCAGCAGAAGAAGACTATGCTGGGGATATCAGTAAATTTGTGGATAGTATTGGTTTAGATGTGCGAAATACAAATGAAGTAAGGCTCCGTTTACATTTTTTAAATTGAGATTTTAGGGAAAATCATTTGCTCGTATGCTGAGAGAATCTAAACTTATGCAATTAGGCGATGTTGAGGGCCGAGTTGTAATTGGTAAAATTGTACACAGAATGCAAGATGTTAGTTTTTTTTATATTTTTCATGTTTTGTTTTAGGATCTTTACGTTGATTTTGGAATGAAATTTAATGCAGTTTGTAAAACTCCACAAGTTGATAGCGAGTAAGCACCATTTTATAATAGAGTTACGCTTTAGCTCATATCGGGTGGGTTCCAATGTTCTTATTCGCCTTCATGATCTTGAACTGAGTGAAAGATTTCTAGGATCAAAAAAAGATTTAACCTTATTAGAAGCTGATGCAACATTGTTACGATTACTTCGACCAGGAAGACGACAAGAATCGAAAGGTTTGTTATCATGTTCTGTAAAGATTGTATAATAGAAGTGAAAACAACAAGTGATAACAAAGAAACTACATCATCACTCTAGAATTTTTAGAACTTCGTTATTGTTATCTTTTATTATATAAATAGTGCCTTTAACTGTTTCAATTTCTTATTAAGTTTCAATGCTATTGATTATTGGTTTGTTGACCCTTCATTGTTATCGCTTGAAACCTGTTTGCCTGTTTGTTATGTTTCTCTCTGTCGAGACTGTCTGTTATCAAAATTTCTTGTATGTTTTTTCTTCAGTTTGTTTTGTTCAACGAGCAGTTGTCTACGTGCCAATGGCTATGCGGCATGGCATTGATTTAGGTGCCTCTCAACTTAGAATTGCTGTTGCTTTTATTTTATTTTTATTGGGAAACATATTATTTACTATATCTAAAAGTACTAATAACAAAGCGTTCAAGCTTTAATGATTTAAAAAATTGTTATTGTTACTGCACGTTTACCCAATTTTCAGCTGATTTTGCGTCATTGAGCGATGTTCTTCACCTTTATTTTTTTTTCAAAACTGTTGAATTTTGAGCTTATATACTATACTATTTTTTTTAATATTCCTAGTCATACAACTCATTGAGATTATCTAATGCCCATTCCATCAACTGCCTATTTTTTTGGTTATCTTCGTGACTTGCTTGGCTTTCCGCCTGAATATTATTCCGATCGTCACACAAAATCGTATTCTTCTCCTCCCCAAGGTACTTCTTGTGCCGTTAAAGTTTTCCTCTTGTATTCTAACAGTCTTGTTGTCATGTTAGCGTGCTCTTTTTTTGTTATTCTATTAATTTTCTATTTTTTAGCTAGCAGCAGCAGCAGCAGCCTTCCTTATTCCGTCACATTTATTCGAGTAAAAGGAATGCAGTTGGATAAGCTTTCTATCGATAAGGTTATCTTTGTTTTCTAACATTTAGTAATATACTTTAGGTTGACCTTAAGGGAAAGAGGGTACTCATTCGTGTAGATTTTAATGTTCCACAAAAAGAAGGAAAAATAACAAATAATCAAAGAATTGTTGCTGCTATTCCATCCATTAAGGTGAGCGTTACTTTCTTTATTTTCATTAACTGATTAGTATGCTCTTGAGCATGGAGCTAAGTCGGTCGTCCTGATGTCACATCTCGGAAGACCAGATGGCCGAAAACAGCAAAAGTTTACATTGGCTCCAGTAGCCGAAGAGCTGAAAAAGCTTCTCGGAAGGTTTGTCGTATTAATTTTGTTTTAATTAAATTGCATTAGAGATGTAAAATTTCTTAATGATTGCGTTGGAGAAGAAGTCGAAAAAGCTTGCGCAAATCCTGAAGAAGGTTCCGTTATTCTCCTCGAAAATCTTCGATTCTATTTGGAAGAAGAGGGTAAAGGTGTCGCAGAAAGTGGAGAGAAAATCAAAGCAAAATCGGAAGATGTTGAAAAATTCCGCACATCTCTAACCAAACTGGGAGACGTATACATTAACGATGCTTTTGGAACTGCTCATCGTGCTCATAGTTCAATGGTTGGCGTTAAGTTGGATGAACGTGCTTGCGGTTTTTTGATGAAGAATGAACTGGTCTATTTCAATAAGGTTTTTGTTTTTGGTTATATCTGATATTCTAGGCTTTGAATGATCCTGCTCGTCCATTCCTCGCAATTCTTGGAGGAGCTAAAGTTGCAGACAAAATTCAGCTCATCAAAAATCTTCTTGACAAAGTCGGTTTTGAATTAGTTTCTTTTCTAATTTTTGCTTAGGTAGACGAAATGATCATCGGTGGAGGAATGGCCTATACGTTCCTGAAAGTCTCACAAGGAGTAGCAATCGGAAATTCTCTCTATGACGAAGACGGAGCAAAAATTGTCAACGAACTTCTCGAAAAAGCCAAATCTAAAAATGTCAAGATTCATCTGCCAGTCGATTTTATAGTTGGTGATAAATTTGCTGAGGATGCTTCCGCCACAACTGTGGATGCAAAGGATGGCGTTCCAGAAGGTTAATTACCTTGTATTTTTTTATCCTCTATTTACTTTAGGTCAAATGGGCCTTGATGTTGGACCAAAATCTTCAAAAATCTTCCAAGAAGCTGTTCTTCGAGCTAAAATTATCGTCTGGAATGGTCCTGCAGGCGTGTTCGAATTTGAAAAATTCAGCCATGGAACAAAAGCTCTGATGGACGCTGTTATTCAGGCTACAAAAAATGGAGCAACTACTATTATTGGTTAGTTTTGATTTAATTTTATCAATTTATTGCAGGCGGAGGAGATACTGCTACAGCTGCTAAGAAATGGGATGCTGAAGACAAAGTTAGTCATTGCTCGACTGGAGGCGGAGCAAGCTTGGAGCTGTTAGAAGGGAAAGCTCTACCCGGAGTTGAAGCCCTCTCTCCTTCTAAGTAAATGTAAGTTTATATTTTTTAGTACACTGATTTCTATGTAAGTAGTAATTTTATAGAGAATAATAAACAAGAATTTTAATTATTATTCCTGTCGTTGTGTTAAAACTTCATCTTAGTAATTGTATAACTTCCTTTAATGTTTGCATATTTAGGAAAAGCAATTTATAAAATCATAATGTGAGTATCGACAAGAAATGAAGGAATACCCGCTGGTAATAAGCTCTATGCCCACATACAGCGATCCTCGGGATATTGGATGATATCTTGTCGTCCACGGAGGTAGTGATAGCACTTCGCTGCTATCCAAACAGCAGCGCCGCAGACGAAAATCCCAAGGTAGATGGAAATAACCATTAGAATTTGGTCTTCACAAAATATGGTCATACTTTTTCATTAAACTCACCAAATTTTTGGTAGAAAGGTATCTTTTTGAAAACGATTGTAAAATATAAAACGTAAGAAGCGAGGAAGAAGAAGCCGACGCATTGGCTGATCTGAGATTTTATTTTTGGGAGAGAGGATGGTGTTACTTCACTGACGATAAAGGGAATCATCATGCCAGGCTTCTCATAGTAAAGTCCGATAAGCATGATGACTGCCACAATGAAATTAACAATAATTAGAACAATATCGAGCCACAAGTTTACGGAATATACGCCAAAAATCATACAAATAGCGCTGAATATGCAGAGAATTATAGCCGAAATGCCGGTATAAAAACAGGCTCTCTGGAAGAAACTGATGAATTCGGAATACCTATTACTTTGATATGAACGGCACCCTGGCAACAGTTGTAACTCTCATCTGGCGATCGAATAGCCTCTTCATCGATGATAATTCGAGTGCCCTCGAGACAAAGACAACAGCTGATTTCCATTCGACGTCATTCATATCATCGGATCAAGTCAACGTTCTAAATTCTCCTGAAAGATTGTAAAGCATTTGAAAAAAGAAAAAGATCAGAAAACATACGAGTTGCGCTGCTGGCGAAAAATGAGCGGGGGTCATTTATCAAGGAAAGAAGCAAGAGAGGAGAGAACATGAAGATGAACAGCCATTCAATGTACACAAAGCAAGATGAATGGAAAAGAGTCGCAGCTATTGGAGGCTAGGATGATTAGTTTCAAATTTTCAAAGGGTATTAGAGATTAAAAAGCGTTCTGTACCATATAAACTAGCAAAGCAGAGTCACAGCTGTAAAATTCAGGCACTTTCAGTTTGCAGTAAAGTAATGAAAAGAAATAAACAAATCATAAAATGCAGTGATTTTTGAAGTAATCATTCCGTCATAAGGGTCGTAAATTTCAAGTGTCCCTTTCCTACAGATTCGAGCTTGGATATTGGCTACTAAATGTTGCTATACAACTCATTCAAGTACCTAGAAAAAAAGATTAAGAGAAGTATGCGGATAGAAAGATCCCGATACATGATGCCATGTGCGACGAGGGCGGTGGATATCGCATTTCGTAACATGTGTCAAAAGGGAAGTAGTTAGAATTTCTATTTTAAAGACGCTATTACGAGAGAGAAAAGAGATCGAGAAGAGCCAATGGCATTACACACACCGGCCAGGTAATTAATAAAAGTCACAACTTCAATTCGCCTGCCTTCAAGAGTGGAATGACAGCGTAATTAGTGAAAAAAAGAGTAGAGAAGAAAAATGAAATACACAGAAGAACAAGAAAAGAAGATAATTATATGAGGCAAAATAGCAAATAGGTTTAAAAACAAAGATACCTAAAGAAAATCTGAAGAAGCTAATTTGTTTCATAGCTTTTTATATTATTCTCTCTCTCGATAGGACTAGGGTGAAAAAAGAAAAGATCGATGAAGAAAAAAGAGTTTTCACAACAATGAACAAAATAATACAGTACTCTATTATTCTATTATTGAATTTGCATACAGAAATAAAACAGACAACTGCTTTCACTGCAGAAAAAGATGTTACTGATTTTCCAAGCAATTTATAGAAATTAATGTGACAGGCTAAAGATAAAGCATTGAGATACGGCTAATTGTCATCGTCTAGTAGACAAGGAGGACAGGTGCGACTACTAGGTGCACGTGCATTACAACACTCGGCAGGGACGACAATCCCCGTAAAAACGACAACAAATAGCTGTCTTCGAAGGTGTCGCCGACTGAGAGAGGAAGACGGATTGGCAGGAAGTTTTTTTAACAGGGTGGCTAGTGACCACCACTACACAACAGTCCATGTCCGTTACCAGAAACACCTTTATGAGTCAATATTTCACGAAGGTATCCGCATATTAATTTCTTAAGCAACCAAAATTCTTCTGACATCCTCCATCTACCATAATATATAAAAAATGATTTGACTACTTTTAGCATGAATCATTCCGATACTCTTTAGCCCTTCTTCGTTATGTTTAATAGCTGGCGTATTAAATATCTGAATAAATTGCATAATTGCTTATTTTGGATAGTATAACTTCTAATCCTTCTATAAAACACAAAAAAACTGATAAACTATTTATGAAACGAGAAAAATAAAACAACCCAAGAAAAAGAAATGTTATAAAGGTTTCGCGCTACCGTAACTCGCTAAAAACTGCGGTAAAGTCGTTCCAGGTCGTGTCACTATTTCTTTAAACAGCATTAACATCAATGAAAAAAGCGTACCTTTCTGGCAGAATTCCACTTGAACAACAGATATATCCCTAAGTAACTCGCAAGGGCAGTACGGCAAATATTGGCTCTTCCGAAATGCTCATGAGGATTCAAATACACTCTTTTCGTATTCACGATGTTCTGCCAAAATTCTCGAATAGCCCCGATCATCTGAAATGAAGTTTCATCATTGAAAAAGAAAATTAAAAATTTTTTCCTAAACATGTCGAAGCTTCGGTGAGAATAGATTTCTTCTAACTCTTCTTATTTTCAAATTAATAAATATAAATACAAATCTAGTGATACGAAATTAAAAGTTCAGATAATGAAATTAGTCTATTTTTAACGGAAAAATCTTTGGGGTGTATTATGCACCATCCTTTAATTTTTTCCATAGACTTTTATTCTCAGTTTTTTTCTTTTTTTTTTTAAAAAGTTAATTTTGTTTTTTTTTCAAGCACAAAGAATAAAGAAAAACTTAAAAGGAGGGTGCACACTGGGTCTTACGGTATTGATGTTTTCCGTAGGAAATAGTTTTGATAGTTTCCTTTAACATTTTACAATAATTCATTTAAGTTGTTGATAGTCGACGTTCAAAGAAAAGAAAAACAAAAATGTCCGAGTGGTGGGGTGGTGTTGGGGGCCGAGAAGGATCGCTGTCGTCGATAAGTTCATGTTCTACTTCACGATCTTCATCGGTGGATAATGAAAGTAGCTTACATTCATTTATTATGAACGATCCGTAAGATTTTTCTGTTTTTTTCAATTAAGATTTCAGGGAGGCTTTGATTTATAGTCAAGAGTTCCAACGTGTGAAACTAGATTTTGGACAGCAAATTGATAATAATTTGTAGGTTTTTTTTAAATATTTAAAATATTCTTTCGACCGCGAGTAGAACCAGCTTACTGCCGGCAAAGGGAAGATTATGAGCCAACTGTCCCTACGCTGTTGAAAAATAATTTAGTTCATAGGCCTTTGACATATGATGAATTCAAGTATGTTTGTTTGTTTGTTTAAAAGTTTTTATTCAGAGCTAATCGTTACAAATATACCATAGAGAGATGGGACAATACTCTTCGTCCATGTACTGACAGGAGATTATCAAATGAGGATGTTAATTTATTATCAGATAGCGAAGACGTGTTAGTTTTTTTTCATTTCATATTTATTCTTTTTATAGCCCGATTAAAAAGAAAAGTCCAAACTCTGAGTCTAAGAAGGAGGCTAAGTTGCGATTTAAGAAGGAAGAAGAGTTCGAAGTTTTTACTATGTAAGTTTTTTTTAATCAAAATTTCTTATAGAAATGAGCTTTCCATTTCCCATGATTTGACTCCTCCTCCGACGAGAAGAGCTCCGTTGCGGGGTTGCTTGAAGAAACAAGAAGAAAAAGAATTCAATACTCAATGTAATAGTCGAGGCATGAATTTTAAGGATATTGATAAATTTATTTCACAGTAAGCGTTTTTGTGAACAACTGAATATTTAGAAACGCTGAAAATAATAGACCCTGTTCTGATAACTACGAAGATCTTCTAAATGATCCATCTTTTTCATTTGACGATCACAGAAACACAAGAAGAAATGGGCCTTCAGAGCAAAACATTAATAATTCACAAATAAGACCGTTAGTGAACATTGTGTTATATAGTCTTTAAGGCTATTTTCTCCTGCAAACGCAAGATTTTACGATGAAAATAGTATTATGGGAATGGTGGATTCAGTTGATATTAACGACAGAAATTACGATGCATTAATTACAGAACTTGATCATCAAATCATTTCGATGAAAGGAATTAGAAAAAAGATTAAAGAAGAGCCGATGATGTTAATTGACCCAGAGCCGTAAGTTTCATCTTGATGCTGCATCTTCGTTTAGGACTTTAGAGGACGGTTACAAGAATCGAAACATGATGACGATGGCCCCTCTCCATGTTGATTTTTGGGAAATATCTTCAGTTTATCGACGCCGTCGCCGCATACCGATTATTCAAAAAATTCTTCAATTCAACAAAAGGAACACTAAGCATCTTGAGTTACTAAAGGTTAAATTTTAATATTTTATTATATTAATTTAAGAGTGGAGCAGCTAAACTTCTTGTAGCCGAAGTGTGTCGAGACTATGGCAGCTGTTATGCAAAATGTTTTATATATGACGATTTTCCTGTTAATATCGTCATTGTTCCGTTAAAGTATGTATATTTTACTAAACAATTTTAGTCTTTTTCCTACACCATTTGTTGTTCCCCTTGGAACCATATGGCAGACTACAATTGATTACGTTCACTGTTTCTATGATCGTCAAGATCTTTGCTTCTGTCGTGTAAAATTCTTGCGGGAGTTGAGATATATTGGATTACTGACGGATGATATCCCGCGAAGAATTGTTACTTTTGGTACGAGAGGCTCTTCTTTCTATTCCGAAACGATTCAAGTTAGTTTAAACATCTGTATTTTTTTCGATAAATTTTCAGATTTATATACGTCTCAAATATGGTTGTCTCGAAAATAGTGAACAGATATTTTCACCTATTTTTGGTGAAATTCTTTGGAATCGTAAGGTAAGAAGATTTAAGACTGACCGAATGCCTAGGTACTGGATAGAATCCCCCCATCCGCTAAACTAGCTTCCGTACAGGGATACGGATGGCTAGAAATGCGTCCTGGCAGTAAAGGTATTTTTAAGGAAGATAGAAAACGCATCGCTTGGCTTCTGGTTGAACCTTTTAAAAAAGACGAGGTAGTTTTTCATTTAAATTTGCTGTTAAATATCTTTTCAGTCATTGCCCACAACTCCGCATGTAACTTTTGATCCAGAATATTTTGGAAAACAACGTGTAGCTGCTACTGAACGTGCGGAAAAGGTATTGGAAAAATGGATATGTCAGGTTGCTATAAGTTTATCGGTAATTGTATTTTTCTTCAGAGAACTAATGGTCAATTGAGATTTACAAGACCTGAATTCACTGCGAAGAGAGAAAAGGCGAAGATTGCGGCTAAGCTTAATCCTGTACTAAATAGACCAATGGCCCTTGATAAGAAAGAACGTCGAGAGTTGGTTCTCGGACTTGTAAATGAAATTGTGAAAAGAGGCACTAAAACGGTAATTTTCGATGACGAGATGGGATGTTTTTATCCTATCAACATATAATCGAAGTTTTAGATGGAAAATGTTAATAATTTGCTGAAACATGGAGAACAACGTGGTACAAGGTTAGGAAAATTAAGCCTACTTATTGTAAATTATTTGAAAGACAAAATATTATGTAGCAATTTGGAGGTTTGTTCATAATTTGCACTAATGTATTCTTGCTTCTAGAAAAATGAGCCGGAGAATTATGAGGCTCTTCGTCAAATTGTAAAATGGAGTATTGATTATGCACCAGGAGGTCGACTATCGTTGGATATTGAAACATATATGTTTGTATTCCCCTATAACGAGGATATTTTCGAGTAATATGCGTGTTTATTTTTTTATTTATATTTTGTACAAATAGATACTAGTTTACTGTTCTTTCCCTTCAGTAGTAGCTTAACAGCGAACTCAATTCTCCCAAACTTGTGTTGATTAGAAATTAATTTCTTCTTTTCTGCCTGCTTCACTTTACTTCACCAATGATGAGTGACCCTGCACAAATAAATGATGATGTGTTCATTGTGGTAAACTCCTTTAATAAAATGTTTATTTTTTTTAATCAAAGGGATGTATCTTTTCCTGGAAAAAACCATTCTTCGCATTTGTACTCCTCAGAAATAATTTTTCTGTCAGCAACGTACCGAGTCTTCAAAGAAGAGCTAAAAAAGGGCAATTTGGAGTACACGTACGCCAAATATGTAAAAAGCGTACGTGTTTCACATTTATTGGAGAACACGTACGAGGTTACTACTATTTTTTTATTTTTTTTTCTCGGTTTTCTTTGGTTCATAGGGTGTGTCTATTAGTTTATATTTTATTTAGAATCCGATTTAAACTTTGTCACTACACTTTTCATTTTCAACCGTTTTTGGACTAAACGCCACATATATGTTTCACTGGCAAATGTCAAAAAGGTCTTTTGTATTTGTACTTGTATTTATATTTGTAGTTTATTATTATTAACAATTTGTTTTTAGTAAATATGAACGATATAAATGTTCATATAATGCCGAATCCTGTAACCATTGAATTCGCCATCGATGAAATTTTTTTGCAATATGCCAGGCAACTATTAACGACTCGTAAGCCTAAGGAAGTAGCTCGAATGCTAAGTGATGAATATGATTCAAATTTTTCGCGAATGCAGGTATATGTGTTTAATACAATACTAATTTACAGATTTACGATGCTAAACGTCAATCGGAAGCTACTCGTGGGCCGCAAGGAGTTGTTGAATTAGATAACATAGACATATTCAAAAGAGTAGTAATAGATTCAAGTTGGAAACTTTATACTTATTCTAGGCCTAAAGAAAAGAATGGTGTAAGTATTTTGAAAATATCTATGTTTAGATTATAATTGATGACGATGTGCATTTAATAGTAAATCCGACTATGTTGTCAGTCTTTGCAAAGCAGATGCCAAATGAGGAAAAATGTTTAATGTATGCAGAGAGAGCGAATGCTGTTTTCGAACTTCTCACGGTGCAACGATACGATCTGCTTAGTAAGTTGTAATTTTTTTATTCAAATTTTTCTAGGCCAATATGAAGACGATTTGGATAGCAAAAGTGGAGTTTTATGGCTTGATTTTACTTTTTCGCTTTGTAGGAAACAGCTTGGACAAATATGTTTCGTGATGACTAACATGCGGTAAGAATCCCTAGTTTTTGTTATTGGTTACAGAAGGAGTGCTTCGATGAAACCTCCACTATTTGCTATCGCCTAAAAAAAATAAAATATAAACTAATAGACACACCCTGTGAACCAAAGAAAACCGAGAAAAAAAAATAAAAAAATAGTAGTAACCGCGTACGTGTTCTCCAATTATGTGTTCTACAAAAACGTACGTGTTCTCCAATAAATGTGAAACACGTACGCTTTTTACATATTTGGCGTACGTGTACTCCGAAGTACGTGCGTACGTGTACTCCAAATTGCCCTAAAAAAGGGGGGAGGGTTGGCTGGGAATATTAATGCTACCATTTTGAGTAATATACATGTAACTTTATTTTTTTATTCATATTGAAGTTTGTAAACTAACAAAATACCGTTTAAACAGTATCTCTATATAAACCTCATATTCTTTTGAATTTTTTGTTGCACCATGAGTGCTGTCTCTAATATCTAAATGCAAAATGGAAGCTTTTATGACCACTAGAAACATGGAGAACAATAACGTTGTTTTGTTTTCTCCTTATGCATATTTATTTTATGCTAGTTTGTTTTCCTACGTCCCGTTAGATCATAGCACTGTAGGAGGCAACAGAATAATTTGTGAGTAGACGTTGCCTTTCGGAAAATAGTGATTGTCGTTTTCCATTCGACACCACAGAATTTCGTTTTGTATTACTCTGGAAATGATTATTTTCCCACTTATTTTTTGCTCACCCTGGAACGTAATTCTTCATCCAGATCGTGGACAATATCATAGACTGATTTAGCATTAGTTTCGGGAAGATTTCTATAACCGTTTGTTTACTTTCTGATATCATTTTATACCGGAAGACATAAATTAATATAAACGGCTGAATGATCATCAAAAATAGATAAAATCCAGGGGAGAAAATGGAATTGAATAGCGGAAATAGAACAGCCATCGGCATATTTGAGAAGAACATTACGATAAAAAGTACCTAATTTTTCTTTAGTATTTTCAGTATCTTACTTGTGCTCCAGAAACTCGTGCAGCAGGTGGCAGTAATTCGGTTATTAGAAGTGTTGACAGAGCCGCGACACCTGTCGCTCCGTGAAGTTCACTCAGAATTTCATTGATGATAACTGGAAATTTGTAGATAATTTTCATTAATTTTTTTTATTTTGTTTATTGATAATTGTTTATAACATTCTCGAAAACAATGTGCATAAAATATTACAAAAGAAGCATGAGTTTTCTATTAAATTTTTTAATTTCCACTTTTTCCAGATTTTATCACAAAAGGGCAATTTCGAATTTACGTTCAAAGAAACATACCCATCCAAATCGTGACAGTGGAAGGTGGTCCCATATAGACCAAAATTTGCGCCACCACCATTAGCAAAATTTTTGAATATCTTAATCTCTATTTCTTTGTTTCTTTTTAGATTACCCAATTACAGCAGACAAACAGAAGACGAATCGTCGCCCACAATGATCCATTAGCAGCGTTCCCATAAATCTCAACGGAGAACAGAGCAAATGAACTAAAAATTTCAACTGCATCGATTGTCCGACTGTCAATCCAAGTTGGGTATGAATTGTGACAACGTAGAGATTTTCAACTGGCATTAGAGAGAAAGCAACAAGGGATTGAAGAGCAGCGATAATGAGTAGAGCTGCTCGAAGAGAATCATCGACGAAAATATCTCTAACTGAGAGTTTTTCCTGCTCAGTAAGTCGATTTTCCATTAAACATTCCGTTAAAACCGTATCTATACTTGTTTTTTCTTGCAGATTTCCAATTTACCTGCGTCTTCTTCCGTTACTTTTTGATAAAAGATTACGGATCGTTTGGCTTCTTCTTTTCGGTCCTTCGACATCAACCATCTTGGTGAGTCCGGTAGAAAAACGGTTGAGAAAAAGTGTAAAAAACATCTGAAAACGGATGAAAGAAATCGAACAGAACTTACAATACGAGAGTAATCGCCGGAATAACTGGCCATCGATGAATATTTCCTAAAATACTCGGCGAGGCCAAAAAATACATCATCAAAGCACCAAGAAGACTCCCAACTTGTAGGGCAGTCGAGGCGAAACCTATTTCTTCTTTATATCTCATTTTCAGCTCACCTCGACTTGAATCGGATGAACATTCCGTAAGGTATATCGTCGTGGCGATATAAAGACACGGTAATGAGCAACCGACGCCTATTTGACCGAGAAAATATAATTCAGCGGAAGACGTGAGACCGGCGATTAACTGAAGGACGCCGGTTGTCAGTCCGAAAAAGAATCGACTGTAGACGGTGACAAACTTCCTGCCACGAGAATCTAGTCGAGGCAGGACGACAATCGTTGCAATGGTAGTACCTATACCAAATCCAATATTCATTGAAGACGTTACAAGGGAGAGTCTGAAAATATAAGGCATTAGGTATTATAAAAAAATTTTTTTTGCTTTCTGAAGACCTGCCATTCAAAAAGTCTTTCTTAGCTGAAAAGCCATCACTTTTTCAAAACACCTTTAGCGATACTGCTTAGCGATAAGAATACTGATGAGCAATATAGTCAACAATGGTTTGCAAATTTCAGCGGTTTATGAACTCTTGCGTAATTTAAATAATAGAAAACGAAAGAATAAATAATTATAAATTTTGCTGTTTTCGGAAAAAAAAACTTGCTCTACGCTTGCCATCTATATTTGTTTTATATGATATACATTTTCACCAACTTCTTTCGTTTTACAAATCATCAAAACCGCAACTTTAAAACTTTGATAGCTTACCCGCCAGATGACGCGACTATGCCATAGTGACGGTAAAGAGTGCTATTGAACATTTCACTCAAAGGCTGAGCCAATGTGCTGAATGTCATGATCTGCAGCTCGGTATAAATTCCGAAAACGGCATAGGCTGCTATTGTAAATAGCAAATTCCAGTGGACCCTAGGTCTGAAAACAATAAAAAATTAGAAAAAAATAACAAACTTGGCAACAATGGCATCAGCGAGGAGCTTCATCACTCTCAGCAGAGTTGATCGAGTCTTATCAGCTGTGTTCAAAAGTTGTCACAAATGGAGAAAAGTTTACGTTGCGGGGAGGATCTACAGAACAATAGTGATAAAAGCTGTTTACTGATCAAATTTGCTGATCAAGAATGTTTTTCAAGAAAAGATAGAAAATCGTGCTTTGTGCCTGGTGATTTTATGATCTTCAACTGTATTGTGCGGAGAAAAATATGAAGAAAAAATTGCGTGAGGTATTTTTAACTAAAACATTTCGATTTCACGAGGTTGTTAATTCTTAATAAAATCGCATTGTCAACATTTTTTTATTTAAAAAAAAACAATAAAAAAAAATAAACTTTAATTTCTAGTCTTCACAGCGGCTTGTCAGCATAGATGAGAAATCTAAAATGCAGAAATATAGAGAAAGGGAGAGACCCACTCCCTTCTGTATACTTATAAAGGCACTGCTTGCTTATAATATTATCCCATACATTATATATGGAGCTAAATGCCTAGGCTTCTTTTTCAATACTCCTTAGCGAAAAAAACATGTCAAAATTTCTTCAGAAAGATAAATGTGAAAATTCAGATAAGGTTAGGGAACAGACAATATATGTGAATAATAATCAAAAATATCTATGGAAAATTTAAATTTTTATGCTCACACATACTTCTTAGGTCAAAGTTTTCATATTTCTCATTGGTCTAACTTTCAATACTTTTTCAATATTGTAGAAATGATTAGACACATGGGTGAACAGTTTATGAAATTTATTCTCGATTATTAAACGAATATGACCTAGAAGATGGAGCCATTTTAGAGATCAAAGTCCACATTCGGCATGCGTGTCGGTTGTTCAAAGAGAGTATCATCTTCGGCATCGTCATGCTGTTCCATCAACTGTCGTTTTTTCTCCTTCTCCATCTTCTGCTCTAGTAAAAATGCCTTCTTATCCTCTGCCGCACGTAGAATTTCCATCGTTTCCGTCATTTTATTCGGATTCGGTCGACGTTCATATGCCGTCGGCCAATAAAACGAGGTTGACTCCTGCCGTTTTGCCTCCTCCTTACCAGTTTCTTCAAATTTTGGCGTTTTGGCTGTCAGTGCTGTTGTCTCTAATGGCACTTGTGATGCAAGTGGTTCATCAGGTGGTAACGGGGAGACTTCTTTCAGTGAAGGACTCACTACTTTCTTCGTGGATTTCAGCTTCTTCGAATGGGAACAACCCATTTGGGAGAGCAACTAGCGACGAAGGAACAAAGGCAAATATGATGATTTAGGGGACAAGAAATTGAAATTCGACAGGATTACGGTAAAATTTACAGTTAATTTTTGTATCTTCTCAGTTTCTATTGCTTATTCTGTTGTCAAAACCAATTTTTCAGTTTTTTGTTATTTTTCAAGCGTATCTTTTTTCCATAGAATGTTTCACCTTCAAAATCGACCATTTATTATCTCGTAAAAATCATCTTGTACAGCATAAGCTTTGAAAACGTGACTGATTTCTACATCTTCTTGAAATCTTCTCACAGCTCTCTAAAATTTTTGCAGGTATTTTAGTCATTTTTTAAATTTTACCTGTAGAGGAGGGAGCAGGATCATCATACATGACAGCCTGTCAGCAGGTTCTTTAAATTTTTTGACGAATTTATAGTAGAAAATCAATTCATTGACTATTCGCTGACGAACCCGGTTTGCAACGGCTTCACAGGCTTCTGCCTGACCTTCGAGACCTGTTGACCATTTTTTTTGTTATAGCTACTCACCATGATCCCATAAAACAAAAGCACAAAGCGCGAAAAATTCGATGTCTTCAACTTTATGTACTCTCATAGGTTCGAGAAGATTTCTCCTGTAAATGTTGAATGACGGTGCGAAGATTTTCACAGCATCTTCCGTTGACATATTTTGATTGCCTTCTCTATCGACGTAAAATGTTTCAGGTCGATTTGTATCAATATAATCACCCGTTGAAAGATATAAAATGTCTGTTCTATCTGCAAAAATGCTCTAAAGACTTTTGATTCTTTTACTTTTCAATGTGCAGAAATATCCTGTTTCGAGCATGATGAAAGATAGAAAAAAATTCCTATAAAGTAGCGTCTAAAAAACATTTGTTTACTCAACAAAACAAACAAACTTTCTGATCAGCAGTAATTGAGCTAAAATCGGGGAAAGAATTTACAAGGAAATCCGCAATCAGGCCTATTTCTTTCTTATTTATGTTGTTTGCCTCTTTGTAGTCTAATACACGTGGTTCTCTTTTCTAAAAATGTAATCTTGCTAGAAAAATAAAAAACAATGTACAAATCAAAACTTACGGCAAAAATGCTATCGCCATCCTTGTTGTGTAGTACTTTCCGTATATTATCCATTAACCGATAATTTTCTCGCAATCTGCACAGCGTAGGCATTCCAGCTTCTTCGTTTACTGTTCCTTTATCCTAAAAGGAACATAAGTCATTATAGAAAATAGCAAAACAATTTGGAAAAAATAACTTCAAACCAGATGTAATTATTTTTTGTACAAGTACAGAACTTGTCAATGTTAAAAATGATTTTCGCATTTTATTTGGTTTATTTTTTGGAATGAAACAAAGCTGAAAGAAAAATTGCACTTTTTTTTGCAATGTTTTAACTACAACTGTATGAAAAAGGAACTAACCAGAGTTGGACAGTCATTTTTTATACTT
This sequence comes from Oscheius sp. DF5120, assembly GCA_932521415.1. Lineage (NCBI taxonomy): Eukaryota > Metazoa > Nematoda > Chromadorea > Rhabditida > Rhabditidae > Oscheius > Oscheius sp. DF5120. Next base: position 1,182,301 of record OW051465.1, on the reverse strand, counting down.
TCTTCTTCTCTTTTTCTTAACAAATCTCGATGCTTTTGTACAGCTGTTTTTCTCATTCCAACAGACAAGCATTTTTCGTAACGACAAGCTCGACACATGCATCTAATTGCTAGAATGTTTTCTTTGATTTATTTCATGAACTGACAAGCTTCTATGGGGCACGTACCTCCGCTCCTACAAGTATATTTTTTTTGAAGAGCAACAGATCGGCGGAAAAAGGCAGCACATGCGCGACAAGCCTCCGCTCTAAAAAGTAACCTTTTTTTATAATTTAGAAACCCGAAGTGCGCTCCATCACCAGCTTCTCCGCACACGGTACAGGGCTTCTTTTCGATATATTTACGTATGCATAGAGAATGAGAAGTTTGATTAGCACTGGGAGTAGGCTCGTCTTCCATTCTGAACTTTTTTTTTACAGAAATTACTAAAATTATCAGGGAAAAATCAACATTTTCTTTCAGAAATATCAAAAGTTGAAAAGGAAACAAACAGGTTTGAAAGAGCGAAGACCGTGTGCAGAGCGAAATTTCCTCGCCATTATCAGCAAAAATGACGAAAACGGCGAGGCTTATCATCTGATACTGGTGAAAGTTGACAATTAAATTGATTTTCAACTTGAAATAAAGTTAAATATTAACTGTTTGCCGAGGAAAGTCATAAATGTTATTAAGGGGCTGATCTCAGTGGTAACGAACGGTATGATGGGTATTTGTTTTATTTGTCTTCACAAAATTTCGCTTTTTTTTTACCTGTGTTATGGTATTCTAAATGCAACTTTTGTGTAGATTCAGAATATCGCAAAAAAACAAAAAATAGTGAAATATTTTAGAAAAAAGGTTAACACCGACGGTTACCAAAATTTAATAAATATTTGCCGGCGTTGCCTAGGGATGCATGGATATTACGTATTTCACGTACTACACCTATCCACCGTAAAATATCAAAGACCAAATTCGTTTTTATGCTTTTTCCAGGGCGTTACATCAGTAAAACTTATCGTAGACAAACATCGTAGCGTAGGCGCATTACGTAGTTACGCCTTTATAAAGGTTGAAAGGCGAAAAATGGCAGGAAATCATGTCTGCAGCTCTAGTACTCTGCTTGGTTACTGTATCTTTCGTAGCTGCTTGCTCTCCAGGTTTTTAGGATTTTTCTTTTCAACTTAGTAAACTTTAGGTGTTGGAACAGATGCAATAATTGTCACCAATCCACAATTTACCTTCTCTTTCTACCCACCTACTAGATGGACTTATTATAACGTAAAAAGAACATAACAAGCATAAAAAAATTATTGTTTTTAGTCTCCTCCGACTGGAGTTACTCCAAATACGGCATTTCCTTACGGAGGGCAGTCAACCACTCAAGCAGGAGCCACACAAAACATGAATTTAGACATTAAGGCGGCGGTATTGAAAAAATAAAGCTGAGAATTAGGATTCAGATTTTGAGTGCGATGAATCAGATGGGAGTCTCTGCTGTTGGTTATACGTGGACTGTTAGCGGATATACGCCGATTCAATGTCTCATAAGAGATAACAATGGTGTTGCAGTGAGTTATAGTAGCCCGTAAAGTAGAATTTTACATGAAATTAATACATTGATGACATTGTAGGTTTACACTACACTTTTGACTCAAGAAGTCTAACACATTACGTAATTAAAGTTGATTAGTTACTTTTTCATAAAATCATTATAATTAATGAAAAATACAAAAATAGTCTGATAGGACATAAGGCACTTATGCCTAAAAATTTCTAGAGCTATAAAAATGTTTTCGTCCCAGGTGGTTCAAAAACCTTTATTTTCGTCAATGTCACTCTGTTAATATTTTATGCAAAACCATTTTTCCATCAAATGATACCAAAAAATATAGTAAAAATGTAAAAATTGCACTGTAATGGAGAAAAATGGTAAATACAGACTGCAAATACAAACTAAATACAGATTCAAAGTACTATCCAATCCTGGTATACTGCCACTTTTTTTTCAGGGAAATCGTCCAGTTGGCACATGTTTCCTCCAGGTTGGAGCCTTGACGACTAATAGAACCGTTGCTGAAACGGATAGTGGAATTGATCTTCTTCAAAAAGGAGGTCTTACTGTTTCAACGAACCAACTAGTCACGCGCGGTCAATGGAAATCGTTGGCTACTGCTGTCTTCAATCAACTCAGCATGTATTACAATGTTTATTTCACAACCGCAATTACTTTGACAAATTGAAATGTTTTTGAAAATTTTCTTTCTTTTTTACACCTCGCATCCTGTTTCCCCTATCACGTCACAATGAGGTTCTTTTGTGCATAATCCGGGTGCAACTGATAAGGAATCCAGTGCCTTTACGGTAATTTACGACAGGCAGCTGTCTTTTCGTCGGAAATGAAGCTCCTTTTCGCAGGTATGTTTAGTCGGTTATTTTTCAAGAAAACAGTTTAGTAACACTCCTCGCCTTTGCTCTAGCAGCTCCCGGCACCCAGAGAGATCAATGTGGAGCCAAGAAGAATCTTCCCAAGTACAAATACATCGGACAATGTAAGTTTTGAATCAGGGTAGGCGAATTTTGATATCATTCGGTATTAGATAAGATTCTCACGTAAAAACAACGAAAATAGTGAGAAATTTTTGGAAAGTTGTACAATAACGGAATAAAGGTTAACCTCGACTGATACTGAAATTTCGCCTAGTCCTGATTTGGATTTTGAAAAAATGTTTTCAGCCGATACCGGATTTGGTTGTGAACTCTGCCTCGACATGGTCCTGATTGCTGAAACTTATGCTGAATGTGATGAGGTTTTTAGTATTTTTTATTCTTTTATCTGTCGCCACAATTTTTAGGCTAAAGTTGAGCATGAATTGGAAAAAAAATGTGATTCTGAATATCCTAATGGTGGAGCTGCTGACAAAGCATGCCGCGCCTCTGTCGACAAAATCGCCCATGTGAGTTCAAACAATCGCTTTCGTGCACGTGGCGATAACATTAGCCTAGATAATAGGCAACAATTCTTTTGCAGGAAGTCATCGAAGACACAAATCAAAATGCGACCAGCGTATGCTACAAAGTCATTCATAAGGTCTGCACTTATAGTCTCGATACTTATAATCCCTACGTATAAAAAAGTATTATAAAATAAATTATGCAACAACTACCATCTGCTCATAAATTAGCTGATGAGCGATTGCTGGTCCATTAACAAAAATTGGGAAAGAATTGTCTGCCACACATTTGTAAATTCCAGCTTGCGATGATTTAATTGACGAAATAATTAGATCATCTTCTTTAAATTCAACATCTCCATCTGAAATTATATTTAAAAAATTTAAATAAAAAAAACTAACCGACTGCTTTGCCATTCTTTTCCCAATGAACAAATGGCTGTGGATAACCAAAAACGGGACATTTTAAAATGACATAATCGCCTTCACTGACAGTAATTTTGGTTCCAATCACTCGAGGTGGCCGAGATTTAGGTACTTCTGTTACTTCTCCCGAACCAGAAGGAAGATGAAGAACAGGAGCCACTTAATCCTACTACTATCATTCAATTTATTTACTGTAAATGAATAAATTCCCGCTGAGCACATCGCCATCATCCGTTCGAACTTCGCAATGATACTTGCCAGCCACGGTTGATGGTGCTTTTCCTACGTTAAGGTAAACATGCTTTCCTTCTATTGTTCCTTCAAACTCCTTATTATCACGAGTTCTGACAAAATGACCATAAGCCAAGGTTAAATCTTCGCCAAGATTTTGTACACCGCACCTGAAGAAAATTAAAGAAAAATCAAAACTAACCAAAGTTTTCCAATATGCACATTGAGTTCACGATTATTGTAGCCAACATGTCCTGTATGGCTAGCAACTACAGCCAAATTGCCAACAACTTGTAAATTTGAGGCAAAAGTTGGAATAAAAAAGCAAATCAAAAGTAATAGTAACATTTCTAGCGGCAGGCAGGAAAGCGAGACGCAGTTGATGGATTACATGGTCCGGTGCGACAAGTGTGAAGTACACTATTTTCGTGAATAGTTTCATAAAAACAGATAAGAATCAATTTTATAAAATAAAAGAATAACCGGGTGGAGCAACACCTATCGCTTCTTCCTCTTTTAATCGTCGTTCAACTTCTCTATGTAGTTCATGTGCGACTTTTACGGCTCGTTGGAGCATTTCATCGATAGAAAGCCGTTCTAAACTTCCGCCAGCTGATTGACGTACTAATGGAATAATGGCATCACGTTCAGAAGATGTCTAAAAATTTAGGAAATTAAAATGGTATAAAACAAAAAAGAAAGTGCGAACAAAGGAATCTAACATTTCTTCATGAAGTACGAATAATTGGTAAGTATTTTGATTTTTTTTTCTCAGGAAGATCTCAAATATATCAAGAAAAAATATTTAAAAGAATAAGTGGAATAACTCAAACAACTGTTGACAAATCATTCTCTTGAACAGGAGTTGAAAATTGTTTTATATATTTCTCCGAGTTTCCGAGTTGTTCTGCTTGAGAAAAACATAAAATGCATAAAAGTCAAAATTTTTCTTAGTTACTAACACTACACGCACTTCTGCTTGTATAATAATTATATAAAATACCTGAGTTTTGCAAACAGCAACCCATAATGCCGATCTTATACAAACTTCTTCAGTTTCAGTACAATCTATTACGTTGGCCGCACCGATTTTGTTAATTGAAACCAACATAGGTAGCCTACAACTCAGAAATATACTAAAAAATAAAATAAACATGCCTCGACGTATCTAAAGCCCAAGTTTCTTCATGATCTGGCAAATCAACAATAAATCGTTTAGCATCTCCTCTTCTCATTTTAACTACGGCAATATTAAGATCACTAAGAGCGGCTTTTACCTAAATAAATTACTTTGAAAAAAATCATACAATCGACATACGCCGATTGACGCTGCATCAATAATGCTGCCGCCATATTGTAAAATAACGATGTCTACATAAATTACCCAAATATGATTATCCGATAAGATTAACCTGCAAAAACATTTTTAAATCAGTGAATGACTTACTTTTTGAGATCAGGAAGAACATATTCATTATCGTATGCGGCTTCTAAAGCACTTACTATATCGTCAGCGAAAGTATCACCACCTTTTCCTAGAAAGTTATGGTGTAATCTAAATAAAAGAAAGAAAACCTTCAAATTGAGGAGACGCATTAGCTGAACAGTCTACAGAAAACCTTATTTTATTTGGTACTTTTGATGTATTTTCTACGTTTTGTAATTCGCATTTTATTCCGACCTATAAATAAAGAAAATATTGAATAACTTACTAAAATATCAGTTTTATCAATTCTAACACGTGCTGAGCCATCAGTAGTACTCAAAACACCTCTTTCAAGAAATATTGGTCGATATTCGTCGCAACTAAAAGATTAGAAAAAATGTCAAAGACTACCTTCGTCCGTCATTTCTTATCCCTTCTTCTGCTCCAGTAATTAAAAAAATTTTCTCTGCATCACTTAGTCGTATATCCATTATTTACTATTCAAAAAATCAAATTATTGTAAAAATAATGAGAAAAAAACTGAATAGTGAACGAAGACATAATTTGTTAGCAAAATATCAATCAAATCGAGGGTCGTTAGATTGAAAATTTTTGTTTACGTACAAAATATAGTTCACTGTTAGTTCTGTTCTTTGTAGCCTGTTTTCTGAATGTCATTTTTTCAGAAGCGTTGGATTCGTTACTTATTTTTTTTAAAGTTTTTTTGTGTTTTGCCTTATTCTTGTTGAATCGATTACTGGAATTAGAAAAAAAGCAACTGTACAGCGAAGGATGATTTTGCTAATCTTTTATCGCCCTCTTGAAAATACTTGTAGCCTGTTCCTTATCGATTGTAACTACTTGTTCGTCACATTTTTTTCCGGTGTAAATAGACTTTTGTTTCTATTTGTCTTGTGGCGTTAGTCTAAATTCTTGTCAGCCCACGTTGTCTATCGCAGCCATACGTTGTGTACTGGTGGTCAGACAAAACGAGTCCTCATCTAATTGTGTCTGGCCACTTGATAAGCACGAATCGTCCCATTATTTTTAGTGATGCCATCGGGAGTTTACTTGTAATGGCGTCTTTTCCATTATTATTGATTTCGTTCATTCAGTTCTTTTCTGTCTAAATTATTTATTTTTAGATAAGATGTCTGTACTCGAACAGCTGAAGAAAGTCACAACCGTTGTAGCCGATACCGGTGATTTTAAAGGTATTTTTTTCTGCATTTAATTCATTATTTTACATTTATTACAGCTATTGAAGAATTCAAGCCGACAGATGCCACAACAAATCCTTCCCTTATCCTCGCTGCTTCAAAAATGGAGCAGTACAGCTCCTTTGTCGATGAGGCTATTAAATATGCAAAAGAGCATAGCACAACTAAAGACGAGGTAATTTCCCTCGCTATGGATCGTCTCTTTGTCCTTTTCGGAAAGGAAATTTTGAAGATTGTACCTGGACGTGTTTCGACAGAAGTAGATGCTAGGTAAGCTATCCCAGAAGAAAAAAAATCCAATTCAGACTCTCATTTGATACAGAAGCCTGCATTTCTAAGTCTCTTTCCCTTATTTCAATGTATGAGAAAGAAGGAATAGCCAAGGATCGTATTCTCATCAAGCTCGCTTCCACCTGGGAAGGAATTCAGGCCGCTAAGTGAGTCAATCGAAAGTTTTGAGTAATCTATCTTAGGGTTCTCGAAGCTAAGCACGGAATCCACTGCAACATGACTTTGATGTTCAACTTCGAGCAAGCTGTCGCCTGTGCTCAGGCAGGAGTCACTTTGATTTCTCCATTCGTCGGTCGTATCATGGATTGGTATGTGAAGAATACGGATCAGAAAAAATACGACCGCAATGATGATCCCGGAGTCAAGGTAGCCACTCTTTGAGGAATATCAATGCGATTCAGAGTGTAACCAAGATCTATAATTATTACAAGAAGCACGGACACAAGACAGAAGTTATGGCAGCATCTTTTAGGAACACTGAGGAGATCAAAGGACTTGTTGGAAGTGATCTTTTGACTATAAGGTGAGTGAAAAATAGTAACACCTAAGGAGATCAAACTTGGGTAGTTTCATTGGTCCACCGGTATTTAACTATTATATAATCAGAGGAATCAGTTCGTTTTTCTTTTGATTATATATAATTTTCCTCTTTTTCAGTCCATCTCTTCTAAAACAGCTGGCTGAGGACAACGAAAATGTTCCGACCGTTCTTCAAGCATCTAATGGTAACTTTATACTTTTTATTTTATATTTTCAGCTTCTTCTCTCGATATTCCTGCCATCAACGTGGACGAGAAGCTCTTCCGCTGGGCTCTGAACGAAGATGCCATGGCTACGGAAAAACTTGCTGAGGGTATTCGCAATTTCAATAAGGATGCTCGCATATTGGAGCAGATGATTGAGAAGAAATTATAAGATATTTATATTTACCAATCTGTCCCCACATTTCCAACATAAACGTTGAGCTGAGATTGGGAATTTGTTGAAAGAAGATTCGACGAGCCGCGACAGAGGCCTGACTCGAAAACACAGTGCGCAATCGAGGGCCATTTTGTCTGCGGAAAAAGAGCACGATATTCCGGTCGAGAAAGTACCTAATTTTTAAATACAAAAATTGGGGTTATTTACTTGTTCGATTTGATAAGCAGATTGGGCGGAAAGAATCATTTCACGGAAATTTTCATCTCTGGCGATTATTCCTCGCCATCTTCCTGTAATTTTCAATCAAAATTGTGTTAAAATTAGTAAAACCAACCCATTTCTTGCTCTGTAAGTCGTCGTGGTCCAAAACCACGAATTGGTATCACACATCTGGTGAGTTGTTCCTCCTCTGTCAAATCTCTCGACTCGACGACAACCTCTTCATCAACAGCTTGCAATGCTACACCTTTTTCCGCCGTCTCAGCTGCATGATAAATTTCCGTAACGGAGCGATATGATGATATTCCAGGTTCTTCGCCCGCTTGTTGCTCTCTTGATGTGACTTTCAAACTGTTGTCACTTGTTATTGGCATACCGGCAATCATTGCTCGTCGCCATTCACCATATGTTTTTGGAGGTGACTGAAAAGGATAAATTAGAAAAAAATTTTGTGAGCAGGTGGGAAGTAGAGGATCAGGGAACTAGTACAGAAAAATAAAAAAATAAACCTCTTTCTCCTCGGCGACATCAACGCCACGTTCACTGAAACCAAATGAGTAGGGAGTTTCATGGTTTCTTCCAATAAAATGCTCCAAATTTGATCTGGCAGTGTTTTTTGCACTGTTACGATCCAATGTATTCAAATAGTCAGCTCTATTTGAGCTAGCCTGTCGACTAGGACCACGACGACTATAAATACCACCCTCGGCATAATGACTGCCATCTTTTTCGTCTCTGAAAAAGATTTTTTTGTATACTAAAAAATTCCAACAAAAAAATACAGTTAAAAAAAGTTTAAAAAAGCTTGTCTTTATCACCTGAATTTTGCCTTCGAAATTAAAAAATAAAAATAAAATTGCGGTTCTTTTCTTACCTGTCAATATTACCCAATGTTGGCGGTGCTCTTGGTAGTACTCGTGTAGTAGAAGAAGTTAACTGCGAGTGAGCTGGCGAATCAGATGTCGACCTCTCATGTCTCGAACTATTTGCGTGTCCGCCTGGCAAAGGACCTCCGCTCATTTTCCACCACAATCTTTGTGCTTCTAGCCAAATTATTGTTGTTTTTATTACTTACTTGGTGGTAGACCTAATAAAAGGCGTTTTCTATTTTCTTCCAGGTCTGCTCGTCGTTTTAAGCAAACATAAAGACAGCAGAGAAGGCACAATGCTGCAAGTACAGCTAAAACGAGTCCAACACCAAGCCATAGACTCAAACTGCTATGTTGTTCGAGTGGCGGAGAGCCAGCCCAATCGACTGCTTGATTCTGTGCCGTCGGGAAATTAGTTGTTGTCTATTTATTTATTCTTCCTAATAAGTTAACTTACATCTAAATTTCTCGTGGTTGAAGTTCTCGGGAGATTTGGACCAGCATTAAGACCTTCGAGAAGTTGAGAAGTCCGTACATTTTCGTTATCGATACTGGTAGAAACGACATTGGTATCGAAAACTCCATTTTTTATCAGTCTATTGGCTAATAATCTATTCGATTCTTGTTCACTGGTTGATTTTAAATCAGTATCTTCTTTAGATGGCAATTGAACAACCTTGGCTTGATTATCAGATGACGACCCTATTTTTTATATGGTGTTAATTTCATGTATACCTGTTTCTACTTTTGCCCCTTCTCCAACGACTTGCGGATTCCATGGCAGACTAGGAATCGGTAAAATAGGCGGCGGTAAACCGCCTGACTGTAAATTATTGGATGTGCTACCTAACGAGCCAATAGAAAGTCCATTCCCGCCTCCTTGACCCCTAAATTATAATTTGTACACATTTTTTTTAATGTAAATTCTTACGTTCCGATGTTAAAATTCGGATGTACCATCGGCAGAGGCAACGTATCAACTTCCGGCAGTCCATAAACACATTTTACTGTCAATGACTGGTCACCATGAAGGATGACTGCCGGATTTTGACCGATACGAATACGATTTTGGAAAACACCAGGTGCAGGCTAAAGATGATTGATTTTGAATAATTTTTAAAAGTCAATTACCATCTGTGTAAGGCATGGATCATTAAAAACTGCTATTTCGATAACATATTGCAGCTCACCGTTGCCTTTTAACCTACATTCAGGCCGTCCTACAAAGTATTTTAAAAACTTGAAACTTTCAGGCTTACCTGAAACGCCAACAATGATCCAATCAGTAAATTTGCCATTCGGCAAGTAGTAAGGATTGAGTTTAACCTCGATGGTAATGACCTTTGGGCCACAACGTGGCTTTACTGAAAGAGTATCAATTTTATCTGTTATTCAGGTTGATATCCATACTAGAGTATTAAAATGTTTAAAATAGTATGGAAATAAGCTAATACCGACTAATATTAAAAGTTGATACCCCTCCCCGCCTGGTCTTGATTTATCTTCTCAATTGTTTGCCGCTATTGATTCTTCTCGCTCGTTCCGCACATTTGAGTACGGTAATTATCCGAACGTCACATTGTGCGACGGCGAAGGGTCGATAGATTCCCTCTCTGGGTATAATTAGGAAGTATACGTGAACAGGCAAGGTCAAAAAAATACCGGTCTTCATTACCCATGCTGACTGGATGGTCAGTTAAAATCGGATTTTCTTTAAAAGCCCCCTAGTCCTAGTCTCACGCCGGTAGAAATCCGGTTGTAAAGTTATGATCAACAACAGAGTACCAGTTCTAGAGCATGTAGTCGTGCCGCTCAAATGGAGAAATTACAAAAATATGCGCTTGACTCTGGAACGTCGTAGAAAATTTTGCGTCAAAAGAAAAAATTATCAAATTTTAACTAACCTTCAACTCGAGGAGGATATGGAAATTGAGCCACTGTTAGTAGAGGTAAAAATAGAAAAATCCACTTCATTACGTCGTTCCTCTCATTTGTTTCATAGAGTTCTATTTTATTGAGCCAATGAAAAAAAAAACTTAAAATCTGAAAAATTTCAAATTATAAATAAACAAGAAAGAAAGTGACCGGTACTCAGTGTCCGAGATACCTGACGGAGGAGGAGACGACTAATTATCTGCCTCTCCGTCAGAGAGAAAGTCCTATTATGAGGCTGGCGTGCCGGTCGGTTTTATTAGCCAAGCGTGCCGAAAGGTCGGACAACTATTGTAGGGAGAAAGAGATTGGCAGAGTCAAGGAACGGATCGGAAATCCTATGAGTAGGATTAACCAGCTACAATAGGGTGAAAGTGTCACCGTCAAACTAGTAGACCATAATCGCTGAAGCTTCAAGGCTATTTTATGAATGACATAACCTTCGTCCCATAGAAATGCTAAAAGTGAGAATTTAGTATTTTTTCATTTTCTTTTTTATAGTAAATTTTGATTTCTGCGAAACCGTTAGAAAAAAAATAGATCAAGCTTTCGAAAAAACCTCTACAAAAACAGTATAAATCTACTTTGAACGCCCATCATTGCGCCGCTGGAGGTAATGAGGATAGTCGGCCGCCCACTCTGCAACCAGTATATATCCTTGTTGGTTTTTTTTTTTGAAAAAAAGGTAAACTAAATGGACATTTAATGATTTTAGATGTTACAACGTGGAGAAGGAGGAAAAATAGAAATAACAACATACAACAAATATAAATAAAAAAGATTCCAAATTAATGACGTGATCGCTTATTGTCTCCACTACGATCATCTTTCTCGGTAGTGCGTTTCTTATCCTTACTGAAGAGTGATTCCAAACCGAAGACATCTTGTTCGCGTTCAAATTGTACTGGACCAGAGCCACGAGTTCCTGCTTCTGCTCCAGAGAAACCTTTATCAGGAACGAAACGTTTTGTATTGATTATCTTATCCAAATCTTCACCATAAATGTCCTTATCCAGATTTTTGCCTGAAATTTTAAAAATAGTAAGCTAATTTTTAGAATGTGATAAACTAAAAAAAATCAACTGACTGGGTCTGTAAATATGCTGCTGAATGTTTTCGCCTCCTCTCCAAGCTTTATCATAAGGATTGTAACTTTCATCGTCCATATTTCCGGAATCCAATCCTTTCGATTGATCAAAAAGTCTAGAATCAAATTGTGTATCTCCAGTTCGTAATTTTGCATCTGGTAACCCAAGTACGATCTTCTCAGAAACATCACGTTCGCGATCTCTGAAAAAAAGTAATTAACAAATGAAAAATGTAATTGAACCTGCGTATTTTTCCAGATTTTTCAGGTCTAGCTCTCTGGATATTTCGTTCCTTTCTGATATCATCAAGGCGATCTCTTCGAAGTTCTTCTCTCTTCTTGACTTCTTCATCTTCTTCTCCTTCAGCTCCGCCACGAGTAATTTGAGAACGCTCCTAAATATAGAAAACGTTATCCTTACAAATAAAATGGAACCTGTCTAGCTTTAGCGGCCATAGTACGCATTTTTTCTTCTTGTTCCGCCTTCTTATTCTGTGCTACACGGCGTTCAAGCTGAGCACGATACTCAACGGCTTCTCGTGCTTTACGGTCGGCAATATACAGAGCTTCTGATAATTTTGCAAAATTTTCGTTAATATGTTGTTGTTGAAGACCACGTCCATCAGCAGCCAACCTTTTATCCAAAGAAACAGTGAAACCTAAAAGAAAATGTTAATCATTCATATGAATCGGCAAACCTTTAGGATTCTTCCAGTTAGAAATGCAGGGTGGAATTTTAAAATCATTTTGTTCTTTTGTAGTTACTTTTCTTGGCGGACTGTGCATAACCGGAGCTGGTGGGGAAGCTGGTGCTCGTGGAATCTTTTGATTAATTTTAAACTTCGGTGGCTCCATAGGATCTTGCTGTTCCTCAACCATACGAATTATCCTTTGTTGAGATCCTACAAACATTTATATATAAAATAAGCAAAAACAACACCTCCTGCATGATTCCCAGCTTGTTGACTTGGTGTGTAACGAATATATTGGGCTGGAGCTTGTTTTTCAGCATGGCGGACAGGAAGAGCAGATGATACCTTGCTATGTGTGATTTTTTCTAATGCTACGCGAGTTTTCTCTGTTGTATCAGCAACTGTATCTTCATCAGGGCGTTGAAAACTATCATCATCTTCATCCCATTTCTTAGCCTGCATATCGGCCATCTTTGAATAAACAATCTGAAAATGAATGCAACACTGATTCCTATAAATATAAAAAGAACCTTGTCTTTAGTATGTCCAATCCGGGCGATTGTATCATGTCGTAATTTGCCTTCGGAATCATACTGCAGCATAACCTGTCCCTCGCTTTTTCCACGATGCCCACTTTGTCCCATCCCCAATGGAAATTGTGCCATATGAATTTCTGGGAAAGCTCCACCATCACCAAAATCCTAAAAAAATAATAAATAAAAAATATATAAGTCTAAACCTCAGCTGAGCGTGGTTTAAAACCATCACGACCTCCATAAGGTGGAGGTTCTCTCGTTACTATTGCAAAACCAGAAATACCATCTTCGTTTCCTTTAAACCAAGGATCACGTTTAACTTGGGCATATTCATCAACAACAGCAGAAGGTGCCGGTAAAAGTCTAAGAAATGCAAATAAAATAAAAGAAAATCTTACTCTGTCAGTTTTAAGGACATTTTAGAAATTTAGACTAAAAGAGTTTATTCTTCACCGGAAACCTGAAAATTATAATGTAAATTTAAGAAAAATAGATAAAAAAAAAAGAAAAGCGTGATAACGTTATTAGAATTAACTAATAAAATTTTCATTTAAAAACTTGCTTTAGGGCTGTCTGAGCTGTTTATATCGTATTTTTCTACATGCATAAATATGTATTTTATAGTACTTTTCCTGTATATTTTTCAGTAAACTATTGGATTATACATAAATAAAAAATGAAATAGATAAATAAAAGGATTAATTAGAAATTCGAAAACGGTCGCTTTGAGCTTTTGCGTCTTAACAAAAATGCTTGTTTCATTTTCAATCGAACGCGCATCACCAGCCGTTGTTTATGAGACAACGATCTCTAAAAAAATCATTTCAGTTATTTTGTTTTGTAATGCAGAGAAGGGTCAAAGATAATAGATAGATCTATAAAATTGTTTCGATAAATAGTGCTGTTTTTTTTGCTTAATACCACAAATTTCCATTAAATAAAAGGATTTCTTGGTTTAAATATTATGCTTAAATAGTATTTTATAGTACTTTTTCTGTTTATTTTCCAGGAAGCTATTGGATATGCAAATAAAAGATGAAATAGAAAAATAAAGACAATCGATCACAAAAATATTAAAAACTAAAAATGATTAAAGACAGGAAAAATCATAATGAAGTAGTTTCTTTTTTTATTAATTGAGATCTGGCTGCTGTACCGTTACTGCCGTCTTCTTCATAATTCTAAAAGTTCATCTCTTCTGACAGTATCAAATGAAGAAATTCGGAGGAATTAATAAACAACAACTATCTTTTGAAAGGCAATTAAGTATTCGCAATCTAGTCGAAGAATTTTTGTAATCAACATAATTCTGCCCAAACGCTTCAGTTACCATTAAATCTCAACTAAAGATCTCCGACAATGGGAGTTCAATAGTTGAGCGATCTTATTATAATGAAATCACACGTTGATATGTTGACTTCTATCCATCCACCTAAAAATAGCCATATAAACTATCAATATCATGCCGATAGCTTCTACCACGATGGTTCCTCAGTTACCAGAGCCATTTGAAGAGACTCGACCTTACGTTGTAGCATTTTATTTACTCATTATTATTGTTTTTGGTGGAACTCAAGCATTGTTCATCAAGGTAAAATCACCAATATTTTTCTTCTGCTTCTTTCATTTTTCTCACGCTTTTATGGCCACCAGGAACTATGTGACGTTTTTTTTTACATTACAAGCATAGGAAATTTTGTGTAGAATCTGAATAAAATAATAGAAAAAAAATGAAAGAAACACCAACAATAATAATAATAACGATTCTGTAAATACTATGCTTCGTTCATCTCTGGTTTCTAGGCTGCTCTACCTCTGGCCGGATGGAAAGCCAATTTTTCCTTCACCCTGTTGATCGCTATCGCTACAGCAGCTTTTTTTGAATTCATTATATTTTTCGTAGCAGTTATATTGTCTAATACGAAAATTGTTTGGGAAGAGACGCAACTGATATGGAGGGTAAGCGGTAATGATATGCATAAAATATATATGAAAGCGTGTTGCATGAAAAATATACAAAAATATGCACAAAATAGTTTTATAACTTTAGGTAATTGGTTCACTCATGGGAACGACCTACTTCACCGTGACTCTCTTGAACGTTTTTCTGGCTTGGCATCGTCTCGTTTATACGCTCTTTCCTCTTCAAGCTATTCTATACTTTCCTCCACGCCTAGCCAAACTCCTATTATCGTTTTCTATTTTTTTTCATTTTTCTCTTTTCACTTTTTTCCTTGGCCCATGGATTGGTTACACGTTTGAGCCTAATATTCTCGTGAATGCAGCTATGTTATTACCGTGGTTGAATGGGTTTATTATGTAAGTTCGATTAAATTGTTATGAAAAAGTTCAGAGTTCATACGACGATAAATTATATTTTATCGTTAAACTTAATCGTCTATCCGGCTATTTTTATAGCACTATATCTGAAGGGGAATTTTAAGATGAAGACAAATTCGGAAATACGAATGACGCTACAGGTAATCTCTCCATAAGAAAATAGTGCAAATATGATTGTCTTATATCTTGATTGTATATATAAAAAGCGGGACGGTAATTAAATGGCCAAGGGAAATAATGAAAATGGGCAAATACGGTCAAACGCAACTGTAGAAACCAGCAATTTTGGAATTGGCCGTTTGGAAAATTCTAAAATGAAAGCGACCCATTTTGGCCGAATTTGTACGTAATACATATTATTCTTTGAAACACGGCGCGGAGTGACAAAGATTCTATTTTACTCTTTCCTTTCTATTATTTTCTTTGTTTTGAAAAGTAGTATAATTAGAAAATAAAAAGAAAAGAAAGGGTAAAACAGAATATTTGTCATTACGGGAGAATTCATTTTATTTTAAAAACATTAAAAATGACTAGCTTTATTCTAATTTCAGGCAATGATCTCACTTGCTTTTGAAAATCTCCTCGTCTTCAATTGGGGTATTTTCCTCTATGACTATCCAAAATTATTCTATATCTACTTTGCTATGACTTATTACACCTATTATGAGATAAATTGTCTCGTTTATTTCATTTTCAATGGGTGGGAGACAGTTTAAATGTAAAAATGGAAATTTTTTTTAGAAGAATTCGAGGCAATATAAAAGAACTACTGAGGAAAAAGTCGACAACGAAGATGTATATGTGATAGAAATTCAGTAGCTGGTCATTTTGTCATCTTTGGAAGCTTATATATTTCTTTAATTGTGACATAAAATGAAATATTCATTAAAAAAATTTAATAGCTTCTTTAAAAAAATGGTTTTACTGCCCAATTCCAGTCATTTTCCCCAATAGCAGCATAAAAACAAAGATTATTCAGTTCTTATTCTAGACCTCATATTTATTCCTTTAAATATATCTCGCTATGAACCATGGCGTGTTATTTGTAATATGCTCAGAAAATTATAGAAATACAACGAGATATAAGTTTTATTTCTGGTTTTACGAACAGTTCCGTTTTTCTTCAGTGTTCCTTTTATTGCGGCGTAACAACTGCATTTCTAGTTTATAAAAGAGAATGAGAATTAAGGGATGTGTTCCTATATGTCCTGACTGTTTCAGGAAAAGGAACAAGGATCATGATCCTAGCGGACCGCAGAGAGGCGGGCGCTGACAGACTGGCACGGAGTCATCTCGAAAATATGTCAATCAAAGGTCATATATCTGAGAAATAGCGCTAGTTCTAACAATTTTTTACATAATATTTTTCATAAAACTGCTAAGTATCACAATTATGGTCGACGTAATGTATGAACCAAGCGCTAATTTGCAGGTTTGATTATTTTTTTATTTAAAAACATTTAGTCCTTCACTTGTGTCACAAAAGAGATTATTCGCCTGTCCAATCTGTGTTCCTATAACTTTAACAAGGTTATTCAATATGGATTCTATCCTCTACTCGTCATTGCAATCAAAATTGTTATATTTGCTTCTACTTTTTCCATTCACACCTATCGTTCCATTAAACGTATGACTATTTCGAACAAGACCAAGAAAATGTATAAAAGATTCTTTTTTCAAAACTCAGTCCAAGTTTTCATAACTCTAAATCTACTTGTATGGATCAATTTGTATTTCCGAACGTCTTCTTTTTTCGTGAATAAATTTGGAACAGATAATTCTTTTCTCTTTTGTCAATTTATTCTTTTGTCAATTCTCTTATATTTAGAGTTTAATTATATATTCGTTGCTTTATCGGCACCGTATAGTATTGTCGCTGACCCTTATTGCCATGAACAAAATTTATTATTTCTGAATTTATGATGCTACCAAGAAATTTTTCAAAGCCGTCGAAAATACTTCTATTCATTACATCAAACCGAATTCACATTCATGAATAGAAATCAAAGATGTAGTTAGTAGTGACACAAAGTTGTCTATAGAATCATATAGAAATTTTTGTAGCTTCCACTATATCTTCATCAGATTCAGCAAATAATAGTTCACAACCACTCTCCAAATCATTTACTTCAGGCTGATTCACATTTGGCTTCTAAGTTTCAATATGTACTTTAGAAATATAAATGAGAGTAAAAAAAGGCTCATACTACAACGCAGTTTACAGCAGCTTGTCAGGACATAAGAAACTATCTGGAAAGAAGGATATATTATGAATTTATGTATACTTTAATACAGAAGAATACAGGGAGATATCGGTTGGAGGGTAATCTACCATTTAGCAATCACTAGCCTATTATATAGCTGATTACGGTCATACCACGTTGTAAGTACGCCGTCCCGTTCGATTTTTCTTCTGCTCAGACAAGAGGTCAGTGGCTTTAAGCAACTCTAGAAAAAACAATTGTCAACCCTATCAAAATAACAATCTACCGCTTACGGCCATACCACGTTGAAAGTACGCCATCCCGTCCGATCTGGCAAGTCAAGCAACGTTGGGCCCGGTTAGTACTTGGATCGGAGACGGCTTGGGAATCCCGGGTGTCGTAAGCTTTTTGTTTTACCTATTTTTAATTTTTTAAGTCAAAATAGTTATTTTTTGTTAGCAGCGCGGTTAGTGTGAAATGAATAATTAATCTAAACACAATATAAATATATATAATAAAAAGATAAATTTTTGTCTATATAATAGAACCATATCAATGAAAGATATTTTGAAGAATACAATCTTTAAGCAATATATCCGTTAAAGACTGATTAATTGTTTAAATCTTCTATTTAAAATTTTTCGCCCAAAGTTCATTTAATATTATGCATGCGCACCAATGGGATAAAAGCATTCTTCGTCTTTTTTATCCGTCTGTCTGGTTCTGGATAGAACCCGATCCTCCCGACGACCAGGCGACCTTGGCCATCTCGTTCATCCCTGTCGCCCTACATTCCTCCTCCATTTCCCTCACTGTAAATTCGTAGTTATAGTTTATTGGCATTGTGTAAAAGGTCCAACGACGTTTAATTACTTCGATCGTCGGCGTTGAAATTATCAGGCGGGAAATTATCGTCGCTAGGACACCTTCCACAGCTGAGCGAACATCATTTCGATATTTGCCGTTTTCTAGGTTTTTATGTATAACTGTTTGTGTGTAGATTTTGAATCTCATTAGAAAAAAAATATAAAAATTGCAAAAAATAAGTCTCTCCTGTTTTTTTGGTAATTAAATTATACTCCTACTCTTTAAAATTTCAGACAATATATCAATAAATGAAGAAGGATGGAGTGAATAATCGTTAAACTTGGCGCAATAAAAGTAAAAGACAACCTTTCAACCCCTATTCAGCAGACAACCATCATTTTCGATTTGAGTGGTTGCTGACGTGGTTTTTGTCATTTTTGTCATATTTAAAAAAACATTATTGCTATGGAAAAATGCATTTTAATAAATACAAAATTAATGAAAAAAATTATTTCGAAAAACTTTAATTTTTCACATCAATTTTTTATTGTCCAATGCCATTAATTTGCAAAAACAAATGAATATATTACAATAATAAATTATTTAGTATTTAGTTTTACATAACAGTTTGATATTATTTTTTAGTTTCTATAACTTAGTAAAAAAGAAAAAAAAAGTTTATATTTTTAAAATAAAAATTTTAAAAAATATTTTACAATTGTCAAAAATTAATGACCAATAATTAAATTGTTCCATTCCTCACGTCTCTCCTATTTTCTACCGCAATTTATTGTCGATCCCTAATAGTGCTTTTTACAACGAATAAAATGTTCCTGTTTGTCTGATGTCATAAACACCCCCCACAGGGTTATATGAGTGATTCACACCCTGCTTATTCTCAAATTTGGTTGAAAATGCATATTGTTCTTTCCTTGTTATATTTTTGATTTTGTCATCATGACATTTGAATAGAATATTATAGCAAATTAAATTTGAGATCCAGAAATTTTCTATATTTCTGTATGTCGGCCTTTTCTCTGGATTTCTAGACATATTATAGATCGAGCGAAACGAAAAGAGTAATAAGCACTTTCGTTTTGTTCTCATGTTTGCACAAATCTTATCGCCAATTCTCGCCGTTCTTCTTCGATTTTTGTACAGCTTTGTACGTTTTTCTACTTCTTAATGAGAATATGGAATCCTAGAATTTTCGCCAACCCATTGCCCTAAAACACGGGTGGACATGCGTGTCAAGGTTAGATTCACGGTTGTGTGGAGGACACCCGGCTGCCAACAATGGCACTTTCCCTCCGCAAATGTACCCTTTGCTTGATAACTCTTGTATTCCACTCTCCGTTTCCCCCTAAATATTTCTACATGCAAAATACAAATTGTACGAAAAATTTAATTTTTTTTCCGGAAATTTTGCAAAATTCTCTTCAATTATTTGGTGCACCAAAAATTGTTTTAAAAATATTTAACCCTTTCCAAGATTTTTTTTGTGGTCAACCGTCTCTGTTCAGAGTACCAAACTCTTATCATCTCACCTTTCGATTTTTCTTGTCTCCCACATACACCAATAACATGACAACAGATGTGGTTATATATCCTTCTCCTCTGGGTTTTCTTCCTCGGGGCTGGATTTCTTCTAGCAGCCGCTTTACCCATGGATATATCTGACAGACGAAAACTCCAAGTTATGGAATTTTTATTGAGGATTGCTAATGAATATTTGGTGGGATTTTTTTCCTAGGTCATATATATAATTTTTATAATTGGTTGAAAATGTATATTATTCTTTTCCTGCTGAAATTGAATTGTTGATCTTTAGATCTCAAGTATAATGTAAAGGAACAATGACATGACTTAGAGCAAGGTTAAAGAGAATACGGGGAAAGGAAAAGAATAATTAGCATTTTCAACGAATTCATAACATATAAGTAGCGACATATATATTTTAAGAGAAAGGGTTAAATATTTAGGGTGATTTGGTCGAGAAAATTGCGGGACCAGTGGTACGGAATAAACTTTTGCGATTCTGGATGGGACTGGGATTTTTGATACCTTTACCTTCACCGAAGAATATAAAGGTCAGTCGATCGCCTGAAAAATGATTTAAAAATATTTTCTGATTTTAACTTTTAATTTTTATTAAAAATGCTCCATTTAAAAATGTTAAATATTCTTAGACTTTAGAATAAATAAAAAGTAATTGTTTGTAACAAATTCTAGATTCACGATGAAAAAATGCGCAGCGTCCGTGTCCGCTGCTATGAACCCACCACCTTGCTGCATAACAGTGCTATTGTATTCATTCATGGTGGCGGATGGGCTACTATGCGACCCGATTATTATGATTCTATGCTGTTTTGGTTTGTGGACTATTTCAAGATCAAGATTTATTCCATCGACTATCGTCTAGCTCCCGAGCATCCGTATCCAGCAGCAGTAGAGGACTGCGTGGCAGTGGTGGAACATCTGAATGAAAGGTTTTTTCTTTAATCTTAAGCAACATACAAAGAAAGTATAGACAAAAAATAAATAAAAAAAGAATTCTCCCGATTTTTGTTCAGAATTTTCTTTTTTTAGCATTTAAAACATACATGCTAAAAACAACGTTCAGAGATATTTATAATTTGGTTAACTGAATTTTTCTATAAGCTCAAAGATAAGACACTTTGTGTATACTCTACATATTATTAGAGAAAACAATGAAAAGTAGAAAGAGAATAGAAAATTAACAATTAAAATTTTTTTCGCTTATCATCGGTTTCTATTTAAAAAAATGTTTCAGAGCCAATGACTACGGTATTGACGGTCAAAAAATCGCTCTATTCGGTGACTCGGCTGGTGGAAATCTAGCCGCTGTAGTGGCACAGAAATTAAAAAACAGAAAATGTATAGTCTGCCAGGTTCTGGTCTACCCAGTGACCTCTGTTTTCTCTTTCAATCTCCCCTCATATCAAGAATATCATAAAACATTCAAAGGAACGGCCCTTTTGAATCCGAAAGCAATGGCCAGATGGATATTAATGTATGTGGGATTACCGGCACATGCAGGAAATGTGAAAAAAATGATGAGAAGTAAACATTTGAGCAAGTGAGTTTATATAGAAAGGTAATAAAAAGATTAAGAAAACTTTTTCTTAAATTATTTCTGGAGTTTAAATAATTTTTTGATTCGAAAATTGTGTCGACTGTTTTTTTTTTAGATTTTTCCTTTCTACCGAAGTTTACGTTATCATTTTTATCGTATTTATCTTATAACATTTTGAACAAAATTTATGTTTTAGCTTTAGAAATGCTCCGATAATCTACTTAAAATTTTTCTGAATCATTGAAAAATAGTAAAAAACGATACTATCCATTCTATACATTTAATTCTTTCAGGGATCTCAAGCTGTCCTCTGATTTCGAGAAGTTCCTTGAACCCGAATTTCTAAAGAAACGCCACAGTATAGAAGAGTTTGGTTCGGTTGTTGATGTGGAAGAGGACAAGGAGTTAGCAGAAAAATTCAAGAAGGCCCTAGATCCTGGAATATGTCCCATTTTCGGAGTCACAGGCGATCTTCCTCCGGCTTTTATAGTCACCTGCGGATATGATGTCTTACGGTGGGGTTTCTAAAGAACAGAATAACAAATGAAAGCGACAAAACTAAAAATTAAACGCTACAGTATAAGTAAATTAAAATTATTTTAAAGAATTCAAAAATAAAATGGAAATTTGTTCTAAACATAGTGAAACAAAATTTTAGTATTTTAGAGACGAAGGAATAATTTACCACAATGCCTTACGCAAGGCTGGTGTCCCTACTGGCCATCTTCACATTCCTCGTGGCTTTCATGGTCTTTTAAATATGCCATCCAGTAATATGAGACTCCAAATGACTTCTGGAATCGCTTCCTATTTGAAAAACTATCTTAAATAGTCCAGAAAATAGATTTATTTTTACATTTTACAACCCGTGTGAGAATACTGGCCCAATTCTAGTCTAATAGATTGCCATATCCAATGTGATGTGATACGAGTATAAAGAAAAAGAGAATAAAGTTTATAATATAGAGGTGTGATTCTGAATGAGCATCAGCTAAGATGGTTTTTTTATATCACATATTCAGTGTGTTTCAGACTATCACTATTGAATTCAAAAGGTTTGAGAACGCCAGACATGTGTTCTAAACATAAATTTTGTTAACTTATACACGTGTCCCTATAATTATGAAACGGCCGAAGTTACGAACAACCTCAGGCAAATACATGACGATACAATATACTCCAACTACCGTCTATGTTTTGTTTTTTTTTGCATAGCGAAGGACTACCCAATATTTCGCAATGGATGATCATGACAGTACACTACCAGACACGATGAGTCAAATCAAATACAGAAAGATGAGAAATTTCTCTGTATCTGTCTGTATAAAAGCACTCCCGCATCCGCCTTGCCAGTTCAATTATGAAATTCTTCTTCCCATCCGTCCAATCCGATGACGATGACATATTTTGTCTATTTTTTTGTTATATATTGTTTTAATTGTTTTGTTTTACTCAGTGGGAACGTTAATATTTTGGTTTGCTAAAAAAACTATATTTGTATCCGATGTTTTCTGGTTTTTTTGGTTTCGAAATGCAGGAGAAAGAACCGACCGGATAACGGTGTTGAAATGTGAAGGCTTCAATCTCAAAATACATAACAATTTCCACCATTAAAGTACCTAAATAGTCATTGTTTTCATCTTATTCGTGTTTGTTTGTAAATAAATTTATTATTTCTAAGTCTCTGATTTAATTTCGCTATTAATAGAGGGCAGTATTAAATAATGTATTCACTTTTTCCAATTTTCTAAATCAAAAAATTCTTTAAAGGTCTCTTTCGAAAGAAAAATATAAGATAACTGCAATTAACAAAATGTACGATGCAAACAAAAAAACCCTTCGATTACTGCTTACAACATTTCTTTTGGAGATAATTGATATTGAAACAAATTTATTCAAAATAAGGTTCCACCTGGTGTGATGGATCTGCTCGACATGTCATACCCCAGTTGACTATTTTGATCATTTTTTTAACATTACTACAGGTTGTTTGTTGAAATTTGTTGAAAGGATTGGTGATTTTTAACAGCTGTTCGGCTATAGCTTTTCCATCTTCCATACATTGCGGACAGCATTTGAAATATTCACTATAACGCTCAATTATCCAATGGAGAGAAGAGTCAATGTAGATATTTATATAGTCCTGAAACTGAAAAGCTATTAGATAGTAAAAAGGATGAAAAAACTCACATATCTTTCTAGTATCAGCATACAGTATCCACGAGGGCAGGAATAGAGCAAGCTAAACTTATTTTATTCGGAACCGGATAAACATACATAAAAGTATGTCTAAGTCGAATAACATCCAAAAGAAGATCAAATTTTGCAGCCAATCTTTCTTTGTCGAAATAAAAGTCAAAAATAAATCCTTTTTTAGTATCTTTATAGCTTGTTAGAGGGCTACGAAAATTTCGAATCTTTCCAGAAATCATCATTTTCTACAAGACAATAATGATGAAATGTCTAACTTGCCTCCAATATTGAGGCTAGAAAAATCTTCTCATTACCCAAAGTAGCCATCTCTTTCCACCAAAGACAATTAAACATTACGATTATATCAGCACAGTTTCTTGGGATATCAATGCAAGATCCAAGAACAAGATTCTCCAGTCCCTGAGCAATTGTTTTTTTATTCCGATAACCCTACGATTTCTTGACATTTTTTGATTTCATCAAAAGTAGTATAACAATATTTAGTAGCTGAAGTAGTCCCAAAATTAAATGATTTAGGCCTCCACTGTTGAATGAAATCGAAGTCATCAGGTAAAATATGTGTACAATAAACAAGCTCCTTTGCGGTGATATTGGTTTTTATTATGAAGTCATCCAAGGATAAGCTGTTTCCTGGAATACGTTTTGGGGGAGAATAGGGATAATAGCCATCTAATGGGCGATAAACAAACTGAAAATAAGTCAATTATTTTAATCAATTCCCTACAATCTTGACAAATTGAGCTCCTTCCATTTGTTTCGGATTTCTCAACTTCTGCCCCTTATCACTAATAAAAATGTACCAATTCTGAAAATGAAAATGAAATTATTCGTAACTTACAGTGGTCATTATAGGCTGATATGGATCCACATAAAGATAAACTGTTTTGTTCAAGGATAATTTCAAACGACGGACGTTATTTTCAAATATACTATTGATCCGTTTATTAGCTCGACGAAGAAGAGCGGCATGGTAGAATGTCATCTAAAGGGAAATGTTTTTCGGGCCATACCATTATAATCGTTATATTTTAGTTTAGACAGTTTAACAGAAAAGAGCCATACAACGATTTTTTTAGACTTGAAAGCTTATGAAACTAAACGAACCTTGTTTATAACTTCTAATACAATCACAGGAGGCAAAGAATTAATCGAAAACTGAATTGGTTGCTTTTCATGAAAAATTTGCCTTATTTCACTTGGAATAATGTTCCATATCCATTTCTTGAGCCGTTTATAACGCTTAGAAGCATAATGCTTCACTCCACAATTTCTAATAATCACAACTGATTTGTAAAACAAAATTGAAAAACCTGTGTATTTGATGGTCGAGAACCTCAGGAATTTCCATTATTTGCAGAGGAATGTCATTGAACACGCAACATTCAGTGAAATTCAAAGCTGTGACATGCTAAAAGAAAATGAAGAAGGATGATAATTGAAAAAACGTATATAAAGGGAGACAGCCCCATAGCGCAGCGCGATGGAGAACAGTCAATAGTGACGATAATTTGAAAAAAGGAAAAATAAACATTGGCAACTTGAAGCTTGAAGTAGAATGATAAAACTACAGACTTAATAAATAAGAGCCCGAAAATGGCTAAAAATACCAGATAAGAGATATTACATTTAAAATATTAAGTATATGCTGAATCAAATATTTCTGAACGCCGTGAATGCGTGAAAGCAATTCTAGTAGATTTATATTCATGATTTTTCGGATTTCTTCTTGATCACTTTTTCAGTCTTGAAGATTTTAGTTGTAATGTTTTCTTTTAATTTTCCTATTTTTTCGTCTTTTTTTATTTAATCGTTAAAAAACAAAAAATATGCTTTGAATATTTAAAACTAACAAAAAGTCTTTAGAAAATTATATTTTATAAAATGAAAACAATGCTTCCTTATCACCCATCTTGTAGCCTCTTTTACGTCATTTCCCCCACTTCCGTTGTTCCATTGACCAGACGAAGAGACTTATCCTTTTCCTTCTTCTTCCCACTTATCAACATATCTCGTCGGAAATCATGTGAGTTCTTCCTAACTCCCAGCTATAAAATCCCTTTTTCAACCTATCATGTTCAATGATCGCCTTTCTTCTCCTTCTTCCTCTTTCTTTGGCTGCCAATTTTTCGGATTCCTTCACAAGAGATAGTCTACTCCCTTTGGCAGCTGGAGCTTATTCCAATCAACCACAAAAATGTCTGTCGAACATATTTGGAGATGGACAGCTGAGGAGACTAGTGACTGTGAGATGTGACTTTTTTATCACTAATACCTGTGCTGGATATACGGCCACAATTCCTTCGAAAAAGGCCATCGTGGTGGTATTTAGAGGAAGCAATAGGTTCCTACAATTACTGGAACAGGGAAGGAAGACCATCTTCGAACAGCAGGTAGATCCTCAATAATTCATTTTTAACCTTCCAATTTTTCATAACAAGATTTGTTGAGGATATAAAAACCTTTCAGATGTCTTGGATTGCTGGCGGCCGAGTCTCCCGTTATTTTGGCGATGCCTTTTTGAAGCTGTGGAACCAAGGGATAAAGAGCGATTTCAATGGATTGCTCAACAGATATCCTGACTATGAGATCTGGGTAACCTCCTCTAGTTCCCTATTGTTTTCAGTTGACTGGTCACTCTTTGGGAGGGGCTCTTGCTTCCCTCGCCGCCTCCTATATTATCTCAACTGGTCTCGTAACCCAGGATAAGATTAAGTTGGTCACATTTGGAGAGCCGAGAATTGGAAATGCTGACTTTGCAGCGGCTCATGATGCCCAGGTGAGGAGACAGAAGTTAGACATCTTTAGATGGATTACGCTTTCCGCGTCGTTCATGATCGCGACCTTGTACCGACGATTCCTCCAAGAGCCCTTCTTGGATATACGCATTCGAAGACAGAGATCTACTATGGAGCCAAAATGGATCCAACCAACTTCATCGTCTGTCAGGGTAATGAGGACAACAATTGTAGCAATTCCAATGGGTTGAATGTCAGTATCCTCCAGCATATTGACTATTTTGACAAAGCTGTGTTGTTCTATGGTGTAGCTGGATGTAAATAAAATTCTATCAAAATCTCTGTTCTTATGAATGTTTTATTCTTTTTTAGAGAAACGAATTTGGGAATATTGATATTGGCAACCCAAAACAGGACAAAGAACGAAAGCAAACAAAAAACAACGATCTGTCTGTCTCCTTTCCTAATTTTATAATTCCTAAGGAAGGAACAGAAATTTTGATCTAGAAAAACCCTTTCCTGCATTTCTCATATTCTATGCGGTGGTGAAGCATGGCATCAATACGTCTTTCTTTACATGTCATTTGAGAACCATGATCCCATTATCGACATCAAGGACTGATATTTCTATTGTCTATTTTCAAAAGCATTTCAGTTCGACCAAGTTTTGTAATATAATTAAAAAGTGTGTTTCAATATTTAATATATGTTATGAAAAATTATCAAAAGAACAGTAATAGAAAAGAGATATTCAAATTTCAAAAAAATATATAAAATTCAATAAATACTAATATATAAAAAAAAAATTCTATTTTTTTCTCTTCTTTTGAATTAGGCCTTAATTCCTAGTCCTCTCTCATATGCTCTGACATCTCGAACGTAGCGATAGACACGAAGGGTTATAACGCAAAACCATATATAGAGTAAGAAGCAGACAATAAAGGAAACAGCCACAATGCCGAAGGCTATACGAAAGCTGGCTATCATTATTTCAACGTCTTGGTGACTTAAAGAGTAAGAAGCGACCAATTGTTGCTAAAAAATAAATTTTCTGCTGAAGTTTTTTCTTTTTTTTCTTTTTTTTACCTTTACAAGTTGAGTAAGCCATTGATAAGGAACGACGACACCAATCACGAAGATCACAGATAATAAACCGAGCAAAATGACACAGATAAAATTGTAAACAACGTAGATCCATCCTTTTTATACCGTTTATAAAAGAGGTAACTATTACGATTTGAATCAAGAATCCAAGTATGGAAGACCAGGAGAAGGAGAAAATCGACAAGACTAGACTGATACCACATAGTACAAGATGAAAAAACTTTCTATTTCCTATTCTTACCTAAACTGCATGTTTATGTCGTTCATCCGGCGAGAGCCAGATGTCCTAACTCCTCCCCCTCAGCCTCAAACCGGTGCGCAAGCATCTCCAGGGCTGTCCCTATGTCTCCTCTTTGTTCATCATTAGACCCTTATATCTATCATTCACCCGCTGCACAATAAAGCTTAGAACCCCATTCTGGAATTAGAGTTTGATTAGGACTTAGTTCCAATATATATATAACAATACAGGCGACAAGGTTATCCTAGTTCTGTCGTGAAAATGACAAATGGCAAACCATTTAATCCATTGCGAAAGTCCTTCACTCCATAAAACCTAATTATGTTAGGATGGACGAGTTTCATTTCGCGTGGTAGAAAAGGATTTATATAATCGGATTGTTCATGAAAGCTAAAAAGAAAAGGTGTTCATCAAAAAGATAACTTGGTATATATGATCTTAATTGCGATTGGGATTTCTTTCGAGCTATTTTTGTGTCGAATAGTACCTTTCTGAACGAGTAAATAGCTGCCAGAACCTAGTATTTCCTGAATCTTTTTATATAGAAGATCCACAAGCAGAAGATAATTAGGATCGACGTTCCTTCTCCGCTTGAAAGCTGGTACTTCGTCGGACACGTGTCATTTGTTTCACTTGATTTTTTACTTTTTATCTGTTTATGACTGCATCTCTTTCATTTTTAGGACCATTTATGCTATTTGCTATATCAGTATGACAGGTAAAAATTATAAGAAAGAAAGAACGAAAGTGTAGAAAGTAACCAAGAAGGTGATAGCCTCCCGTGGCAATTGTTCCAAATTGGAACATTTGAAATCTTTGACGAATTTGAGCACGATGAAAAAGGGCAAAATAGTTGGATGTGACGACATTCGGTGGGGTAATATAAGTTGGAACAGCTACAATGATGTCCACTGTTTAATCCAAACGACTCTCAGGCCTCTTCTGTTGTTCTTTTATGTAATTATATCGGCTGTTATGCTTATCAACCTCTTCACAACCAAGTTTTCGTAGGTTATTATATTTTTTATATAATAATATTTTTTTAAATGTTTTAAAATTATTTTTTAGCTATGAATATGAAAAGATTAATGAATTTACAAGAGATTAAAAAAATATACAATATTAACTAAGTGAGCGATTTTTAAACTGACTTATGTGGCAGATTTGAAAAGATACCAACTCTTCCCTTTCCTCTGTATTTCTTTTATTTGGTCTGCTGGGCGTCCATAGTTTGGTTGTAAGTTCCTTTATCTTCTAATTACTGCATTTCTAGATAAAAAAAGTGGAACTATTCATCGATTTTTATTTTTTTTGGCAGAAAAAAGATCGAAGCGAACAAATCCCGTAGAAAAATTTAGAAATAAAATACCAGGGACTATAAGGAGAGAAAAACATCAGGCCAAATGTTTTGAAATTTGTTTTGATTTCGGTTTCTCATCTCAAAGCAACCTAGTCATATTATATTTAATATTTTAAACTGAGATCAATGAACGGTCGCTGCTTCGACGTTGAATGTCACAGATGTATGACGGACCCTGTGTTGCTCCAGATCTTTCAAATATCGATAGCACTTGTAGGCGACTCAGGCGAACCAAGCTGTGACAATAGAAGCGATGAAGACAGTTGTCATGGTTATGTTCTTCTGAAACTCTTCAAGCCCTAACATGTCGACAAAATGTTGCAAATATTTTCCAAACTTCGAATCAGGATTTACGATGGCGATGGTAATCATCAGAGCCAATGTTCCAATCAAAGAGATGAGACAATACAGAACGAAAGGCAGAATGTACAGAGAACGGAGTTTTTTGATTCCAATAAAGAGAAAGATCAAGGTGATGATGTCCACAGCGTCCAGGAGGTACTGAAAATTTTTATCTTTGGAAACACAAATTAAACAAGGGGGTTTCTCGATTCGGATGGTGCTAGGCAAATTTGGTTTCTACTGCGACTTTAGAACGAATTTCTTTGTAGTGATTTGCTTAGATAGGTTAAAATATTATCAAAAGGCGATGGATAAGATCTAAATAATCTTTGAATAAACCTGCTACGGCTATTTTTCGGTACGTAATTCATCTAGACAAATGTGCTCCAAGTCAAATTTAGGTGCGGTATTCAAATTGTGTATATCTAAAAAAGTCAATTTTGTGTTATTTGGCAATAATCGATAGATTGAAGAAAATTTCTACGAATATACAACTTTTCTTTTCAAATCGATCATGTCACCATGAAATATGTGTTCAATAGCCACTTTAGACCTTGAATTTCTGCGGGAAAATTTTCGCTCAACTGTCTCAGAGAACATGCCCTTTTTGATCAATTCATCATTAAATATGTGTCTCAAGGTTAATTTGAACACTGAAAAAAAAACAATTCCTATTAGTTACATCACAGTACTATCGAAAAAAGAAATTACCCACCTTCAGTATGTGTAGGAGTATGCAGTATGGAATATGCGCTCCAGCGCTTTCACTCGAAAAAATATCATGAAATACACTAACGATCATAATGGCACTGACGATCCCCACCATTTGGGCTCCTTGCTGAACAAAATATTTTTTAAAGTTGTTCAACACAATTGTAGGCAAAAAAAATATTTCAATTGCTTAAGATATATAAACAACCTACCAGGACATGAACAGCCCCGCAGCAGCATTTATATTGATCAGAAAAATGAGGAAATGTTCCAGAGCCACGGTCAGCTTTCATCATTTTTTCTAGAAAATAATGATTCAGAGAAAAAAAGGAAGGTGAAAAGAATGGTTGACTAGTTCACATTGTAGCGATCGGCGCGATAGAGGCTGATAGGAATCTCTCGGGCTATACAATAAAAGTTGTGGAGATGGGGAGAGGATATATTGTTTAATGGGATAATTAGATTGTTCTTTCTTATTTTTATAATAGGTTTATTGATAAATTTAGCGTTGTCATCGAAAATGTATAATTTTAGATGTTTTTGTTACTGACTAGATAGGTAACAAAACAATGGTTATGTAAGATAGACGATTCTGATACCGAAAAATTTAAATAAATATTTCAGATCCTGATGAGGAAAGGTATCTACTGCCGTACCCATGATAAGAGCGAATGTGAGAAAGAGTGGCGTTAAATACTCAATTTTCAGGTGTTTCCAATGAGTGTTCGAGGTACAGTAAAGGCAAGTCAGTTTTTTATTTAGTTTATTTTCGACACAAGAAAATTAAATCTAGGTTTATCCTCCATTTGCAGATTGAGCTTATTCGTGAAGTTGTCAGTAACTTGAAGAAGTAGAAACGGGGTGAAGAAATCAAACTATATTTTTTAGCTGTCATTTTGCTGTTCTACTGATCAATGGTAACAACTTTAGATGTGTTCCATATATAAACTTCCGGATTCCGGATGAGGAAAGGCATCTACTGACGACCTCATTATATGAATGTGAGAATGGCGTCGGATATAAAAGACTCAATTGTCAGGTGTTTCACATGAGTAAATTGTGAATTCAAGGAGTCATAAAGTTGACGTTATGAAACTTTCAGAGAATGTTAGTTATTCTTGAACATGAAAAACAAATCAATTTATTTATAGTTATTTTTGATACAAGAAATTAGAATCTAGGTGTTATAACATCCTCCTTTTGTAGAATTTGATGTAAAAGTTGACAGAGAATAAAAATAAAGCTTACAGGAAATTATGGGACAAACGAATATGTGAGTTGCCCTCTTTTGATGAAGAAATTAAGAGAACAACTGAAGTTTTAGAAAAGTTTTAGAAAAAAAAATATAAAAATTGAAATCGAAAATACAAAAAAAGGAAGAATTCGAGAATTCTGATTCCGCTAAGATTTCCTTATCCTCGATTCGTTTGATTCATTATTTCACTATTTTTTGGAGACGGCTTGTAGCCACCGATACTGGACGGACAGATCGGGGACATTCAGAGAATTACTGCCGTACGGATATCCGGGAGAGTAAAGCTGGAATACCTTCTATTGATAGATAGCCTACCCAGTCAGCTTTTTGATCGAAATGTTGGAGAAGTGCATTCCATCGGAGCAGATGTTGTAGCTTCAGTGACAGGAGAATCAGTTATTTTTCCAGTTGTTCCAAGGATAGTTTCTTATTGCCTCCAGCGAATTTTGTGGAAAATAGTCAGCTGATTATAAAATAAGAGGATACGGCAGTTCCAGGGCTCAGAGTCACTTAAAGTATATTTTATTTTGCCTCATGGAGAAGGTTGTCTACGACGTAAGTTCTCTCTCTATTTACTGTCTGTTCGGACCGTAGTCTTGTGGTAAATAGTTATTTAATAATAAGGCACGATACATGCAAGGATGATAGTCCTATTTCAATTTCTATGCCTTTTCTAAAACGTCTGTTATTCTCTTAATTTCTTCATCAAAAAGAGGGCAACTCACATATGTTGATTCAAAGGTTCAGTTAAATTATTTATTTACTACAAACATTAGGAATAAGTGGAGAAGTCATTCTCAAGTTAGAATAAGGCTCGGCCGGCCGTAGAGGCATTCAACCTCTCTCGAGGTATCCCCATGCCAGTCTGCCGTGCCCGCCTCCCAGATTATGACCTCTTTTTCTGACACAGTCAGGACACCATCTTTCTGTCTTTTTTTCGTTTTGAACCTAAGTGCTTTTATTTTAGGAAGATAATGATCTTCATTTAATAGAGGGGAAGGAGGAGGAGCGTCGAAGAAAGAAGAGAGAACGTGAGCGGAAACGGTATGCAAATTTGACGGAAGAACCACGGAAGGAACGAATTAAAAAGCAGAGAAAATTATCGAAAGAGGAGTCAGTGACTAATCTACTACAAGACCATTTGACGAAGTTTCAATGAAAGATTGTATGCCTAACGACAGTACTCTTTCACATCAAATGATGTCCAATTATTTGCAACCAAATGAAAACATTCCTATTAGAGACTATCAAATTAATGCGAGGTACAAAAAGAACAGATACGAAAGATCAGATTATCTGGTGACACTTGATAATCTGAACTTTCGACTGTCGCCTACGGGCTGAAATCCTTTAGACAAAACTCAAAACATATTTTTATTTAAGGAATAATTTATAAAATAATTTCACAAATAGTGACTACTGAGTCTTAAGTACATGGTACGAATTCTTCGACTTCTGCGAAAGTAGTAGGATCTTGGAAAGCTAGTACACAGTTTCCTCCTGGATAAAAATTCCTAAGAAACCGGTGTAACTGGAGTAGCTTTAGTCGATGGGAGGAGTGTCTTCTTCTTCAAAATAAGCCTAAATACTTCTTTCCTAGCAACTCGACAAAAAACGAGAAGAGTCACAGAGTTGCCCACAAACATTGTACAGGGTGCTTATGGTAACACGCTGCGGGAGCGCGGAAATCAATTTTTCTAGCACCAGTTTTCTTTTTAATATTTTTTGTTTTTTAATGATAGCTTATGATATTTTCACTAGTTTAACACCCAAATAGCTTTACTTTTCAGAATGGTGAAGTTATCACCTCGCCGAGCTTTTCAAAATTCACCTTGATGGTGTCCGAGCGATTGACATTTCACAACGGCTCAATATATCCAGGAAGCTGGTTTCGACAACAATTAGAAGGTTCATGGAGCTGGGAAATAATACTGATTGATCTGGACGTGGAAGGCCGGTTTCTGTTACCACCAAGGCCAAAGTTAAGAAGGTACGTGATCGTCTTCGGTTTAGTCAAGCACGATCTCTCCGCAAGATGGCCAAGTAAATGAAAATTTCCGAGCGTTCCATGGGCCGAATTGTTAAGAAACATTTGAAGAAGAAAGCGTACAAGCAGAGGAAAGGCCAGTTTCTCTCTGATAGTGCTAAAATCAAAAGAAAAGACCGAGCCCAAACTTTACGATTGAAATCCATAGATCAATTTTGTTCACTGATGAAAAGGTATTTACCATCAAAAAGTTTCTAAATAAGCAGAATGATCGGATATAAACCTAATGCAACTATCCAGCGTACTGGTTACCCGAAAAGTGTGATGATTTTCGCAGGAATATCTTCTGACGTCAAAACTCTTATCTTCGTACCTCATGGTATAAAAGTCAAAGGAAACAACTATTTGGACGTGTTGAAGACCCAATTTTTGCCCTGAGCTAATGGACATTTTGGTAAAAGACGCTGGTGCTTTCAACAGGACGGTGCCCCAAGAGCCAAGTCTAGTTACCTGGAGAAGAGTGGCTATCAGGAAAACGAGGAGTCGAAGACGACCCAAGGGAGGGTCAACCCCGGTCAACTTGTCTGATACTTTCATCGGATTCGTCTGGAAGAATGTACTTTTCAATAGAAACTGAAAGACATGTTCAATGGTGAAATGATGGAAACAGTTGTCAAAATGAGGCTTTTATAAGACGACTAGAGATTTCTCGAAACAGAGAAACAGAGGAAGAATGACACAGTCGGATATACCCTCAGCTGTCAAAGTATTTCGTGGGAAAGAAAACAGTGGGAATTCTACTCTGGGGCCTTTGTCTCAACTTACTATAACGAAATTAGATTGGCTCAAAGGATGCTACTAGATTAATAAGGTGGCTAAAAGCAAAAAAATTAAAGAAATCTTTAAAAAAACTTGGTTTATATTTGTATCAACATTTGACCATGCCATTTTGTATTTTGATACTTACTTTTCCTTAACTTATAATTTATCCTTTGCACGAATAAGACCACAGTTGTGTTCAACAAGGTAGTCTTATTTTTTTTCAGATATATTTGAATTCTAGAGATGTAAATTGCGTTCCAAATTATTGAATTTTTGACTGATTTTTCCAAGATAAGAATTATTCTAATAGTCGACAAGTGTTTCATTTCCCGCTGTTCCTTGAGAAATGTCTGCCGCGTTTCATCCCTAATTCTTAATTCTTATCATTCTTCGTTTTTTCCTATTAACGATAACGAATTTGTTGAGCAATTATTGATCCTGTGCTTCGTGTTTCCATTCAATATACTTCTGTCACCGGGATAGTCAACACGGCCGAGAGTCATGGAGGTTATCTTATTTAGAAATACAAGTGTAAGCTCAGTATAAAAAAAGAATATATATGGTATGATGATAATTTGTATCCTGTACTCTAACTGCAATTTATGTATCCGTATCATCCGTTTATCTACAATAATAATCCTTTGAAGTAATTCTCGTTTTTGCCTAGTCCAAAACTTTGGGATATGAGACTGTCTGAAGTATAAAAAAAGGGCTAAGCTTTTATTATGATTCTAGATAGAAAAACTTCGAATGTACAATAAAGATAAAGACAAGAAAAAGTTGCTCAGCGATAAGCTTAGGCTTATTTATCTGTTTGGATAATAAATGTCTAATGTTACAAGGCTCTTGTTCTTCTCTTCAATCGCAAATCTCAAAAAAACATCCCGTGAACCATTACACTGTTTTCTTTCCAACGAAATACTTTGACAGCTGAGGGTGCTTCCGGCTGTGACATTCTTTCTATTTCTTTTTCTCTGTTCCCAGATATCTATAGTCTGTCGTTTCACTATTGAACAACGTCTACAATTGATAAATACATTCTTCCAGACGAATCCGATGAAAGTATCAGACAAGGTGACCGGGGTTGACCCTCCCTTGGGTCGTCTTCGACTCCTCGTTTTCCTGATAGCCACTCTTCTCCAGGTAACTAGACTTTTCTTTGTTACGCAAAAGTTGACCATTGATGAGATAGGTATTCTGAAAAAACACGCAACAGCTGTATCTCGTCACTCAAGAAGGCAAAACCAGCTGATGGTCTTTTTTCTCAAACGAAGAAAGTACTTGACAAATTGACACGGCTGTCTCTTCCTTCAGAAATGAGTCACCTACCATCCGGTATTCTTCAATATTCAAGTGTTGTTAATCATCCAGATTCGTTTAGCTATTTCCAATTGGGTAGAATGACTCTGATTGTTCTCTTCATACTTCTAACCATGTATTTAGGCTGCATGTTCATCTCCATCTCCTTGTAATTCGTCAATTGGATTTGATTGCCGAGTTGGTACAACGCGAAGATGTATTCCGCTGGAGTGGCAGTGTGATCACATTGCGGACTGTGAAAATGGAGCGGTTTGTCTGCTTCGTGTTTGAAGTTTTTTGCAGGATGAAGCAAATTGTAAGTACTTGCATGAATGTCAACCAGGAGCGATGATATGCCATGATGGTACTTGTATCTCTATGGCATATAAATGTGACGGAGAAGCTGATTGCTTTGATGGGCGCGACGAGAATGGTTGTGACTTCAATGATACATCTCATTTGCGGTTGGTTTTGAAATATTCTTATGTTTTATGTTCTAGGAGTGAATTTCTACCACCGGGGTTCTTTGGATTAGATGGAGAGTGTAAGTCCCCTAAGTACAAGTGCAAAACTGGTAATCAATGTATTAGCGAGGAAGCCATTTGTAATGGATTTAAGGTAACATTTTGTAAAAGAAAAATGTTAATCAATTTCTAGGATTGTGTTGACGGTGATGATGAAGTAGGCTGCCAGGATTCGATTTCTGACTTAAAAACAAATCCTTATGATTCGTGTCCTGTTAGCTATAAAATATGTACTGACGACAAAATTTGCATACCGAAATTTTGGGTATGCGACGGTGAGGAAGATTGTTTGGATGGAAGTGATGAGCTTAATTGCGATGAGAAAGGGCAAATCAAACAAAATAACACTCGCCCATGCCCTAAGAACGAGTTTCATTGCCCTGAAGGTTTTATAAGTTTACCTTATTTTACTGTAAACTTAGGAAAATGCATCTCTGATACATTAGTCTGTGATGGAAAGCCGGATTGTCCTAATGGAGAAGACGAAGGAAACAGCACTTGTCATCTTAAGAATAATACTGGGAGAGGTTTGGTTTCTTTTTTAATGATTTTCGCGTATTCTTTATCAATTGCGATCAAATAAGATTATACACTTTTATTTTCTTAGCTTGTTCTATTTCTAGAGAGTAGGTTAAAAAGTAGGCAGTGTGAAAGATTATCCGGACAAGATCTACGTTTCGCACAAGAACATTATATACTACTTATCAATTTCATTTTTTTTACTTTGATCGAAAACTAAAATTTTTTTCAGCTGATCAACATTGTTAGGATCTTTTTTTATTATATTACACCCTTATTAAAAATTGCTGAAGTCGAAGGTCACAACTGTTTTTTGAATAGTAAAGTCTGGAACAATTTTCAAAGTTACTAGAAATACTACTGACTAAAAGAAATTTAGCGCCACAGCCATGGCCATTCAAGAGATCGTAGTCGGGGTTCTTGTCGTTACTCGAGAGGTCATGTAGACCGTCCTTTCTCCCATGGACCCATAGATCGTCGTCATCATCACTCCATGAAGAAAGCCTTCCTAGCCCATAAGTACTATTTCCCTTCTCGTCCATTAGGGCGGTGTGGAAAACATCGCCACCGGATGATGTCCCGTCATTGTCATGGATTTGGAACTGAAATGGATTCTTTTCGTCGTCGTGGTCCCTTCCCTTATCATGGATTCAAATTTGGACGCTTTAAAGAACTGGTATTTGATCCAAGGATGGAAATGAACTTCCACTTCCAAATCGCCACTGTCGTCGCTTCTCCTTCTAAAGAAGCCGCTGTGTGATATATTTGTTATTTTTAAATGAATCTACATATTTATTGTATGTTATATAGGATTGGAAAAGGAGTATTAGTATTTTTCATCTTTTTCGTATAATTGTTTGTCCATCAATCTGTGAAAATTTGAAAAATTTCGTATTAGGGACTCTGCCCTTATGTGAGCTGGCCATCCCTCGAAACCGTCGTATGGACCCCAAATTCTGGAGTTAAAAAAAATATTTACAAAATAATGCAGTAAAACAGATAAAAGATGGTAACAACGAAAAAACTTTTGCGATTACGTACATATTAGAGTACATTTTAAAAATTATTTAAATAACATTGTTTTTATTCTCTATGGTTTTTTGTCTTTGCACTTTATTTCATATAGTATAGTAGTGTGAAAGTGTGAAACTACGATTTTTGTATGAGAAAAATTTGTATTTGTGACAGGTAGAACTTATATCTGAATTTTTCCAAAGTAAGAATTGTTCTGGCAGTCGATAAATGGTTCATGTACGAACTTTAGCATATAAGACTTACTGAAGCCAAGTTATTAAAGAAGAAAACATTCTTAACTTATAGTTTAATAAAAAAAAATCTTTGGTGTGCGACGGTAATGCAGATTGCTTGGATGGAAGTGATGAGCTTAATTGCGAACCGGATGAGGAAGGGCGGAGCAAACAAAATAAAAACTTTATTTTACAAAAAGCATTACCAACTATACAAATTGTTAAACAACAGTAAAAAATGTAAAAAAACAAGTTTAGCTGCAGGTTATATCGTTCACACACGTATACACGAACCGTAATTATACAACGAAAATTAGAGTAAATTTCATCTCTATATAAATTGAAGATAGACTATAAAAAAGGGCTAAATCATGTTAAACAATGTAAGTTCTTTCAATGTCAGAGTTGGTAAGTTGTTGTCATATCTTGTTGGACGAGAGGCTATAAATAGCCGGTCCATCCTCAGTCTCCTATTCCCACTTGGCTTCTTACCTGATGACTGCTCGCCGTTCTCGTTCTGTCAGTCGATCTGGCTGTCAATGCCGTTCTCCATGCAACTGTTCTACTAGCAGACGTTCAGCCGGCATGAGTGACAGTCGTCGTCGGCGTCGCTCTCGAAGTGCCTCTGGTCGTCCTCGGATGATCCGTCGCTCGTCTCGATCGGCTACTAGATCGGGCAGAAGTGTTCGCTCTTATCGAAGTCCTAGAAGTATCCGTTCTCGTCGCTCGACTAGCATCCGAAGTGCCCGTCATAACTCGGATGGAAGCTTCTATGACAAGAGAGGAAGACTCCACGGGCCCGATGGTAGATTCATCAAGGAATAAATACTGACACACATTTCTATTTTTTGTCTTGATATGATATTTTATAGAAAGGCAAGCGCTTTCCGTCCCATCCGATTAAAAACACTGTCATAAAAGCGTTAAAGGTTAAAATTAAGTAATAATAGTAATTGTTTTCTATATAGCAATGCAAATATAGATTCGGGCTAAGACGATCTGGTAACAAATACTAGATTAAACGGTAAATAATGCCAGTAGCTGCCGTAATGAAAAATGTTGAACTATATTGTTTTCAATATCTTTGTTAATTTTCTATTTATGAATGTGGATTCGGTTTGATGTAATGAATAGAAGTGTTTTCGACGGGTTTGAAAAATTTCTTGGTTGCTTCAAAAATCCACAAATAATAGATTTTGTTCATGGCTACAAGCATCAGCGAAACTGTTCCTCCGTACGATACCACTACAGCAATGAATATGTAATTGAACTCTAAATATAAGGCAACTAAAAAAAATTAAGAGGTCTTACCTGTTCCAAATTTATTCACGAAAACGGAAGAAGCTCGGGAATATAAAATGAGCGATAAAAAAACAATCAGAGGTATGGAACCTTGGACCGTATTTTGAAAAAAGAACTTCTTATGCATTCTCTTGGTCTTCTTCGAAATAGCCATCCGTTTAATGGAACGATAGGTGTGGAGGGTAAAAACAGGAACAAATATGACAATTTCGATTGCAATGACGAATAGAGGATAGAATCCATATGACGAAGCCTTGTCAAAGTTAAACGAACACAGATTGGACAGGTGAATAATCTCTTCCGTGATACAGGTGTATGACTAAATGTGTTTAAACAAACAAAATAATAAAACCTGTAAATTATCACTTGGCTCATACATTACGTAGATAATGATCATAACGGTTAATATTTCTATAAAAAGTACAACATAAAAAATCCTTAGAATTAGAGGTATTTCCCAGATACTTCGATGACCTTTGATTGACATATAGCGATAGATAAATAAATTTGCCAGAGTAATTACATATATTATTCCAATAATTTCAACAATTGCAATAGAAATATGACAAAAGTTGAAGGGAAGATATTTGACAGGTCCATAATTTATAGAGGCTGGTACTGGTAAGAGGGGATATGGCTGGATGGACATCCATACCTGAAAAATATCCATTTTCTTTTGTTTTTTTAACTTACAATAATATCTACAAAAAAAATAGCTATTTGATGCATGAGTAATATCCATCGATACTTTTTCCAATTGGAAGGTGAACGATAGATAATACAATGGCAAGTGAAGATATTAATCAATACTCCCAACGTCGCCCATAAATACAGGGAAAGTGAATACAGATTCGTTGTTTCGGTAGAGGGCAGTTTGAAAGTGGGACATTCCATGTATAAATGTGGGACAGCTGTGATCGTTATTTAAACTTTGACATTTACAGCTGCGAACAGATGTAAATTAGTAATTAATGCCTACCATATGGCGTATATCACATACAATTTGTATTTTTCTAAAAAAATTCTAATTTTCATAATTTTTGAGCTGACAATATTTAAACGTTGCTGAATATTATCTGAATGAGGTCGTTATTTTTTCCTTGATTATATTTTATTTTCTTGTTGCTTTCAGACTAAGACTAGACACACTTTATATACTAGCCATATACTAGGGTAATTTGTATATCAGGTACTGCACGTATTTGTATATCACGTACTCTGGATATATATTGTATATCACATTTTTTCTGAAATTGTTTCTCCCTTTTATCAGGGTCTTTTGTGGTTTTTTTGCGTTATAAAGTGTGTCTAGTCTCTATAGAGGCTTAGTCTGAAAGCAATCAGTCATTCACTTGGGCTACTATTCGATTTAAAAAATAAAAAATCCTTAGAATTGGAGGCATTTCCCAAATATTTCTATGACCTTTGATAGACAAATGAACAGATGTAATTGGTAATAAATTTTGAAAGTCAAAAAGATCATTTTCACAATTTAAAATAAGTTAAAATATAGCCGGATCATAAACTTGAACAGAACTCAAATATCCATTTATAAGATAACCTCGCAAAAATAAATTTTATCTTTCACTACAACAGCTTTGGTATTTCAATACACATTTAAAACCAAAAAAGGTTTTTTTGGTTAAAAAAGTCAAAAGTTGAACATTTTTTCTTTAAGATTTTATATAAATAAAGATCACCTTCACCCAAAGCAAAGATTTACGTTGTAACATTAATACTCCCAAATTACTAAGCCAAAATAATTTAACTGAGAATCAAAATAGATAACAAAAATAAGAATAGCCTTCCTTCCAGACCATTTTGGAGTACATAGTCCACGACAGCATCGCCTTCCAGAGAGATAATTAGGTCTTTCGCGTGGAACTTCATCTTCTCAGTAGTCCCGCAAAAATAACTGGAAACTATTAAAAATTAGATGACTTACGAGTACTGCTGTCTCTCATCATCAGTTATTGTTGTAATATTCAGTCTTGCCGTCGGAACACAACCATTTCGAAATGAGAAAGTATAGTTAAAATATAGTTCTTTAGATTTATAGCTCTCATTATAAAATTCGGATGATTCCTTTTCTGTATCGAATACCATTATTTTTACTCCAGTTCCATCGAACCAATTTGTTCGAATAAATCCAGTCTGATTGATTCTTTTCTGTAAGGCGTAGGTCTCTAGAAGATTGGCGGGACGAGCATTAATTTCTGGATCTCCATAAAATAAAAATGTTGCAACTTTCCCGGAGAACCTCTGAGGTAATTTGAATTCGTAGTTTTCTTGACTATTAATAAAATAATAGAAAAATGAACTCACGTGTAGTTTGCGAGAAGTGTTTTATTAGAAAGAGGAGGCCAGCCGCCATAGATTTCAATACGTTGCCCCTGAAAAAACAACTGTCTCATTAATACAGAAAAATCCGAATTCAGGCTCATCTAGCCGATTGATATAATTATTTGGAATTCATTTAGAAGTTCATTTGGGTATTCCATATGCCCTAGTAGCCACTTTTCGGACCGAGAAAGTTTCAATTCGCACTCAATCGAACTTACAGGAGAATCCCAGAAGATGCTTTTCACCACAAAATCATCATTATCATATTCGGAAATGTACACAATTGCCTTTGTACTATCCTTATTGTCAAAAGAAACTGAACGTCTGCTTCTGTCATTGCCTTTACGGGTGAAATATTTTCTCAATGAATAGGTCACATAAAATTTTTCAAAACCTTTGGATCCTAAAATATTATTAAAAATATTTAAAATTACGTGAACTGTCAAGTAGTAGTAGCTTGCCGAATCCTCCATTGATAGGAGTCTCTTGAACATGGATAGAAAGATTCTTGACTCGGTATACAGCACAGTCACAGTAAAAATGCAATAAACTAATAATTTTAAAAACTATCAAAAGAAAAGTTCCACCTGCCAACGATTTTAGCGCCTGCAATTGTTCCGTTGAAAACAAAATATGACATCAATTGGATCTGCAAGTCATCTGGCTTGACAGTCCAATAGGGCATGTAAACGAGCAACTAAAAACATTTTAAAAGTGAATGAAGTCTTTAAAGAATTTGCATATATCCATATTTTTCTTTATAATTATTAAAAATTTCTCGTTAACATTTTCGAAAAATTTTTTTTTTCAATATTGACAAGAATAAATATTTTTCTATAACGAACCTCGTTGTCGGGAATAATGGAATAAGTTACAGCTTCCTCCCATGTTGTTAAATTGATAAAGAGAGGCTCGTCGCTGGCTTTCACATGAATAGTTTTAATTTTTTTGAATGCTTCAACTATAAAATGTAAAAATAAATTCTTTAAAATTTTTTTACACGGAT
The DNA here is from genome assembly GCA_932521415.1 of Oscheius sp. DF5120. Lineage (NCBI taxonomy): Eukaryota > Metazoa > Nematoda > Chromadorea > Rhabditida > Rhabditidae > Oscheius > Oscheius sp. DF5120. The sequence goes on along the minus strand of OW051465.1, from coordinate 1,140,060 downwards.
GCTTTGTAATGGACAAATATTCAAACCCTCCTAATCCACCGTTGTTTCTTTCACGAGTATATTCAATAAACAGTTTAGGCGGAGAAACGATGAAAGTGCCAGAAAAAGCATTTTCGCCGTAGTTACTGAAAAGATTAATAATATTAATCAACTGTACCGTAAAAAGTCTCCATCCATCGATGAAATTACAAAAATGTTAACGGCGGATGGGATATAAGAAATATTGACTCGAAAATAATAATTCTCGGGAATAGTGAACTGAAAAAATGTTCCACATTAATCTCTAATTTCTAATAATTTTTATGATTTTATCAATGAATTTTTTTAAAGAAAGGTTCTCACCGTTTCCCCGCAATCATGAACTAGTTTAAAATTCTTTCTCACATATTCTTCGACTAGTTTTATTTCATTTCTTTCACAATCTACAAAATAGTCAATTTAATGAATTGTGAAAGGCACACCTACAAATTCGAACTCGCATTTAATTAGTTTCATAAATAATAAAAATATAAATAATAAATGGAACATGACAGAATGAGCGATAAAAGTAATACAATAAAGGGGAAGGAGAAACACCTGCCTATTATTAACCAGAATAATTTCAACTGAAATAATTAAATCAGTTGTGACTTCAAAATATGCTTTTTTTGCATATCTGAAATATTAAAAAAAAATAAAATAAAAAATATGACTGTCATTTAGTAGGTAATATTAAAATTTGGTGGAGGCATGATGACAAAGAATGAAAAAAAATTAAAAAAACCTGTAGAGCGCAAAACCTCCACGCTACAATGAGAAATCAAACGAATTTGTTTTTCTTCTGGTCAGACAAGAGGTCAGTGGAGAGTTAAACAGCTTTTAGCAACTCTAGAAAAAACAATTGTCAATTCTATCAAAATAACATCCTTACATAAGTATGCTATCATGAAACACAAAGAGTACAGACAAAGCTTGAATAAAATTAAAAAAATTAAACGGTAATGAGGATGTGCTATGTACTTCCATGTTATTCAATATTATATGACATTGAACGAAAGTTTGTCTACCCTATAGAAAATGTGAAATTTCGCTTACGGCCATACCACGTTGAAAGTACGCCATCCCGTCCGATCTGGCAAGTCAAGCAACGTTGGGCCCGGTTAGTACTTGGATCGGAGACGGCTTGGGAATCCCGGGTGTCGTAAGCTTTTCCTTTTTACTTCTCAATTTAATAAAAAAGGAGGATATGCTTTTGAAAAAAATTAGTAATGTAAGAAATAAAAAGAATATACAAGAATAAAGAAGTATGAAGTATGAACAATTCTATCAGTAATGACGAAATATGTGAATGATTCTTCATTTATCGAAGCGAGTTGGCCCTCCACGTGGCAGAAACTAAGTTGGCTCTTCATTTATTTACCCGCTAACTACTCAATCTTGGCAAGTAATTCAAGCTTCATATTTTTCACGTCTTTAGTAATTTATTCAGCGTCTCTAACTCTAACTCTTTTTACGAACCTTCCGAAAATAATATAAAAGTTGTTTTTTATGGTTTCGAAAATGTTTTTTTTTAGATGCCTATTTATATTAAAAGAAAGTTACTAGTAGAGTCCAATCGTGTAAAATCTGTCGATTTTCACCCATCCGAACCTTGGTTGCTTGTTGGACTGTATGATGGAAAGGCTCATATTTTGGGTCGTGGTTGCAAGTGATGATATGTTTATCCGTGTTTTCAATTACAATACATTAGACCGAGTCCATCAGTTTGAAGCGCACCTCGATTATATCAGGTTTGTGTTGCTTTGATATCACTCACTTTTCTAGATGTCTTGCTGTCCATAACACCCAATCATTTGTCCTCAGTTCAAGTGATGATTTATCAGTGAAGTTATGGGATTTTGATTCTGATTGGACAATGAAGCAAATGTTTGAAGGTATTGTCTACAGTTTGTATGGATCATTCTTCAGGACATACACATTATGTTATGCAAATAGCTATCAATCTAAAAGATAATAATACATTTGCTACAGCCTCGTTGGATAAAACCGTCAAAGTAAGATTTATGTTCAATGGCACACATTTAGGTATGGCAATTTGACAATCAACATCCTAACTTCACTCTTGAGGGACATGAAAAAGGTGTAAACTGTGTAGCTTACTACCACGAAGATGAGAAATTATACCTTATCTCCGGAGGCGATGATCATGTTGTCAAGATTTGGGATTATCAAATAAATATATTATTTAAATTATTCTATTTGTTTTAGAATCAGACTTGTATACACACTCTCACCGGCCATTCTCAAAATGTTTCAGCTGTTTCATTCCATCCTCAACTTCCTCTAATTAGATGTGACAAAGGATCGATAATTGTAGAGGTGAACGAAGACGAAACAGCTGTAAGTTTTTTTTCCTCAAAACCTAAATAGTTATAGGTTACCACTGTTTAATTGCTTCTTTATTAGAAGTTGGAGAATTTTTTTAAAAACTGATTTTATTCTATCAAAATAACATCCTTATATAACCATGCTATCATGAAACACAAAGAGTACAGACAAAGCTTGGATAAAAATTAAAAAAATTAAACGGTAATGAGGATGTGCTATGTAATTCCATGTTATTCAATATTATATGACATTGAACGAAAGTTTGTCTACCCTATGGAAAATGTGAAATTTTGCTTACGGCCATACCACGTTGAAAATACGCCATCCCGTCCGATCTGGCAAGTCAAGCAACGTTGGGCCCGGTTAGTACTTGGATCGGAGACGGCTTGGGAATCCCGGGTGTCGTAAGCTTTTTCTTTTTTTTGTTCCTCTGACAAGATTGCCTCAATATCTTTTTTTTTGGTTTTTTGTTTTTCTACAAAAATCATTTTTTTTGTCAAACGTGTTTATAGATTATCTACTTTTATTATTACTTTAAAAAATTTTGGCTGTAAAAAATGAGCAAAAAGAAAAGAGGTGAACAGCTGAAATGAAAGTTAATCTCTTACGATTGACAGCCACTTGTTCCTCTTCAAAATTTGTTTTTTTAATTTCTATATTTAATTTATTTTAATTTAGTTTTTGAATCACCTATTTAAACACATTATGTATTTTTATTAGAGCAGTGTTTGGTAAACGAAACATCTACAAATCGGGTGAATTGTATAAAAATGATTAATCAACAACCACATTTTACAAAATAAACACGTTTTACAGTTTTTCTAACGTTTAGCACTAATTTATCCTTCAATAGATATCCAATTCTACATAGTTTCTCTCGTATACTTAAAAGTTTTTGATGATTGAAATTTCCAAAATAAAAAATAGATTGAATTTGTTTTGTTTCAATTTACGGTTATAGTTTCATTTGAAATTTTGATCTTAATCTTGATTGAGAGGGAGTATTAGAACAATCTGCTAATATTAACTTCAATTTTCCTTGTGTTACCCCTATAGTTCGTTCTCCTTCACCTTTTTCCATCCCACAGAAGATGTTTAAGATTAATACCAAAATTATTTAAAGAAATGAAAATTCAACAGAAGAGTAGTAAGCATTTACAATAAAAAAAAATTGGAAATATTTACATGGTAATACTATAATTTGTACACTGAAAATATGCATTTATATTCAAACTGTCGAAAATTAGAAAAATAAATAAATACAGTGAATATCATCACTAAAACGAGGAATTGCACAAGAAAAGAAAATCAACAGGAAAACAACACAAATGAGGGAGAATACAGCGAGTGAGACATATTCTCTGAAGTATGGACTGATTGCTGTACCTTGTCTCAACCAAGATCGGGAATGTCAATAATTGTAGATGGGACCTGCATCGTTTTGATTGGTTGGATCCTTTGAGAAACCACAAGAATATCAGGGTACAACACATAAAACAGTTTGGAAAATGGATGTGAAAGGAAAGAACAAAAAATGGATAGATTTACCATCATTAGATGAAGGTCGAACCATTCCTTCATCGGTTAGGATCGAAACAGCATGCATACTCGTTTTTGGTGGCATAATGAACGGTCAAACTTTCACCCAATGGATATATTCGACGGTCAAAAATGGGAGTCTTTCACTCCACTTCCACAGCCACGATCATTTCATACCTCAGTGGTTCTTACTCCCGCAATGATAGACTCCTTTCGCCCATTTGTTCTCGAAACATAAACTCAGAATACTTTGATTTCTTGACTTGCTCTGCCACTTTTCGTACATATATCCAAGAAATATAAAAAGCTTATTTATATTTTACTGTTTTATTAAGTTCTCTTAACCTGGAATCGAATTGTAGTGGCACAGTCAGTCGATAAAGTCCACGTGACACATTTAAAAGGCGGAGGAAGGAAGAATAAGCTGCTTTTCATTTTGAGTCTTATCAGTTTATAGTGTGTTCTGCTGCTCTTCATTTTACTATTTTACTCAATTCCAAATGGCTCAAAACAGGGAAGAAGAGGAGTTGGAAATGTATGAAGAAAATGGATGGACAATCGTTGAACTTGGTAAGAGAAAAGCTTTGATGTTTTTAAAATTTGATTTGTTCAGTTTCTCAGGATTCTTCCCATACTGATAAGAAAAAATATACTCAGGTAAAATGTTCAGTTGTTTCACAACCAATGAAATGAATAACAGATTGTAATAACGGGAGGATGGGATGGAAAATATCGTTGCGATGATATTTTTATACTGGACTATAATGAAAAAACATGGAAACGAGTTTCAATAAAGCTGCCTTTAAAGTTAGCAGACTTTGGAAGTGTAGCTTTGAATGATGAACTTTATATTATGGGTGGTCGTGCTGAAGCAGCAGATTTTTTTTGCTGTGCTTTGTATCGCTTGAATAAGCAAATGAAATGGGAAAAGATGGCTGATTTGATGGAAAAAAAGGCCCACATATCAAACAGTTGTCTCTCTCACAACGGGTCCATTTGGGTCATTGGAGGAATATCTGAAAAATGGACACCTTTAAACACAGTAGAAAAATATGATCCTGCAAAAGATCGATGGGAGAAGAAACCGTAAGAAAAAAAATACTGGAAAAGTTTTTTTAAGAGCAATGCATAAACCGCGAGGATTTACTACTGCTGCTGTGATCGTTAACAAAATCTACGTTTGTGGAGGAAGTCCTGGACCTTTAATGCAAAATCCTTCTCTGGACTTTGTCGAAGTTTTCGACATAGACTCCGAAATATGGACTGATTTCTGTACCTTGCCAGAGCCAAGATCGAGTATGTCAGTAATTGTAGATGGGACAAATATCGTTTTGATTGGTGGATTCAGCAATGGTAAAGCAGTAAATGCTGTTTGGAAGATGGATGTGGAAAGAGAAAGCGAAAACTGGATGTGTTTATCACCTTTAAAAGAAGGTCGATTCAATTTTTCAGCGGTTAGAATAGAAAGAGAAACACTTATTTTTGGTGGCATTAATGCTAGTAACACAGTAATTTCCACAGTGGAGATATTTGACGGCCACAGATGGGAAGGTTTCACGCCGCTTCCGGAAATGAGATGTACGCATCCCTCAGTGATTCTTACTCCAGCAATGATAGACGCCTTTCGTCCATATATAGAATAAATCTACTTATGTTTTTTTCTTATTGCGTTTAATATGAGATGCAACAACTGAGAAAAAGTTAAATGACAATGATCGAGTTGGTGGTGGAGCAGGAGTCTGTTATGCATTCTGTTTACGCATCGTAGATGTCCGCACCAGTGATGTGCGGACGTCCGATGTCCGTTGTCGGCCGTCTGCAAACTTCAAGGTACCCACAAATGTCCGCAGTCCGCAGTCCATAATTTTGTAGCGAATGTTGCGGACAAAAAAATTCGCTGTCCGCACACCACTGGTTTACGCTGCGTATTGTTTTTGCTTTTAAAAACGTGTTTTTTATTTTATTATTATTATTGGTTTTTTGTTGTGTGAGGCCTTTGAGAATTGATTGAGAATTGCCTGTACAGACTCTGAGTTTTTATAGTTTTTGTTATTGTTGTTATTGTTGACAGCCGCGTACGGCTAAAATCTAACCGGGTAATAGAGTTGTCAATTATTTGTAATAGTGGATTTAATTATTGTTCATCATTGCTGGTTGAGGAGAATTATGTGTCCGAGATATGATAAAACAAAAAAAGCCACAATTTTTGTTTAAATAATTAAAAATGACATAAGAAGTAATAATCCGTTGAAAACAACGAAAAAATTGTTATGTATTTGATTAGTTTATAAACAATATTGCTTATAATAGTCCTGCGTTTAACGGCAATTTCTGATACGTGGGATACTGAAATTTTCTTTCACATCTGATATTTTTATTATGAGTTATAAAACATTTAAAAATTCAAATTTTGAGATCACTTTATTACTGTCCTATTTTTTTCATAGTTAGATAAACAAAATTTCGAAATATAGGATATAAGGATCATTGTTCCGATACGCTTCTCATGATCCTTGACGTCTCTAATGTATCTATAAACATAATAGGAGATGTTGAAGGACCAGTAGCTGTAGATAAGAGAGATCCCAAGCAGAACAACGATGACATTAACAGGGACAATATTGTAAAAGTCATAAAAAATGCGGTAGTCGGTTTTTACCTATAAAAAATGTTTCAGGAATTAATAAAATAGAATCGCAGGTAAAAATAAACTATTTTAACACGTTGACGACCCTCACGCTTTTGTGGCCACAAGGGACCAAAAATGCTAAAATACGCTTGGTCGTCAACGTGTTAAACAGTTTTTATCATTAAAAAAAAGTATAATTATATGGTTTAATAAAATATTTAAAAAAAAAAGGTAATTTCTTTCCCTTAAAATTACCTTGATTAAATCAATCATTTTCTTATTTGAAGTTGCAGTACTAATTAACACAAAAAGGAAGGCAATTGCATTGAAGACAATCCCCAGAAGTTTCCAAATCATATAAGGCCAAACAAAACATAAATTCATCTTCTTGATTCCTTGTAAAAATAGTAAAATGAGTACTACCTCAAGAACTAGTCGGGGAGCTTAAAAAAGAAATTAAGAACAAAAGTAAAGTATCTGAATAAGAGGAAAGCCAATGAGGGAGGAAAATATACAGAATCCGATCATTATGAACTCCAAGATGGCTATACGATGACCAAAGACCTGAAAAAAACTATTGGTTTACATAGGTGAAAAAACTCACGGTACAGTGAATCGGTCCATAGCAACAAATCTGGTTAAGATATTTCTTATCATTGTGAGGAAAATCATTCAAACCAAATTTCATCATTGTGATTTTCTATAAGTCGGAATGGTTTTTAGTCAATTTGGAAACCTAAAAGCAGTTTCAAATTGAATTTCCCATAAACGTAATTTTTCTTTTAATTTCCTATTTGAGTATTCTATATCGCAAGCTTATTAGCACAGTGCGAAATAGGTTTTATTTGTGCAAATTGGACAAAGTTCTTATTTAAAAAAAATTAAATGTGCATGTAGCCGTTGGAATTAATGCAGCTGCTGGGAAGTGTTTTATTCTTCAAAATATATTATGAAAATTCTATAAGGCGACAAGAATAGGAAAGAAACAGAAAAAGAAGAAGAATGACACAACCATAAACACCCTCAGATGTCAAAGTATGGCATTTCGTGGGAAAGAAACCAGTGTAATGGTCGGGAGGTGTTTTTAGACGAACGAAAAGTTTGCGATTAAACGGAAGAGCCAGATAAAATCAGTCATTCGGTAAATGTGTAAACTTATTTTTCTTCTATTTATAATTCGTGCATTACACTTATTTTTTTTCCCCAACATAATATTTCGTCACATTAGTTCACAATCATTTTGAGATTTCAAAATGAACTAATAATATTTAGCCGAATATAGGAAAGCTCAAATAACGTTTGTTAACCTTAAAAAAATCCTATTATCCACCTTGGATAACGTGAAATATAAAAAAAAAAATTTCAATCATCAAAAACTTTTAAGTATACGAGAGAAACTATGTAGAATTAGATATCTATTGAAGGATAAATTAGTGCTAAACGTTAGAAAAATTGTAAAACGTGTTTATTTTGTAAAATGTGGTTGTAGATTAATCATTTTTATACAGTTCACCCGATTTTTAGATGTTTCGTTTACCAAACACTGTTCTAATAAAAATACATAATGTGTTTAAATAGGTGATTCAAAAACTAAATTAAAATAAATTAAATATAGAAATTAAAAAAACAAAAAACAACATGCCTGTTTCATAATAAAACTCTTCAAAACGAAACAGTATTAACAAATGAGAAGGAAAGTCATGTGTACATTGTTCCATCGATATTATGTCCTCAAAATCTGTAAGAGGAACAAGTGGCTGTTAATCGTAAGAGATTAACTTTCATTTCAGCTGTTCACCTCTTTTCTTTTTGCTTATTTTTTACAGCCAAAATTTTTTAAAGTAATAATAAAAGTAGATAATCTATAAACACGTTTGACAAAAAAAATTATTTTTGTAGAAAAACAAAAAATCAAAAAAAAAAGATATTGAGGCAATCTTGTCAGAGGAACAAAAAAAAAGAAAAAGCTTACGACACCCGGGATTCCCAAGCCGTCTCCGATCCAAGTACTAACCGGGCCCAACGTTGCTTGACTTGCCAGATCGGACGGGATGGCGTACTTTCAACGTGGTATGGCCGTAAGCGAAATTCCACATTTTCTATAGGGTAGACAAGCTTTCGTTCAATGTCATATAATATTGAATAACATGGAATTACATAGCACATCCTCATTACCGTTTAATTTTTTTTATGTTTTTCCAAGCTTTGTCTGTACTTTTTGTGTTTCATGATACTTATGTAAGGATGTTATTTTGATAGAGTTGACAATTGTTTTTTTAGAGTTGCTAAAAGCTGTTTAACTCTCCACTGACCTCTTGTCTGAGCAGAAGAAAAACAAATTCGTTTGATTTTTTGAAAAAAAAAGCATATTTTGAAGTCACAACTGATTTAATTATTTCTGTTAGTATGGCCCTAAGCGATACAATGTTGTTTTGATAGGATTGACAATTTTTTCTTCATTTTCTACGAGGAATTCAATTTTTAATAAAGTTGACTCTTCTATACCAAGCACTTTTCAAACGTTCTATATATAGAGAGAACGTTGTAACTAAACCGTAAAATTGTTCTAGAAGATATAATAATCCTGCGATGTTACATCTTTTATTTATGCTGTAATTTTTTTTTTGATATCTTCAAAATACCTAAAAGGAAATTTTAAAAAACCAATAGGAAAGAGCAAAAAGAAAAATTCCAAAAATGAAAAATAATATGAATAAAGAGGAATAAAAAACAAGCCAGATTTGTAATGCACAAAAAATAATAGCGATGAACATCCAATTTAACGTGAGTCCCATAAAAAGGAAAAGGAGGCATGAGTTTTTTCGTCGTATTCCGTATAAAAACATAGACAACATTATGCAATTCAGCATGTGAAAAAGTATCTGAAAATGTGTTCTTTAAAAAATTATCAGAGAAAAAATAAGAAATTTTAGAATAAAATTTAATTCATATTCGTTTTGATTCAATTATTTGCGAGCTTTTTTATTGAGTTTCGAGCAAATTTCCGAGAAATTGTATTTATAAAATAAAAAAAAAAGAACACTTCTCTTTGTAATATTTTAAGAATTTTCTTATCAATCCGAAAATCTAGTAAACGTCAAATAAAAATTAACTTACTACAAGAATAATTTGAAATGGTGCATCGATGAAAAGAAACATGTTAAATGCAGACATGGATATAAGAGCTTCAGCCTCTTCGAATTAATTTTTTTTCTAAAATTTCATTATTCAAATCCGATTGATCGATTATCAGACTTTATTTCAGTTTTGACCAAGTTTTACAAGACATTTTGCTACCTACGAGTTCGATACATATGTCTCAGTGAAAAAGTTATTCTGACCAAGAAATTTAAAGAATTATAGTGTATTTGACAACAAAAAGAAAAAGATATCATTTTATATCCTAAAAAATCTAATTAAGATCTGGACAGTTAAAAATACCTGTCTCCTGGCTTTTAATATTCATCAATATAACCAGAGCAATTACTCATATTGAGGTGTGTTTGACAACACTTCTTTGACCTGAATTTTGGACTTTTATGCTCATGGAAAATTTGAGCCAATTTCTAGGTCTTTAAAAAAAATCAATCAGCAAAAAAAAAATCCTTCCATTATCAATTTTTAATAGAGCCAGTAAATAAAGGATTAATAATATCAGAATATGTTTTATGGTAATCTCTAACCAGCAATTTTCGGACAAATCGTTGGAAACTTCAAACCCAGTGCAAAAATTCGGTATAAACCTTCTCATTTGGACCTAGTGCTCGATGAGTGTCTAACTGTTGCTTTCTTCAGCCTGCTCTACTAAAAATCTTAATGATCTAATATCAGTATGTTACATAATTTTGTTCTGATTACTTGTTGCCAGGTGGTTTTCCCTCCCCTTCATTATATTACTTTTATCGCCTAGCTATCATGCTCTATCTATTATTTATTGGTTTGTTATTTATGAAATTAATAGAATGCGGGAACGAATTTACAAGTATATTTATTCAAAATTCAATAACTTGACTATTTTTTAGATTGTGAAAGAAGAGAAATAAAAATAGTCAAAGAATATGTGAAGAAGAATTTTAATATGACAGATCCATGCACTGAAACGGTGAAATATTAATTTGGTTTATTTTACAGAATTGTTTTTCTTTCAATTTTTAATTTTTTTTTTATAGTTTAATTCGGAATATTTTTTTTCAGTTCACTATCCCCGAGAATTATTATTTTCGAGTCAATTTTTCTTACAGTGTCAACCCAACCGTTGTTAGTAATGGATTTAGTTTTTTATCAAAAAGAACAATTTTTCAATTGTAATTTTTTTTATTTTTACTTTTTTTTCAGTTTCACTGGCACATATAATTATTCTGCCACTTTCGTTGCTCCCCCACCTACGATAGATTTTCAATTCCCAGAGAAAGGAGGATTGGAATATTTGTCCATTACAAGACATCCATGTAAAAAATTCAAATAATATTTATATTGTTAGTTGAACCATTCAAAAAAATAAAAACAATTCATGTAAAAGCCAGCGACGAGCCTCTATTTGTTAATTTAACATCATGGGAGGAGGGTGTTACTTATTCCATTATTCCCGACAACGAGGTTCGTTAAAGAAATATTCGTATTTTAAAAATAGAAAAGAAACTTAATTACAATTTGTTTTTTTAAATGCTTTTAGCTACTTGTCTATACGCATTGGGCTCTCACTTCAAGAAAATCGGAATTACATTTGATGTTGGCTTCATATTTTATTTATAATGGGACAGCTGCAAACAGTGAAATCGTTAACAGATAAGATTTTCTACTTCTCTTTTAAAATTTAAAATTTCAACTTGGCATTCATTTATTGTTACTCTCCTGACTATCGAGTAAAAAATCTTTCAATCCACGTCCAGGAGGTTTTAAAATATCCAGTCGACGAAGGATTCGGAAAACTGCTACTACTTGACAGTTCACGTAACTGCTAAATAAGTTTTTCCTAATGTTTTAGGAGCCAATGGCTTTGACAATCTCTATGTTACTTCTATACAAAATAGGAGTGCTTTTAGATTGGACAATAAGAACTCTCTAAACGCAATCGTGTACATTTCCCAACATGATGATGATGAATTTATGCTAAGAACAGTGAAATTTGAATTGGATGATTATACTGATTATCCTGTAGGTTTTATTGGGTGCGAATAGAAGAAACAATTTCTTTTCTTTTATATTATTTTACAGGTAAAAAAACTGCGGGGAAAATTTCATCATTACTTTAACTCGTAGATAGTAGTTTTACGGTGAAGCATGATAATAATATTGTATTTGAAATATTTCGATGGAAGACAGTTGTTTTTTTCAGGGACTGCGTATCGAAATCTATGGCGGCTGGCCTCCTCTTTCTAAAGAAAGACTTCTTGCCAATTACACGTGAGTTCAGCAAATTTTCTATAATTTATATAGCCAAGACAACTACAACTCCTCTTTACCTCAAAAATTTTCCGGAAGAGTTACAACATTGTTATATTATGGACTGCGTGAAAATTCAGTGAAATTCTCCTACTTTCCAGAGAAATATGCCTTCAAAAAAAGAATCAATCAGACTGGATTTATTCGAACTAATTGGTTGGATGGAAGTGAAGGAAAAATAGCAATATTGGACACAGAAGAGGAAGTCAAATATTATGATTATGATGACTATGTTCATTTTACGGAGACTTATGGCTATACTTTCTCATTTCGAAATGGTTGTACACCGATGGCAAGGCTAAATATTACAACAATAACTGATGATGAGAGACAGCAGTACTCGTATGTTATTTTTAAATAGAAAAAAGTAACTTAATAGTCTGGAAAAATAGGTTTATTATGTTTAGGAAAAAAAATCAGAATTTGTAATTGTTGAGCAACGATGTACCAATACATTTTTAAAAGAAAAAAGGTGTTTTTTTCTTCTAAATTATAGGGACATTTCGTATAAAAAAATGGTAGAAAATCGATGAAAATTTACAATAAATAACAATTAAAATTTAAAAAAAAATTTTTTTTAGATATGTTTGCGGCACCACTGAAGAGATGAAGTTTCTTTCGAAAGGTGTCTACGTCACACTAGAAGGAGATGTCGTCGTAGATTATATACTGCAGAAAGGGGTGGAAAAAAGGTTATTCTTATTTTTGTTGTTTATTTTGGTTCTCAGTTAAATTAAGAAAAATTAAATATTTTTTGACTTAGTAGCCTCGTCTTTTAGGGATCCAGACAATCCAGACAAATGGATATTTTGGCAACACCCGTCGATTATATAGTTAATTTTGGCAGATGGATCTTTTATTTGAAGTATAGTTTTATTTGCCTTTTTTCTAATGATGAGAAAAATTTTAATTACTGAAAAAAAGAAAGATAATTTGGCAAATTATATATCACTGCAATTTCACAAACTCTGTATATCACATACATAATTTTTTTTAACATTTTTTTGCTATTAGGATAAAAACTACTTCCTAAAAGAATCAACATTATCAATTTCACCTACATCTGTTGTTTTTGTTCTTTAAACTTTTATAAACTTGACTCCACTTGACATGAAATTCATTTAAAGGAACCCTCCCGAGAGTTTGAATTTGCCGATTTTGCCGATTTTCGAGCAAAATTAACCGGTGCGCAGCGAATACGAAGCGGAAGTTATTTCGGTTCTCATTTATTACTTTTCGATGTTGTTTCTGTGTTTTTATTGTTTTCTTTATTTTATTTCCTATATTTTCATTGTATAATATGCTCTTTATTGTCATTGTATGTTTAGATGGGGAAGATATTTCTAAAAATGTCACAAAAAAAGACAAAAAATAAATAAAATACAATAAAAAGGAAAAATTGAAGTTACAGTATCCGCGTACGCTCCGCCCATCTGTAAATTTGCCCTAACTCTCGGACGTAGTAACGATTTATTTCAAATAAACTAAGCATATAGAAAAGCTCCATCAGTTTCTCCTTTAATTTTTTAATATTTTGATAATGAAAGCCGATCTTACAATAAGCAATTCGTTTTGCGCATAGTCAGCTCTTTTTTGTTTTCTTATCAGCGGATTATCTTTTACGAAGCTCTTTTGAGACAGTCTGTGTTCCTCCAAGATGTTATTGCTGCTTCTTTTCCTCTCAGGTTTTCCCTCCTATAAATGTTCATATCCTTCCAGCTGTTTCTGCTTATTACTGTCCCGATAACTATCGTGATGACGGGAATGGTAACTGTCTCTCAAATTTTATGAACGGTACTCGAGTCAATGCCTACATTCAGTGCAACAATGCTGATGCATATCTTCGAATAGTCCCCAGCAGCTATGTTTGTTTTGAATCCATTCTTTTTCATCATTCAATTTCAAGGCAAATGGACAGACTCAGAAAGAATCCTCCGGACGAGAGAAGGTTTGGCTGGGACTGACTTGTACTTCGAACAATACAAAAAGCTGTCTCTGGGACAACGGAACTCCTCTCGATAGTTCATCTTTCTCTAACTTTTATGCTGGTATTCCATTTATTATCTTATGGAAAATCTATTAGAAAACCCAAATGTCGACACTGGAGCCTGTGTTTTGATGCTGGTATCCACAGGAAAATGGTACAGTGCCGACTGTGCGAATCTAACGACCTACTATCAATGCGAGAACACTCCTGGATACAAACGTGGGTAAACAACTCATATCCCACAAAGGCCATTCAGCTCCCCGATGTGGTTCTGGCTATTACTTTCGTGGACATTGTTATTGGGGAATCAATGTGAACAGTTTCAGTGCCGCTTCTTCGAGTTGCAACAGTAAATGTGGGCGAGTGGCATCTATCCATTCCGATGGGGCATGTTCACATTTCTTATCTGAATACATCCCGGTTTAGGAGAACTCTTTTGTCCATGATATCGGTTCTACTGTAGCCAATTCGGATAACTATATGTTTACTGGACTCCAGAGGTCGGGGAGTGCTTATTATTGGAATGATAATACTCCAGTGGATTACAGACACTTCGGTTAGCTCTCTTCCTGATATGAACTTTTCAGGATATGAAAACGCAGCCATTGGATCTTGTGTCACGATTTCAAAGGAAGATGATATAGTGCACAGAGGGTATTGGATTAGTTCTCCCTGTTCTGGAAGTCTAGCTTCTGTCTGCAAGAAGAGTAACCAACTTTCTCACTTTGACAGTATTCCTCAGACCTAACAAACAACTGTGATTCACCGATAACGGATGCTCCACCGTTGGCCCCTTTCCAATGTACCTCCACGGTATTCAAGAGTGGATCCGGCCCAGTATGTATCTTTTCGCCTTTAATCTATGAAATATCTAGCTTTACTCTCCCGGATATCCGTACGGCAGTCAGCCAAACAACTGTGAATATCTCATAACCGAAGACGAATATTCTCAAGTTGAACTCATTTTCAACGAAGTCAGTCTGGACAGTCACAGTTCCATCAGTCTGTACTACAGCTTCTTCGACAAGACTCCTTTTGCCACGTAGGCGTTCCAATAGAAGAAGAGTTTCCAGCCTAACCAATGGACATTATTACAACCGAGTGTATTACTCAACGACAAATATGATAAAGATAGTCTACAATTCTGGAGGCAGTGAGAACTATAAGAACTTTTGGATTGCAAGCTATCGATCACGTATTTCTCTTTTTTTTTAAAAATATATTATCGCAAGTTTATGAGGAAAGTACAACGGGATATTCGACGATGATATCTACCATGCAGTATGGATATACCACGGCCAGTATCTACTACCCTGACCCTTCCAATCCTTTTCAGTATTCTGGAAATGGATCAGTATGTAATTGTGATAATCTTTTAATTCCTTTTAGACTTACATCTATCCATCTAGTTCGGGATGGTTATTCAACAACAACACTAGGGGATGGTAAGCAAAATTAGGAAAATAATAATAGATTCAGGACGTGTGTTTCGGTTTCCACAGTTTCTTATGTTTATGACGATAGTATAACTATTAGCAGTCCTAAATACACATACAGCAACCAATATTATAATAGCCCAACACTGCTTATCGAGTTAGTATCATGTTAGGTCAAACATTAATTCAGTTTTTCTAATCGGTTGTACCGCCAGAACAATTACAATCCTGCCAATGCTCTTTTCTGCTCCCAAAATGGTATTTGGATACAATTGAAAGAAGGATTTACAACTTATGTCAATTACTATTGTAGGAATTGAAGAAATTCTTTTTAAATTACAGATTTTGATCGAGAAGTGACTACAATTCCAGGAAAGGGAACTGCAAACGAAACGTATCCGAACCCGTATGTTAGTGATCAAGAATATTCAGATAAATATGGAGCAGGAACGGTAAGGATGACTGCTGTGGGGAGATGTCTTTTTAGATTAGCAGCAGAAACTATCCCAGTAGTTATACAAACAATTTGTATCAGGTCTACCGACTTCATTCCAATAACACAAGGTGAGAATCATGTTAACCCTGAAGTTCCAAAATAAGCATAAAATAAGCAAACTTAGAAAAAAAACTAAAGTCAACATATATTGTAAATTACAGCAAGATTACAGCAGTGACAACAATTTCTGCTATTTTTGTACCCTTACTTTTATTAATAACAAAAGTTAAACACGTTGTTGTGCAGAACACATTTCGAATAATTATTGTTTTCAGAATTTCAATGTACTTCACGGAGTTCTACACAGAGGGTAATTGGGATGTTGTTACCGTCTATGATGGACCTATTGAAAACAATGTTATACTTACGATGTAAGTGAACTGATCCAACTAACTCTTCAGACGAACTGGCAATGCATTACCCAAAGGTGGATCTACATTCTACTCCAGCGGATCACTCATGACAGTTGCCTTCCAAACTGATGGCAGCACTGTCTACAAAGGATGGTCAGCTAGCTTTAGGAGTATTGAATAACTATCATTCTTCTATTAAGTTTTTGAATAAAATTTTATTTTCTAATTCCTATTTCTTTCAATTTTTATTTTAATGACACTCATACTAAGTTGTTCATTATCGGTGAGTTTTTCTCAGAAGTAGCTCCCAAGAACACTTCTCCAACACTCGCAAAAAATTATAATAGACTCCTTAAAATAAATAATTGCATAATTAGAAAAATTTTCTAATATTTTTTTATTGCCTTTTTTTCAGAAAATTTCTCTAGAAATATAAAAAGTACATGATATAAAATACAGTATACAGTATGTGATATTCAATTTACGAAGTTTAACATAACACTTTGCTCTTATGAAACAGAAAAAAACTAGATTCTATTCCGACTTGTTGTCGAGCAGGTGGCTTCAAATATGAAAGATTTTATATTAATTCTTTCGTAAACCTAGGAGTAGCAATCACTTTCGTTGCCAGAGGAAAGTAATGAACTAATAAAAAAACAAATTACTTTTCATCGGCATTGAGTGTCGTTCAGCTATTTCAATAAACTCTCACCAGAAGTTTTTATTCAACTGTCAGCTTAATTATAGATAATAAGCAATAACAATAGAAACTAGCAACAGCACGCTTTATAAGATTCCTAAATATTAATTATTAATGTCACTTATGTTTCTTTTCTGCCTGTTCCTCCATTAGGTGTTGTGGTGGTGGTTGTGGGTACCGGCGAAAAAATTATTTTTACAAGGGCACCTGTATCAGCTGTATCTCCTCCATTGTAGCTCAGTGAGAAGTTCCTGGAGGTCATTGTCCGCGAAGCTCCACTAGCCAACCTGCAAATTACCTGGAAATATTGTTTTCTTACGTTGTTGATGGTTGATCGAGTAGGAGATTACAGAGACATCCGAATAGCTATTCATATTGATTAAGATTACTGAGGAGTAATCGTCTGAAAATAATATACATAACGTTTGTAAGGTAAACATACACCTCTTGTAATTATAAGACGTATTTTGATAGGCATTAGGAATATAGTAGGTAGTAGTGAAGAACAGGGTTGGATAATTCTTGTCTGGGATATATATATTTGCTGGTTTTTTAGCTATTGACTATGTACAAACTCACTGCTACCGCTCACATCAAAAGATAGAGTTGCTGGTCCTCCAGTTGCCACAAATGTGTTAGCAGGTCCAATTATTCGTTGGTTTACCAAACTGTTATTTCCATTTCTCAAAGAGCCTTCTTCTATTCTGTCTGACTTACGTATAAGTGGAGATAAGACTGTTTGAAGCCTGTGAACCGGGATACCAAGAAAGTTGTTCACTCATCTAGAAATTTAATAACTATTTTAGCACCAGATACCTGTGCAACATTTACTACTCCATTCTGACCATAGCCATCAGCACCTAAAATTAGAGCGGCTGGTTGAGTTAAGGTGACCTGAAATACTGATTGTTATGTTGTTTATAATGATTTTACATTTATTACATTTATAATGTTATTCCCACGTCGATATCGAAATTGGAAAGAGGAAAATTTATTAATATCTGAAAATGTTTAAAATTAGTATAATATGCGGTATAACCATTTAATGTTTTCGCCAGTAGAACATGGTTACTGCTAATAGCCCCTACCACCGTAATCGTGGAGGCTTCGTAAAGCTGGTTCATAGCTAGTGTGTAGTATCTGAATAAAAATAATCAGGCTATTTTTTTGTTCGCCTTACGTGCCAAGGAATGTTAACGTTTTGTTCGGATTGCCAGAATAGAGTAAAACACCTGTAGTATCTAGTATCATAAGAAAGGGTTGATGTATCTTCAATAGGTGGAAAAAGAGCTACCTGAAAATTTTTCCTTCTTATTAGGGGTAACAAACTTGACTTTGTGATGTAAACATGCAGGGAGTAGACGAAGTCCTAATGTTATTTAAAATAACTCCATTTTGGTTATCTTTAAGGAAGTAACTCTCAGCAGCCGTTTTTACTAAAATATTTAATTTTTCCTCTACACCACACCTTTGTAAAATGTATAACGTATTCTTACATTTCCCGTGGAAATACTATTTAACTTGATGGTCTGTTTTCCGCCCGAATACCATTTGTACAATTTGCCATATACTCATATAATCCTTCGTCTTCTTTTTCATCAGCCGTAATTAATGAAACTGTCATTCTTGTAAATGTATTTCTATATTTGTATATGTTTCAGAACAATGCTCGTTTGGACTGGTTGCGTACTTCGACTTCTCCTTATCAGGAGGCTAAAATAAAGACAATAAAAAATATTCGGAAATTTTTTTAAATATGCAATTGGTTCCAGCAGGATAACTCGTATTATTCTGGTCATATAATATTCATGATATGAATGATAATGTCTTATCTCTTTTAGCAATTCTCTGCTAATATAGGAATCTTTTTTTAGCTATATGATGTGATACAAACGATGTAAATCACCCACATTTGCAAATATTTTCAAAGTTGTAGATCGTTTGGGCTTTATTTTCCACTATTTCTTTAAAAAAAAAAAACAATTTTTTTACATCTAACCTTTTTACCAAAATTTGGTATCTAGTCTGTTGTGATCGATTATAATAGAAAACCAACGATGATATGAGCTTCGGTTTATGTCTGGAGCTCCGTTTACGGTTTTACAGCATTGCCAATAAAGCAGTGATAAACCTCTTTTCAAACTAGATATATCTATTTTTCTAAAAATAACCATTGAAAGAATCCACTACCTATCTATTTTGAAAAAAGGCTAAAGAAAGATTCTTATCTTAAGATGAAATTGTTAAAAGAGATAAGACATTCATACAATCGAACATCGAAACAGTTAATAACCAGCTTCCTTTTGTTGTTTAGTAGGCGGGTTTATTGAAATACCTCAATGAAAAAGGAATTTTTATCACTGAAGAAATTATATTCGTTGGCTGATAAAATGAAATAATTGACTCTCCGAACATAAGGAAGACAACAATTTCTAGAGCGGAAATATGATTTATAAAGGTAACTTGTATTTCGGCAAGCTTCTGGTCTACCGATCCCATTAGTTGTGCTGAAGATTATATACACTAATCAAAGGATCTACAAAAAGCGAAAAAGGGGAATTAATTTTTGCGATAACTAGAGTCATTTGTTCGAAAATCCGGTAATAGATGCCATATTGTCACCACAGCAAACTTTTTTTCCATTGCAATAAAAAAATTAGTTTTTCTCAAACAGTTCTATTTTGTACATCATTGTTTTGACTTTCACTAAATTTTTTTAAATATATAAAAAATTATAAAAAAACAATACTTGCCATTATTTTTTTATTTATACAACCCGTGTATTGATACTTATTTTAGGCTACTATATTGCTATACCCGTTCTAGTGTGAGATACGAGTAAAAAGACAAGAATAAAGCTTATAATGTAGAGGTGTGGTTCTGAATGAGCGTCAGCTGGAGATTTAATGTAGCTTTCATAACCTGGAAACATTTTTTCTGATAAAACTTTATTTTAATCTTTTCTTTGTTTATTTTAAAAATAATTTTTATTTTAGGCTTAAACGGAAAAATTTCATAAAAAGTAGATTTAAAATTTTCGTATAAAAATTATTTTTCTTAAGCACTGCTTACCTCATCGTGATCATAATCTTTATATCTAAACTCCTCTGTTGAATGTGGAACATGTGAACAAATTTCTCCGCAGCAGTCCATTCCGACTTTATTATCATCCTCTGTATAAATTGCATATGAATACGTTCCCTCATAGCGATAATGTTGGGTATTTATCTCTTTCTAAATCCGTATGATTCCTCAAAAAAATATCAAACCAAGAATTTTGATTTACAATGCAGGCCATTCTTCTTGTTGCAAATGAACCAAGGGACGATGCATAGAGAAGAGCCAAAATTGGCGCCCGCAATGCCGATAAAAGTATCGATAATGTTGGTCAAAGGAGAACCAATATATTCATTGTCACACATCCCACCCAGAATGGCCTTTCGACCGATAGCAGAGCCCATGGAAAAGCCGAGAACATCGATTGTGCTGTTAGTATATTTGTGAACAGCAATCATTAGAGCTCGGACCTGAAAAATACTGTGTTGTACAGAATATTGGATAAAGGATTCTTGTCTTAGCTTAACAAAAAGATTATTTGAAGATGAGGGGGACAACCTAAGTTGAAAGTGGAAGACTGAATAATCAAGGTTTTTTTCAGTTTGTTTTTTTTCCATGTTATTCAATATTATATGACATTGAACGAAAGCTTGTCTACCCTATAGAAAATGTGAAGTATCGCTTACGGCCATACCACGTTGAAAGTACGCCATCCCGTCCGATCTGGCAAGTCAAGCAACGTTGGGCCCGGTTAGTACTTGGATCGGAGACGGCTTGGGAATCCCGGGTGTCGTAAGCTTTTTCTTTTTTTTGCTGCTTTTCATCAACATTTCCTAGTATCCAAGTTTTCGAAATAACTCACCTGCTTGACATATTGGCATTGAAGTTTATAGAAAACAACCCATTTTGCTGGTCCATCCCCATATGTTGTTGCATAAACCTCAGCATCGGAATATCCTTTGGAGAACAGAAAATATCTCACGAAATGAAACATACTAGCCATGTTTGTAACTCCATGGATGATAACCACTGGCTAAAAGATCTACTATATCATATTTCAGTTTTTGTAAGTTGCGGAATACTGTTTTTTTTTAAATTTAGACCACTACGGACAATTGGTGTTGAAACTTGTAAAGTCAAAAACGCTTTCTACAATGCACTACTCACTTTTACGTATCTTTGTCCGCTTACTACTGTTTGATTGATTGGATTAGCCACGCTGGAGTGAGCAGAGATACAAACCTGTTGTCTAATTTCGTGTGTAGAGTTATGTCGTCCACCGAAGCTACCATCAGGACCAAAATCACCACGTTCCATGAGAATTTGACCAGGAATCGTCAACATATCCGTCAGAAATCGATTAAAATGAGGGGTGAAGAAGGCCCCAATGACCTAAGATGGAATAGAAAAAGAGAAAAAATGCACAAAAATAATTTGGAAATTAATATTATTTAATTAGAAACGCTCAATTTCGACATTTTTAGGCATTTTAGGGTAACATTTTATTCGTCTTTTTTAGTTGTCCCGTATTGTGTAAGTCAATTCCGGAACCTTATTCTCATCTTTTTCGAATGCAACTAGGTAAAAAATATTTATATAGTATACCAAAGTGAGCATCTTATTTATTCAAAATGGGGCTTTATCAGAAAAGTAGATAGACAGATAACTTACCGGGAAGAAGATTAGTTGCAGCAGCATAAACTGGTATGCTAAGAACGACCTCGACGGAAAGCCCTGTTACACCATTGGCAGCAGCTGGCTATGAGGGGGGAGATGCCTGAACTGGAAGAAAAGCTAAAGAACTAGGAGAAGGGATATAATCACAAAAAACTTTTCGACAGGCTTTTAACGTTTCCTGAATAGGTCAAAACATATGTACTAATAAATAACAATTACTAATTTTCGGAGAGATACTAAACGATCAAAAATGACATGACGTTTTACTGTCCTTCTCAGCATTTAAACCACGGATTAACAGCCAATTCGATTGCAATAAATTGAAGAAAAAGCTATCCGATCAAGAAACACAACTTAAAGTTAACTTTAAATGTTGAAAATTATTAAAAAATTAAAAAATCGAAATAGCTAATTAACGGGTAAAAAATAAAATAAATTTTTGCAGTCTGAGAAAAGTAGAACACTAGAAACATTGAAATTGAACTCGTACGACCATTCAAAAATAAATATAAATTTAAATTTCTACGCACCAAAATGTCGGTATATTCCCGTTTTCCAGAAAAAGCTGTTTCTGTTAAGATGGTCGTTCAAATCACTTTCCTCCGCATGAATCGAGACTGGACTGATCATTGTTCTCTTTCTCTACCAAATGCATCACTTTCTCTTTCTGATGTAAAAGTCACGTGTGAGAATAAGAAACAAAAAATACAATTAACGGAGGCGAGGTTGTCACGAGGACTAACTATGAGGACCTATGGCTAGAAATAGAGGGCGATAATATCGTGGACACATTGAACCGAGACGAAGGCGACGGATCCTGTTTGAGGATAAATCGCTGTCTTTTGATCTTTAAAAAGTCCAATGACTCATACAAAATAGAGTCACATGAAACATAGCTTGGTTTATACTACATATAAAATTAGAGTAGCATTTTTACAGCCACCTTTTCCATTGCTTCGGGGAACAAAAGGTATTCCTGTTGTTGAATTTTTTTATGAAGTGACTCCTCATCGTCGGAATCCGAAATGCTAACAGCCGCTTGCGCTATTACGGGACCATGGTCGACAAGTTCCTAAATAATTGAATTTAGAAAAATAGGAAAATTTATAATAAAAGTTATATTTAGCTTTTACATTATCAAAAAATCTCTATAAAAAAACTAAATAGCACCGGATTTCGCATTTCTTAATTTCTTTTTTTCCACAACACATCAAAAAAATATTTTTTTTTCTTTTGAAATTGATAAAAAATTTTATCACTAGATAGTATTAAACTTCGCATTAAAATTATATTGAAATTAAGAAGAACTTTAAATTCTATGGGGCAAAAACGTACATCTACAAAATGAACCGTGCATCCAGTAACTTTAGCTCCAAATTCCAAGGCATCTTTCACAGCATGAGCTCCTTAAAGTTCCTATCATTACTCATTTTCCAACCTTTAAAAGACGGCAATAATGATGGATGAATATTAATAATTTTTTGCTTCCAATTGCTCACAAACTCAGCTGTTAGTAGTCTCATGTATCCAGCTAGACATATCAGCTCAACTCCTGCTTCTCTTAGAACTTCTGTCATCTTTCTTTCTCCTTGTTCTCGAATTTTACTATGAGGAACAACTTCTGTTCGAACGCCCAGTTGGGCGGCTAATTCGAGGCCTTTAACGCCAGCTTTGTTAGAGATAATGATGGCAACTTCACAATTCGAATCGGGACGACGAGTACGTTTTATAAGATTTACCATGTTAGAACCGGTGCCGGAGATGAGGATACCGACCTGAAAAAAGAATTTTATAGACGTTGAATCATTAAGGCGCCTTAAACTGAATTTATCGAAAAAACAAAATATATTATTATTTTTATAAATATATATTTCCTCAAAAATCCTACCTTGATCCTTCGGCTTCTTCTCTCTATGGTATACTTTTCTCTATCGAATGCTTTTTCCAAATTTGTAAATCGGATGAGATCATCTCCCTCCTTCTCTACTATTTTTCCAATCTCAATTGCGTCTTCATTAACTTCTTTGAGTCTATTTTTAACAACTTCTACGTCTGTCGACCTGACTACTAAAATCATCCCGATTCCGCTGAAAAATATGTTATTTTTTCTTTTTATTCATTACCAATTAAATGCCTTCAACATCTCCTGATCTTCTACTGGTCCCATTGCTGCTAGCCAGTTGAAAAGTGGTTGTTTTTTCCAACTTGCCGTATCGATTTCCATAGCTAGATGACTTTTTGAATCGAGAACTCTGATGGCATTTTCCTTCAGACCGCCGCCGGTTATATGAGCACATCCCGAGACCAGACCATCACGAAGAAGGGGAAAGACGGAACTCACGTAGAGACGAGTAGGAGCAAGGAGGACGGAACCTAAGAAAAGAACATTGTTTTAAATTTAAATCTTATTAATTTCAGTAAAAAATTTCATTATCTCGTTATACATCGTAAATCCCCATGTTTTCTACAAAGAGGCGAACAGCCATCTATTACTATCCCGTCGACTGACATTGCCATTGTTTTTCGTACATTACACCTATCGTTTTCTCACCACTAATTTTCTATCTTTTTTTCGGTTTCATAATGTCCAAATGATGAAAAAGTTTTTATTTCCTTGAAAACTATTGTATATTTTACATCCAACTTTATAATAGTTTCTGTTCTATTTGAACAAAAATGCATAAAATTGTGAAATCTCTAAAATGAATATAAAAATGATGATAACCTTTCTTATTTTTTTAATCTTATTATGTTTGCTGAGCTTTATCATTTCGCCGATTAGCGATTTCCAGTCTTATCTTTTTTTTGTCTTATTCCCCTACTGCCCTTCGTTGTGTTTTCACACGACTGCTCCCTATTTCTTATATACCGATTTCTCTTTTTCAGCCTTCAAATGGCTCAAAAGAATGAAGAAGATGATTATAAAATGAAAATGTATGAAGCTCAAGCAGATGCTATTCAAAAACAGGAAGAAATAGACAAACTGAATAAAGAAATGGTTGAAATACGGCAAAAATTGGAAGAGCAGAACCTAAATTCAATCAGGCTTTCATCTATCGAAGAACAAGTGACAAATGCAGTAAAAATCATTACAGCAAATGTAGTCTCTTTGCAGAAGAATGTCAAAGAATTATCAGAAAAAAGTCAGTTTTGTATTTTTTAAGATATTTTTAGTGGAGGACAGGCTGAGAAATCATCAAATATCTCAAGAAAAGATGGAACAGAGAAGTAAGTAGATAATTTGCTTTTTTATGGCATTATTTAGTTACGGGAACAATGGAAGAAATTAAAGAGAAAATGACACAATTAGAAATGAAAATGACAACTGAAACGAGTGAACAAAATACACTTCGTCATAGTGTAAACTGTTTAATTAAACAAAATATTGAAGCAACAAATTCTACAGTAGACAGTGTTGTGCATAAAGGTAAGATTTTATATTTTTGAAGGTATTTCAGTTCGTATGAAGACTAAAACCATTTCATTTATGAACTCAACACAGGTAATTTGTTCACTGCAAATGAAATGAATTATAGATTCTATTAACAGGCGGATGGGATGGAGAATATGCTTCTTCTGATATGTTTCTGCTGGACTACAATGAAAAAGCATGGAAATATGTTTCAATAGAGCTGCCTTTAAAGTTAGCAGACCATGGAACTGTAATTTTGAATGATGAACTTTATATCATCGGTGGATATACTGCTGAATTAAAGACTACTTGCGATTCTTTACATCGCTTGAATAAACAAATGCAATGGGAAAAATTGACAAATATGCAAGAGCAAAGAGGATTCATAACAAATAGTTGTCTTTCACATAACGGATGCATTTGGGTCATTGGGGGATGCCAAAACGATGTTCCTTTGAATACAATAGAACGATATAATCCTGCAGTAAATCGATGGGAGGAGAAACCGTAAGGAAACATTAGCTGGAAGTAATCTTTTTAAGAGCGATGAAAAGACAGCGTGCATTTGCCGCTGCTGCAGTGATCAATAATAAAATCTACGTTTGTGGAGGAAACGATGACATTTCTGTCGAAGTTTTTGACATAAACTCCGAAATATGGACTGATTTTTGTTCCTTGCCTGAACCGAGGTATAATGTGTCAATAATTGTAAATGGAACGAGCATCATTTTGATTGGTGGATTCAATGATCCTAGCTTTGAAAATACTGTTTGGAAAATGGATGTGGAAAACATAGACAAACAATGGGTATATTTACCATCATTGAGTAAAGGCCGAAGTGGATATACAGTACATAAGGTAGAAACAGAATGTATGCTCGTTTTAGGTGGTAAAATAAACGAGCCAAGGCAATATTCCGACGCAGTGGAGATATTCAACGGTCAAAAATGGGAACCTTTCACTACGCTTCCAGAACCACGAAGAGATCATTCCTCAGTGGTACTTACTCCAACAATGGTTGAAGCCTTTCTCCCATATATTCTACAAAAGGAGGAGGGATTCTCTCGCACTCAAATGAGAAGATCGAAGAGGTTGGCAAGCACTAGACGTCGATCTACTTTAAAGTGAAAAGAAGATTAAAGAAAATATAAGGAATAAACTATTTTGTGTTTATTTCTAGTGGATTTTCAAAGTTTAGTTTGGAGATAGTCAAGATATTGAGGCAATCTTGTCAGAGGAACAAAAAAAAGAAAAAGCTTGCGACACCCGGGATTCCCAAGCCGTCTCCGATCTAAGTACTAACCGGGCCCAACATTGTTTGACTTGCCAGATCGGACGGGATGGCGTACTTTCAACGTGGTATGGCCGTAAGCGATATTTCACATTTTCTATAGGGTAGACAAGCTTTCGTTCAATGTCATATAATATTGAATAACATGGAATTACATATCATTACCGTTTTATTTTTTTTCAAGCTTTGTTTGTACTTAATCTGTAATTAATCTTTGTCTGTAATTAAGATAACGACAAAAAAAGAGTCCTTCTCAGTAAAATAAAAAATAAAGTTAAGTTATTTTTTTAAATAATAAGTAATAAGTAAAAATAATATAAAAAATCCGCGCTCATTTTAATCAATTTTTGATTATAAAAAAATCTAAAAACTTACCGAATGTCTTACTGTTATCCCACAGAACCTTATCTCCATATGATATACTGTTCATATTAAGTATCTTTCTAACTAAGGAAAAGCCATTTGAATGAACTCCTGAGGATTTCAGGCCAAGAATTACATCTCCTGGACTCATAGCTTGTGGATTAGGTAAAAAAGGCCATGTTGGATCACGAGCAGCGATGGCACAACCAGCTAGATCCCATTGTTTCGGAGCATAAACACCAGGCATTTCGGCTGTCTCTCCACCAACTAAACTGCATTCAACCTATATTTGTTGGTGTTAAAAAAATAAAATCTACTTCACGACAAGCTCCCGCAATAGATCGAACAACTTCCGTCGCCATTTTTTTGTCCAACTGACCGGTGACAAAGTAATCCAAGAAAGCAATAGGTTTAGCACAATGACAAAGAACATCATTGACACACATCGCGACAACATCATAGCCAATGCCAGAATAATCACCCACAGCGTCGGCTATTTCTATTTTTGTACCGACTCCATCGATTCCTATCACGATTTCTGCGCCGGGGGCAAAGCCAGCTTGTTGAAAGTTTACCAAGGCACCGAAGCCACCAATCTAAAAACGGAAACTAATAGAATTGTTTTAGGAATTTCTTGTCTTTCTGAGGCAACTCTTTAATATAAAGTTTTGTCTAAAATGTTAGTTCCAAATTATTCATATATATATAGAATAAATAGCGAACCTTTTAAAGGATCAAAATTCATTTGTGTTCTCCTACCTGACTCGTTCCCGGCAGTAATGTTGATTTGACCACATCCTTTATTCCCTCTACGAAAGCATTTCCTTCAGCTACATCAACTCCAGAGTCGCCATACGTAATAGCAGTTACTTGACTACAATTTATATTTGTCACATTTAAGCTCCCTTACTTTCGCACAACTCCTATATCCTTTCTGAAGAATTTTCCATTGAATTGAATCTTCTCTGCTTCAGCGACTGCCTTTTTTCTAGCTTCTTCGGGGGAAGAGCCAATAGAAGTAACACAGAGGATCCGACCACCATTGGTGATAATTTGATTTGCCTGACGAGAGGTTCCGCAATGGAAGATGACAGTGTCGGAGGTCTCAGGAGGAATATCTGGAAAGACTTATTTTGGCTGTTTTTATCATCTATAGTTTCGATAGTTTGGAGCACAAAATAGGTATATTTCAGCTGATTTTTTTTCACGCATTTTCTGTGTTTCTCACCTACCGGTAATAACCGTTCCTTTATCTCCTTTCGTCGGATAATCTTTCGATGACAGTATAATTCCACAACCATTTCTGTTATCCCAGTTAATTTTCATATTCTCTAATGTTCCATTTATACAAGATTTACAAATTTCATACAAATCTCCATTCAACAATCGCATCAAGAGCTGAAAATAGCCAAAGAAATTATAATAAATTATTATAAAAATTATAAAATAAGAATACCTCTGTTTCTGGATCTCCAAAACGACAATTGTACTCAAGGAGCTGTGGACCGCTAGGAGTAATCATAAGACCGGCATAGATGACTCCTAAAAATTGAATAAATTAACAAAAAATAAAAAATATTCATAAGTTTAAACCCCGCTTTTACCTTTATAGATAATCCCTCTTCTCTTCAATCCGTCAATTGTCTGCTTCAATATTTCATCAATTTTCCTATCCACATCTGCTGGGACCTCTACAGGTCCAACTACACCCATTCCGCCGGTATTCGGTCCTTGATCACCTTCAAGGAGACGCTTGTGATCCCGGATCAAAGGCATTCGAGCGAAGGAAGAACCATCGGTAAAGCAAAGAGCCTGAATGTTTACGTTAGAGCTGAATAGTATCGAATTTTTTGTTAATTTTTTTCGTAAAATTTTAATCCTGCTGTTCTTTCTTACTCTAGGTATTTGGTAGGTTCTGCATATCACAAAAAAAATATAAATAAATAAAAAAGATGTTGAAAATCTATACCACCGAGCCATATTTTGTGGAAAGGTACATAATTGAGACTTACGGAGATCTCATAGCCAGTAAGACCTTCTTCAATAAGGATTTGTTGACTAGCCGTACCGAATTGACCCTGAAAAGAGGTGAAATTTTAAAGAGAAAATGAGAATTTGAGTCGAAAAACATTTGAGATTGTAAATTTGGAAAAGAACAGATACCTCCAACATGGTCCTGGCTGCTTCTATTGCTTCAATTTTAGTTGTTGCTACGACTACTCCTTTTCCAGCAGCCAAACCATCGGCTTTTACCACATAAACCTTCCATGTACTGGCCTTTATGAAATCTACAGCCTTGTTAAATGAGGTGAATGATTCAAAGTTCGCCGTCGGGAGATCAAACTCCTTCATAAATTCTTTAGAAAAGACTTTGGAAGCCTAAAAATAGTTAAACCAAATAAATACAACACCTCCAACTGGGCTGCTTTCTTCGTCGGACCGAAGGTAAGGATTTTTTCAGAGAGTTGATCGACTATTCCTGCGGCTAAATAGGCTTCTGGGCCAACGACGACAAGATCTATCTGATTTTTTTGACAAAAGGAGAGAATCTCTGCAGGATTGGAGGGATCTACTGGAGCCATAGGGAAGTCAGAAGCGTTTCCAGGCGCTATATAGACAGAAGTGACCGAAGAAGACTTGGACAACCGCCAAGCTAGCGCATGTTCACGGCCGCCAGAGCCAAGAATTAAGACGGAAGGCATTCTGGAATAAAATTGAGGGAGAAAAATAAGGAGAGAAAGAAAAATAAAATAGTGGCAAGAGGACAGGAAAACAGGTCTCTGGCTATCACAGGTGAAAAAGTCGATAAGGCAGGGAACACCCTTTGATTGTCAGCGACAGAAGGGGCTCCCCAGGTCGCATAGTTCAAAGAATTATGTGAACAAAACACGTGATAACCATCTGAAAGGTCACCGCAATTTCATACTCTCTATAAATACTTGAATTCTACAAAATATTTCTGAAAATAAGAAAAAAATCATATAACGAATTAAAAAAAATATTACGTAAAATTTTCAATATTTTAATATTTTAAAAGTTGAATATTCTCCGAAAAAAAGCAAAAAAAAATGAGAATTTTTTAAATGGTTAATTATTGTGAAAACCATGTAAAACTGTATATTATTTTTTTTATTGGAATAGTTGGGTAACGATTGAATACTTCTTTATCCATATTGGTTGAAATTGTTTTGTCTTGTCTTTTGGCAAAAATATAAAAAAATGACAGCTAGAAAATAAGATTTTTTTATAAATGTAAGTAAAATAAAAATAAAAACATTCTTTTAATTTTTTTTCTTACAGTAAACATAGCTTAAGGGGGTTTAGTTCAGTGGTTACTCGGCAGAAGAAAAGAAGAATTAAGAAGTTGAACAAGTCATTAAAAAATAGACCTAGATACTATTTCCATTATTTAAAGGAATAGTGCCACAGGTTTGTACTGCGCGTCTGCGTATCACTTTTTGGGTACTGTAATTATCACAAGAAGTCATTAATTCAGTCGGTGATATTTGTTGTTCTCCTTTCCTTTTCAATCGTAAGAGATTAACTTTCATTTCAGCTGTTCACCTCTTTTCTTTTTGCTTATTTTTTACAGGTAAAATCTTTAAAGTAAAAAGTAATAATAATAAAAGTAGATAATCTATAAACACGTTTGACAAAAAAAAATGATTTTTGTAGAAAAACAAAAAACCAAAAAAAAAGATATTGAGGCAATCTTGTCAGAGGAACAAAAAAATGAAAAAGCTTACGACACCCGGGATTCCCAAGCCGTCTCCGATCCAAGTACTAACCGGGCCCAACGTTGCTTGACTTGCCAGATCGGACGGGATGGCGTACTTTCAACGTGGTATGGCCGTAAGCGATATTTCACATTTTCTATAGGGTAGACAAACTTTCGTTCAATGTCATATAATATTGAATAACATGGAATTACATATCATTACCGTTTTATTTTTTTTCAAGCTTTGTTTGTATTTAATCTGTAATTAATCTTTGTCTGTAATTAAGATAACGACAAAAAAAGAGCTTTTATATGTTTTAGGTAAAATTCCCTTCTCAGTAAAATAAAAAATAAAGTTAAGTTATTTTTAATAAGTATCAGTATTGTTGAAATATGGGACAGCCAATACAACAACTAATATTGCTCCGGATAGATTGATAATTAATATGAAGAGTCATGTTTTTTCGCTGACCACATTTGAATTAAAAGTTTTAAAAAAAGTTAAAAATATAACAAAGTTTAAAAACAATATTTTTTTCAAATTTTCCTACCCGGTTATAGCTCAAGCGAAACAGGGGGAAACAGCAAAGAATTGACAAATACAGCCAAGAAAATTGCCGGGAGATGAGACAGAAAAGTGTGATTTCTAATTACGAAAAGAGAAATTTAAAAGTCGGGCTCTTTAAAAAAAGTGTTTTACTCACCTCAATCTAGTTTAAAGCTAGCAGACACATATTGGTCAGCGATGTATTGCATGAAGTCGATGAAACCTAGAAGAATAAAGTTAAAATAATATTCATCCAGTTGTCTTTTTCACACGTTCGCTTAATTCCGTTTTGCAACTTTTTGTGTTTTCTTATATTTATTTTTAGAAATTTTTTAAACTGCTTTCCGTTTGTTTGAAAATTCAAAAGCTTATCAGTAAAAATAAAAATGATAAAATAACTAGTTTGATGAGTAACCTTTTCAATGACAGAATCATAATCAAACGAATAAATAGAATAGCGCGAATACGGTGATTATACAGAATTCCATATTAGGTAGTTTATTCCAGCGTATATGCTGCTGCATATCTATTGCGAAACAAATAAAAAAATTAGAATCATTGAAGGCTAATTCACTTCCTACAAATTTTTCTTATCAAATTGGATTGATAATTGTTCATCCATTCAAATTATAATTATAACAAACAACTGATATTTAATACATTTTTGAAATAGCTCTACGGTTTCTGATCTTCGCGCCAAAAATGTTTCGACTGACTTTGCCGAAGAATCCAATTAGAAAATTAGCACGTGAAATGCTGTTCATAACAGGTCACATTAGAAATGAACGATTCGCAACAGCCTTCTAGAATTTTAGGTAAAAGTTAAGAATAATACCATGAAAAATAAAAATATAATAGTAAGGAAATCCAATACCTCATGAGACAGCATAACTTTTCGGCATGTGATCCTTAATTTGTGAATTTTTTTGTTCAATGAAGCAGATAAGTATAATTTATTCACAGATATCGTCACTTGTCAGAGTTCGATATATTTTTTTAAGAAGTTTTACATCTCGAATATATCGTATTGCCTTAGAAATAATTCTAGTAAACCAAATTAAAATTAATAAGCAGATTCCACTCAAACAAAACTTGTGGAAGAAAAAGCTACTCGTTTCTTGAATAAAAACATTCCATTCAGATGTTCCAGGAAGAGTTTTGAGAGATATAAAACTGCAAAAAAATTTATAAAATATAGCTATTTTTACTCAATTACAAGGCTCTTAGTGAAGCAAAAAATATTTTATAACTATTAGCAAATTTATTTTTTATTGGAAAAAATCATTTAAAACTTTTTTTAAGTAGTTAATTGAACCTTTTCAGATACAAAGAGCATAGTAACTGTTTTCTTTTTTAATATTTCTCACAATTTTTTGAAAAATTTACCTATTCGCAGCTTTGATGAATAAAAATAATAAAGTAATATCCGTAAGCCAGAGAGTTAAATATAGTGGGTAAATTAGCCAAGTTTGTTGTTTTTTAAGACCAATTAGAAAAAAAACTGATACAGACATCATATAGATCAGTTCAAATGTCTTAAAAATATTATTTTTTGACTTTTAAAAGAGTGTTTATACCATGATAGCCATCTCCCAATTTGATTCATCCGTTTTCGGTAGCATTCGGTAACGACAGTACAGTTCAGAAAAAATTAAAAGAGGGTAAATTACTCCAACTCCAAAGGCAGCTTTCTGAATTGCAAGGCAAATTAAATAATCCAAAAAAATAATATTATATTACTTCTATCAATGAATATATCAAAATTTTATGGAATAGTCGAATTATTTTTTGGCTTTTATTTTTAACGATAGTCAACATAATATATTTAATAATATTAATTTTTATATAATAACAATTATTACAAAGTACAAGTCCTTTAAAAAAATATACTCACGATACTATGAATTTTGAAGCAGCCAGCAATTTGACACATATATTCGGAAGCTTGATGATTAAATAAGTCTTGAGTCATATTGTTCGAAGTTGTCTTGTCTTATTTGCTTCCGCCTAATATACCGGCGCCCCGCGTGAGGCGGTGACAGGTTCAGTTTTTGGAGAAAATTGAAGATCAAATCTTTACGGGAATTAGTTTTAGCAGAGTCAAATTTTTGGCGAAAATTGTCTTTTAAAAACATATTTTGCAGAAATTAATGCACAAATGTCATAAACTTTAACATAAGTTTAACATTTTTAACTAAATTTTTCCAGTTATTTTACAGAAATAGTTCAGTCTCAAAATTAATGAAAAATAATATAAACTTGAAAATGAAATCTCGCTCAATATTTTATGCATTTTGTTAGTAAATTTAGTAAATGTCACGAACTAAACAATTTTGAAGTATTAAAAACAATAAATTTATTCAATGAGATCATCCAACTATCCGTTGACAATAATTATTCCTTGTTAGCTGATAGCCAGCACAACACCAACTGGTAGCTCTTCTTTGTCTATGTCTTCTATTCGGTCTCCTTCCTCCACCCCCGAGCGTAGTCCCCTGTCGACAGGCCATCAAATTACACACTTGGCTTTCTCTATTGTTGCCTCTAAAATGTTTTATAGTTCAGTTTTTTTAAACTATGATTTTAAGTAAAACTGCTAGAAAAATTTTAAAAATGTATTTTTGCTTAAAATCATTGTAGTTTAAAAAAAAAACTCACAAACAATTTCCTCCAGTACAAGTCCTAACTCGACTATGAGTTCCACAAGCTCCACAAAGTTCACTGCAAGCATTCCAAGTAGACCAGAGTGACCACCTGCCCTGTTTTATAACGGGTCGAGGTGGTGGTGGAATAATTCTTTGAGGAGGCGCTGGAGTAGGTGATTGTGTGGGAGTACCCTCTGTAATTAAGAAATAAAGGTTTTGTATTTGATGGGTAGTAAAAATGCAATTCTGAGGTGAAAAAGAAAAATTATGAATGATTTTCGAATTTGAATTTATATTAAATAATGCAATTGTTCTGATATAAAAAAATATTTAACACAGTTCTATAATGTTATAACCGCCTATTTTTTTTTAATTATTCGAGAGTCAAGGTCTTTTTGTCCTGCAATAGACAAATTGGTTCGTATTCCGTGTTTCAAATCTACAAAAGAAGCATAAAGGATTATGTAAGTAACATGATATTAAAATTTCGAGATACAGAAACATTAAGATTATTTTTCTTACTTACCCATAATATACTGCAGGGTAAACTTGGAGCTTTGTGTTGCTCTTGACAATATTAACATTTCTTGTCCCATCGAAACCAATTGGCCGAATTCAGCCCTACAACATAGCCTAAATCCCGTCTTGTCAAAAGTATAGCTGTGTTTGATCTCTACAAATTCTTCACATACAGGACCGCATCGGAATTCAACTTCCGTCAACTGGAAACGGATTCGAGTGTCAAGAGGCTGAAAATAAAGGAGTTTTTTGAGGAAATAGGCACAACTAACCGCTCGAATTCTCCAAAAACATTCTCCCGAGGCTCCGGAATAGGAAAACGTCTGCCAAGAGGAGGTAGGAGGAGGTAATTCTCGACCACAATCTGAAAATTTGGACTATAAAATTCCACCTTTTAAGCAAAAGAAAACAAAAAAAATAGATTAAACGTTTGAGTTTAAGAACTCACTGGATCGTTGCAACTCTGTACAAAAAACACCTTCTAGCCCCGTTGGACACAAACAAGTGTTGCAATTATTCGGGTTCGCATAGCCACCGTGTTGACATGCTAGATGGGTGCCACAAGAACCTGAACATAATTTTTATTCTTATATTAAAAATTATATTAAAAAAATTGACTAATAATTATTATATTTTTTAGTTGATAAAATTAGGAAATCTCACGTGAACAGAGGGCTAGATTGATGGCTTTGGCATCGAGGAAAGAGAGACCAACTCGGCTGCCCATTGTATGAGAGTATAGAGAATCTAACGCTTCAATAGGGCTCTCGGAGAAACTTTTTCCATAGGTCTAAAAAATTGTTCTACTATTAAAATTAAAAGAAATTTTTTTTGACTTTTTTTTCACTAGTTACATAAGGTTTTGGCCTTCAGATGGCGGTTATAGTTGGTCCTCCAATATTCTTGTAACTTACATTAGCGGCGTAATGTAGATTCGAACCATAATCATACGCAACACCAAAATTATTTGCCTCTGTTGTGGATCTCTTAGCAAATTGTGGTTCTGCCCCAGTTATCATGTTTTCTGGATGGATCCTAGAATTTTTACATCAGTAAAAATTTCTTACTTGACAAAACTGTCTCTGTCTGGTCTCGCCTGTTCGTGCCAGAGACCTAGCGCGTGCGAAACTTCGTGAACGATGATTCCTGGCTATAAATGAAAAATAAATAAATAAAACAATTATCAAATCTTATAAACTAAATATTGAGGACAAGATCGCAAATTTAAAAACTCAATTTAAACCAGTTCTTGTTAGTTTTTTTTATTACAAAAAATATTACCGCTTCGCAATCCGTTCCTATGGATAATTCTTGTGCACCTCCTTGTCTTCCAACGGATGAATAACACCCGGCGCCTTTTGTAAACAGCAGATAATCAGCTCCCTGACCGTTTTCTGCAAAACGGATGCATGTCTTCTCCGTTATATCCACCAGAGACTGACGAATCATTCCTTGCCAGTTGAAATCACCTTCAGCGAAGCGATAAGGGATGGTGGTAACGCTCCAGCGCTCGGATGGAGTTATATCGACCTGAATTTTTATTTTTAAAAGTTTAAAAAAAAGTTAATTGCTTTACCTTTCGTCTAGCTCTGCCTGTAGCTGCGATCCTTCGCATTTGACTCATTGTGAGAA
This sequence comes from Oscheius sp. DF5120, assembly GCA_932521415.1. Taxonomy (NCBI): domain Eukaryota; kingdom Metazoa; phylum Nematoda; class Chromadorea; order Rhabditida; family Rhabditidae; genus Oscheius; species Oscheius sp. DF5120. Next base: position 1,104,250 of record OW051465.1, on the reverse strand, counting down.
GTACATCAGTTTCATACATCACATTAGCGATATGAGAATTAGCCCGCAGCTCATTAACCTGACCATCTGGGACTTGAAGGGTATTAGCATCCTAAAAATAGAAGAAATTACAAAAGTTATAATATTAAAAAAAATAAAATCCGCCTCCAAACTCCAACTTACGAAATGTATTCCAGTCTTTTGCGTAAAATGTGACCGCATCAGTGAAAGTACTGCCTCGTAGTTTTCGCCTGGCCGTGAAAAGCACGTTGATCTGCCATCAACGGAAGAAATGAACTGAATATCTTCTCTTTTAAAAAAATTATAAAGATCTTACATTTTGAATATCTTGTGAAAAAAATGGGTTTGGTTGTTCGGGCATTGGAGGAGGAATAGGTGGTGGAATGGATTCTGGTGGTGGTAGACGGTCGAACATCTAAAATTTAGGATTTATTAAAAAAGCATGAAGAAAATTGCAAACAGCAAAACTGTAAGACATTTAATTATTTGCATTTTTTATTAAAATCAGTTAAAATTAATTAACAAAAATTAAAGCAACAAATTAAAAGAATAAAAGGTATTTCGGACTAAACAGCAGGCAGAATAAAATAAACCTACCGGAGGCGGTGGACCCCATCTCCTCGGTCCCCATGGTCTTCTCCATGGCGGTGGAGGACCGAAAGGTGGCGGTAGACCCCAAGGAGGTCGTCTCCAGGGCGGCGGACCGCCAAAAGGAGCTGGCCCTGAAGCGAAAATCGAAGAAAATTGACTAAAACGCACCAAAAGGCATCTGGGCATCGGCGAAATTGATCAACAGACTTAACACAACCGCCAGCATTTGACCCGAATGGCAGTTCGCTAGGGGTCAAACCTGTTCGCCGAAGGCTGGAAAATTATTGAGCTGATTCATACGTCTTTGTCTTTGTCACTTTTTTTGATAGACTGATTAAGAACTCTTTATTTAGTATTTTGTGTGAAGTTGCCACTAAGGGCAACTCCACTATTTTTACTAATCACCTGAGACGCAATATTAGTAGGCGAAGGAGCTACTTGTTCACGTGCAACGTCAGCTCGAACCGACTGATTTGACGGAATGGTTGGACGATCGCTCGCACCACTCTGCTGTTGTCCTTCTTGGGATATAGTTCTCCATAAATTTCTCGGAGAAGCTCAGCGATTTCCCATTTGGAGGAACTTCATGGTAGTTGCAGACTTCCTAAGACGGTCTGGTTTGAATCTCTGGAAATGAGAACGAGATTATCAGGTAGAACTAGAAAAAAAGGTTGTATTTTTCAATAGGTAAAAAAAGTGAAAAATTATTAAACTGATTAAACATATTTCAATAAGCATATATGAAGCAAGATGTTAAACAAAAATTTGTATTAGTTATAATTATAAACATCATATCATAATTTCTTCAAAAATTTCAACTTCTGAATCATAACCATTATTTATATTTTTCCATATTCAAATACATCCTCTAGTCGTTATGAAATCTGAAGATTGGTTCAACCTTTTCCGTTCTATTTTGCATTTGACGTATGCAGGGTGCGTCATAAATATGGTCACTTTTTTCGCGCTTTTTGTGTAGAGTATAATTCTCTGGATGATCGTCCCCGATCTGCCCATCCAGTATCGGTGGTTACAAGCCGTCTCCAAAAAATAGTGAAATAACGAATCGAACGGATTCCATGCCGCAGCACGAGAAAAATGGCATCCAAGCTCAATGTATGTTATCTTCAGATTTAGTTATCATTGATAGGACTACTAGAATTCAAAAATGAAGAACCTTAACAATAAGACTAATGCCTGGATGGAGGTACAGAATTCTCGAATTCTTCCTTTTTTTTATAATTTCGAACAGCTAAATGACAGCTAAAAAAATATAGTTTGATATCTTCACCCCGTTTCTACTTCTTTAAGTTACTGACAACTTCACGAATAAGCTCAATCTGCAAATGGAGGATAAACCTTTCTTGTGTCGAAAATAAACTAAATAAAAAACTGACATGTTCTTACTGTACCTCGAACACTCATTGGAAACACCTGAAAATTGAGTATTTAACGCCACTCTTTCTCACATTCGCTCTTATCATGGGTACGGCAGTAGATACCTTTCCTCATCAGGATCTGAAATATTTATCTCCTGCATGTTGCTATGGGATAGTACATTGTACCGTGAGTTTTTTCCTAATAAATTTTCTTCATTTTTTGAACATGGTATTTTAATAATACCAACCGAGAAAATTTCTACCATTCAAAACACATTTTCATGAAAAATTACTAAAAAGTTTTAGATTCATTCAAAATTTAGGTGTGTGGCCGTTGGCAAGCCATCTTTCAAATTGTACTGTGTTGCTTCTTCGGTCTGGTCTCGTTGATTCGCAACGAGTGGTTGATAATGTTTTTGTTAATAATCCACATCGCAATCTGTTACTCATTTCTCGACGGTATACAAAGGATGAAGCAATATCAAACCTTGATCTACGTTGTTTACAATTTTTTCTTTGTTGGTTTAATATCTGTATTCTTCGTGGTTGTTTTCTTCGTCCAAGAACTTTTAATTGAATCTATAAGGAATAAGTTTCAAATTAATAATACGGTAAAAAAATTTATTTTTTGAAAAGAAAAAAAATTTAATTTTTAGGACATAGCCATTTCTGCCTTAAGATATGCAGTCTTCGTGATTCCAGTTGGAATCTGTATTATCCCCTTCTCAATCTACACATGGTTTGGCATTATAGGCCTTCGTGTCTATCGTTATATTCGAAATGTCACAGCATATAAGAATGGGCTATGCTAATTCAAAAGAAGAGAAAAAATTTCTTTTCTATTACTGTTTCTTCTTTTGATAATTTTTCACATCGTCGATATAAAAATGCTTTATAATGTAACTGACATGCCGAAATAAAAATTTTAGAATACTGAAAGTGTTATTAGGAGCTACTCCTCTGTGGACTATATCATCTTTCTTTGCCATCGTGACACAAGATCCGATGGCTGCGTTTTCATATCCTGAACAGTTCACATCAGGAAGAGAGCTAACCGAAGTGTCTGTAATCCACTGGAGTATTATCATTCCAATAATAAGCACTCCCCGACCTCTGGAGTCCGGTAAACATATAGTTATCCGAATTGGCTACAGTAGAACTGAACTCAAAAGAGCTTCGTGAAAGATAATCCGTTGATGAGAAAGCAAAAAAGTGCTGACTATATGCAAAAGGAATTTTTTTATGGAAAAAAAGAATTAAAGGAAAAATTTTTCATTATAAAAAAAAATCTTGTCAATATCTTTAATTTCTATTCATGAATGTGAATAAGGCTTGATAAAATGAATAGAAGTGTTTTCGACGGGTTTTAAAAATTTTTTCGTTGCTTCAAAAATCCAGAAATAATAATTTTTGTTCGAATTTGTGGGAAGATATTTGATAGGTCCATAAATTATACAGACTGGTACTGGTAAGAGGGGATATGGCTGAATGAATATACTGATCTGAAAAATATTCATTTCCTTTTGTTTTTTTGCGGCCGCCTTCGTAGTTATAAGAGACTAAAATGTCGGTGTGTAAAATTCCACCAAATATCTTTTCTCATTCAAACATACAATAAATCTAGAAGTATTATTAGAAATAATAGTAACATACTATCCTTGTAAAATTAAAATTGTCAGGATGATTATAACGTGAGACCTTCACAATAAAAGGTTCTCCTGTAACTGCGGCTTTCAGTTTCTTCGATAACAACAAATTTTTTATCCACTTTTGGATATAGAATAATATTTGCATACTGTATAAGATACTAAAAAGCATCAACTAACTTCCTTTTTTACTCCAGGGAGAAAAACTATCAATGGTAAGTGTTTCCATACCTGTGATGGCTATTTTTCGTATAATATAAAAGAAATGTGTTTCAATGTCTTCTTCTAGAGGTATTCGTTTGATTTGGCAATCTGTTCGCGTAAAATTGCTTCTTTATTATCACAATAACTAATCTAGACAAACTGACCTTCTATGAAACACTTCATCGATAAAGAATTCGACATCCATAGTTCCAGAAAACTTATGCAAGTGTTTATCTTCACTTAAAATAGGCTCATTCTCATCAATGTAAAGAAGATCATCTGATTCAGACATTTAATTCAAAAACAACAGCAAGCACGCTAAAATATAATAGAGATGATAAAAAAAAGTCAACAAAAAAAACAATAAATTAAAAGATACATTTTTTTTTTATAAAATCATTCTAAATTCTAAGCATGTAAGATCTTTATAATTTTTTTAAAAGAGAAGATATTCAGCTCATTTCGTCCGTTGATGGCAGATCAACGTGCTTTTCACGGCCAGGCGAAAACTACGAGGCAGTACTTTCACTGATGCGGTCACATTTTACGCAAAAGACTGGAATACATTTCGTAAGTTGGAGTTTTGAGGCGGATTTTATTTTTTTTAATATTATAACTTTTCTACATTCGAATCTACATTACGCCGCTAATGTAAGTTACAAGAAAATTGGAGGACGAACTATAACCGCCATCTGAAGGCCAAAACCTTATGTAACTAGTCAAAAAAAAGTCAAAAAAAAAATTTCTTTTAACTTTAATAGTAGAACAATTTTTTAGACCTATGGAAAAAGTTTCTCCGAGAGCCCTATTGAAGCGTTAGATTCTCTATACTCTCATACAATGGGTGTCCTGACTGTGTCAGGAAAAGGTATCAAGGGTCACGACCCTAGCGTGCCGCTGAGAGGCGGACGCTGGCAGACTGCCGTTGGTCGAGCCTATTAACTTAGCTTGAGTGAGAGTGATTTCCCCCTTTTCTATCTTGTCATTAGTAAATGTAGTAAATTAATAAATAATCATTAAAGCACCCTTTTGGATTAACTGGACTACCATCGTCGCAAATTTCAAAAGAGGACATTAGCAAATGACTTCTCGGTCAATAAGTGGTATTTCGAGAACATATTGAAACCTCGCCTACTAACCTTTTTGAAAGAGTCAATCCAAGAATGACTGGCTTTAAAATCCAGAACAACGTGTTGAAAAAAATTGAGGTAACTCGTGAAAAATGTCATCCAGAAATTACGAAAAAAATAAAAAGAAACACAAGAAAGAATAGCATCTTATTGCTGTCTACTGCAAATAGGAAAGAGCACGATCCGGATGCTTGGATCGGAATCGTTTCGTCAGATGGGCACTCCTTCCCTCCAAACTCTTCGTCGCCACGTATCTCGATGGACGATCTAACTCGAACTCTGCCGCAAAGATCAAACACAAGTGACTGGTGACTGGTCAAAATAATGGAGTTACCGTAAAGGGAAACTTCATCATTAAGAAAAAATAAAGACAAACAAATATGTGAAAAACTACGATCCAAAACACTGAAATATAAATTTATCCGGAAATTTACTTAAATATTCGAATTTATTTGAATAAAATAAAAATAGCATTTCTAGGACAAAATCAAGACAAGAAATTTCAAAAAGGACATTAGCAAAGATCAAGAACAACACTTTCCGTATCTATTGATTCGATTGAGTAGAAATCAGGAAGAATTAACGAGAGAAAATGAAGATCAACAGAGGAGAAAAGACATGAATGCCTTCATGTTGAATGAACTCCTAAATGTCCCAAATGGACAGAAGGACAGTGAAAATCCTCTGATCGCATTACACTCCAACTCAGACATCAGAAAAATCGTGAAGAGCATTCACGAGAGTCTACTTGGCTTAGCTCATCTGGGCCCTGACAGAACGAAAAACTCGATCCAAAAGATGTTTTACTCGCCTGGTATGCTCAAGAATAACAGAAACCTCAAGGATAACAGATGACCTTCAGACTATGATCCGAGCCTTTTATATACCGCTAATCCGTCGAAAAGACATGTTATGTGAGGATAATGGCATCTTGTGTTAGTAGTTGTACATCATCAACAGCTATTTTTCTGATACAACATCCAATTATTAATTTTTCACCTGTAGTAAAGGGAAAACTACGTAAACAATGATCACTTCATTTATATCTGCGTCTGAATAACATGAAGTACATGAAAAGAAGAAGCTAACCTGTTCATAATTACTTCGTCAAAGTAAAGCTCAACAGATGGTATGGAATCCAGTTTATAAATATAAATACCAGCTGCTAATTCAAAATAATCACTCTCTATCAGGCGCATCATAGCAAACAGAATGCGAAACATTATTATTTTCAATATTTTCATTTATTGGGATCTTTTCTTCCTCGAAGTCATTATCCTCACATAACATGTCTAAAAACAAAAATAACATTATATTGGTAAAAAACAGAAGAGTAAAAAACAACAACAGAAATAAAAACAACAAAAAAAGTGGAAATCACGCCGGAAAAAAAAAGTTTCAAAAAAAAAAATAAAATTTTGCGGAAAAAATTCAAGAATACTTGTTTTCGATTATAAACAGTCTAATCTTTTAAAAAACAAAAAAAGCAAATAAAACTCTGAAAAAGAGGCCAAAACAATAAAAATAAAATTGATATGTTGTATACAGAGGTATGTTGTATACAATTTGCCGAAAATATGAAACCACTATTAGATACATAAGTTTTAGCACACTTCCTGGAATCTAAAATAAAATATAAAACAACAAATTTTTATAAAAGCTATATTTTACTCACATCATACTTAAAGACTTTGTATTGACGACGGTTGTAAAAGATATTGCAAAAGTAAGATATTTTATTAGAGAAAATGACTCAACTTCATTATCTTTCTTCCATTTGTTCATTAAAATTTCGAAGAATCCTAGCAGAACCCACAGCAAGAAATCGTACAAGACAAGGTATAAAGTGAATGCTGTCACTCAAATGGTATAGAAATCGTATTTGAAACTGGGAAAACAGCGAATATTAGAGTAATTATCTGGAAAAATACAAACTTAAGTATATTGCATAACAGCTAAGAAGATTCCAAAGGGCATAATGAGGTTAAGATGTTGAAGATTCAGAATGATTATGTCAAAAGATTAGAAATTTGTAAATTCTTTCTTTTCTTTTTGATGCATTTGCCCAGTACTGCTGTGAAACAGATCAACTTGACAATGTGGCTGCATGAATTACATTGAAGAAATAAGAGCCTTTTTGATTCTCTTACAGTTTCAAAAACAACTTTAATTCACTAGTTGTCCCCTATCATATACCATTCAAAAATCTCCCTTTTCTCTCTCTACTTTGACTAGTATCAATGCAATTATTACAATTATTGCGGAGTCAATTAATCTTTCTGCTTCAGGTGGCCCATTTTCTTGTATTTCCTGACATAAAATGCAAAAGTATATTCGCTGGAATAAATTGATCGATGCGGAACTGTGTATTGTCTCGACATTTGCAATATTCTATCTGTTTGTATTGCTAATGATTCTGACTTCAAAAAAAAATTTGATCAAAACTAGCTATTTTATAATTTTTATATTTACTGGTAGGTTAAATCATCATTTTCTTTTGAGTTTTTAAAATAGTTCTAATACTATTTTAAATATTTTCTTTAGGTTTCATTGACATTATTCAATATGTTAGTGATCAATACGTCGCAGCTGATGGTAGACTGGGCTTAGGTCGGCAAAAAATATTTTCAAAAAATATTGACATTTTTAGGACCCGAGTTTTATCCTGTCAACTTTTTGATGTACAACCTCAGTATGTTTTGCATATTTTCTCATATCATTGGTAATTTTCTCGCCTGCATTTGTCAATTTTTTGCTGTCTGTTATCCATTGAGCTATACCCGGGTAGGATATTTTATTTTTTTCAAATTTTGGTTAAAATAAAGAAAATTTAATTCAGATCTGGTCAATTAAAAATACATGGATATACTTGATATTGACTAATCTAGCTGCTTTTATACTCTGTAACGTACCAACTATTCCATATCTCTATGATAAAAGATCGTATAAATATAGAAAAAACAAAGATGGCAGTTGGCATCTAACTTATTATGATTGGAGCCCGGTGGGTATTTGTTGTTTATATTTTAGTTTAGACAGTAAGGGTAAAATATTTAATAAAAATAAATTAATTTCAAGAAAGTTATCATTTTTACTTTCGAATATTCTTCAAGTTTATATATCATTTAAAAAATTGTTGATCATTTCAGATCCCGGAAATTGCGCTTATGTTTGTAGAATTCGTATATCTAATAATGGTTCCCTATTTTACCATAAAAACTCTTCAAAATGTTTCCAAATATCAAAGGCAATTAAAAAAACACTATCAAGTTAGTTATCTGTTAGAGGAACAATGCCACATAGCTTTATACTTTTTCTCCCGCAATGTCCGCAATTGAAAAATCGGGGTTGTCTTATTCGGTTTACTCGAATAGTTTTCTTTTTTGTATTTTTTTGAGTGATATTCCGTCTAGCTAATACACAACTATTTCGCTTCATTGGCTACTTTTGTTAGGCATGATGTAACAGTCTATATAATTTTGAGTGTAGATTCTAATCCCAAAAAGTGGTAAGCAAGTTGAATCCTGTGGCACTGTTCCTTTAAAATAAATACCTTCTATTTTTTTAAATTACAAAAATATTTTATTAATGTTTAGGGTCTTTCTATCATAATAATCATCGACTTTTGTTTATTCTTCTGTGATTTTTTGTTCAATGTTCAAAACGCATTCCAATATGTCATTAATCTGGATTTTCTTTATAATTATGAGCTATATGATTTTATTACAGGAACAGGAGTAGGTGAACAGCTTAAGAAAAAAAATAATTTTAGTATATTTGGATTAATATCACAACGTATTTGTGTAATTTTGTGATTCTCCTGTTTTTTTGTCGGGTCGCTAGGAAAGAGGTTTTTAGATTTATAGAGAAAAATAGAACATTCTACTCATCGACTAAATCTACTCCAATTACACCGGTTGCTTAGAAATTTAATAAAAAAATTCATTACTTTCTCGAACTTTTCACAGATGTTTCTAAATACTATAGCTGCCAGGTATCAGATCTTGATTTTTCGAGCATGAAACTCCTCTCCCTGACCACAGAAACGAATAGATTTGACTTTTCGCCGGATTGGAGGTGACAGCTTCTCAATTCCTCTCAGACTGTTTTTAATGATTGAAGCTATAATAAACCCTATGGCTGAACCTACGCTTTTAGTGTTCTATATCAAAGTCAGTCCAAACATGGTGCATCGAACAAACTTCGTTCCTTGGTATAAAGACTAACAAATGGCATATAGATAATCGGCTTATCAATCTCCTCCAACTAGGAGATTTGAACTCCTATCTTACAATTACTAACCACGCGTTTTGTTTGGAATTAAGTTGTCAGCCTATTCTCACGTGAAATTCAATCTACAATCACGTATTTCACTCATTATGGCTGCTAATACGGTTATTACTCTGAATATAAAAGCACAAACCCACTCACAGATACAAATATCCGCATAAGGTTGAAAACTCGGCTACATAACTGGTAAAATAATGCAAAGGCGAAAATCAACTACAAAAGAAAAAAAAAAGTTCCGCAGTTATTTGCCAGACATTTGCGATATAACTGTTGGTGTAAAGACCATTATAAGGGTTATGGCTTTACAAATGAAAGATGTCGCGAATAGGAAGAAGGTCCTGTAGCTTTAATTAAGGGAACCTTGAAAGTAAGACAACATTCCCATTCAATAGCTCATCTATAAATAAATATAGAGAAAAATCGAAAGATGACGAACACTCTTTAACGGGGATTATAAAGAAATAATTTATTTTTGTTCTTCCTGAATGTTGGTAGGTAGTTCCGTTAGATATCTGGGGTTATTTTTAGTTTCGATGATGGCTAGTTCCTTCTTTACGAATTCAAGAACTTCATATTCGATAGCATCCATTCTATTCATTGCGGTTTTCAATGCATCGTGTGATCGTTCTTGATGCATTCCTCCCTGAACATTCAAAAGAGGTTGCATTATATATCTGAATATTGATCACTTGAATATATTCTTACTCTTTTGAGACTTTCTGATAAATTAGCGCACATGTTATGACTTGTAGAATAATATCACAGCAAGTGACAGCATAACCGGTCCATTTATTACTGATGAAATTTGGTAAAGGATTTGAGTTGGGGTTCTTTCGCACATTTAAGAAATGTTCCAAAGCTAGAGACAGTCTATCCGAGACTATCATCTCAATTGTATCAAAGAACTTTTGTTGCTGTATCCAGTTGTGCTTAACCGTCTCCAAATATTCCAATCCATTCTTCAGATTTTCTATGAAGTCCACTAGACGGATGCTAGTATCGTCCCCAGACGCCAATTTGGCTTGAAACTCGGCAATTCCTGTTTTAAATTTAGCAGACATGTCAAACATTCTATCAAGTTCCTGTTGTTTATGCTGACGATCTTCTTGAGCAATTTTGATGATATCCTAAGAATTAACAGTTAAAAAAGAATTTACATTCATCTCTTTTAAAAATCCAGAGGCAGTTTCCCGATTTTCTTTTGCAGTCGCTTCCTTAGTTTTGAACTCATCAGCTACAGTACATGCTGTAGCTTTCATTAAATCGTATTGGCTTTTGATTTTTTCATAACCATCGGGTTCAGCTACTTGATCCAGTAGAGTAATATATTCCTTCGCTTGTTCTTGAAGCAGCACACATAAATGATGTTTAAAAACAAAATTAGTAGAAACACTCTCGAAGAATTTCTTCTCCTGTAGAGCGACGACGGTCAATTCTTCTCGACTTTTTAGAACATTCCCTCTGAAGTAATGAGCCATTAAACCGACAAATGATTTTTCCTATAATGATTTTTATAAGACAAAATAGTGAATGACTAGCCTTTGAGGAAAATTCTAAAAATGACTCCCACCCTGGTATCGATATGATATCAGAACCACCTGTGACTTCCGTAATCGTTTGTAACATATTTGTACCAGCTAACATTGTTCCATCTCCTATTAACGCCGGTATGACTGGCATGAAATTTTTAGCCATATCGGCGACAATGTCCAAGGTGTAGATAAAGAGGGAAGATCCCATTGAACCCATTGTCCTTGATTTTTCTTGAGCTTCTATAAAAGCAGCTTGTACTATCTTTTCATGTGCTTTGATTCTTTCTTCCAATCTAGAAAGATGAATTAAAGAAAAAAATAGGAGTTTACTCTTTTACCGCTTTCTCTAAGGTTTTTTTCCGTTCCTCATACTCGATTTTTAGTTTTCTCAGTTCAGCACGCTCTTCTTCGCTGATCGCTTTAGTATCTGTAGTAACTCCAATCAGATCGTCAATTGTCTAAATACCTAGTTTCGCAATTTGATTACTACCTGTCTGACGACTTGGAAGGCCAAAACAGCACGTCCAATTTCTTCCTTGCACTCTTTGGTTTTTTTAAACACATTTTCCCGATTGCTTTCGAACAGTTCCACAATTTCAGGAACATCAGGTTGCATTGCTGTTACCATAATTGTCTGGATCATGTCAGGAACTGTTGTCAATTTGGTTATGATTCTGGCCATTACTATCTCTCCAGTCAGAAAGGCGTCAATAATCTCGTTAATTACTTGAGTAAGACAGGCTTTAAATCTTAAAATGTTTCATTGTTAGAATAATGTCTTAACTGAAATCAGACCCCAAAAAAATTTTTTTTTTCACGTTATTTCTTTTCTATTGCTTATACATATGGAATATTTTTTTGCAATTGACACGTTTTTCTGATTAACTTTTTTCTAACACCAGAATATACATTAAAGAAATTGAAAAAGAATGAAAAAACTCACGAAGAGTGCTTTAACACTTTTTTCTCACTAGCCCAATAAGCTTCTGTGTTAGCATTTCTGAGTGATGGATCCGGAGCACAGGAGGTTAAAATGGTTAGACATTTGATTATTGCAACGACTTTTGGCCCTTTGGCTAAACCGCCAAGGTTCTCTAATGCGTTAACCCTAGCCGAAATAATTTGGTTTAACATTTGGTATGGCTTATCCTAAAATGTTTAAATAATACAGAACATCATTACATTGTATTGTCTACTAACAAGAGAAGAACTTGATGTAGTGGGTATTTGTGGATGTCCATAAACCTGATAGGTTATTTCTTCTCTAAGATTGGAAAATTTACCATCAATCTGCATGAATGTGTTCCCTTCTGTGAAGTGAAAATATTAAAAATCTCGACTTCTTACTATCATCAACCAAGAAGACAGTTTCGGGTTTTAATTTGAAGTGAAGTTCAAATTTCGACACATCCAGACCCTCTGGGTTAAACTTCCTTTCCAGGATTTCCTTCTTATTTTCGTTTTCAAATCGGAACGTAGCCAATGGCATATGAGATAACTAAAAGAAGAAGTTTAGGAGCCGATGATAAAGAGAACAATATGGGCTGTCGCACGCTAAATATCGAAAAACCTTGAAGGTCAAGGTAGGCGGTGATTGTAAAGTTCCTGCTGAAGAGAAAGAAATTTTTCTCACCTTTTCACAGTTGCTGCAACATGGATGAAAGTGCTCCTGTGCTCCGGATCTATAATGAAAGATTCGCAATAGTTCTTGAATATATTAGAGGATCACTTCCCGATCCTACTTGGAATGTTCAGCAGGTATGCAAATATTCTTTGTTTTTCATCTTTATCATATTCAACCAATTTCAGGTCATTACCAATGTTAAGGATATTGTCAACAATCCTAAAGATTTGAATAAGCTATGCTCAAATAGTCAAATGTTAGCTGAAGAGTGCACTAAAATAGCAATTATAAAAATCAAACTAGACACAATTGTGAACGAATTAGATGAAGAAGTTTTTCCTTTATAATTTTTTATTCTTGCAGAAAAACAAAGTAGGAAATGCTATTATTGAATATACTTCACAAATTCAACAAGACCAAGTAGAAGTTGAAAAGTTGGAGAAGGAGAAAAATCAACAATTACAAAAATATGAAGAATTTAATAACGAGTCGAAAACTACAAGAAACCAACTAGAAGAAATGAGAAAAGAATTTAGAAAGCATGAAGAACTTTTGAAAGAAATTCAGGTCGGTAATCACACTAGAGAGCGAGATATTATTATAACAACTAATGTATTGCTATACGTTTCACTGTTCCCACTTTTATTCCTATATATTATTGCATTGACAATAATTGAGCGGGTTAATAAATTTGAATGGGAAGCAAATGTAAGTGATGCTTTTTTTATTTTTAAATTATTAGTATTGCTCACTTCGGTCTTCAATAAAAGATGGAAATTCTGAAAGAATGAAAAAAATTCCGGAATTAAAAAGTATGAATCCTCTTTATCTCAATGAAAAAAATTTAGCTACCCATAAACGAGCTAAGCAAAATGTAGAAGAGGCCAATTTAAAATTGGACAATTTGAGAATTTCACTTATGGAGTTGACAATAGTTGTGAACGATCAAATACGAATCTGTCAACTATTGGAAAACTATAGAGCTTATGTTGTCAAATTGATTCAGTCATTAGGACCAGTAAGACATTTTTCTTGAGTTATATGGCTTTTTTTCGATACTCGCTAGTTTGGAAGGATTAGAAGACATTCTGAAGAGGAAAAATGTAATTCATGAGGCGTATGAAATAGTGATGAAAGCTGGTTATGGGCAATTACTTCACGATTGCAACGAGCTGGACAAGTCACATCCTTATTTATTTAGAAGAATTGACTGCAAAAAGGCTGTCGAAAACGAGACTATCTAGAAACAAAAACCTTGTATGCCACTATTGTCCAAATCAAACTATAGTCATAGTAAATATATATGCAAGAAAAATAGGGAATTAGAATATGATGATCGAGTTCTTTTGAATTACAAAAAACTTTTGTTATTTTCCATACTTTCGAACTTCGAACGGAAACAGAATCTTTCGATCACTTTTTATTATGAAACGAATCTAATCAGACATGACAATAACCTTCGTGTTATTTTCTCCAAGATAAATAAAACGTCATAACGGTCTTCTGCTCTATTAAAAACAGTTTTTCTTCTCTTTTCGTCGAAAAAGATATAGATTTTTCGTTCAACAAAATATTTCAGTCTTTTTACATCTCTCTCACTGTACTTGGGTACTACAATTATGACTGGCATGAAATTTCTAGATATTTCAAACTATAGTTAGTACTAGTTTTTTTCCCATCTCCAAGTAAAATTTGTTTATCCCTTTTGCTCTATAACATTTATTCATTTTTAATTATTCTTTATCGTCTATGTTCTCATTAGCATCACCTTTGCTTTCCCCCACTATTTCCAGCATTCAACCTTACTATCACATAGATAAAAGGAAAGCCACTAGTTCTCCTTACAAGAGCTCAAGCGCAAACATAGTGTGGCATGCCAAGGGAATCTGATAAAATTTTTCTACAAATACACAACCACCAAGGAAAGTACGGCTCAAATCCATCAACAAAAGAGTTACTTGAAATGTTATTTTGTATTTTCGTTTCATAATCATTTTTTAGGTCAAAAGGTTAAAAAAAAGTGAGTGGTCAAGTAGTTTGGATAGGATGATTTGTACCTAAGTACGAATTTGGTTTTTGTATAGAAATACAGGTCTGGGGTTTCCTCGGTTCTGTCCTAAGACATAATAGCTATCTTATCAAGGTAACCCATCCATTCCGGACCGCTCAGCAATGATTGCTGTGCTATCGTTTTTATAGCAATCAAAGTCCGGCCCACCGAGATTGTATGGGTATGTTTCTTTAGTCGTGGAGGGTTGAGAAAAAAACGTCACTTAACTTACTTGTAATGAAATTTCTTAAAAATTAGCTTTTTCTATTGATGACCTATTTAGAAACATTTTTAATACTTAAAAAAATATTTAAAAAATTTCTAAATAAAGCTGAAAATCTTTCAAAATACTATCCTTCTAGTCTAAAAATAACTTCAGCCTATTTTTTTTCCTTTTAACATTCTTTCAAGTTTTTTCAACATATCACTCGCCACTCCTCTCTCAATAATTAGACCAAATGAAACAAACACAAGCCTATGCAACATTGCACAACATTTTTCCCACAATAAGAACAAATCCAGCGCAAATAGCTTCGATGGTTATGCAATTTGGCATTTTCAAGCGGTTCAGAGGACAAATATGCACTACAGTTTCAAGATTTAACAAAGTATGTTGGTCCCGCACGATTCACGTTCCAAAAATCTGTATTGTCGTCAATGTGTTTAAAATAAGTGATTAATTCACTCCGCTTTTTTCTAATAATAGAATTACAGTTGAATCAGGAGGCGATTATTTATTTGAATTACAAATTTTTCAAATTCCTAGATATTGTTCTGTTCTGTCTAGGACGCTTAAAAACACAGTACGGTAAAAGCTTTGCTTTACACAAATTCGGCAAAAAAGCTTAGAATTTTTATTAAATTTCTATGTAACTGGGGTAATTGGAGTAATTGTAGCCGATGGGAAGAGCGTCTTATTCTTCCAAATAAATCTGAAAACTTCCTTCCTAGCCACTCGACAAAAGAAGAGAAGAATCATAGAGTTGCCCACATACATTGTAATATAAACCCAAGTATACTAAAATTATTTTTTCTTATACTGTCCACCTACCCCTGAATTTGTCAAAAAATCAAACAGCTTATAATCATAGAGGAAATCCAGATCGATATAATATTGTACTGCATCTTGGAGACTGAACAAAAAATCACAGAAGAATAGACAAGAATCGATTATTATCACGATAGAAAGACCCTAAACATTAATAAAATAAAACTTTTTTTCAGAGGTTACTAACTTGGTAGTGTTTTTTTAATTTTCCTTCATATTTGGAAACATTTCGAAGAGTTTTTATGGTAAAATAGGGAACCATTACAAGATACATAAGTTCAATGAACATGAGTACACTTTCCGGGATCTGAAACATTAAAAACTTTTTCATTATATAGAAAATTTAAGAACGAAAAAAAAATTTTTTTTATAGCGAAAAATGAAATGAATTATGCTTATTATTTTCCCAAAGTTATTCATTAATAACTTTTCTTTTTCGTGCTGTCATTTTTTCAAAAGATTCAAAAGTTTGAAAATACATTTTTTTCTTCATTTTTCTCATTTTTTTCATCTTTTGTCCAAAGTATTTACCAATTTATATTTTAGATCAATTTACAATAACCAATTGAAGTCGTTCAACTTACTATAACAAAATTAAAATCCCATGGTTTATATGCTGTTATTTTGTAATAATTTTAAACAAATACTGTGTGCAAATGTCTAAAAAATGAAAAAGAATGAGAAAAAATTAAGAAAATAACAAAAATCGTAACCAGCGGGCAAATAAAATATTTTGGTTTGTCAAAGACAACATAATAAAAAACTCACAGTACTGCCATCCAAATACATCTGAAACCAACTGCCATCTTTATTTTTTCTATATTTATACGATCTTTTATCATAAAAAAATGGAATAGCTGTTACAGTACAGAGAACAAAAGCAGCTAGATTAGTCGATAACAAATATACCCATGTATTTTTAGCTGACCAGATCTGAATTAAATATTATATTAATTTTAAACAAATTTAAAAAATATAAAATAATTCTCCTACCCGGGTATAGCTCAGTGGATAACAGACAGCAAAAAATTGACAAACACAGCCGAGAAAATTACCGATGACATGGGAAAAAAGACAGAACACTGTAAGATTGGTCATGACGAATGAGATGAGATAAAAGTCCTCGCCTAAGAAATTCATATTTTATTTTGAAATTTATTTTTGCTAACCTAAGCCCAGTCTTTCTTCAGCTGCGATGTATTGGTCAGTAACATATTGGAGTATGTCGATGAAACCTGAAGCACAAATAAATTTGTTCCTATTACAATGTTCCACGTATTACTTAATTCTAATACTTAATTCCGTCCGGTAATTATGTGTTTTCCCACGCGCGATTTAAATCGACTAAAAGATGAGTGGTGACATATGCAAAAAACTTATTTCAATGAATTTCTAGCTCAATAATTTTTATAATTTAAACTAAATCCTAAATTTTTATAAGTTTTTAAAAGTTCTTTTATAAATTCTGTGAATGTTTTTT
Organism: Oscheius sp. DF5120; assembly: GCA_932521415.1. NCBI lineage: Eukaryota > Metazoa > Nematoda > Chromadorea > Rhabditida > Rhabditidae > Oscheius > Oscheius sp. DF5120. The sequence continues at coordinate 1,087,276 of OW051465.1, read as the reverse complement.
TTTAAATTTAAAAAGGATGTATTGATCACTAATATATTAAATGATATCAATGAAAACTAGAACAAATTTTCTTTCATTTTTTTTTCTTTTTTCTTCTTTCCACTCAGCAAAAATAGTATAAATGATGCAACAAAAATCAGTTTTGATTAAATTCAAACGGAGCAGCATTATCACGCGTTCGTTTAATTCCGTTCGGTAATGTTTTGTTCATTCTCGTTCAAACTAGAATTACAAAAAAGCAATTTCCATTCACGTAGTTAAATGGTTTTTTAGGAAAATTGTTTGTTAAAGATGCTAGCAAAATTTTAAAGATATTTTAAATTACTTGATATACTTTTTTTATTTGTATGTATATTGCAAATAATTTACTTTTTATTGCCCAGTAATAGTTTTTAAAATAGAAGAAATTGCCTCAAAAGGAAAAATATCAAATAAATAAAAAATAATTTTATTGTAAAGTTTTAAAGTGGATTTCACATTTTGAATTGTAGAAATTAACAAATTTATTCGATATCTAACATTTAATAATAACAAATAAATAAATACTTAAAATTTTTAAAAATTATGAGGTTAATATATATTATTACTTACCCGTAAAGATAAAAATAATAAAATAACTAGATTTGATCAAAACTTTTCTTGAAGTCAGAATCATTATCAACACAAACAGATAGAATATAGCAAACGCAGTCACGATGCACAGTTCCACAGTGATCAATTTATTCCAACGAATATGCTCTTGCATATTTGCTACGACAGGAAATGCAAAAAAATGGGCTGGCTGTACCAGAGGGATTAATTGTCCGCAAAATGTTTTGTAATTAATTTCATTGATATCCAATCGATTAGAATAAAGAGAAGTAGAGGGTTTTGGTCGTGAAAGAGGATACGGTAGGTTGGGGAATCATATATTTTATGTTCTACTGTGTTAACGTTTCTGATTATCAGTCTTACTATTTTCCTTGCTTATAAATTGAAATGATTTACATCGTACAAGATAAAAAATGTTTTAACATAAACTATAAAGAAATCTACAGTGTAGTAAGCTATTTTCTAAAATGTTTTTGTTTGTGCCGTTTCGAAGTACTTAATGTTTTATTTATAGGCATATTTTCTTATTTACGATTTATTCTTGACTTTTTTTAAATTTGATTTACCTCTACTGTGTTAATTTTCTGACCATCTAGCATTCAGTTGATCCAGTTAATTTCATACCTTTTTATTCATGTCAATTCAAAAGTTTTTTTCTAGGATGTATCAACCCTCAGAATCCGTTGGTGATAGTCTATGTTCATGGTAACTTCACTTCTGAAAACGCGTGTGGTCAAATAATTAGGAGATATATGATATTTCTCCATTATATATTTTTCTTTCAGATGTACTAAGCGTGTGTTGAAGTCGCATCCCTGATAAAAAAAATGCTTCCTTTCAAGAAATTAATACTTTGATATTGCATAATCAAATGAGAGACGTCTTTTTATATAAATCTACTACTATGTAACGAAACAACAATATCAACCCATAAAACCAATTAAAAAACAATAGTAAAAACAAAAGTCTATTTTAAAAAAACATCTTTTGTGAAAATGATTTTCATCAAACATTAATTCGGTTATGGGCTTTGCGAAACATTATGCAAACTGTCGCCATAGAAGTAACTTATTTAGAGTTGCATCATTGCTTCTGGTCGTTTTGAAATTAAACTGATACAATCGGTTTAAGCCAAAAGTCAGTCAAATTTGTGTCAGGGTATTGAATATTTTTCTTATTCCTTCGTTAATTTCCTTCCTTCTCCCCTCCCCCCTTTCAATAAAATATTATATCAGAATAAAACAAAACAGAGATGTTTGCCAGTATTTGTTCCTGAATAATCCTTTATGAATCTACCATACTTTCTCGTTCGACGAGATATGACAATAACTTACCGACTCTGACATTGAGGAGACTTCCATCATTTACTGTGATTTAATTTTTTTATAGGCTTTGTTCAACTTATATAGAGCTGAAATTTATTTGAGATTTTTAAATTGTATAATTTGCAGCTAAATTTTTCAGTTTTTTTCAATTTTTGAACCTTTTCTTATTCAAATGACAACAGCCTTCTGTTGTTCATAGACTTTCTATCTTCTTCTTGGCAATCAACTGCAGTATATGAACAACTTCTTACAGTTACATCCGCGCTGTAAGGATCTGCTTATATTTCTCTAAAGTTACTTAGTCAAACCATCAATCAACGATTTCCAGTAGGGTCATATTACATGTTTGGACATTTAGCTTGTGAAAGACCAGAAGCTTAAAATGATTTTCTTCCTTCTTATATTGTTTATTACTATAGATCTGAATACGGAAATAATTAAGATATTTTTTTAGAATTAGGAAACCTTCTCCGAAATTACAAACAGGTTTAAAAGAGAACTTGAAGATAACTATGTTTCTTCATTTTTCAAAACCTTAGAAACTACATCATACGCTATACCCATGACTTTCTGTTCCTCCATGTACATAATTTTTTATTACAATAAGAAATGAAAATTTGTGAAAAATGCTCTATGTCGATTAAAAGCTGCTCATAAAAATATTTATCTAGAAAAATTTTTATCTTTGAAGTCGGAACAATCATCATATAGAATTCGTTTATATGAAAAAACCGGAGATTAAATTAATCGTCGATTTTTCTGCTCATGACAGACAGAAGCACATTCGTTGGAATCAGCTTATGATGAATTTTATTTCTTGTTGTGTCTTTCTTCTTCTATTTCTTCTCTCCTCTTTGAACAATTCTTGGCTATATAAATAATATTTTTTGGCAATTCGTCCAATAAAGAATGCAATGACCATATTGAATCCAAAAGCAGCAACTAGATCAGCCATGGGCCAGGTCGTACTACCAACAATGACATAAATCATAATTATTTTGGTGTGTTCTCTATTCTCCTCAGTTTGAAAATCTTCACTTGTTGCTACTCCTTGCGTTTTTATAATTCCTTCCAGATGTTCGAGATGAGTTTTAACATCCTTGACATAAAAATAATTATACATAGCGGAAGACATTGCGGACAAATTGACCAAAGTGATGATTTTTGCCCACCAGCAGAATATTTGTATCAGCCAAAGTTTCTTAGCAAATTTGCCGATCAACAAAGAAATCGTGGCTATTTGATGGAGGGCAAAGTAAGCAATCTTGAGTGAAATTTGACGAAAAAAATACCTTACCATAAAAGGACTGCTCCATATGCTTCCGTAGATGAGGAATATAACGGAGACGAGAAAATCGATGATTAAGGCGTAGATAATCAGCAACTAAATCAATTATATTAATTTTAAATGAATAACCTTGCAATGATGTCCAAGAAACTTGTACTTCAAATTATTTGGATCGAAATTCGATCCAAACTCAGATTCCATGGGGACGGAATGGTCTTCAGAGCCCTTGTTGAAGCATAATAACCTCATTTAATCTAAATAAAAGCTGGTAGACTAAGGATGTAAGAAGTAACTGAATTTGAAAAAGATTTCTGTTAAAAATGAATAAAACATGACGGGCAGGAAAACCAAAATTCAAGAGGAGTCAAGTAAGCTGCAGTCGAATGCGATTTGAGTAAACAAAAGACAAGAAACAGTGATCTATGACGCGAAAAACATCATATCGACTTTCATAATTTAAAATTTATTACTAATTTACATCTGCTCTTGGGTGTAAATGTCATATTTTCAATAACGACCACAGCTACTTACACATAGATGCATGGAATGCCCAGCTTTCAAACTTCCCTCTACCGAAACAACGAGTCTGTACTCCGTTTCACTGTGTATTTGGGAATCGTTAGGACTACTGATTAATGTCTTCACTTGTTATTGTATTATCTATCGTTCACCTTCCAATTGGAAAATATATCGATGGTTATTACTCATGCATCAGATATCTATTATTTTTGCAGATGTAAATGTAAGTTAGAAAAATAAATTGATTGAAAAAGGGAAAATGAATATTTTTCAGATCTGGATGTGCATCCAGCCATATCCCCTCTTTCCAGTTCCAGCCTATATAATTTATGGACCTATCAAATATCTTCCCTTCAACTATTGTCATCATTTTCTTGCAATTATTGCAATTATTGTAACAATATATGCAAACACTCTTTCAAATTTATACATCTATCGCTACATGTCAATCAAACGTCATAGAAATATCTGGGAAATGGCGCCAGCTCTAAGAATTTTTTACATAATATTTTTTATAGAACTGCTAGGTATCATTATTATGATCGACGTAATGTATGAGCCAAGTGATAATTTACAGGTTTGGTTATTTTGTTTATTCAAAACGTTTAGTCATATACCTGTATCACGGAAGAGATTATCCTCCTGCCCAATCTGTGTTCCTATGACTTCAATAAGGTTATTCAATATGGAATCTATCCTCTACTCGTCATTGCAATCGAATTTGTTATTTTTGTTCCTGTTTTTGCCATCCACACCTATCGTTCCATTAAACGAATGATTATTTCGAACAAGACCAAGCGAATGCATAAAAAGTTTTTTTTTCAAAACGGGGTTCAGGTTTCCGTAACTCTGATTGTGTTTGTGTCGATCATTCTATATTTCCGATTTTCTTCTTTTTTAGTGAATAGATTTGGAACAGGTAAGACTTCTTTTGTTAATTGTTTTATATTTAGAGTCCAATTACATACTCGTTGCTGGATCGGCATCGTATGGAGGAGTAATGGCGCTGACCCTTATTGTCATGAACAAAAACTATTATTCCTGGATTTTTGAAGCAACCAAGAAATTTTTAAAACCCGTCGAAAACACTTCTATTCGTTTTATCAAGCCTAATCCACATTCATGAATAGAACTCAAAGATATTAAAAACAATATGGTTCAACATTTTTCTTTTCGGAAGTCACTGTTATTGTTTACCGTCTAATCTAGTATTTGACACTAAATTATTATCGGGAGCAGGTCTTAAAACGCGCTTATCATTTGAGGCAGATAAGCAAAAAAACGTTGTCGTTAATGGAATAATGAGTGAAGAATTTTCTGACAGGATTTTTTTCTTTACTTTCCTCCCCCCTTCTAATAAAATATCATATCAAGACGAAAAAACAGGAATAGGTGTCAGTTTTTATTTTTATGCGTCTTATTGTATTATCTATCGTTCACCTTCTAAATGGAAAAAGTATCAGGAGTCAAGTAAGCTGCAGTCGAATGCGATTTGAGTAAACAAAAGACAAGAAACAGTGATCTATGACGCGAAAAACATCATATCGACTTTCATAATTTAAAATTTATTACTAATTTACATCTGCTCTTGGATGTAAATGTCATATTTTCAATAACGACCACAGCTACCTAAGTGCATGGAGTGCCCAGCTTTCAAACTTCCTTCTACCGAAACGCCGAATCTGTACTCTATTTCACTGTGTATTTGGGTAACGTTTGGACTGCTGATTAATGTCTACGCTACTTACTGTATTATCTATCGTTCACCTTCCAATTGGAAAATGTATCGATGGTTATTACTCATGCATCAAATAGCCATATTTTTTGGTGATATTAGTGTAAGTTTAAACAATATTGGAAGATGAATATTTTTTAGATCTGGATGCTCATCCAGGTATATTATCTCTTACCAGTTTCGGCTTATATATATTATGGACCTGTCAAATATCTTCCCTTCAATTTTTGTCGACATTCTTTTGCAATTATTATGACTATTGAAACAATATATACAATCACTCTGGGAAATTTATACTTTTATCGTTATATGTCAATCAAAGGTCATCGAAATGTCTGGGAACTACCGCTAATTTTACGAATCTTTTATGTTGTAGTTGTTATAGAACTACTATGTAGCATAATTATGCTCGACGTAACGTATGAGCCAAGTGATAATTTACAGGTTTGTTTATTTTGTTTATTTTAAAATATTTAGTCCTATACCTGTATTACGGAAGAGATTAGTCGCCTGCCCAATCTGTGTTCCTATAACGCCAATAAGTTCTTTCAATCCCTATTCTATCCTCTACTCGCCATTGCAATCGAAACTGTTATAATTGTTCCTGCTTTCATCATCCACGCCTATCACTTCATTAAAGGGATGGCTTTTTCGAACAAGACCAAGAGAATGCATAAAAAGTTTTTTTTTCAAAACACGGTTCAAGTTTCTATAACTACTATTGGGGTATTATCTCTCATTCTATATTTCCGAGTTTCTTCTTTTTTGGTAAATAAATTTGGAACAGGTAAGACTTCTTTTGTTAATTGTTTTATCTTTAGAGTTTAATTACATAGTGGTTGCTTTAGTGTCGTGGAATGGAGGAGAAACTTCGCTGGCGCTTGTGGTCATGAACAAAAACTATTATTCCTGGATTTTTGAAGCAACCAAGAAATTATTCAAACCCGTTGAAAATACTTCTATTCGTTTTATCAAGCCTAATCCACATTCATGAATAGAACTCAAAGATATTAAAAACAATATGGTTCAACATTTTTCTTTTCAGAAGTCATTGTTATTGTTTACCGTCTTATCTAGTGTTTGACACTAAATTATTAACGAGAGCAGGTCTTAAAACGCTGTTAGATCCTCATGAGGTTGAATGGGGGCGGTCCTTTAAGGTTGAGTCCCCCCCTGGGGCTCCCCAGCCGGTACCGCGCTAGGTTTTCGTACTATTATACTATGTGCTAATATAAACATATTCTCTAAAATATATGTCCAAAAGATACGAACATCGGCAAGACGGAATCTAATATCCATGCCACAGCGAGAACTAAATTAATAGTTAGATGCAATGAACAACTTACAAAAAGAAGTTTTTTGACACATAAACTCTAACCGCCAGGGAATGTAATAACTCGAATGCTGTTGTCTTTTCGTGATGTAAGCTGTTCTAATAGCAGTTAGAAAAGACCCTCAATTTACGATTTCTTCGCTAATTTGAAATGAAAATTTTAGGCTTATGATTCCCTTACCTCCAAAACCGTGTTGCTCCGACTTTTTCTTCTTATCTAGTGATTGTTTAGGAGACTCTCTCTGGGTGTATACATTCTTTTATAAGTTTAAAGTTCTCTTCAAAGGAATGAATTAGAAATTTTTTCATAGAACAGTCTTCGTTCGCGTTCATAAATTCATTAGATATTCATAGCAATATTCATTGCATCATCTTGTTGTTCTCCGTTCCAATTATTTCAATAATCAGTATATTTTCAAATAAGTATTCAAATGAAAATATTAGGTTGTTCGGAAATGAATGCAGGATTTTAACCTGTATCTTTAGAAAGGCTTATCTCTGCGCAGAGTAAACTTTACTAATCAAAATAAGAACCATTAGAATCTACACACTTTTACCAACGAGAAACAAGGGTTTTTATACCGTTGGCATAAAACTCTGGAGTTCTGGACGCAATAAAGTCATGGAAAGCAGTTTCCACATGGGTTTGATTTCGAAAACATTTCTCTCTTAAGTTGCCGCGGCGAAATTTTTGAAGCCAACGGTCGACTGTGCTTTCGTTAACACTCCCTTGTCCCCATACTTCGTTAATATTTCGAGCAGTTTGCGATGCACTATGACCGAGTTTGAATCTGTTTTATGCCAGATGTAACAGCAAAGTCATTGTTATATTGTTATTAATACTTATTATCTTCTTATCGATCATAATGGCTCCTGTTTCTCTTCTTTCAGTTCTTTTCTATATTCGATCAAATCCTTGAAGTACCCATAACATCTTTTAATGACGATGAAGGTCCATATATTGGTGAGTAGGAAGATTAGAAAGGTAATTGCGGTGGTTCCATAAATTAGAGGGATAGCTAAAAATATTATGAAAGTAGGAGAACATACCCAGATTTTTAGCGCCCACAGTATTCAACAGAATAGTGTCAATCTTCTCCACAGCTTCGGTTTTCTTGGTATTGATCTGAAATAAAGAGTGCATTTTAAACATTTAAATATTTTTTACGCACCAAGAGCTGACTTTTCGTCAAACTATCGACTACGATGATTATACAGCTTACAGAAAGAGCCAAAAAGAGTAAACATTCGACTATAAGATGGATCAAAAAGGGGATGAAGAACCACGAATTAATTTTGTATAGACCAACGATGACCAAACCGACGGAAATGAATTGTAGTACAATGAAGATAAACTAAAAAAATATTTACCGTATTATCTCTAATATTCCTTCATAGGTAAGCGTCTTGTGTTTATAGATTATTAAAAATTAGCGATATAAAAATTTAAAAAAATTTCTGGGTGAGGCATTATTTTCTGAAAGTATTTTTTTTACATATTTTTGAATATGCATTGTTACTTAAGAATCAAAATTTCTTTTTGTTTTCGAATTTTTAACATTTCTTATTAACACAAAAAGATACCAAAAATGCACATAGAATGGTTTTTTTTTAAATTTAAAAACAAATTAAAGAAAAAAAGTGATATAGTAATTTGATAACAGCGCGCTTTCGAAGAAGGAAATTCAAGTATACGGTATTCTGTAAATTCTAAAACTCCCACAGGGATGATAGTCGAGTGCGGTGCTAAGGGAAGGAGAAGTACCGAAACGATGAGCAGAATCAGGCGGGAGAAAGCCGTATTTTTAGCAAGAACCTGAATTTTATTAATTTTCAATAACAATAATTTTTTTTAAATTTCATTTAAAACTTTCCGAATTTTCTTAGCATTAAAACTTTTATTTAAAAAATTTTGACAAAATAAACATCGTAAATTAATTTTTTCAAAGTTTACAAAATGGCCATAAATAAATGAAATAATTAACTCAAAATATTTAAAAAAAAATTAAGTTGCATCATAGAAAATAAAAATTTAAAAAAGATAGTTCCGACTACATTAAAAAAATTGTAAAACTCACGTAAACATGATTTACGCAGCAGCACAAATTCCAACACAAATATTTGGGATCTTCGTGGCAGAAAGCTGTTGCTTTTCCTGGGTTAATTCCCATTTCTTCGCCAAGATATTTGGTTAGGAAGAAGAGCGAAATAAGGCCAGATGGGCGAAAAGAAGCAAAGAGGGCCGTTTTGATGGCAAGTTTTGGTTGTCGGAGAATGACAAGACGGGAAATATACGCCCAAAGAATGAATAAGTATACTTGTTAGCATTATTATATCATTAGGTGGTAAACACAGAATTAAAAAAGTCTATGTTAAACTCTGTCTAAAAAGACTAAGAAGCACTATTAAAATAAATTAAAATTTTTTTATTTTTGTTAATCATTTTTTTTTTTATTAGAACAGGCAATCACAAATTTTGTAATTACTCATTTAAAGCAATATATTGTAAAATGGTTTGATGTTGTGATGATATGATGTGTTTTCCAGGTTTGTTTTGCTTTCTATTGAATAAAAATTACGGAACATCAAAACACAGTCCTTTCACTGTTCATTTGCATTCGTCTACAAATCCACTTTCCGCTGCCAACAGGCCTCAGCTGCCAAACCGTGCAAAGACACACGTTTGGCGAATACCACCAGTACGACCGGTTTCTTTTGCTCTCTTTAAAAATATTTTCATTGATTTTTCACTTTTTCCAATAGTACTTGTTGTCTTTCAGTTTTTGAATCAAAGTCAATTTTGCAAATGATAAAAATGAAAAAATAGATCAGATCACTTCTAGGTCTTTTACGGCTTCTATAGCAATTTTAGTTACAGAATTTTAAATTTTTCGGTATCAGAATCGCTAAATCTTTCATAGTAATTGTTTTGTCACTTATCCAGTCAGTAACAAAAACAGGGTGTCCTCGATCAGCCAGTCGCCTCCCCCCACTATCGAATACGCATGATTGCATAAATCTCTTCGTCCTTTTGACTCGAAACATGTTTCTTTTCTCTATATTTGTCAAGGTTTCTCATCAAAAATCGATTAAAGTTTCATTTTTTTTCACAGACAAATGAGACTTATGACCCATTTGCCTGTTATTTATAAAATAGGCTGAATCATCGCCCCGAAAAGTATTCTCTTCATCGAACAGGATGCATCAACCATCGATGGTTTCCCCGTGAACTTCCCTTTCTTTTAACTAGCGACCACTATTTTTATGACCAATGCTACAGAATTTCAGTTATTATTTTAGAATCTAAAATAATGCATTTTCAATGGGAAGGACAACATTTACCAAAAAACATCTATTACCTGCGAAAAAAAATCTTATTATCCCATTTAAAATCTATTCTCTATCCCATCTCTATCACCACAACTTTTATTGTATAGCCCGAGAGATTCCTATCAGCCTCTATCGCGCCGATCGCTACAATGTGAACTAGTCAACCATTCTTTTCACCTTCCTTTTTTTCTCTGAATCATTATTTTCTAGAAAAAATGATGAAAGCTGACCGTGGCTCTGGAACATTTCCTCATTTTTCTGATCAATATAAATGCTGCTGCGGGGCTGTTCATGTCCTGGTAGGTTGTTTATATATCTTAAGCAATTGAAATATTTTTTTTGCCTACAATTGTGTTGAACAACTTTAAAAAATGTTTTGTTCAGCAAGGAGCCCAAATGGTGGGGATCGTCAGTGCCATTATGATCGTTATCAGTGTATTTCATGATATTTTTTCGAGTGAAAGCGCTGGAGCGCACATACTGGAGGTGGGTAATTTCTTTTTTCGATAGTACTGTGATGTAACTAATAGGAATTGTTTTTTTTTCAGTGTTCAAATTAACCTTGAGACACATATTTAATGATGAATTGATCAAAAAGGGCATGTTCTCTGAGACAGTTGAGCGAAAATTTTCCCGCAGAAATTCAAGGTCTAAAGTGGCTATTGAACACATATTTCATGGTGACATGATCGATTTGAAAAGAAAAGTTGTATATTCGTAGAAATTTTCTTCAATCTATCGATTATTGCCAAATAACACAAAATTGACTTTTTTAAATATACACAATTTGAATACCGCACCTAAATTTGACTTGGAGCACATTTGTCTAGATGAATTACGTACCGAAAAATAGCCGTAGCAGGTTTATTCAAAGATTATTTAGATCTTATCCATCGCCTTTTGATAATATTTTAACCTATCTAAGCAAATCACTACAAAGAAATTCGTTCTAAAGTCGCAGTAGAAACCAAATTTGCCTAGCACCATCCGAATCGAGAAACCCCCTTGTTTAATTTGTGTTTCCAAAGATAAAAATTTTCAGTACCTCCTGGTCGCTGTGGAAATCATCACCTTGATCTTTCTCTTTATTGGAATCAAAAAACTCCGTTCCCTGTACATTCTGCCTTTCATTCTGTATTGTCTCATCTCTTTGATTGGAACATTGGCTCTGATGATTGTATGTACCATCGCCATCGTAAATCCTGATTCGAAGTTTGGAAAATATTTGCAACATTTTGTCGACATGTCAGAGCACGAAGAGTTTCAGAAGAACATAACCATGACAAATAAAAATTTCGATCCGCAGACGTGTAAGAATTAAAAAAAAATTAATTTTTTGATTTAGTAGTGAGGATCACGGCTGTCTTCATCGACACTGCTGTTTTAATCGCTTCTATTGTCACAGCTTGGTTCGCCTGGGTCGCCTACAAGTGCTATCGATATTTGAAAGATCTGGAGCAACACAGGGTCCGTCATACATCTGTGACATTCAACGTCGAAGCAGCGACCGTTCATTGATCTCAGTTTAAAATATTAAATATAATATGACTAGGTTGCTTTGACATGAGAAACCGAAATCAAAACAAATTTCAAAACATTTGGCCTGATGTTTTTCTCTCCTTATAGTCCCTGGTATTTTATTTCTAAATTTTTCTACGGGATTTGTTCGCTTCGATCTTTTTTCTGCCAAAAAAAATAAAAATCGATGATCCAGAAATAGACAATTAAAAAAATGAAAGAATTTTGATTACGATAGAATATGGTAAAAGTGGCCATTTATTATTTCGGAGAAGTCAAAGTTGTCCAGTTCCGGAGTAGATCGGGTGAAATAAAAAATATATTTGATCAACAACATTTTTTTATAAAAAATATTAACTCGAACAGACAAGGAGATGCAAGCAACTGAGGACAAATCGGCTCCTGAATAGAAGTTAAAATATTGTATATTTTCCGCAGATAGTTTCTGGATTGAAAAAATAGAAAATCAAATTTCATAGTTAAAAAGGCCTCCCACAAATGCGCCACTCATTTTTTAGTCCACACATCATTGATGTCATCAGTGGTCCTTCTCATCAGGAAGGACATTTCAAAATATTTAGGCTATCGAAGCAATTTGAGATGGGCGGATTATCTATGATTTAATATGTCTTTTTTTCAGTAAATGTTAACAGGAGTTATTTTTTGTTCTTCAAAATTACCCTAGAACATGTATTTCTTTCCAAATGAATTCAATTCGGATCGTAAAATTACCTTCAATGAATTCCAAAATTTGCCAAAAGACATAATCAAACCCTTTTTCTTATAGATAAATCAATATTCAGAATTCAAATTCAGTACCCAAACTTTTCTTTGAAAGTATTTTATAAAAAGTTTATTCTTTGGCTTGTTTTACTTTTTTCCACACTCTGAAAATAAATTAATGAATTCAATGGCTTTTGTAACTCTATAAACTCGAACTCGCAATTAATTAGCTTCATGATTAACAAAATTATTAATTACAGATTGGACATTTTTCCCATTTGTTTATGTAACTATGCACATAAACCAAGATCAGCCTGAAGTTCGTACATTCTGACATCTTGTATGTAGCGCCAGACACGGTGAGTGATATTGTAAAACCAATAACTGATGAGAAGGGCGATGGCGACGAGAATGGCCGAGATGGCGAAAGCCCAACGAATGAGATTGTTCTCATCGTCAACAAGATATTTATGCTAAACGAAAAAAATGAGCCTTATTTTTAGGAACTGCATGAAAATATGGTTTTAGTTTTTTGTCATTGTTTCATCATCTTTTCTTCGAAAATTAGCAAAAATTAAAAGCTACCTGTTCTGCCAGCTGCTCATACGGAATGACGGCTCCAATCAAGAAGAACACAAATGTGAAAGCAAGCACGGCCACAATAATGAAATTATAGACCATAAAAGGCCAGACGAGACTGGCTTTCATCTTCTTGATACCTTTAATAAAGAGAACTCCAATAAAGATTTGGAAGAAAAGCAAAAGTACCTGAAAAGATTCAAGTAACTCAGTATCAAAAAATAATGAAAAATACCTGGATCAAATAGTGAAAAGTAAAAGAAATATTCATGAGATAGAAGAGTAGACCAACTGCAGTCATTGCAATATGGTACTTTCCGAGGCGAAGAGCACCGACCTGAAAAAAAATTTTTTAGATTCCAAATGTTACTCACTGTACAGTGAACGACTCCACAACAACAGGTCTCACAGAGATATTTCTTCGCCTTGTGCGGAAAACCGTCATCACCTGGCATCAACGTAGCTATCTCTCACTCTTAATTAGAAGAATGTTAGAGAAGTGAGAAATAAACGAGCTTCTGGGCAGCTGCTTTCTGAAAAGGAATCAATGACTTAGGGACTTCCTAATTATAGGAGGCAGGTGAAAGAGAGGTGAGGTTTCGTTAGTGCAGTAATGGTCTTGACAAACAAAAAATATAGAAAAAAAAACTGACGACTTAAGAAATAGAAACGAGATTTAAAAAATAGCACGTAAAGATGTTATCTACAACACTTAATACCTAGATATAATTTTTTTAAATCGAAAATAAAATTTAAATAGTACTATAACTTGTCTTTCCTGTCCCAGAATAACCAACATTCTCTGAAAAACGTTAGAGCCAACTTTAATGATTCTTCGAATTCACACTTTAATTGGGGAAATTACTGGTAATTGAGTATTTAACATCCGACGACTCTTTCTCACATTCACATATAATGAAACCGCCAATTGATGCCTTTCCTCATCAGGATCCGAAATATCTATCTGCTGGAAGTTGCTGCCGAACTGTACACTGTACAGTGAGTTTTTTCCTATTATACTACTATTTTTTCCTTCATTTTTGATTTATTAATCCTCCTGATGATAACGAGAAATTTGCTTCCGGGATCATTTTTCCTATTAATTATGTCATCCTAGGCAATTTGATACCGAGGAATCCGAATCTTGTGTCAAAAAAAGTAATGTTTCATATTCATTTAGGCATCTTTTCAGCCGATGAAGGACCATTGCCGCATTTATTGGGTTTATTAATCTTTTGATAATTCCGCCCTGCGCTATGGGTTCATCGGGAAAATTTCTACCATCCAAAACGCATTTTCATGAAAGTTTTAGATTCCATCAAAATTGCTTGGCCACAAATTGTTGGCATTTAAATTCAGATCGCAATAGTTATTTGAGTACCAAACACGCGGCAGTTAATGTGATAAAAAAGCGATGACAAAGGTCATAGAAGGATATGGCAGAACGCTGTATACAGACAGGTACATAAATATTCCTCTGGCTAGAACATTGATGAAGGAAATAACTAACCTTGTTGGCACTATCAGAAAAAAATAAAGTGGATCTTCCAAAAACTGATACCATCCAAAGTGAAAAGAGGTGATGCTCAAAGCGATGATGGGATCGTGGTTCTCAAATAGCATGACAAAAGAGACGTATTGATGTTGTCTACACTTCACGACGCTGTCGGTCATCCGGCGAGAGCCAGATGTTCAAACTCCTCCCCCCAGCCTCAGACCGATGCGCAAGCATCTCCAGGGCTGTCCCTGTGGCTGTCTCCTCCTTGCTTATCATTAAACCCCTATGTCTGTTATTCATCCGCTGTACAATAAAGCTTAGCACCCATTCTGGAGTTAGAGTTTGATTAGAAATTGGTTCAGCTAACGGTACAGGTGTCAAGGTCATCAATGTTCCTGGCCCGGGGGGACAAGGATTCGCGACCCTCGTAAGGTCCCCGCTTAAGTTCGATATACGTTTTTTTTCTTCATTGTTCTCATTCTTTTCATCTTTTGTCCAAAGTATTTACCAATTTATATTTTAGATCAATTTACAATAACCAATTGAAGTCGCGTAAATTGTTCAACTAATAACAAGCTTAGGAAGTATACAATTAGAAAGGGAGACAGACAGATCGTTGTTTTTTATTTTCGTTCATTTTTCCTATTTCCGGTTGCCAATATCAATGTTTCTAGATTCGTTTCTCTAAAAGAGAATAAAATATTTTTAACAACAGAGATTTTGATAGAATTTTATTTACATCCAGCTACACCATAGAACAGCACAGCTTTGTCAAAATAGTCAATATGCTGGAGGATACTGACATTCAACCCATTGGAATTGCTACAATTGTTGTCCTCATTACCCTGACAGACGATGAAGTTGGTTGGATCCATTTTGGCTCCATAGTAGATCTCTGTCTTCGAATGCGTATATCCAAGAAGGGCTCTTGGAGGAATCGTCGGTACAAGGTCGCGATCATGAACGACGCGGAAAGTGTAATCCATCTAAAGATGTCTAACTTCTGTCTCCTCACCTGGGCATCATGAGCCGCTGCAAAGTCAGCATTTCCAATTCTCGGCTCTCCAAATGTGACCAACTTGATCTTATCCTGGGTTACGAGACCAGTTGAGATAATATAGGAGGCGGCGAGGGAAGCAAGAGCCCCTCCCAAAGAGTGGCCAGTCAACTGAAAACAATAGGGAACTAGAGGAGGTTACCCAGATCTCATAGTCAGGATATCTGTTGAGCAATCCATTGAAATCGCTCTTTATCCCTTGGTTCCACAGCTTCAAAAAGGCATCGCCAAAATAACGGGAGACTCGGCCGCCAGCAATCCAAGACATCTGAAAGGTTTTTATATTCTCAACAAATCTTGTTATGAAAAATTGGAAGGTTAAAAATGAATTATTGAGATTCTACCTGCTGCTCAAAGATGGTCTTTCTTCCCTGTTCCAGTAATTGTAGGAACCTATTGCTTCCTCTAAATGCCACCACGATAGCCTTCTTTGATGGGATTGTGGCCGTATATCCAGCACAAGTATTAGTAATAAAAAAGTCACATCTCACAGACACTAGTCTCCTGAGCTGTCCATCTCCAAATATGTTCGACAGGCATTTTTGTGGTTGATTGGAATAAGCTCCAGCTGCCAAAGGGAGTAGACTATCTCTTGTGAAGGAATCCGAAAAATTGGCAGCCAAAGAAAGAGGAAGAAGGAGAAGAAAGGTGATCATTGAACATGATAGGTCAACTTGAAAGAGGGATTTTATAGTAACTGGGAGTTAGAAAAGGTTCACATGATTTCCGACGAGATAAACTGATAGGTGGGAAGAAGGAAGAGGATAAGACTCTTCGTCTGGTCAATGGAACAACGGAAAGTGGGGGAAATGACGTAGAAGAGGCTACAAGATGGGCGATAAGGAAGCATTATTGCCATACCAAATATTCAATAAAAGTAAGCTGCATCTCAAATAGTTTATAAAATACAATCTTCCAAAAACTTTTTGTTGGTATTCAATATTCAAAGCACATGTTTTGATTTCTAACAGTTAAAAAATGGAAAAATAGGAAAATAAATAGAAAAAATCATAATGAACATTTTCTAGGATATAAAACTTCTAGAATTAACACTTTTCGATTTCCTCTCACGCATATGTCTTTCAGGTAAATATTTGAGTTAGCATATATTTCCTTTAAACTTAATATATCCTATATACTAATTTTAGCCATTTTCAGACTCTTATTTACTATTTCTAGTTTTATCTTTATTCAAGTTGTCAATGTTTATTTTTCCTTTTTTCAAATTATCGTCACTATTGAGTGCATGTCACAGCTTTAAATTTCACTGTTGCGAGTTCAATGGCATTCCTCTGCAAATAATGGAAATTTCTGAGATTCCAGACCATCAAATACACAGGTTTTTCAATTTTGTTTTTAAATTCAGTCGCTGTGATTATTATAAATCGTGATGTGAAGCATTATGCTTCTAAGCGTTATAAACGGCTCAAGTCATGGATATGGAACATTATTCCAAGTGAAATAAGGCAAATTTTTCATGAAAGACAACCAATTAAATTTTCGATTACCCTAAAATCTTATAGATAAAAAATTCCAAGAAACGCCTTACCATTGGGTGACTTCATAATAAAGACGAATATCACCACAAAGGAACTTGTTTATTGTACGCATATTTTACCTGATGACTTCGATTCCATTCAACTGTGGAAGCCTAAATCATTTAATTTTGGGACTACTTTAGCTCTAAATATTGTTATATTCCTTTTGAGGAAATCAAAAAATGTCATGAAATCGTAGGGTTATCGGAATAAAAAAATCATTGCTCAGGGACTGGAGAATCTTGTTCTTGGATCCTGCATTGATATCCCAAGAAACTGTGCTGACATAATCGGAACGTTCAATTGTCTTTGGTGGAAAGAGACGGCTACTTTGGATAATGAGAAGATTTCTCTAGCCTCAATATTGGAGGCAGGTTTAACATTTCATCATTATTGTCTTTTAGAAAATGATGATTTCTGGAAAGATTCGAAATTTTCGTAGTCCTCTAACAAGCTATGATTATACCAAAGAAGGATTTATTTTTGACATTTACTTCGACAAAGAGAGTTTGGCTGCAAAACTCGTTTACCTATCTCCGGTTCTGAATATAATAAGTTCAGTTTGCTCTATTTCTGTCCTCGTGGATACTGTATGTTGATACTAGAAAGATATGTGAGTTTTTTCATCCTTTTTACTATCTAATAGCTTTTCAGTTTCAGGACTATTTATAAATACCGTAAATTCTCCAATAGAACCCCCGGGGGGTTGCATTTTTCAATAGGTGAAAATAGTGAAAAAAAATATTATTAGACTGATTAAGCACACTTCAATTAGCATTGTATGAAGCAAGATTAAACAAAAATTTGTACTAGTTATGATTTTAAACATCATATCGTGCATTCTTCATCTTTATAGCAGCATTTCTAATAGAATTTTCTCTCAGATAGTGGTAAAATCAAAAGAAAAGATCGAGAAACATTGCTTCGACGATTCCAAGCTGGAACCCACAGGTCAAAAAAAGGAGAAAAAAAATAATTGAATATGGAGACAAGAATCAGAAAAAAAAACATAAATATTGAATATATAGTCACTAGCACACATATGGTTAGGAAGAGAAAGAGAGGGGGACACGGCTGCTCGCCAGGCAACTGCCTTGCTCTTCACTGGGATGGACAAAGGGTAGGATTACAATATATTGAGACTCCTACAGAGTACTATACAATAATAATGACAGATTATATCGAGGCTTACAGTATCAAAAAAATTGAACAATAATACCCTGTCCAAGGAAAAATATCGATAGTATTGGAAATTAAACATCCAATATTTAATGGATTGCAGTGTTATCTTGCTGAAAGAACTATTTTTAGCCTAGCAATTTTACGGATTCCAAACCCGACTTGACCTCCGATCTTAGCGCTTCTTCGGACGATAGGTGTGTAGACCAATTTTTCTCGAACTTTCATCGTAATTGAGACCTCATTGGCCAAACTGCAACAATCTCTTTTTTTTTCAAATCAAAATTTTAATTTACAAATTTTTTTAGATTTGTGGCCGTTGGATAGCCCTCATTCAAATTGTACTATCTTGCATCGGTCTGATCTCTACATTTCCCAATTTTGATTTGCTTGGAATGGTTGTATGTTTATTTTAGATAGCACTCTGTTGTTTTTTTATAAATGGTATACAACGGATGGAACTAATTTATGATTTCAGCGAAATTATGGCTATAAATTGTATTGTCTGTATATTCTACACGGATTTCCTTTATATCTATTCGTGTCTATCGCTACATTCGAGATGTCAGAGCATATGAGAGAGGACTAGGGATTAAAGTCTAATTCAAAGGAAGAAAAAAAATAGAATTTCATTAATTTTTTAATAGTGATAATAAATAAAAAGAACGAATACCGAAATGCTATTTATGTTATGCTACAAAAGGATTCTTCGTTACTGCCGAATTACAAATAAAATGGTATTTAATCAGTCTCCTCCCCATGGAAGGGAGGATTTTATGAACGAATGATTCGCAGTGTGAAATAAATCCTTAGAAAATTCAAAAAGCTAGAAAATATTTCTTCAGAAGAATTTAGAACAGCACTAGCAGAAACATCTATGATGGTCAATTCAAGATCTTTGACTTATCCTCCAAACTGGTACAGTTATTCTTAGACCAATCGATTTTCTTATTTCTCAGATCCCAGTTAGCAAAATACGAACTCAAAGAGACAAGTTAATGATCCAGACTACCTGGATGTAATCAATACAAGAGAAAACGCGATTGCTCATCTAGAAGCAACAGAATAGTTCCTAAACAAAGCTTGGGAGCTATGATCTACTTTTTAGACTGAGCTCGATAATTACAACAAAAAAAATTAATCTTATTAAATGCGAGGATCACGGGGCTACGCGTGAGAGCAGATTCCTGAGAATGTTAACCTTCCTGTCCAAAGTCCTCCTTGAATTTTTCTAGTTTATCGAGATCCGCAGAGTTTACTGTTGGTTTTGTAGTAGCAAGAGATAGCAGTATATCTTGCTAAAATTCATATTACTATTATAGAAGACAAAAACCATGCTCAATATCGGTTCCGCCAATTTGTCATTAGGAACATCAAGCCAGCTCATTGGACAAGCCATAGGATCACCAGGGCTGCATGGAGTCAATAGATCTTGAACATTGCTATTCGGGCCTGACACATATCTAAAAAAACAACTAATAAAAAAACTAGAATGTGAACTAACTTGAAATGAGTAGCTGATTGTACACGTCGTACTGGTTGCATCAAAGCATCTTTGACTACAGTATTAATATCATAACCAGAATAGCCACCTGTTTTTTCTGCTAACACCTAAAACGATTATGAATATACGAAAAAGGTAACCTTATAATCTTGGTCAGAAAGTGAATTTAAATTCTTTTCAGCATCAAGCCTAAATATTTCTTTTCGAGCAATTACATCAGGTAATGGAATATATATACGTTTTTGAAATCGTCTGGAACATGTGATTGATTAATAATAATAATATACCTTCTAATTGCTGCATCAAGAATCCAAGGAATGTTCGTTGCTCCAAGGACAAGAATGCCATCATTGTCCAGCCCAACTCCTTGCATTTGAACCATGAATTCAGTTTTTATTCTTCTGGCACTTTCACTTTCGTTGTCTGACCGAGCTGAGCAAAGAGAATCTATCTGAAAAACAAAATCATATTTTTGATTAGCAAGAAGTAAATAAAAGTGACATTTGTAAAACTCGATACATTATCCAAAAGAACAAGCTTTGTGTACTAAAACACAGACCTTTAGAAACAAACCTCATCAATGAAAATAATTGACGGTTTGTGCTCTCGAGCAAGAGCAAAAAGGTTCTTGACAAGTCTAAGAAGATACAATAAAAACAAGCTATATAGTGAATTACTTTTCCGATTCTCCAAGCCACTTTGACATTAAATCTGAAGAAGATATGGAGAAGAAAGTTGAATTCTCTGCTTCAGTTGCTACAGCCTTGGCGATGTACGATTTACCCGTTCCAGGTGGACCGAAAAGAAGGATTCCTCGCCATGGTTTTCGATTTCCTGAAAATAGAATACGAAAACAATTAAATATGAAACAATTATTTCATTTCTCTTTTTTTTTCTTCTCCGTATTATATCATAACTTCATTTCAAGTCATTTCATTGCACATCTTTGTGTTACGAATATTGTGGCCCTAAAGGTCTGTGTATACTCTCTTACCAGTATTTAGTTACACCGTTTGGACTGGGCAAAATCTTTTAGAACACAGTCACGTGTTATGTAGAGTACAAGTAAGCATATAAGCTTTAATGGCAGAATAATTAACCAACCCGTGAACAGTTGTGGAAATTTTATGGGAAGTATAACAGCTTCTTTCAATGCTTCCTTTGCTGTTTCTAAACCAGCGATGTCTGACCAATTTACATTCGGTTTCTCCATTACAATAGCGCCAGAAAGTTTGTTCTTAAACAATAAATTAAACAATTAGTCGGCTTACCAAAAACATATTTTAACTAATAAAATAAAAACAGATAATAAAAATAAAAATAAATGATCGGAAATACCTGTAGCTTCTTCTTATCAACGTCTTCTTCATCCGAATTTTCACTACTGGTTTTTCCATCCTGTAAACAATAACATCAGTGTTGGTTGGTTTTATTGGAATTTGAAGTTTTTCTGGGTAATTTATTCCTAAAACACTAAGAGAAAAAATAAATCGATCAAAATCTTCTTCGAAATCACTATGAACTGCAAGGTAATTTCTTTTAAATTATTGAAACATGTTAACAATACCTTTAACTTAATAACCAATATAACTTACTTTTACCGTTTTCTTTTCTTTTCCACCGCCATCTTTAAGATATTTCTTGATTTTCTCAGCGCGGTCCACATATGTTAAAAACTTATCCAGAATGGTTTGCTTTTGACGATCTCCTTGAGCTTCATCTGAAAAAAAAGTGATAATCACTAACAATAAAAAGAAAATTACATTTTAAAGTGAGCTGAAAATACTCGATGGCTTGTATATAAAATACAAAAGCTGTTTGCAATTTGCCATTGTTATCCTCTTCTGTAGCCTTTTTGACGAGCTCAATGGCTTTCTGAAAGCAGGTTTAGTCGAATAAATTTACAAAGTATTCTGAAAAAAATTTATAAGAGCTAGGCCATTTCTTGGTGGCTCATATATATGTACATAAAAATTGAACTTGAACGGTTTGTTTTGCATAGATAAAAGAGAGATTTCAATAAGGAATATAAAAGAAAACCTACGTTTAAAGACGATTGAGACATTATTGATTAGCTCAAACGATGATTCACTCTTAAAGGAGTGGAGGCAAGCACCAACTGAAAATTTTGTCATACCATAAAATGTATAAAGGTAAAATCACACTAGATTAAGAAAATATGAAACTGAATAATTGAAGAATTCCAAATCATAGAAGCATAAAATAAATAAAAGATATAATGCGTAGTGCCAAGCCTTTTTATTTTTTCCAGAGCTTATCCAATTGATCCTCCGGTAGGATCATGGTCGAGTTGATCTCGTTTACTGGGCAAATCTCTTGGGCTGTCTTCTTGGATACTGATTTGTTCTTTCCAACACTTATGAGCTTTTATGGTTATTGTGCTGATTCTCTCTTGATGGAGAATGACTGTAATGTGAAGTATATGGTTAAAGTCAATCTCTGCACACTTTGGTACTAACAGCATGTGGTACAATGTTCCCGACTATTGGGATGCAAAGGCGTTCGTTCCTTGTCTCATAGTCATGAGAATTTCTCCTACTGTTTCGATTTTCGTCTCATTTCTTAACTTTCTCGCTAACTCTAATGTGAGTCCCTCTCAGATCTTTGAAGACGGATTTTCTTCCTCGCCCTCGTCGGATTCGCCACTGGATTGTATTTCTATCTGTCGGATGATGTTGGGTGTTACTTCCCTGGTATTATTGAAGGGTTGACTTTCTCCTATTGATTGCTTGGTTGGTTGTCAGCCGATTGGTCTTGAGGATCGATGGAAATTGAGAGTGGTGACTGTATTTCTGATCCGCCAAGTAGTTTCAAAATTGGACTCTTCTCCTCTTGGAACTGGTGACAAATCCGGAGCTTTTAATTGTGTGTCGTTCAAGAAAATGAGACAGAGGAGGAACTTCATAGTTGGAAGGAGCTGGTAAAATTGAGGTAAGTGGGGGGTAGCTGACATTTTTTTATACAGGGACATTTCTCAAGTTCACCTTTCTACACCACTTTTCTCACTTTTGTTTGATTTGCTCTCCCTATGAATTCGCGGATGTTTATTGTGTCGAAAATAAACCTTAAGTAAAACTAAAAATTAGTTGACTTGCTTACCAAACTAAGTCTTTCCTTTTAGTTTGTTTCCTATTAAATCTCAATTTCTACCAGCCATTATTTAAAGTTAAAGCATTTTCAAAATTTTAATTTATAAATTTTTTTAAGGTTTGTGGCCGTTGGATAGCCATCATTCAAATTGTACTAACTTGCGTCCGTATGATCTCTTATCAATCTCCCTATTTTGAATGGCGTCGAATAGTTGTATGTGTATTTCAACTCTGCTACTTAATTATAAACGGTATACTAAAGATTTTTCCATTCCAAATCCTGTTCTACATTGCTGTCATTAATTTTGGTATATTATCAGTGATCTTTGTGATCTATCGTTACATTAACGATGCCAGAACACATGAGAGAGGACAATGGATTAAACCTAATTCAAAGGAGAGAAAAGAATTAGAATTTCATTGTTTTTCCAATTAATTTTGTAATAGTGATAATAAATAAAAAAGAAGGAATACCGAAAAGTTCAAAGAATTCTTCGTTACTATATCATCGCATCCTCTGCAACAGCAACAGTGATTGTTGAATTCTCTTTGGTTATTATTTCATCCTTGTTCGTGCCTCATTTGATTTACTTCTCTCTCTCTCTCTCTATAGTGGTTTTTTATGCTTGCTAGTCTTCCTGACAAGTCGTCTTCCTCCAGATCTAGTGTGTGAGAAATCTTTTCAGCCATGGTGACGGCCTCCTCCAAGGATGTTGGATCCTTTGGGAGCCTTCTCATTTCTTTCCGTATTGGTATCCTGAGACCTCTGATAAAATGGCCACATGCTTCCTCTATGATGACTGTTGAAGCCCGACCTTGGTAGGCTATCTTACAGAGTATTTCTTTGGCAAATAAGCCTACTGTCTCCTGTTTCATATGATGCAGCTTGTCTCGCGCATTTTCTATCTTTATATTTTTGAACAGTTTTGCCAGTCGATAGGTGAGATCGTCCCAATGAAGCCGTCCTGCAGATATAACGGAAGGAGGGACTTGCCTTCCTCCACGTTAATACCGAATCTCTTTAGGGTCTCAGCATATCCCTCGAGCCACTGAGTGAAGATGATTTCTTCTTCCCCAGTGAATTTTTCCACTCGAATTTTCAGAACCTTGGCGATCTTGAAGGATCGATCCTTGTGAGGGTTCATAGGTCTTGATGCAGTTTTGTATATGGACGTATTTAATGTCCAATCCTCCTCTCCGTCTGATTGTTTTTCAATGAATCGTTGGATCGTTGCCGTAGTAAACGTGGCCTTCTCTTTCCTTCTGGGGGTTGAAGATCTTGAATAATGAAGAGCTTTTGCTTTGATGATGGGTTTAAGCCAAGTCCTGTAATTTCTCTGGCCACAAAATTTGAAGATGTAAGAATGGGTGTACTGTCGGTCATCCGGCGAGAGCCAGATGTCCAAACTCCTCCCCCCGCAAGCATCTCCAGGCCTGTCTCCTCCTTGCTTATCATTAAACCCTTATGCAGCAATCATTCGAGAAGCCACTGGCATTGTAACTGTAGTGTCTATTATCGCCTTCTTTTCTACACATAGATTTCCTTTATATCTCTTTGTATCGCTATATTCGAGATGTCAGAGCATATTGTCGAGAGAGGACTAGGGATTTTCTTCCAATTAATGTTGTAATAATAATAATAAATTATATTTAAGTAAAAATACATTTGAAAACGGTAGTATATTTGTAATGTTTTAGCTCATTTTTTCTGAGTTAAAATTGTTTTTTTACTCAGTGTTACAGGAGTAACTGAAGAGGATGAGGACTTTTTCTTGAAGCTAAGGGTGATAGGAATCAGCCGAAATACTTCTTGCCTCGCAACTCGACAGAAAATTAGAAGAATTATTGGATTTCCCAAATACGATATGGGAAAGATATAATAAAACTGAAATATTGTTTGCTAAATATTTAAAATAACCATGTCAAAGATGAAGAAAATATAGAACTTATTATTATAGGTAGATTTTGAAAATCCACCGGAGATAATTTGAACTGTATTTACAACCGTCGTAAAGAAATCATAAAGAAAAAAAATAGAGTCGAAGATAATTACGACGGTAAGCCCCTGAAAACTTTATTTAAAATTTATAGAAATTAACCTGATAATGTTTCTTTAAATTTTTTTGATGATTGGACAGACTTCGAAGAGTTCTGATAATAAAATATGGAATCATGCTGAGGTATAAAAATTCTATTACCATTGTCATGTTACCTGGGATCTGAAAATTCTTTTCTTTTTTTTGTAATTTAATTTTTAAATTATTTTTTTTATTGAATAAAAAAAAAGACGTACTACGCTCAAATTGCCCATGCCTAGAGTGTAACTGCCGTCTTTATTTAAATAATATTCATGCAAGGTAGAATCGATAAAAAATGGGACAGCCGTGATAATGACGGGAATTGCGCCGGCTATATTGACGAATATTAATAGGAGCCAAGTATTTTTGGCTGTCCAGATCTGAATTATATTTTTTTTTATAAATTCTCCTACCCGATTGTAGCTCATCGGATAACAGACTGCAAAAAATTGACATATACAGCCAAGAAAATTGCCAAAGACGTGGGAAAAGACAAAATATGACCGGATGTTATACATAAAGGCAAAAATAAAATAATAATCAGGCCCTAAAACTTGTTAAAAGATTATTTTTTCATTTAAGCAGGTTTTTATTTTTAAATAAAAATTTTTAAAATAATTGTTATTGCTGAAACCTTTTACAAAAAATTATTTTAAACAATTTTTAATTTAAAATGTTTCGCTTTTTTGTACCTTAAAATCTTATAGATAAGAGCGATCTGAATTTTTTTATGTTTCACTTTAGTTATACTTTGTTCTTTATACATCATGAAACGCCATAAGTCCTACACTGCGGCTTTCAAGCTTGATGCAGTGAAGTACCGCGATTTACATGAAACGTTAGCGAGAAGAGAGAAAAGAATAGAGCTGTCAAGATGTCAAGATGAAAATAAAAATCAGAGCAAAGAACTTGGCTACCAGAATTTCAAGGCATCCTCGTGAAATGTTTCTCCTCACAACTTGGGAAACGTCGATGAAGTTCCGATTCCTTTTGATGTGGTGTACGAACGACACAAATGAGAAAGGTTGGATGAATCAAGAACTGATGCAAGAATGGATCACTGAAGTGTGGAACAAGAGAGAACATTACAATTCAGATCCTGACCCTCTTTGTTGATCTTTGACTCTGCTCGTTGTCACATAACTGATGAAGTCAAGCAGTTTTGTCAACAACATACCAAGATTGCAGTTATTCCAGGTGGCTTGACGAAGATTCTGCAGCCTTTGGATGTTGGCATCAACAAAACTTTTGAAGACAACTTGAAAGACGGTTGGGAAAGATGGATGGCAAATGAGGCTAAAGCAACCTATACCCAAAGTGGCATCAGGAAAAGGATGAGCTACCAAGAAGCTTTATTGTAAAATATTATTTTTTGTTATTGTTTGTTGTTAAATAGATAAGTAAAAACTTGAAAAAATATTTCATAACTGAAAAAGCGCGCGTTTGTCCGTCCTTTTTTTTGTAAAAATTAAACCGTTCTTATCTATAAGATTTTAAGGTAAGTCGTTTAAATAAAAAATAATCATTATTCTTAACAGACCTAAGCCTATTCGCCAAGTGGCATCTATATAGGTAATGGCGATATATTGAAGGAGATCTGTGAAACCTGAAAAATATAAAAGCTACAAAACAGAATAACCTGTAAAAATAAAAATGATAAAATAGCAAGATTTGACGAGAGATTTTTTCGAAGTAATGATCATGGTTAAAACGAATACATAGAATACAGCGAAGATTGTTTCGTTACGAAATGTTTTATTATAAAGTCGATTCCAACGGATATGCTTCTGCATTTTGTCACGAGTAAATTCCAGAAAGATCAACGATTAATATACTCGAATTTTTCTTATAAATGAATTACGGTTGATCAACGTACACTCAGATCACAAAAAAAAACATTTTTTAGTAATCTTTCCTTCCGAAAAAGTTTTATCCATCGCCTTTTCTAACTCATAGCGAACTAAAAAAAAGAAAAGATGTATTTTTTGTTATTATGAGAGAAGAAGAATGCAAAACTAGCGGTACTAATGTAAATATACCCAATAAAGTTGACGTGGAAAAGTCAACTTATCGTTTCACACCATGTCAGAAGGAAAGCTCCGTTATTTACAAGTATGTTGAACGTAAAAGTGACATAGTTATAGAAAGCATGTGGAATATAGAGCTCGTGGAGCATGTGATTTTTTCTAATATCTGATCAGTCTTATAAGAAGTATAAAAATCTAAAAATAGTAATAAAATTAAATTTAGTTACCTTCTCAGTGAATAATTTGTTATCTAGGTATCATGATTATAAATCGCTAGACACTCTCTAAGACCATTCATGCTTGTATACGTTTTCTAGTCTTTTTCCTTTGACCAGTGTCAGTCAATGGGTAGCAGTTTCTGAATTTTTATTAAATTAAAACGGAATACTCATTCGACAGCTCTGAAGCTACTTTCTCCCAATGAGATCGATTCCACTTCGATAAAAATCCGAAGACTTGCTGTCGAAAAAAGATTGAAGTTCGCTTGCGAGGTGAGCTTCATCAACGAAGTGCTGTCCATCCAAATGATGTGTTAAAGATCGGAAGAGGTGAATCGACACCCTCCAAATGTCATTTATTTTTACAAAAGGATCATTTATTAATTTTTAATCCAAAAAAAGGAAGGTGAACATTGGAAAAGTGTCAGCTGTCTGCCTTCTCCGAATATGTTACTAAACATTATTCTTTTCATATATTAATTACTAATTTACATCTGCTCTTGGGTGTAAATGTCATATTTTCAATAACGACCACAGCTACTTACACATAGATGCATGGAATGCCCAGCTTTCAAACTTCCCTCTACCGAAACAACGAGTCTGTACTCCGTTTCACTGTGTATTTGGGAATCGTTAGGACTACTGATTAATGTCTTCACTTGTTATTGTATTATCTATCGTTCACCTTCCAATTGGAAAATATATCGATGGTTATTACTCATGCATCAGATATCTATTATTTTTGCAGATGTAAATGTAAGTTAGAAAAATAAATTGATTGAAAAAGGGAAAATGAATATTTTTCAGATCTGGATGTGCATCCAGCCATATCCCCTCTTTCCAGTTCCAGCCTATATAATTTATGGACCTGTCAAATATCTTCCCTTCAACTATTGTCATCATTTTCTTGCAATTATTGCAATTATTGTAACAATATATGCAAACACTCTTTCAAATTTATACATCTATCGCTACATGTCAATCAAACGTCATAGAAATATCTGGGAAATGGCGCCAGCTCTAAGAATTTTTTACATAATATTTTTTATAGAACTGCTAGGTATCATTATTATGATCGACGTAATGTATGAGCCAAGTGATAATTTACAGGTTTGGTTATTTTGTTTATTCAAAACGTTTAGTCATATACCTGTATCACGGAAGAGATTATCCTCCTGCCCAATCTGTGTTCCTATGACTTCAATAAGGTTATTCAATATGGAATCTATCCTCTACTCGTCATTGCAATCAAAATTGTTATATTTGCTTCTACTTTTTCCATTCACACCTATCGTTCCATTAAACGGATGACTATTTCGAACAAGACCAAGCGAATGCATGAAAAGTTTTTTTTTCAAAACGCGGTTCAAGTTTTCGTAACTCTGATTGTGTTTGTGTCGATCATTCTATATTTCCGATTTTCTTCTTTTTTAGTGAATAGATTTGGAACAGGTAAGACTTCTTTTGTTAATTGTTTTATATTTAGAGTCCAATTACATACTCGTTGCTGTATCGGCATCGTATGGAGGAGTAATGGCGCTGACCCTTATTGTCATGAACAAAAACTATTATTCCTGGATTTTTGAAGCAACCAAGAAATTTTTCAAACCCGTTGAAAATACTTCTATTCATTTTATCAAGCCTAATCCACACTCATCTAATCTAGTATTTGTCACGAGATGAAAATCATAGTTCAACTCTGTATTTCCGGGTAGAAAATGTAAATAAGTTACAGTATCTAATTTTTGAATTTGCGTACCATGTTCAAGGTCGTGAGACGGTCCTTTTAATATTATTATTGTATTTACTGACATTCTCAGCTGTCAACACGACTTGCTGTCGAAAAAAGATTGAAATTCGCATGCTAGGTGAGCTTCATCAACGAAGTGCTGTCCTTCCAAATGATGCGTTAAAGATCGGAAGAGGTGGTAATCCGAAGGAACAAGGTTCGGGCTGTACGGAGGATGCGAAAGGAGAGTCCAGCCCAATTCCTTTATCTTCTGTTGAGTGGTCTTAACAATATGAGGTCTTGCATTGTCGTGTTGCAGATACACTTTGTTCCGTTGTTTTTCAGCTTTTCTGCAAGTCGATCCAACTGGCTCAAATATACTTCGGCAGTCACTGTTTGAACTTTTGGCAGTAATTCCCAGGGGACAATCCCTCTCTTATTCCACCACAGTAAAGTGATTTGCATGAGTTCACTTCTTGAAGTCCCTCTTCTTTCCACACAACTTTGGAAGTTACTTTTTCAAGTTACTGACAGCTTCAATTATAAACACAAAACTGCAAATGGAGGAAAATATGGCACGATGTAAGGCAGAGAATTAAATTTTTTTAAAAGATCTGGATCCTGGCAGGAAATTTACAAAAAAATAATGAGACTTGTGTCGAAATTAACCTTTAAAAAAAACTCATGGGAAACACCTGACAATTAAGTATTTAACATTCGACGCCACTTTTTTTCACATTCACTCCTATAATGAGGCCGCCAGTAGGTGCATTTCCTCATCAGGATCCACTGTATTTATCTGCATTTTGCTGTGGGATTGCACACTGTACCGTAAGTTTTTTCTTATTACATCTCCTTCATTTTTTAAACGTGGTATTTTAAAAATACAAACTTAAATCAGCAATCTTTAAATTTATAGAACATCGAATCTCTTTCTAAATTTTCAGCAAAAATATCATTTTGATTCATGTTAAAAATTCATGTTAAAAATTAAGAGAAAAGTTGAAAAAAAGGAAGAAGTCAATTTAACAAGCTTTTTCTAAGATAAACACTACGCTATGGGTTTCTACCATACAGAACGCATCAAAATTTTATTCATAAATTTTTTTAGACTTGTGGCCTTTGGCTAGCCACAAATTGTATTATGTTGCATCTGTCTGGCTTCCACTTTTTTTTTCATGGATTCACTTATCTCATCTTTTAATGGTTTTATTAGTAATCCATATTGCTCTCTGTTGTTTATTTATAAATGGTATGCAAAGGATGGAACCATATCAAACTCTGATCTACGTTGTTTTCAATTTTATCGTTGCTGGTTTCTTATTTAAGTTCGTGATTGCTGTCATCGTCTTCTATCCTTGGTTCATGCAATTTTTTGGTGATTTGTTTAAGGTAAAAAAAAGAACATTTAAAAAAAAAAATTTGACCGAAAATTTGTTTTCAGGACTTTCGCAAAATGTCACCAGATGTCATCTTTGTATA
This sequence comes from Oscheius sp. DF5120, assembly GCA_932521415.1. Classification (NCBI taxonomy): domain Eukaryota; kingdom Metazoa; phylum Nematoda; class Chromadorea; order Rhabditida; family Rhabditidae; genus Oscheius; species Oscheius sp. DF5120. The sequence goes on along the minus strand of OW051465.1, from coordinate 1,056,915 downwards.
CGCGATTCCAGTTATAATCTGTATTGTCTGTATATTCTACACATGGATTTCCTTTATATCTATTCGTGTCTATCGCTACATTCGAGATGTCAGAGCATATGAGAGAGGACTAGGGATTAAAGTCTAATTCAAAGGAAGAAAAAAAATAGAATTTCATTAATTTTTTAATAGTGATAATAAATAAAAAGAACGAATACCGAAATGCTGTTTATGTTATGCTACAAAAGGATTCTTCGTTACTGCCGAATTATATTTATTAATTTTTTCTGGTACCATAAGTTAAAATTGTTTTTTTACTCAGTGTTACTGGAGTAACTGAAGAGGATGAGGAATTTGCCTTGAAGCTAAGGGTGATGGTCGAAAGACTTCTTGCCTCTGTCTCGCAACTTGACAGGAAATAAGAAGGATTACTGGATTTTCTAAATACGATATGGGAGAGATATAAATAAAATATTTTTTCTAAAAATTAAAAGAATGTCAAAGTTTGAGAAAATATAGAACTTATTATTATTGGTAGTTTTAGCAAAATCAGCGGAGAATGTTAATCAAATGGATGAAGGAGTTAGGGCAGCTGACTCTCGCCATATGACTGTCAGTCATTTTTTAGTCATGTTAATTTCAGTATCGCCACTTTATCACTTTATTCCGTTATTGCCGGATGAATCATTGTGGCAAAGCTCCTATTTTTCATCATATGCCTTTTTACTTATGATTATCCGATTTTATAGAAAGTAACACTTATTTGGTGATATTTGTTTTTGCAAATCTCCCTATCTTCTTAGCTCAAACATATATATATATAGGGCAACTGCTTCATTTGTCTGCCATTAACATAAAGATGATGCGTAGAGTGGATGCCTTTCCACATAATGACAAGAAGTATCTCACCGAGACTTGCTGTGGTCACGTCATTCACTGTACCGTGAGACTTTTTAACCCTATCTCATTAAATCATTATTATTTTTTAGAGCTACAGCCGTCGTTTAGCCATCTTTCAGCTCATAATAATTGGAATTGGTACCGTCACCTACACTGTAGCTGGTTTGCTTCTCAGGAATCATGCATTAATTTTCATTAAAGCAATCTGCTTTTTTTATTTTAAAAATTTTAGGATTCTTTATATATCGTCGAGACAGTCCTTACTTGGCTCTTTATGATAGGAATCAAAAAGAGGGACTCATGTCTCGTGTGGCCTTATATGGCTTTCAATTTTCTACAAGTTTTCTGGACCGCGATTTTATTCCTTCTTGTGCTGTTTATTACTGTATTTCCGAATACGACAATAACCGATTTAATACAGGTGTTTTTTTAAGGATTAGGAAACCTTTTCCGAATTTTTGACCTTTTTTTTGATATTTTGACTAACTATGGCCTCAATTTGATTAAAAAATTGAATTACTAGCAACATTTGAAAATTCCAGAGTTATTTTTCTAGTCATTTGAAGTTATAATTGAGGAGATTTCAAACTTTGCCACAATAATAGCGCAACAATAACAATACATTTTTAATTTTGAATATTATTAACTGGAATTTTGGAATTTTTTCGTATAAAATAAGTCAAAAAATTCAATTCAACATTCAATTTCTTTCTAACTTTTTTTTTTCAGGATATCATCTATTTATCTAATGGCATTGAAACTACTAATAGCTTCAACATAGTTTTTTGTATTTTTCTCTATAGTCTTATAATTTGTCTTATCCTCAATTATTGGATCTTCAACAACTCTCTTTGTGTTTATCGATATATCAGAGACGTCAAGGATTATGAGAAACGTGATGAAGCAATGTGTAAATCCTTTATTTGAAGTATATTTTTACTGCTTTTTTTGCTAATGAAGAGAAGAATTTTTATTACTGTAGGAAAGAAAGACAATTTTTATAAACAATTGACTTAAAGGAATCGTCTGGCATTGCACATCGGTTTCACTCAGCATACTATAAAATCAACTTAAACGTAAACGCAGATTTTTATTTAAGAATGGAATGTTACAGCATTCAAACCATAATGTCGTCGATGATAATTGAAGTCTTTGATATATTTGAAGCATTTGAGACAGATTGAAAGTGACCAAATACTCATGATCAACCAAAAAGTGAAGAGAAGAGCTAGGAAAAGGAAACAAATACGAATCCAAAGGATATATTGGTCATTCTCCATCAATTTCCATAGCTTCAGTTGTCTTATTTCGGAATGTTCCTATAAAATTTATCTGATTTTGTGGCTTTTTTTTTTAGATAAACTCATCAAAATTCTTCAAAAATAAAACTCACATTAACCGCCTCTATTACCCATTTATACGGAATCAGCACTCCGATGATCAGAATAACAATTCCCAGTGATAGACAAACTACTCCAACGGATGCCAGAACCACAAACGGACAAATCATGCAATTATTGCTTCGCTTGAGACCGTGAATGAATAGTAAAGCGATAAAAGCCTCGATAACTAGGCTAGGAACCTGGAAATTTTGGAAATTAAAGTGTTAAAAAATTGGTTTTTATATATTTCCTAGATAGTTTCGAGTCATAACTATCAAGGAAATATAAGAAGCCAAAAAATGACTTAGTCTAAGCCAATAAAAATAAAAAGAGAATACAACACCTGTATTAATGAACCAGGCAAGTAGAAAATACAGAAAACTAGGTTAATGATCAGCATGAAGAGAAAGAATATGGCAATGTTTCGTCCGCCAATCTGGAAAAATTGTACAAAATAAGTGAAAAAATATTTAAATCAAGGCCTGTTTAATCATAAAATGGCAAATTTTAATTTAAGGTATTTAAAAAATGATAGAATTACTAACCGTACAATGAACCTTCCTCCAACCCGTCGAACACATATATTTCTTATTATAGCGATTGAAATCTTCTTCTACTAATCGATGAGTGAAGTCCTGCTTCATCTCTGTCAATTTTTTTTTAGCAAATAAAACATAAAAATAACTAAATCACAGTAAAACGCAAAGAGAAAAATCCAGAGAAGAGGTAATAGTATTTCCCATTGTATTTAGCTATATATAACATATTGCATATAATATATGTGGCTAAATCTCTAGGAGGAAAGGGCAAAAAAATAACAAATGCAATGTGTCTGTTGTCTATTGACATCTGTTTACGTTTCTGTGTTATTTTCTCCTTTATTTCATCATCTCTCATGTTTCTCCTTTGGGAAACCGCCAAATGATTCTTCGTTCTCTGTCTAGACCATTATAAGCTTATAATAAGGTTTTTGAAAAACAAAACAGATAAAATGAGAACGGAAATGAGGAGAAGATTAAAAAGGGCGTGAGATTAAATAACTATTTTTGGAAAAAAAATGATAGAAAGAAGGGACTTTTTGGATCTGCTGGAATTAAAGAAACAAATAATTTCAAAAATTAACATAAAAACCGATAAATTTCTTGTAAAAATTATCAACACAAATAAATAGTTTAAAAAATTTTACATAATAAAACTAAATATAGAAGAAATAATTTCTTTTAAATATTGAATAGTCCGAAAATATCATAACCTGTGCCAACAATCACTTTTTCAAATTTTTATTCACAATACAACATATAATATTTACACTGTCAGATCAGTTATTATGAGAACATTGAGTAGAAAAATGCGTAAATATATACAAATCAGAAGATCAATTGACTTTTTTCAGCTGCTTATAGGAATTTTTAGCGAATTATTCAACTGGAAATTGAGAAAATAGGAAGTGTAACAAGACCTTTCGGGGAATCGAAGAGAAATTTTAAAGAAAGAAACGTTTACTTAAGATCATGCTTGACTAGTACTCCTCCCTCAACGGCTGGGGCTCCAAAGCGCTTGCGATGTTCTTCATAATCTTTTAAATAGTCATAAGCACGCTTGGCGATGTTGTAGAACCAATAATTGAATATAAGACAAATTCCAAAAAAGAAGGACGCGAAGATGAAGCCAAGGCGGACGGCTAAAAATAGAAAAATAATAGAAACAATGCATTCATCTCGAAGAAATCTTACTGTTTTGAGTTAAAACTCGTTTACTTTTTGAAATTTCCTTTGATACCAATTTGAATAAATAATTGTCAAGGTTAATATTTGTTAAATGCTCTTCGTTTGGTGAAAAGCTACTATTAATTGTTGAAAACGGAGAACGATTTTTAGCCATAATCCATCATGCACCAACTCACTTAAGGAAGACTTGTCAGGAGACATGGAACCCAGCTTATCATTGTTATAATGATGCTTGAAATAATCGCCGACAAAGGATTCGGGAAAAACGACGCCGAAAAGAACGAAGAAGAACATGATGGCAGTACCAATAAACATTAGGAACATCATGATGACGAAGGGGATAGTCATACGGGGATTCTGCTTTTTGATGCCGAGAAGGAGGAGAATTGTAGCAAGGATTTCAAAGATAAGCAATGCGATCTGAAAAATGAAAAATTTTTTAAATTTATTTAAATGTTTAATATTAGGAATAAAATTTTATTTTTTTAATATTTTTGGCTTCTTTCAATCCTTATCAATTTTTTCCCCTTAATTTCACAAAAAAAATCAAACCTGTGGGAAGAATAGATTAGCATCCTTGAGTCCAACAAAAAGAGAAAGACTAAGACAAATCAGAACAAAAACAGCCAAACGCTTAGCGCCAGTCTAAATTGTCAATATTTAAATATTTATGTACAAATCACCGTGCTATGCACTTTTCCACAACAGCAATGTTCACACATATATTTCTTCTCTGTATGGGGAAAGCCATCATCAATGAAGTGCTTCTCGTGCTTGACCATTTTCTGAAAAAAAAACTACCATTCAGTAGGAATAAGGAGCAGATAAAGAAAAAAGATGATTGAATGCTTCGAAAAGAGACAAACAACAAAGCAACAGAAGGACATGTAAGATATATGGCCTTCTAGGATATATGAAAACAACAATGACATATTTCTTGAGGATAAAAATAGAAACTTTTAAAAGAGAAAATAAATTTTTAAACCTGAAATGAATAAGCTGTTAAACTAAATTGTCCCTTTTTGAAAGGAGGATATTATTAACAATAGCCTGCTCTTCCGCTCTTTCCCAGTCACTTGTCATTTTTGCTATTGTCACAGTCAGCTGATATATGAATCCACAAAGAACTGCCTTGCCGGGACCAAAAGAGCAGACAAGCATAACAGCGCGGGTACATAGGCAACACTGGCTGGCTAGCTAGGGGATGGATATTTTGGCAACGCTGAAGAGAAAAACATATGTACAGCTTCGTCTAGAATTTCGACATAAACAGCTGACGGAGACTGAAAAAGGGAAACGAGGAAGGAGCAGAAGATCAATTGGAGGGATGAGGTAAACAACAGAGACAAACATGCTAGGGGGGCATATTTTTCAGCCAATTAACGGCTTCTTGAAGACTTTTTAGGAGATATTTGAGTCCACGAGGTCCATAAATAGAAAGGGGTTATATTTAGAATTTTTTTTGTATGTCCACCATTTTCCTTCTTCTAATCTTTTCTAAGTAAAATATTTTTAGAAAAAATTTATTGCGCATGAAGTTAGCCTATATTTAAAAATGACTGTTTTGTTTAGAAATTTGGTAGAAATGCTTTTGTTGTTACTCGACAATTTTTTTCGAAAAATGTTCCTTTGAGGAAATTGCATGAAATTGGGGAATAATCTTAGCGAATTTCAATAAGAATTCATTCATTAAAATCTCTAGATAAAATCATACAAAAAGATGAAACCTGAGAGCAACGGGCAGTAAATAACCTTCTCATAGCAGATTCAATCTGCCCGTCGACTGTTTCCTCAGCTGTTTACAACAGACGTTGATTTGAGGACGTAAATAAATATGACGTTACGGCGGCAAAGAAAGAGATAGCATATACAAGAGTTTGCCCTTTGATGTCTCTTCAGAGATCAACGATTTGTTTACTTCAAATATTGAAGGAGCGTAAATAATTAATCATAAGACTTAAGCCGAGGGAAGGCTTCATGGGAGTTCAAGATATCAGTTAATTGTAGCAAAAAATAGCGTATTACTTGCAATAATTTTATCTGAGTGCTACTGAGAGATCACCGATTTGTTTACTTTTATGTTTACCCATGAGGTTGACTGATTAAACGGACTTCAAATATCATAATAATTATTTAATTGTTATCAATGTTTGTTTTTTTTAATTTCTTTCATTGTAACTGATATTTTGTTGAAAAAAGAAAAGGGAATAAAAAAAATAGTTCACAAGCTACCGTTTTGGATACTACTACTGAAGTAATTTTTGTGGTAAAGTTGCTCTAGATAGTATTTTCGTTCTTTTAAAGGGCGGAATGAGACGAGTAAACTTAACTTACATACTGTCTTTTAATGTATTTATTTCCTCAGGTTGACGAAATCTATCTGATAGAGGGCTTCTGAAATTTTTTCTATTTTAGACAAATTTTTTGTTTTAAATTTGCCACTACTTCCAGGTCTTCGCCCCCCCCCCCCCTTCTCCTCCAACATTGTTTTTCGCTTTCAAGAAAGCGCGCTCTGTTCTACATCCCTAATGTTAACCATCTTACTTGTTGCTCTTGCTTTCGTCTTCTTTAATTTTTTAATTTCTCTTCAGCTGAAAATGTCTCTCGATTATTCTCTGTTGGCCACAGCTACAATTCATCCAGCATTTTTAGAAACCAATGCGTAGGTCCCTGTTATTTTTATATATTGATTTTTTTAAAAGTTCAGCTCAACGTATCAATACCCATTCAGTGCGATCGCCGAAATTGTCGATAATTCTAAAGATGCGGATGCAAAAAATCTGGAAATCGACTTCGGTATGATGCGATATTTTCCATTTTTCTTAGATTTTTTGCAAGTTGTCTTGATATTATGAATCCTCTCAAAAATTTATATCTAGAAAAAACCAAATAAAATAAGAGTTACATGCGAAAAATTGATCGAAATTTTACCAATAGATTCTAAATATTACATGAAAAAATGCAAAAAATTGGTGTATAACGAAGAAAAAAAAACATGCCAACTTATAACGAAGTTGAATAATGTTTAGCTTTGTCTTATACTCGTTTTTTTCTAGAAAAATTTGTGGATGATGTTGGAAAAACATACGAAAGCTTCACGTTTCTTGACGATGGAGTAGGAATGGATAGGGATGAGGTCAAAAAAATCATCTTCTTCGGACATTCCAAGAAAACGACTCAAGATGGAAAAATTGGAATGTATGGAAACGGTTTAAAAGCGTAGGTATTTTCGTTGAAATGATAGGATATGAAAAATTATAGCGGATCAATGAGACTAGCAAGCTCTTGTTTGCTACTTTCGAAGAAAAATGATGTTTACTCCGCTCTATTACTTTCGAATGGTTTCGTCAAAAGTTGTAGTTTAAAGGAGGTATTCAATTATTATCTATTTTATTTTTTTCTCAGTCAGATCACGAACTAATCTAATAGAGAAAAATATAAAATACATAAAAATAGAAATGTTTCACAGTCAAGCGTTCTCATATCATTGATTCATTATAATGTTCTATTTTTCTTATTATTGGCTATATTTGAAGCCTATTTTTCAGGTTATCGTTCCTCTTCCCTCATTCTTTGTCAATACCATGGAGCCTTATGGAGACGAAAGAAATATCCATGATATTGAAATGACAGTGATCTATTGTTGGTCCCCTTTCAAGTCGAAGGAGGTTGGTTTCTTATCGAGTATCTAGTCAATACACAATAATTTAATAATCGACGCAAAAATGCAAGCAACAGCGACGTCATCTGTTAAGACGTGATGTAAAAGTGTTGAAGTTATATTGGATTTAACAAGAACTTTATGAGGGTCGCAAAACCTCGTCTCCCCGTCTAGGGGGTGATTTTGATACCTGTGTTATTAACTAAATCAAGTTCCAATCAAAATCAATGCCAGAATAAGTGATCAAGTTTATGATTATACATCAAATATGTGAATGGGGGGAAGAATGGAATGAGAACTGGGAAAGGTTTGATGAAGATCAGCCGTAACCCCATTGACAATGGGGATGCTTGGGGGAGGAGTTCAGGGAGTCGGCTCTTGCCAGATAGCCGACATTGAGCCTAAATTTTTTTAAAAAAAAAGTGGTAAAATGGAAAGATAGCAGTTGTGAAGTGGTAATACTGCAAATGAATAAGCAGTGGCAAATAATGAAAAGAAAAGGATCATTATAACTGATTATAATTAATCCTTTTTTTTTGAGATTTGTTTACGGAAACCCTAAGACTTTTTGTACAATTTACCTTTTTTAGGCACTAGCTGAGCAATTTGCCCGAATTAAAGGAGTTTCGGGTACTTTAGTCATCTTGTTTGGTCTCCGGCATTCAGAACATAGTCAATTTGAATTGGATTTCGAAACTGATAAAAATGATATTTTATGGTGGGATAACAACGAACTTCCGTAAGCCATTTTCCATTTTAAAATAATTCAATAATTTCAGTGACAATCTATCGGAAAAAAATTCATTAAGAAAATATTTGGAAATTTTATATTATCATCCTACTATGGGAGTTAGTCGCTATTTCTTTTAAACCGTATATTTAGATTTCTCTTCGAAAAGAGCCGTTAATGCTGAAAAGGATTGTCAGCTCTCTTTGTCATGCTGTCACCTATGAACTTGAGCCGTTGACTAGGGAACAACAAGAGAACCCAGTAGGTTTTTTGACACATTTTTTTTTTTGAAAATGACTAATGTCGAATAAGGATTGCCCATTATTTCTATTATTTTTAGAAGTCAAATTTCCTTCTTTCATTGGGCTTAAATGTCCATAACAGATCGAAAATTGGACTTTGTATATATGCCAATGGGAGACTAATTTTACCATATTTGAAAGTTGGTTGTCAAATTCGAAATCAGCAGAAATATCTTGGAATTTTGGGGATTGTCAATATGTCTTATTCAATAATTCATCCAAATCAAAACAAGCAGGCAATCATAGAAAGGTAGACGATTTTATTTTGTTTAATATTGTTAACTAGAATAGAAAACCCACTTCTTCAAATGATTAACAGTTATATGGCCTACTATTATGAAAGTATAATTTCCCCGTTGAATTGGAGTTGGTCGAAATTTAGCTACAGGTCACTGAACCCAAAGGAAAAGCCCACGATTAATGAAGATTTCTATAATGTCATCAATGAAGAAATGGGTTTAACCCTACAGTGTTGTAAGTTCCTTTTTTATTTATTTTTCTTTGCTTTAGGTCGTTGCAAAAAGTGGAGAAAGACAAAATGTGATAGTGTGCCAAAAGACATTACCAATTGGAGTTGTAGCCAACATCCAGATCCTGATTTTAATTGTGAATTAATGGAAAACCCAGAAGAGGTCAGTTGTTAATTTAATTTTTTCCTAAACAATTCTCTATAGCTCAATCCACCAGTAAAATCCAATTTTTCAAAGAAGATGCTGAATGAGGCAATGCGAAAGGATTTCGAAGAATATCAGCGCCTAAGAGAAGGAAACAGAAGCAGTGAATTAATTCCAATTCGAAGGAAATCAAATGGTTCAGTATCAATTCAAAAAGTAAGCTAAAAGTCACATTTTTACCTTGAAAGTTTAGAAAAAAATTTATCAGATGAAAGAGGGGGTAGACCAAGACATTCTTCCACAAAGAGCTACCACTTCTCGAAACTCTACTTGTTTCACAAGTGTCTCTTTATCAGTAAGCATCTTAATCAGTAGAATAATTTTTAGAAAACTTCCTTCTCAAAACTAGTCTCAAAAAATTGCTCGTCTACTCATGATACATCAGTCGGAAAGGTAAGTGCATTTTTGCAAAAAGTTTGAAAATTGCTATTTTTAATCTGTTAGGCACTCAGAGAGCACATATCAAAAAATGAAAATTTAGGATCACAAGGATCTCCTTAACTTTTCGGACTCTAGCGACGATGAAGAAATTCGTCCTCAATGCTCAAAAGAAGTAAGAAATATTTCATCTTCAAATTTCAATGCTTCTGATATAAATCAGATTTTTTTATCTCTTTTTGTTTTTGAAATTTTCTTTATCTTTTAGGATGTCATGATCATTGATCCGAACGAAGGTTCTGAAGATGTACAGGTTCTTATTGTTAGTTCCTCTAATACGAAACAGCGGATAGCCAAGAATTCTCTTTTGGATGTACCATTACCGGTAAGCGTATATTATTTTAAAAAAATTTCTTATTATCCTGTTTCTTCATTGAGTTTTCATTTTTTTAGCATATAAAAAACATTAAAAAAGAGATTTTGAGAGAAAAAATATTAGCGATTCCGTATATATTTCGATCATTTCTGACTTTATATTCATTTATCTTTCAATATATATAGGATCTGATTGTGGAAAATACCGGCTATACTGACTCTCGAAAATTGATGGATGATATCAAAAGTCTCATGAAAAATATGATAGATCAAGGAGCAATTCCATGTGGATTTAAGAAAGAAGATTTTGAAAGACAAGGACTTGGATGTTGGACGGAGTGGATTGCTAAAATCAAGGAAGAAATGGCCAATGAAAAAGACTATCAAGGTGAACATTTAATTTCTTAACAAAAAAATTTTTTTTTAATTTAGATAAAGATGAAGGAAGCAATGAATCTGCAAATGTTGGAAAAGGAAAGTTGAAATTAGAATTAGAAGAAATCGACGATTAAGAATAAAAAAATTATTGTTGTACATCTTTTAATATTGACACTTTTAATATTATTTTTAAAAAATTTTCTAACAACTCTTCAGGTTCAGATATTGCCAGGTCTATCGGACTTATGCGGGGCTGAACGAGGGTCGCGAATCCTCATCCCCCGGGCCAGGAACATGAATGACCTTGATGCCTGTATTGTTGAGTCAGACATAGGGACAGCCCTGGAGACGCATCAGTCTGAGGCTGAGGGGGAGGAGTTAGGACATCTGGCTCTCGCCGGATGACCGACAGTCGTCACTTAATAATAATATTACTTCTACTCGTTATACAATTAAACTGCAAAATATATGGCTTGATGGTTTACAGATAACATAAACCAATTTTTAAACCACTAATAATCCATGTTAAAGGAACAGTGCCACACAACCTACTTCTTGTCTCCAGTGACTACAGCCTTACGCGCGCAATTTAAAAATTGTCTGGTTTACTCGTAGTTTTTTTTATACTGAATTTTTGGGATTTAAATTCCTATCGGCTTAGCTAATACACGACTCTCTCTTCATTTCCTACTCCCAGTAGGCATGATGCAAAAATTTATGTAATTTAATAGATATAAATTTCTATTTTCGGCAAAAAAAGGAAAAGAGAACAACAAATATCGCGAGTAACCGACTTAATTAATGTCTTCTTGTGATTTTACATTTTATTTTGCATTTTATCTTTCAAAGTAGACTTTACAGGGGCGATAAAGTGAAAACCGCTGCCATTTTATAAATTTGTTTAAAGTTACTCCTTCTACTTTCACACATGCCTCGAGCCGTGCTTTCACACAATCGACGGTGCGCCGCAGGTAGTTCATATCGTCCGAGGCTAGCTTTAATTCTCGATATCCAGACTAGTAGTTATTTTCTTCTTTTTCAACTTCTCATCAATGTATCCCCATACAGAAAAGTCAAGGGGATTCAAATCTGGGCTGTTGCTAGGCCATTCTTCCTTAGTGAGATATCCTGGAAAATGAGATCTCAAGTGCGTGATGGTCGTCTTCGCTCCATTGACCGGAGTAATCTCAAAAAAAAAAGATAAAATATTCAATTCTACAAACAATAATAATATAATAATGATCCTATCAACAATCCAACCCATTGCTTACGGCCATACCACGTTGAAAGTACGCCATCCCGTCCGATCTGGCAAGTCAAGCAACGTTGGGCCCGGTTAGTACTTGGATCGGAGACGGCTTGGGAATCCCGGGTGTCGTAAGCTTTTTCTTTTTTTTTGTTCAACTAATTTACTTTCGGATCATAGAGCTAACTTATTTGTATAGGGAATAAATAAATTTTTTTTTCTTAAAAATGTTTCGCGTTTTTTTTGTTGATAGAATTCATGTTATCCAAGGTGGATAATAGGATTCTTTTAAGGTTTACAAAAGTTTTTACAATTTTTTATAATCAAAAATTGATTAAAAAGAGCGCGGTTTTTATGTGGAAGAAACTGCCTTAAAAGGTGTTAAAAGTATAGTCAACTTCGAAAAGATTACGTTTAAACGCTTACGGCCATACCGCGTTGAAAGTACGCCATCCCGTCTGATCTGGCAAGTCAAGCAACGTTGGGCCCGGTTAGTACTTGGATCGGAGACGGCTTGGGAATCCCGGGTGTCGTAAGCTTTTTGTGCAGAACAAAAAAATATGTGCTGACGGTAGTGATTGCTTTCCGACAGATTGGATATGCGACGGTGCTCCACATTGTTTGGATGGAAGTGACGAGCTTAATTGTGTAGTGGATGAGAAAGTGCAAAGCACACAAAATAATAATCGTTTGTGTTATAAGTATGAGTTTCGTTGCCCTGAAGGTTTTATAAGTTTACCTTATTTTATTGTAAACTTAGAAAAATGCATTCATGATACATTAATCTGTGATGGAAAGCCGGATTGTCCTAATGGAGAAGACGAATAGTCAACACACTTGTCGTCTTGAGAATAATGCTGGGAGAGGTTTGGTTTCTATTTTAATGATTATCGCGTATTCTTTATCAATTGCGATCAAATAAAATTATACACTTTTATTTTCTTAGCTTGTTCTATTTCTAGAGAGTAGGTTAAAAAGTAGGCATCATTCATATAAATTTGGAATTACAGCATATTATCTTTCTATCATCTATTCCGGGTCAATCTTTTTAAGGCTGTGACTACAATGATACATCTCATCCGGAAATACCCTCAGCCGTCAAAGTATTTCGTGAGAAAGAAAACAGTATAATGGTTCACGGGATTTGTTTTTAAGGGAATTCTATTCTGGGACCTTTCTCTGAACTTGCAATAATAAAAGGGGAAATAGAAAATGTATCAGAGAAACCGTTGCCATGGTAAGGGTTTTATAATGCTCTTTGTAATAATTTTTTCTATTTTATATTACTTCTTCAGACTACCAGTTGTGTACAACTGCGACATGACTGTTGGTATCAACTAGTGAAAGAGTCCTAATTACGTAAACTTTTCTTTGAATTAAAATAAGCAAAATGGTTTCAAACGGACCTCAAATTCTATTGAAGTTTTTCTATTTATATCGCCATCTTTTAATGTATTACTAAGAAGGATGGACGGACGAGTATGTTGTGAGTTCCTTTAGACTACAATGAAACACATTTGTAACTAGTGATTTGTCAGCATTGCTTTTAGCTGTTTTACTACTTAAAAATACTATAGTAACGAATTTTGGATATAACCCCATTATGTAAAATCATTTGTCAACCGACTTTTTATACCAAACTTCGCCTTTTATATTTGTTGGATATACAACCTGTCAAAAAAGTATAAGAACTATTATTTTTTATATATTTATATATTATATTTATTTCTTTGCACTTAGACATATAATACTGCACTATGATGCTTCGGAGAAGGAGGGGCAAAATGAAAAAAATCGACATCTTTCCGTATAGTATTTGCTAACTGTTTAACTATTATCGAGACAGATCACCTCGATTACATGAGTTTATAGTAGCTTCCAAAGTCTAACCAATAAAGCATTTAACTATAAAATAAGTAAATCAATATTTTCTAAAAAAATATTCTAAGAAAACGCAATTGTTTATTTTTTAAATCTTCTTAACCTCCAAATCCTCTACTTCTAACAATTAACAAAATAAATAGAAGTGCTAGTCAAACACCATCTGACAAACTGAACCTTTCAATTTAGTCTGCTGCTTGGCTTTTTCATCCATTCCTCCGCTTTAAAAACCCTCAGCCCTGAACAATTGACATCAACCATGAAGCTTCTCTTCGTTTTCCTCGCCCTTGGCCTGTTTGTCCTGACTACTGATGGTAGGTTTCTGTCAGGAAAAGGAATTAAACATTTCAGCCCTGTCATGCCAGCGCGACTCTCACTGCTGTACTGGCAACCATTGTCCTAACTGGTGGTGTCGCAATGGATCCTGCTGGCGCAAGACGAATCAAAACTGTCATAGAGCCTGTAATGCCTGCCGTGGTGGAAGTTGTTTTATATTCTTTTCAGGATAAGATGATGATGTTCAATAAAAAGCTTAGAAATCTTTCTTACCAAAAAATCGCGAACTCGAATCAATTTTCCCAAAAAAACCTAATTTTCCTATGCACAAAATGCGATTCGTACGAAATATTACTGAAACAATCTCCTACAAATCACCGTGTTAGTTTCACAGTAAAAATGGTTGCGCCTTTAGTATATTCTATAGACGTGTAGGGTTAGTTCAGCATTAAATATCAGCTTTTAAGTGGGTATGGATATTTCAACTTGTCTCGGAGAAAAACATTTCCATCGCAAGTAGTCTCACTGCCGCTTAGCTAAAGCTTCCACTAGATTTATTGCCTTTGGCTGTAATTTAATTTTTTTTGAAGAAAGAATTTTTTAAGGGACAGATTTGTTTTTTACAACCTCCTTGTAGCGGGGGAAAATACATGCCGAGAGAACGAACTTCCCCACAATATTAACGTCTTTCGATCCATCGGATGTTAGCGTTTCAACATGAACCCCATCTATAGAGGTGCAGCACTATCGAGCATTCCGTTTGAGAACACTGACTCTGGAAGAATGTCTAATAGTTAATCCGATATTTTATACACAACAGCATTTTCAAAACTAACCGTATATGATCTTTTCACCAATCTGATAGCAGATTCGTATTCTACGAGTAAAAAAAGACATTTTTGCAGATTGTTACAGTGCATTTTCAAGTTAAAAAAAAACCTTCAGGGCAACGAAACTCATACTTATAACACAAACGATCAGAACAAAAGCTTACGACACCCGGGATTCCCAAGCCGTCTCCGATCCAAGTACTAACCGGGCCCAACGTTGCTTGACTTGCCAGATCGGACGGGATGGCGTACTTTCAACGTGGTATGGCCGTAAGCAATGGGTTGGATTGTTGATAGGATCATTATTCTTTGTAGATCTACCTACTACATGCAGTACAGGGTGGCTGAAAAGTATGGGCGCGTTGTTTGATGTTGATATTTCATAGTTAAAATTGTACAAAGAATGTTTACTTTTTTTGTTATTTTGTAGTATTTTTTATGGCCTTTCTTGTAATATACAACTTCATTACTTTCTAGGTACTTATGAAACCTTGTGTTCACCGTGTAGCTATTGCTCAACTGGCGGAGAATGGAGAAAAAGCTTCAAGGATTTCTTCTCGTCTGAAAGTCCCGCTAAGAACTGTCCAGAAGATCGTTAAGCAGTGGAAATCAGATGGAAACGTTGATACCAAGAGAAAATCAGGTCGACCGCCTTCTGTCAATACCAATACTAATTGTTATCTATAAAACAGAAAGCAAAAATATTTTTTGAAGACTATGTGATTATGTATGAAGTGTAGTTTTTAAAAAGTTTTTTGGATTACGTTTTTTTCATATAGTATTATACCATTTACGTATGAAATTATGACAGTTGTATTTTTTTAAAAACACAATTTTTAAATTTTTTTAACAACTGCAACTGGTACTACTCACCTGGAGTTCCAAGACTGATTTTTTTTTCATGGTAAGAATTGTCCTGATAGTCAATAAATAGTTCATTTCCAAAAACCTGTGTTCTTTCCAAGAGGTGTTTCTCGAGGAATGCCTGACGTGTTCCATCCCGAAATTTTTATTTCATGTTTTCTTTTGTTACTGAACCTGTTGAGCAATTCTCGATCCCGTGCTTCGTGTTTCCGTTCGATATACTTCAGCCATCGTAATGGCTAGTATGACCGAGAGAAGCATTAAGGTTTTCATTTCTAATATTAAGTATAACAAGAAATAAGATAAATCGATTCAGAACACATACTATAATAGAACGATAAAAATCTATGAACAGTTCCTATGTCATATATAAAAATAGCAAAAGACAATTGTGTAAGAGAGTACTGAAGATTCGAAATGGGACGCCTCACTACTATGGGTAAAAAACAAATAGAGATGGTGTTTGAGAAAAAAGAATAAAAATAAAAGCGAAATGTTTTATAGTAAAAATGAATACTCGCAATGTGCTATTGTTTTTCTTCATCAACCATTTTTTGAACCTGGTTAAGTTGTGAAACTATGGTATCCCCTTACTTCTTATACCATAAAAAGGCCCCCCGGGGGTTGTATTAGATGAGGTGGTTGTATTTTTCAACAGATGAAAAAAGTGAAAAAAAAATATCAGTAAACTGGTTAAGGACGTTTCAATTTGCATTATATGAAGCAAAATTAAGCAAAAATTTGTATTAGTTTTAACTTTAAACATACCTTTTTACGCATACCTCAACAGCTGCATTATCTTTTAAAATAATAGAATTCTTCCTTGCATAATTAATAATATAAAATAATACAATTACTTTACATAAATGAATTACTCCACCGGTTAGAAACGGCAGTCACAATCAATCGAAGGTCAAGTTTTTAGAGTAAACTAGAAACTAGTCGGAATGGCATTCAGGAAGTTCGAAAAGGAAGAATTAAACAGGAAATATACTTAAATACCTAGAAAAAAAAGCCCT
Source organism: Oscheius sp. DF5120 (assembly GCA_932521415.1). NCBI lineage: Eukaryota > Metazoa > Nematoda > Chromadorea > Rhabditida > Rhabditidae > Oscheius > Oscheius sp. DF5120. The sequence continues at coordinate 1,040,313 of OW051465.1, read as the reverse complement.
TCGTTCTAATAGCTGCGAACAAAGTAAGGGGAAATGTAGTAAAACTAGCTAATAACAATTTCTGAGAACTTAATTAATCTTTATCAATGCAGTTTTCATTCTGATAGTTTTTTCTTTGTTCTGTTTGAGAAAAAAAATAAAATTAAAAGCAAAATGTTTCATAGTAAAAGCGAATACTCGCAATGAGCAATTGTTTTTGGTTTTTTTGACCACACATCAAATAGACCATGTTGTCATATTTTTTCTTTCTGGTCAACTTGTTTCTAGTACGGTCTTTTTCGATCTTTCCCCAAACCGGTCGGCAGCGTAGTACTCCGCCAATTCCTTTTTGATTCCATTTGCTTTGATTGATTTCTTCCTCAATGACCAATTGTGTGGAAAATGATAAGAGGTGGAAGATTTATGGAATCCATTGCCAGGTATTTCATCATTCGTCTCTAAAAATGTCTAGACTTGGATAAAATTTATCAAAATTGGTCTACTTCCAAGCACTCTTCCATTGCTATTTCTTGGCATCTGGTTCAATTGTCGAATTCTGGTAGGGCTCTAAATTTCTTAATCTATTTTTAGATAATATATTTTATTATGTATCAGGTAGCCAATTATCTCTTGCTTCTTGAAAGTTGTTGGAAATATTATTGGCTCATAATGGGTTTTTATTTTATTACTGAAGCTCTCGTGCTCTTAAATATTGTCTCCTTATTTGCTGCAATTTATTATTTCTTTATTCAAAGAGAAAATTTGGTAGGTTTGTCCGTAGAATGTTTTGCTAATTATTTTTCGTTGTTTTCAGAATGTAACCACTAAAAAATGCACAGCGAAGCTGAGTTCTGCGTTTAAGTTTGTAGTTATCTGAAATCTTTTTTAGTTATACATTTTAAATGCCAAAGTATGGCTAGTTTGAGTAGCATTTGAAAAAAAGCAAAAAATCAGAAATATTAGTGATTCCGAGAATGTTCTATCCATTTCTGGTAGGAACCTAAATAATAGAAAAAATTTTTTCGGATAAACTTCAGATATAAAAAAAAAGATTATTTTCAGGCCAAGTATTTTATTACCCAGCTAACTAATGGAACGGATTGGCCTCCAGTCGTTTATTTTGCAATTTTTGCGGCTTTGTTGCCGATCCACGTATACATTAGATGTGTAGGAAAGAAATATTACCAATATACGAAGGAATTGAATAATCAGAGAGAAGAACAGAAGACGTTGTGTGAGCAGAGACAATTAAATCAATCTGTAATTATACTGTAATTTATTTTAATTGCCGAAGAAATTAAATTTAAATATGTTTGGATGAAATAATGAAAATATTCAACTGCACCCTTAAAAGTAATTTCTCCATCTTCCACCATTTTTTGAACCTGGTTAAGTTTTAAAACTATGGTATCCCCTTACTTCGTCTACCATAAAAAGACCCCCCGGGGGTTCTAATAGATGGAGTGGTTGTATTTTTTTTATAATACTTGCCATTTGTTTACTGTTACGTCGCCTAAATTTGTTTGAATTTTACTACAGAACTTGACATAGCAAAAAAAAAACTCCAAAAATTGATTCATTAAGAAATTTACAAAAAAAAACCTACAATGACTTTTTTAGTATACTGTTTTAAAAGCTTCATCGGTTTTTAGATTTAAAGAAATGAGTAATTATATTGGGCAAAGGACTATATATGACAAAAAACATATGAAGTGATTAATTACAAATTTTGTAAAAAAAATATTGGAATGATTCTTTGGTTTCTTCTTATCCCGTATGTATTTTGCACAATATGTATTTTGTTCCAGTATGTACTTATGTATTTGTACTTTGCCCTTATTGTTTTTTTCTGCATTGTTGCTATTTAATGTTACATTAGTTTAAACAATTCATCTTATTTAAACAAAATAAAAATAGGGTTTCTGAATATTTGGTAGCAAGTAGAAGTCAGTTTTTTTTCTGTTAACCAACCCAATTTCCCGTACTGAACTTACTTGTATGTCACGTACCCTGTATATCACATATATTGTATCGTAAACGTGTGCACTCGGATGGGTTTAATGAATCCCATAATAACTGTCCCTAATTTAGTCCTTCTTAGCACACAGTGGCTTTATATATTTATTAGTCACTAACACAAACAGGTTAGGAATGGAAAGAGAGAGGGAGGGGACACGACCTCTCACCAGGCCGGTCCCCCCGGTTGGGATGGACAAAGCGTAGGATGATAACAGTATATCACATTTTTTCTGAAATTGTTTCTCCCTTTTTTCAGGGTCTTTTATGGTTTTTTTTGCGTTAAAAAGTGTGTCTAGTCTCTATAGGCTTAGTCTGAAAGCAAGCAGTCATTCACTTGGGCTACTATTCGATTTGAAAAAGAAGAAATGTTAACAAGCCTGTCCTTCTTCTACAATTCTTTCAGTCGTTTAAATCTTTTTTGAATTATGTTGAACTAAACTGTTTTCAATATTTTTGATTCAATTCATGAATATGGATTAGGTTTGACAAAATGAATAGAAGTGTTTCCGACGGGTTTTAAAAATTTCTTGGTTGCTTCCAAAAGCCAGGAATAATAGATTTTGTTCATGGCTACAAGCAACAGCGAAGTTGTTGCTCCATACGATGCCGCTATAGCAATCATTATGTAGTTAAACTCTAAATATACAACTAGCAAAAGAGGTCTTACCTGTTCCAAATGTATTCACGAAAACGGAAGAAGCTCGGGAATATAGAATGCACGATACAATTACAAACATAGATACGGAACCTTGGACCGTATTTTGAAAAAAGAACTTCTTATGCATTCTCTTGGTCTTCTTCGAAATAGCCATCCGTTTAATGGAACGATAGGTGTGGAGGGTAAAAACAGGAACAAATATTAAAAGTTCGACTGCAATGACGAGTAGAGGATAGAATCCATATTGGATAGCCTTGTCAAAGTTATAGGAACACAGATTGGACAGGTGAATAATCTCTTCCGTGATACAGGTGAAGGACTAAATGTGTTTAAACAAACAAAATAATAAAACCTGTAAATTATCACTTGGCTCATACACTATGTAGATAATGATAATAACGGTTAATATTTCTATAAAAACTATAACATAAAAAATACGTAGAACTAGCGGCAATTCCCAGATACTTCGATGACCTTTGATTGACATATAGCGATAGATAAATAAATTTGCCAGAGTAATTACATATATTATTCCAATAATTTCAACAATTGCAATAGAAATATGACAAAAGTTGAAGGGAAGATATTTGATAGGTCCATAAATTATAAAGGCTGGGCCTGGAAGGAGTAAATATGGCTGGATGGACATCCATACCTGAAAAATATTCATTTCCTTTATTTTTTTAATTTACACTTATATTTGCGAGAAAAATAACCATCTGATGCATGAGTAGCAGCCATCGATACTTTTTCCAATTGGAAGGTGAACGATAGATAATACAATAACATGTGAAGACATTAATCAATTCTCCCAACGTCGTCCATAAATACAGGGAAAGAGAAAACAGATTCGTTGTTTCGGTAGAGGGCAGTTTGAAAGTGGGACTTTCCATACGTGTGACAGCTGTGATCGTTATTAAAACTTTGACATTTTCGTCTGAGAGCAGATGTAAATTAGTAATTAATATATGAAAAGAATAATGTTTAGTAACATATTCGGAGAAGGCAGACAGCTGACACTTTTCCAATGTTCACCTTCCTTTTTTTGGATTAAAAATTAATAAATGATCCTCCGGACATTTGGAGGCAACCAGGGTAAAAGGGAACAGAAAAGCGGAAGCAGAATTGTCTATCATGATAGCCGTGTATACTAGTATTTGTTGCTGTAACATGTATCTTTGTGTTGATAGCTACGATAAAAATTTAACATTTACACCTTTTTCAAAAAAAAAAGAAAACTTGGTTAAAGAGGTTGATAAGCATAATAACCGATAAAATTACATAAAAGAACAACAGAAGAGGTTTGAGAGTCGTTGGATTAAACAGTGGACATCATTGTAGTTGTCCCAACTTATATTTTACCATATAAAGTATGTATTTCCAAAGTGATGGTCCAGATACAATTATTTTTGGAATATTCTGTAGGTTTACCTGTTTTTCTGCCATTTCCACCATTCTCTATACTTTATCTTTGGAAACCTTTGGAGTTGGAGCTGTATTAACTTCGTTGGCTGTATTACGTTCGGTAGGTTCAAATACTCCGTTTGCATCATTTTCTGTATTTTCGTTATGATCATCTGCTGTTCCTTTTGGAATTAAGGCAGCCTGTTTTGCAGTACGTAGGATTGCCTGAATGGTTTCAGTCGGCGCTTCTGTAGGTTTATCGAATAATGACTCAACCTAAACTGTCGTCTTGTTACTTTTGATAAAGTAGACCAACACTTCCTTGGCTCCATCGTGTTTCAATATACTTCTGACAGGCGATGTGAGAAATGAATTTCTGAGAAATTGTTGTTTTGGAGACGGAACTAACCATACATTTTCCTTGAAAAGCGACACATAACAATTCGAGGGGCTGTTTTTCTTACGATATGTTCTCTTAGTCGTAGGCAAGAACGTGATATTCTAGTCTTTCGTTGTAAACTTTGTCAAATAGGCTCAATGCAGTTTGCTCAAACTTTCTAAACAAAAATAATAATAATTTGTTTGACTTACTTCTTGTTTTCTAAAAACTTTTCTTTCTGATCAGGATACCTCATACTCATATCATTAGAAATATAGGCTGCTACCAGAAAACAATATATCTGATGATGTCGGTTTTCTTCCTTGCATGTTTTCATTCTCTCATTTCTTTTTGACACTTTAAATGATTAACAAAGCTTACATTTCATTATATGGACCGAATTCTCGAAAGAATACTTTCAATAATAAGTTTGAGAAAATCGAGTCCTTCTTGCACAGCTCGTTAAATGATTCAATTTTAATAACACGAATGAGAATGACTTGTATCAGCTCAAAAATCCCTTTATGTGTTAATGTACCAAAGACTTTTGTCTACTAAATTCTAAGGATGCTATTTTTCTCACCTGCTTTGTTAATTCTTCGATAAGAGGAACATCTACTCTTATAAAAGGTTCTTGAGCCATGGAGGGAGGTACGATTGATAATGATGGGGCGTCTCGCTGAATTTCTCAACTTTTTGCGATAACAAGAAGATGACAAACTTAACTTATCTTGCTAGATGATTCATGCAACTACTTGTTTATAAAAAAAAGCAGGGCAATATCGTCCAGAAGGTATATATTTATAAATCGTCCTTTGAAGCCTTCGATTCAATTGACACATATAAGAACCTTTTTTCCATGGTTAATCTTTCAAATTCTGTGATACAAGATGTATTATCTCGTCGTAGGCAAAAAGTATTTTGAATTCTATTTAAAATTAGTGGTATTAATGGAGCTGACAATAGGCTCACAGTATTAATTAATTGTCTGAAAATGTCAAAATCATTCTCACACATTCTCACAAACTTCTCGACGATCGTCTCAAATTTTGAAATGCTGTTGTTGAATGCAATGATGCAGAATATACTACGAGCAACCTTTTATTCTAAACTATCAAATAGAGACTTCAGATGTTTGCTAGTTTGAATATTGGTCGTCATCAGGCAGGGGGGAGTATAGTTTACATTAAAATTAACTCTTAGAAATCCATACCATCACTTTTTTGACATGTTAGTTCGCGTTAAATAAGATAAGCAGTTGTAATCAATCACCCGTTTATTGTGCTATCGCACTTCTCCACGGTTTCTCAACTCACGATGTTAAAACTAAAACTAAAACTTTACTAAAAGAGATGCAGTCATAAACAGATAAAAAGTAAAAAATCAATTGAAACAAATGACACGTGTCCGACAAAGTACCAGCTTTCAAGCGGAGAAGGATCCTAATTATCTTCTGCTTGTGGATCTTCTATATAAAAAGGGAGTCAGGATTCAGGAAATACTAGGTTCTGGCAGCTATTTACTCGTTCAGAAAGGTACTATTCGACACAAAAATAGCTCGAAAGAAATCCCAATCGCAATTAAGATCATATATACCAAGTTATCTTTTTGATGAACACTTTTTCTTTTTAGCTTTCATGAGCAATCCGATTATATAAATCCTTTTCTACCACGCGAAATTAAACTCGTCCATCCTAACATAATTAGGTTTTATGGAGTGAAGGACTTTCGCAATGGATCAAATGGTTTGCCATTTGTCGTTTTCACGACAGAACTAGGAACATATATAACCTTATCGCCTGTATTGTTGTTGAAACCAAGTCCTAATCAAACTCTAACTCCAGAATGGGTTTCTAAGCTTTATTGTACAGCGGGTGATTGATAGACATAAGGATCTAATGATGAACAAAGAGGAGACAGACATAGGGACAGCCCTGGAGATGCTTGCGCACCAGTCTGAGGCTGAGGGAGAGGAGTTAGGACATCTGGCTCTCGCCAGGTGACCGACAATATGAGGAAAACTTTCCATCAGCTGATTAGTGCACTTGATTATCTCCAAGGAAAGCGAATTTTTTTCGCTTTTCCGTTAAGACTTAAAGGGGCAGTGACACAACTTTGAATCTTGGGAATAGGGAATTTTGCACACATTGGGCATTGACGTATATAAAAGGCTTTTATAGAACAAACAGACTTTTATCTGTTGGTTTCATTAAATAGTTATCGTTTTGTTGTAAACATATAAATATTTTTTTAACACTGTAAATATGCGTTTTTTGAATTATTTATTGGGAAAAAATGAAAGGTCACAAGAAAAAAATATTATAACGACCTCGCGCTGTTATTACGCACTAGCGTAATCCGCTAAAATAACTCTGCAGTAAAGTAGCTCCAGGTTGTGTCATTGTCCCTTTTCAATGCGAAAATATTATGCTGGACATGGCAGAAAATGAGTAATGAAGTCAGTATTTTTTTATTTTGTTTCTTTTTTTTTATTAACCCCGACGAGAAGATAACATTTTGTGGATCTGTTTCCTACGTAGCGCCAGATATTCTTTTTTTTAGGGGTTTTTTTTTTGGAAAGAATGTCTGCAAAACATGAAATAATAAATAGAAAGCAAAAAATTGAAATAAACAAGCCATTTACCAATTTGGAAACATTTTTGTGATCAAATTTCTAAAGCTTGGAATAGTTTAACCCAAGATTTCATTTTATTACGGAGTCGAGTCAATCTCGACCCGTTTATTATGTTATTAGTTATATTTGTGTATTGTATTGTATCGTCCGGCCAATAAACGGTCGTTTGCTAACTCTCTGCCTCTTCGCACCCGCTCTACACCACGCCGTACGCGCTCCACAATAGTGGCGATCAGGATCTTCAAGAACTAATGGACGCAGAGACGTTGAAAACCATTCTCGACCACACGACTGCAAACCTCACAACTCAATTTTCGTCGCTTCTAGCAAAAGTGACGGAGGATGGAAAGGCGCGCGAGGAACTGCTACGGAAGGAGATCAAGTACCTGAGAGAAGCTATGAACGACAAAATAGACGACAAGGAGCCCGGACGCCCCACCAACAAGTCAACTACGATGGGAACTTTAATGGCAAGAATTCCCGAATTTTCCTTCGACTTGGCAGAAGGGAAATCATTCACGATTTGGAAGAAACGATTCGACAACGTTGTGAATGGAGACCACGCTCTCTCGGATGACGATAAGGCAAGATTGATGGTGGATCGTCTGGACAGCAGTACTTACGCTCGTCTCGCAGATGCAATACTTCCGCGCAGTACCACGGAGATGTCGTACCAGGCAATAACGGAAGTGCTGGAGAAGCTTTTCGGAGAGCACATCACATTAATTCGTCGACGATATGAAGCCCTTCGCTGCCAGAAGGATCTCACAGAAAGTTTCCGCCAATTCGCAGGAACGGTGAATCGACGTTGTGATGTAGCCAAGGTCAGCGAGATGTCGTTGGAAGACATAAAATGCTTGATATTCGTGCTGGGATTGGACCCATCCGAGAAGGAGTTTCAGCTAAGGCTGATGAAGAAGTTGGAACAGAATTCGTGCAATGATGTGTCTACGTCATTGGAGGCACTGGTTGTCGAGTGTGAAGTCATCAACAACTTCCGTAAAGATAAACACTTTATACAATCGACTACTGTCTATCTATTCTGAGGAGCAATGAAGATGAAACAAAGAAAGAATGAAGAAAAATTAAATAAAATTAATAGAAGAAATTTATCACCTCTTATCTCTCACTCTATTCCGCTGTTCGTAGATTATTCTTCCAATTTTATCAGTCCTTTCTTCCCCACTGCCTTTTCAAGTTGATTTCCCCCTTTTAAATGGCTCACAATTTCGAACACAAAGATTTTACGTTGCAATTGTATGAAGCTCTAGCTATTGCGGAGGAAAGGAAAGAAGAAAATGAAAGACTAAAAAGAGAAATTGAAGAATTAAGGAGGACTCTGCAGGGCAGTAACCGGTCATCTCCAATAATGAATCTCTTTTAGGTTTTCAACGACGTTCTAGCGCGGAAGGCAGTCTGTCACTGGGCGCTGCAAATAGTTCATCTTCTTCCAGTCTCAGTTTGTTTGGCAGTCCTTCCATTTTCCCCTTTTCAGATCAACAAGAAACAGACTCAAATCTCTCTGGAGAAGCCAAAATCAACATTGCAATAAATGCCATCACTCAGGCAGTCGTCGAATTGAAATGTACTGTTCGGGATTTGGCAGAGAGGGGTATGTAGCTGGCAGAACACAAAAAGGCTAATTTTAGTGGAAGAAACATCGGACAATTTTCGGATATTTCAAGGGAGATTAGAAGGAAAAGGTGAATTTTAAATTCAATAAGTTTTTGGAAGAGTTTCTGCAGAAATACTGACTTATTGCAGTTAATGAGGTGAAAAGAGAAGTGAATGACAGAATGGACAATATTCAAGACAGAAGTAAGCATTTCCCGGTTTACCTCGAAAACATAATATTAAAGTGGACCACGATACAGCCAGATACAACGAATTACAATCTACCGTCAACGAATTAGTAGACGTATGTTTATCCGACAGCCAGGCAGGTTCAGTTGACAGCGGAAACAGAAATGTCAAAAGGGTTAATAAAGAGGTGGAGGAAAAGATCGAATCAACTAGACATTTGATGGCTATTTTCCATCGCCAGGTATAACTTTATATCTTCCCTTTTTACTCTCAGATTATATCACTGGGTGGGGTTGATGGCATGAATAATATTAAATCCAATATATTCTTATTGGATTATACAAATACAAAATGGAAAATTCTTCCAATAGAAATGCCATATAATGTCATAAATAATGGATCTGTGATTGTAAATGATGAGCTATATATCATTGGAGGATTTGATAGAGAAACTCGAAGTAGTTTACAACGACTGAATAAACAAATGAAATGGGAGAAAAGAACGGAGATGAACGAGACACGAAGGGGAATATCAAATAGTTGTGTCGTTTATGATAATTGCATTTGGGTATTAGGAGGAGCAAGATATGAAAATGACACAGAGAAATATTTAAATACTGTGGAGAAATATGACCCCAACATGAATCGATGGGAGAAGAAACCGTAAGATGGTTAATAAAGTGAAAATATATCTTTCAGAGAAATGAAAAGAAAACGAAGAGGCGCTGCTGCTGCTGTCATCAAAGACAAAATATATGTTTGTGGAGGATATGATGGAACTAGAAGTTTGGATTCAGTAGAAGTGTTCGATACGACTTCTGAAGTCTGGACTGATTTCTGTACAATTCCAGAACCGAGAAATAATCCTTGTGTAGTAGTAGAAGAAACCAATATCACTTTAATTGGAGGATCATTTAATAATATAACACAAAAGACAGTGTGGAAATTGGCCGTGGAGGATAAGCAAAAAGAATGGATAAATCTACCCCCTCTTAATCAAGCTCGTTGTGCTTTTTCAGCCGTTAAAATAGAAGGAGAATATATTCTTGTTACTGGTGGGTGTACTTGGAAAACTGATGGCTCGATTGAACAAGTATTGAAGACAGTAGAAATATTCGACGGTCAAAAGTGGGATGAATTCTCTTGTTTACCAGAAGAACGATGGGGTCACACTACATGTTTCCTTACTCTACCAATGTTTGATGCTTTCAAAAAATTCCTTAATTAAAGTGTTTCGAGGTTTTTGTTTAATTTGTAACTTTTCCGGGAAAGATATATTATTCCTTCTCCATCATTTTTCTTCCCAATAATCCATTTTAATCATTTTTAATTCGTTCAAGAGAAATTTTTAGTATATCGGACTTATGCGGGGCTGAACGAGGGTCGCAAATCCTCATCCCCCGGATCAGGAACATGAATGACCTTGATTGTTGTTGAAACCAAGTCCTAATCAAACTCTAACTCCAGAATGGGTTTCTAAGCTTTATTGTACAGCGGGTGATTGATAGACATAAGGATCTAATGATGAACAAAGAGGAGACAGACATAGGGACAGCCCTGGAGACCAGTCTGAGGCTCAGGGGGAGGAGTTAGTTCCTTTTCTTTCCCCATCTACTGACTTTTGTTTAACTCAAAGACAGTATCCCAATGAAACTGTTTCAGATGTCCAATCTGCGCTTTATGTTTAACAACAAAAGACAGTATCCAAATGCTATATCTTGAATATCGAATACAATAATTAACCAATTGATTGTTTCCACCTATGGAGTTTTATTTGGTCTTGAAAAGGTTTTGAGTGTGTGTTCAACCTAGACATTCTCTTTAACCTGCCATTCTTCGTCTTTTCAGTTGCGAGAACTGCGAACAACGAGGAATGCCGCTCAGCTCAAGTCAACCTATGTCAACAGCTCGTCACTACAAAAGCAACGTGTACAACTCAGATGACATGGGTCTTCCTTCTCCATCAAATGTTCTTTTGAAAGGCAATACATCAAGATGAAATTAAAGCAATTCGATTATCTCTCTTCTTTCTTTCTCTTTGTATTTATTCAAAAATTTCAGAAATCGATATACATAAAATATGCAAGGCCTCATCTTCCTTGTCCTGCTTCCTTTTATCTGTGCCCAGTCAATGACCAATAGGATTAATACTGTATGTTAGTGAGTTTATAACACAAAAGTAGGAAGAAAAATTTCATACTGCGTGTGATACGATTTTGAAATTTTGCGGTACCTTTCTGAAAATTGTACCATGCGGCACGCGGTATGCCTCCCTTTTCTATATTTATAGCGATACAATATTGTTATTGCTAATGTTGTAATTTTAAAGTTGATCTAAAATATCTTTGATGATCATATTTTAGCCCATCCAAGAGGACTATTCAGTGCAGCCGAATGGGATTCTTAATGACACAGACAAGCATATGAAAAATGATGATGTCGCAGAAGAAGATACCGAAGAAATGGAAAAAATGCAAAAGGACATGTAAGTGGAACTTGTATATATAAAAAAACGTACATATTAAATTTACAGGCTCAATATTCTCCGAACACCTCAAATAATATTCAACTTCGACATTCATACTGGCGAGGAAGATTCTTCGATGGAAGCCGAGGAAGAAGAGGAAGATCAATCGACCACCGTTTCTCCACTAGAACCATCAACGGAGAGAGCTCCTATCAATTTGACTCAGAACAGAACCCTCGTCTGATGGACATAATTTTTTCTGGCTAAGTAGAATGTCATTGTGGTTTGCCAATTCTTTTATATTTACTAAATAAAATGAAAAATTATACCAACACTAATTAAAACCCCAATTCCCATATCAAGAACAAAACTTCCCAATATAATGTTTGCAAAAACGGAATATGGCCGACGGAAGTGTCCCAACAAATTCTTCTTCTTGTTTTCTTCTCTGTAGTAGAAGACTGTCGTCTTAATGGAAGATATAAAAACGACCATCACAATGCGATAATTGATAATATATTGAACAGTAGCGAATGTAATGTTAACGAATATGTCGGGTGAAGTTTCACCTGAAATTTTAAATGTGTCTTAAAAAACATACTATAATAAAAGCTGTTGAAAATATATTCTTACAAATAAAAAAAATTACCAAGTACATGGCTATTAGGTACAAGTAGCAAAAGATAGTCGTGATCATAGAAGATGGACATGATCTTTTCTCTGAAGGACATCCAATGAATTACCATCCAAAAAAAGATAAGATCGGCCTGATAACATGTTATATTTTTATTTTTTTACTCCATTTGCACGTCCTCTATAATACCAAATAAAAAACCAGAGAGCATTGACAGGGATGAAAAGCACAGGCAAGAGGACTTTAATAAATTTCTACAAATAAAGAGATACTTCTATAAATTACTTACTTCAGCTGGATAGGTGAGTTTTTTGCCAATCAAATCAATGGAAATGGATATCGAAGAATTTTTCCAGCCATCCATCTAAAGAAATTTGGCTCATTGTTTCTGAAGAAAAGTGATGGCCAGTTTGTTTCGTAGTCTTAACTGTGTTGAGCAAATACAAGTGACAAGCACAAATTCACACGCTCATAACTTTCTTAGAACCATATTTACTTTGCTCTTTTCTTTTGATTAGCATTGTTTAGTGATATAAATTTAAGATAGATAATTGTTTTCATTCAATAGCTTCTCGGGAATGGAAGTTGATCCGAATAGACAAATATTTGACAGATATTCCATGTCCATATCTTACATGGAACTATATGGATCTTTTTTTTTCTTTTGAAGACATAAAGCGCGGACTTTATAAGCTATATAAATATCGCAAAAAACAGTACACTATGTTTCTTACGCAATTAACTCGTATTTTACAAGAAGCAAGCAGTTTCCTTTAGCTTCTTTGACTTCGGAGATTATTCTAGATGTCATCCGGAAGGTGTGTATATACAATATACATACAATGAACATGTCATTTTTAGATGACATTAGCATCCACCTGAAGTTGTCATTTTTAGATGACGTTAGCATCCACCTGAAGTTACAATGGTCATCATAGAGTCTTCAGGTACTATACAAATGTTAATGTTTTTGTCTATTGGTAACTTCAGGTGGCTTACATTATTACTAACTAAAACATGAATGCGTTTATTGGCTTGACGACAACTTGCGTGAATGTCATCTAAAAATGACATGTTCATTCGAGTTCGAATTCGAGTTCGATTTTCGAACTTTTCTGAATTTGAAGTTCGAATTCGATTCGAATTCGATTCGATATTTTTTGGAGGGATCAAGCTCGAGTTCGAACTCGATTCGAACTTAAATACTACCAGAAATGAATCAATACTGCGAGCAAACCCTTTTGTAAACAATCATCCTAACTAAACTTTGCTGTCTATTGGACCATGATGTTCTACACCTTCAGCTGCTCTTTTTTTAAAGTCGTCCTCCCATTTTGTGGTACCACCAGCATTTCTATAAAAAGAGATGAATAGAATTATTTACCATCAATGCTGAGATTTACTGTGAGCAATTGGACCGAGTGTCTGCCAAACTTCGAAAGAAACAGAAACGTTCTTTCTTTTTTGTAAAGTGGTCAGGGAAGAAGTTTTACGTCGTTTCCACCGAAGAATGACGTAACCATCAGCATTTGTGACATCATCAATTATTTTCGATGATTTAAAAAACAATGCATCACAAAAAGGGATGAAATGCGAGATAAACAATTAAAAAGTTAAAAATGAAAATTTCTTTTTGTGAAAAATGCTCTGTGCCATTATAATGTTTATATGGAAAAAATTTCTTATCTATGAAGTTTGAACAATTATCACATAGAATTCGTTTATATGAAAAAAGTGAGGAGTAACTTAATCGTCGATTTCTCTACTTGTGACAGAATTAAGCATATTTGCTTGAATTAGCTTGTGATTAATTTTATTTCCTGCTCTTTATCTTCTATTTCTTTTCTTCCTTCGCTCCTCTTTGAACAATTCTTGGCTATATAAATAATATTTTTTGGCAATTCGTCCAATAAAGAATGCAATGACCATATTGAATCCAAAAGCAGCAACTAGATCAGCCATGGGCCAGGTCGTATTACCAACAATGATATAAATCATAATTATTTTGTCAAATTCTCTAGACTCCTCTGTTGGATAATCTGTTTCTCCCTGCTTTATTATAATCCCTTCCAGATGTTTGAGATGAGTTTCAACATCCTTGACATAAGAATAATTATACAGAGCGGAAACCATGGCATACAAATTGACCATAGTGACGGTTTTTGCCCACCAATAGAATATCTGTATCGGGCGAAGTTTGTTAGCAAATTTGCCGATCAACAAAGAAATCGTGGCTATTTGATGGAGGGCAAAGTAAGCAATCTTGAGTGAAATTTGACGAAAAAAATACCTTACCATAAAAGGACTGCTCCATATGCTTCCGTAGATGAGGAATATAACGGAGACGAGAAAATCGATGATTAAGGCGTAGATAATCAGCAACTAAATCAATTATATTAATTTTAAATGAATAACCTTGCAATGATGTCCAAGAAACTTGTACTTCAAATTATTTGGATCGAAATTCGATCCAAACTCAGATTCCATGGGGACGGAATGGTCTTCAGAGCCCTTGTTGAAGCATAATAACCTCATTTAATCTAAATAAAAGCTGGTAGACTAAGGATGTAAGAAGTAACTGAATTTGAAAAAGATTTCTGTTAAAAATGAATTCCTTATGCTTGAGCGAAAGCTAAAATCCACAAGGAGTCAAGTAAGCTGCACTAGAATTCGATTTGAGTAAACAAAAGACAAGTAACAGTGATCTATGAAGTGAAAAACTTTTTTCTTTAGCTGTCGTTTTAAGTAAACAGGAAAATCGAGGGAGTTAAATGTTTTATCCATGGCGGTAACTTCACTGCCCAAACCATCAACACTTTCGGGAAAAGGGATTGCGTGACAATATTTCTTTTTCTTGAGTTTTTTCTGCATTGGATTTACCAATTGCCGATCATTTTGGCGGTTGTGTGAATACTAGTTGCTACACGGGTATCATGATAGATAATTCTGCTTCCGCTTTTCTGTTCCCTTTTACCCTGGTTGCCTCCAAATGTCATTTATTTTTACAAAAGGATCATTTATTAATTTTTAATCCAAAAAAAGGAAGGTGAACATTGGAAAAGTGTCAGCTGTCTGCCTTCTCCGAATATGTTACTAAACATTATTCTTTTCATATATTAATTACTAATTTACATCTGCTCTCAGACGAAAATGTCAAAGTTTTAATAACGATCACAGTTCTCATACGTATTCATATATTAATTACTAATTTACACCTGCTCGCAGTTGTAAAGGTCATAGTATTAATAAAGATCAGAGCTACCTGCATACAGGTACATGGAATGTCCCACTTTCAAACTACCCTCTACCGAAACAACGAATCTGTATTCACTTTCCCTGTATTTATGGACGACGTTGGGAGAATTGATTAATGTCTTCACATGTTATTGTATTATCTATCGTTCACCTTCCAATTGGAAAAAGTATCGATGGCTGCTACTCATGCATCAGATGGTTATTTTTCTCGCAAATATAAGTGTAAATTAAAAAAATAAAGGAAATGAATATTTTTCAGATCAGTATATTCTTTCAGCCATATCCCCTCTTACCAGTACCAGCCTCTATAATTTATGGACCTGTCAAATATCTTCCCTTCAACTTTTGTCATATTTCTATTGCAATTGTTGAAATTATTGGAATAATATATGTAATTACTCTGGCAAATTTATTTATCTATCGCTATATGTCAATCAAAGGTCATCGAAGTATCTGGGAATTGCCGCTAGTTCTACGTATTTTTTATGTTATAATTTTTATAGAAATATTAACCGTTACTATCGTTATCTACGTAACGTATGAGCCAAGTGATAATTTGCAGGTTTTATTATTCTTCTTATTTTAATACATTTAGTTGTACACCTGTATCACGGAAGAGATTATTCACCTGTCCAATCTGTGTTCCTATAACTTTGACAAGGCTATCCAATATGGATTCTATCCTCTACTCGTCATTGCAGTCGAACTTTTAATATTTGTTCCTGTTTTTACCCTCCACACCTATCGTTCCATTAAACGGATGGCTATTTCGAAGAAGACCAAGAGAATGCATAAGAAGTTCTTTTTTCAAATCTTAGTCCAAGCTTCCATACCTATGATTGTTTTTCCATCGTGCATTCTATATTCCCGAGCTTCTTCCTTTTTCGTGAATAAATTTGGAACAGGTAAGACCTCTTTTGCTAGTTGTCTTATATTTAGAGTTTAATTACATAATAATTGTTATAGCGGCATCGTATGGGGCAACAACTTCGCTGTTGCTTGTAGCCATGAACAAAATCTATTATTCCTGGCTTTTGGAAGCAACCAAGAAATTTTTAAAACCCGTCGGAAACACTTCTATTCATTTTGTCAAACCTAATCCATATTCATGAATTGAATCAAAAATATTGAAAACAGTTTAGTTCAACATAATTCAAAAAAGATTTAAACGACTGAAAGAATTGTAGAAGAAGGACAGGCTTGTTAACATTTCTTCTTTTGCAAATTTTGCAAATTTTAGCCCAAATGAATGACTGATTGACTAATTGTGCACTAACGTTGCCATCATACTGAATGAAATTTTGTTATTACTGCCTAGCAACTATTGCACAATAGCAGCTTCAAATTATTGCTTCATCTCATCCGCTAATAGATCGGCAGGTTGGCTTTGTTCGGAACGTATAAATTTGAACTAGGAATCTATCATCGTACTTCGAAGAAAACTAGATTCTTCCCCGATCGTACTGCCGCTACTCTGAATACGATAATACAAAAAAACGTCTCACCTGATACAATAATTCATACAGATGAATGGAGAGAATACTCGAGAATACTCAGCAGGCTAAGTATTGGTGGCCCACTTATCACGGAAAACACCATTGTAATGATAGTTTTCTTCGATTGTGCGATTTAATTGCTTCGCAGTATCCAGTTTGAACATTTCTGCTCTTATTTAAGGCATTATGCATTTGTTAATGTTTTTTAACCCATTGACGACCGCGCGTTATATACGTGTCTGGCGTGTGGGACCACATCGCTTTTCAGGTAGCTGCGGTCGTGGGGATAATAATGTCATTGACGACTCACAAGCGAACGTCTTATTTTTATTTTTAAAAAAAAGAAGTAGACTCTCGTGCTATTATCAACAGAATAAGGACGGTATCCATGTCCGCAAATGGAAAGATAAGCATGATCTTTTGATGATTTCACGTCACAATGGAGAAGTCGGAGAGTCTAACAAACCACTCGTCGTTGAACATTACAATAACTTGATGGGATTTGTGGACCAGAGTTATCAAATGGCTGCGTATTCTCCTTATGTGTGTCGTACCACTAAATGGTACTAACGAATCTTCTTCCATTTAGTTACGCAAACCGCTATGGTAAATGTTTGCGATACGAAAGAAAAAGAGTCTAAATGAATTCAAAATGAAAATTGTGAAATCCCTATTGGAGAAAAAATCAGAAAAAAAAGTCACAACTCGTTGTAATAACTGTCATTCACATTTTTGTTTTGAATGCTTTCAAGATTGCCACAAAAAATGTGACTGAAAACATCGATAGGCCATTGTAAAATCAAAATTTTTGTTTTTGTAGTTGTTGAAGTTCAAAATAAATAGTTCCTGGCCCACCGTTTCTATATCTTTGTTTGAAGGTAATTAACCTAATAAATACATAAGACCTGTGAAAGATGTAAAAAATGAGCGTAGCCATCAATAACACAAGCGTGGGTCACCGGTGACCCACACGGTCCCACGCGACCCAAAAGGTGTGGTCTAAATAATATCATTACTTAGAAATGTGCAGAAAAATGAAAAAAAAAATTGTAAAAACATCAATGACAATTTTATTAAAGGTGTTCTTTATTTTCAAGTGTGTTCATTAATCTTCTAGATAATTATTTGACTCAAGAAACTGATAGAACAATTTTCTTTGCGTATCTTCGCCCGCATTCAAAAACTCATCTTTTATAGCAATACTCATTGTTTCAGCTAACATCATCTTGTTATTCTTTGTTCCAATTATTTCAATAAGTTTATCCACGTTTTCAAATAAAGATTTAAATGAAAATACCTACAACAACGGTTAACATGTTCACAACCTACCGGAGTTCTCACATTTTCGTCATAATCTCCTATGTCTTTTATCATTTTTGCAGCCATCTCCCAACGTTGTTCCATAGACAAATCGAATCGTAACCCGGCGGCGAGCATTTTCCGAGTATTTTCCCTGATTTCCCCACTATGTAAACAAGAGCTTAATGGAGAATTATAAACTCTGAGATATTGGAACATAAGCTGAAAAAAGATAAAAATCATATTTATCCATACCTCTGCATCTTCCTTGCGAAGAGGACGAAATGAAGAAGAAGAAATAGTATCGCGTAATGTTAAATAAGCTATAAAGAATGAGAAAGCAAAGTATAGAATTAGTCCTGTCATAATGAACGTCGTATTGACAACTCAATACAAAGAAATCGGAAAAGTTTGTTGAAAGGATTATTGTTGAAAAGTTTGTTTGAAATGTTTGACAATGTCCGAAAGTTTATTAGTACAAAAAAGGACAAATAATATGATTGTATTTACATAATCAGAAAAGAGCTTTCGGCCGAGTTCATCAAAATAGGATTCTGTTCTGGGTCTAGTCGATTGGAGTTCTCTCTGATGACGCTCCTAGTCTTTGTCTTATCTGGTTCACCAACTGCTGAATTCTGGTTCCTTCAAATGAAGGGGCATTGTCCATATCCTCGCTCGGTTGATTATCCTCTTCCTCCACAGCCTCCATCGATGAATCAAGTTCCTTTTTGATTGGTTGAACGTTGAAGTTAAAGATTATTTGAAGTGTGCGAAGGTTACTGAGATTCGGCCTGTAAATTTAATAAATGAATATATTAATTGATCCCTCATACATTTCCTTTAGTATCATTCCCATTTCTTTGGTATCTTCTTCGGAAATATCTTCGTCCTTCACAGAATGGTTGTTATCATTAACGATTTCGTCTGGCTGCGCTGGATAATCCTCTTCGAAGGTCTAAAAATATTCTGGATCAATTTTAACATCACAACATTAGTAGTAACGATATTGTATTGATAAAACCGGTGGAGGGTAACATACTGTGTGCCTATATTACAAATGTCGAAACAGTACCGCGCTCTACAAAATTTCAAAACTTTGAATCTCTCAGCCGCATGCCGCAAATGAAAATTGTCCAATCTCTGATATGAGCATTAACTTACAGTATTCATTCTGTTGCTTATTGGTTGGGCACAGATAAGAGCGAGCAAAGTAAGGAAGATGAGGCCTTGCATTATATACCTAAAAATTTTTTGAATAAGTCCAAGGAAAAAGAAAGAAAAGAGTTAATCAAATTGCTTCATCTTGACGTATTTCCTTTCAAAAGAGCATTTGATTTGGAAGAGAGAACCATGCCATCTGAGTTGTGCGCGTTAGGAGGAGTATCTTTTGTAGGGACGAGTTGTTGACTTAATGGCCAAAGAGGTGGGCGGTTGTCATTTGCCGTAGTTAATACTGAAAAAATAATTCTCTTTACAGACTTTTCATGACCAAACAATATATAGAAATGTTAGTCATTATTCTTTTTATCATATTTACATCTGCTCTCAGACGAAAATGTCAAAGTTTTAATAACGATCACAGCAGCCTACGTATTAGGGCTGTGAGGGACTGGCATTTTCAAACCGGGACGGGACCGGGAATTGTTTGAAAAGAATAGAAAAAAAAGGTGTTTATTTTAAAAAGAGAATTATACATCAGCATAAGAAACACCAATATTATTGCCATCAAACGTATTGAATTTGGAATTCGTTTTGAGGAACAACAATTGCTCTAAAGTTTCTGGACTCATACTCTGTCGATAGTCGGAAAGAATCATCCGTGCATATAAAAAGAATATATAACCACCTGATTGTAATTAGAACTATACGTTGCTTTCAGATGTTTTCTCATTCCACTAGTCGATCCATCAGCATACTTAGTGAGACTTTTTTACATAAGAGACAAACCACTTTCTGTTTTTCCGAATCGTTAGAGAAGAATTTGCTATATTTATTTATTTTTATAGGGCATATACAAAATTTTTCTTTCTTAAAAAGAAGGATATATTAAATATATAATTAAAAAATAGCATTAAAAAAGAACTGCAAAACGCATGAGAAGAACACAAGCAAAAGTTTAAAAAAAAGCAAAAACTATGCAAATTGAGAATCTTGATCGCGCGCGGGAAATCCCGAAATATTTCCAAAATTTCCCGAATTTCGGGACGGGAACGGGACGGGAATTTCCCGGACCGGGATCGGAAAATTTCGGGACGGGACGGGAATCCCGCACAGCCCTGCTACGTATATGCATGGAATGCCCGACTTTCAAACCATCTACCGAAACCAATCTGTACTCCATTTCACTGTGTACTTGGGTGATATTTGGACAGCTGATTAATGTTTACACTTGTTATTGTATTATCTATCTCTCACCTTCCAATTGGAAAAAGTATCGATGGGTATTACTCATGCATCAGATGGCTATTTTTCTCGCAGATATTAGTGTAAGTTAAAAAAACAAAAGGAAATGGATATTTTTCAGGTATGGATCAGTGGACGGGAATTCCCGTCCCGCCCGTCCCGCATAATTTTTACTCTTTGTCCCGCGGGATGCGGGACGCGGGACAAAAGTCACTAAAAATTCCCGCGACCCGCGTCCCGCGGGAATGAAAATCTTGTCCCGTGCACCACTGGTCTCTATGTGACCTATCCAATACGCAGGGATCCAGTATATGTTGACAATAAAGATCTTCCAGTCGTGTAAATTTCTGACGATGGATTTATTCTTTATTATAAAGATCCGGATTTCGATTGGAATCCTGTAGGTTTGGGTGTAGTCAGTGAATTAATAAAATATTTATGATTTGGATGATGAATAATTAGTAATAAAATTAATAAAACGGCTAAAAATTCAATTTTTTTGGTAGTCTAATGAATGGTGGATAGTCGAAAAATAACTTTCAGTAGAAGTAGGTAGACAATAAATTAGAATTTCTTGAATTCCTGTTTATGTTTGCCTAGATAGTTGATTTTTCAGGAGGTGCGTATCGAAATCTATGGAGGCTGGCCTCCTCTTTCTAACGAAACACTTCTTGCAACCTATACGTGATTCCTTATTTTTCCTTTATTATTTTTTACAGTTATGCTAACTACAAAACAACCTTACCTCAACAGTTCAGTGGAAGAGTTACGACATTTTTATATCATGGAGTTGATGTTGAAAAAACTTATATTAATGTCGATAGCATGTCAACGGGTTCTGTATATCAATCTTACAACAAAATCAATACGACGGGATTTATGCGAACAAATTGGTTGGATGGAAGTGCAACAAAAACGATGATATTGAGCCTGAACGATATTACATATTTCTCTAATGTAAACCTGGACACAATTTGGGTTTTCTCATTTCGAACTGGTTGTAGCCCAACGGCAAGGCTAAAAATCACAGTAGCCATTGATGACGAAACAGATTGGCAATCGTATGTCATTTTTAGTTAAATTTTCTAAATAGCATATTTAAATATACACAAATAATATATACTACATGATAAAAAAGTTATAGATATTTTTATAGATATTTTTGCGGGACCACTAAAAAAATGTTTTCTCCCATGACTAACATCTTTGTCACACTGGAAGGAGATGCTGTCGTGGACTATGCAAACCAAAACAAAAATGGGGTGGAAGGAAGGCTATACTTATTTTTGTTGCTAATTTTAGTTCTCTCCAATTAGCATTATATGAAGCAAGATTAAACAATTTGTTAGTTTTAACTGTATATATCATATCATGCAGCCTCGCAAAAAATGTGTTACTAGAGGAGGGGGAGGTTGGATTGGAGAGTTTTGAAGCAATATAAATGAGGATAATCGCTTGAAGCTAATGCTGATGGGAATCGGGCAAAGACATCTTCATTCGCCTTTTGATAGAAAAAAAGTATAATTAATCTCGTTAGTATCAACCAATGTATATGAGGCTAGATATTTCAGATGTCAAATCTCCAGGTTACAACCAGCGAATACCACAACCCGTAGGGGAACATGTCACTTCTGAACAACATATGCTAAAGCCCAAATTGTAACGCAACTTCTGTTTATTCTATCTGTCTGTTTATCTTTTTGTGTTGGGATATAAGCAATTAAGTTTGGGATTTTCTAGGAATTTTGTCCGATTTTGTCGAGCACGTCGAAGTAAACGAATCCACTATCATGTTTCTCCATTTTTTTTGTTTCATGTTTCATTTACAAGAGTTGGGAGAGCTTGAACTTGTCGGAGGATAATTTGCTCTATTGGCCAGCTGGCAAGAATGAATTTCGATCTCCACCAACAACACCTGCACCGCATCAAAAATTGAATTCCGGTTACTGTAACACAATTCTTAGATTCTTTCAAACGATTATTAAGTACAACAAGATTAAGAAGTACACAATTTGTTCACTAAGGGACAAGTAAAGAATCGAGGATTCTAACTACTCCCCATAATTTATTTTTCTAGTGAAAATTTTTCAAGCACGTGACGTCCACCTTACCCTTTTTTTCGGAATCGTCCAAGATAACAAAGGAGGGTTTTTTTTGTTCCTTCAGGGAAACATTAAGTCGAGTAATCTACGTTAATAATATTGAAAACTATTATAAATTTTATTAATAACTGAATAAACTATTAAATTAACATATTTCAAAAAAAAATTAAATGGTGTTTCATTTTTACAGTGTTGTTGGAGAATAAGACGAGGGGCCTGGAACAATCGGCGGGGGTTTTGACTTAAGGTTAATAAATGGAATCAGACGAAAGACCTCTTCCCTCGCCGCTCGACAGAAAAAGAGAAGAATGATTGGATTTGCCAAATATGATACGCCAGATATGAGGCCAATACTGAAATATTCTATAGTCTAATTAATTTAAATAAACCATTTCCATCATGTAGAAACTGAGTAACCTATTAAATCGATTATATCCTAATGGGTTTCTAGTCGTAAAAATATGTATTAAAAAGCAATCACAAGACATAGCGTAAATTAAAAAATTGACCACCAAATCATAAATAAAAAGAAAAAAATCTATGATAATTACTATTGTGAGACCCTGAAAATATTGTTTAATAAGTAAAAAACAAAACCTGATAATGTTTTTTTTATTACATATGTATTGTAGGAAGTCGATGAAACCTGGAAACAACTGTATCTGTCATTTTTTTATTTTTCGTTCATCGAAACCCGATTTTAATTAGAAATTTATTTTACATCAATGTATGTTGCCGTTCTTTTTTTTTTTGAGGATGATTTCCAAAGCCTCACCGGTAAAAATAAAAATAATAAAGAAACTAGTTTTACTGAGTTTCTTCTCCGACGATATTAGCATACTCAAAACGAATAAATAGAACATTATGAATATGGTGGGTGTATAGAATCCCATATTATTCAAATTTTCCCAGCGAATATATTTCTGCATTTTTGTCACGAATGAGTGGGGAAAGAACTTATCGGGGGATTATTAATTTGCTCTATATGTTCAATTGGCCAAGACTCACTCCGCCTCCACCTAAAAAATCGAATCGACCTTGTTAAGTTGTTGTATTGCTTTTTTTAATTAAACTATACTCAGTAAACTTAATGTTCTTTAGATTAGAATTCGATTCGAACTTAAAAATCTGTTCTGATATATACTCATTTTGTCTTACTTAAAAATTTTGAGTAAGTGAAACGAACATTGCCAGACCTTCGAATGGTTGTCCAATAAAATGATCACCGCCACTAAAAATTATTTAAAATATGCACAGCCTAAGATCGTAGCTGGAGGTGTTTGGGACGAGAAAAGTCAATCCAGGCGGGAACCAGGCTAAATGTATGTTTCAACAATAGGTAAATATACGGAAAAAGTAGCATTCACTATGTAGTTGGCACGATCATAGTCTCCGCTGTCTCGAGGTTGTGGTGTGTAGATAACCACAGCTGCCGGTTTATCAGTTGGTCTAATTGAAATCTGAAAAATAAAATAAAAAACCGTCAATAATGAATACCAAACCCATTGACGATCACCCAATGTCCACGCCTGCGGCTACCTGAAAAGCGCTGTGGTCCCATCCCACGCGCCAGAAGTAACGCGCGGTCGTCAATGGGTTAATAATCATTAAGATCATAAAAAATATACAGGGTGGCAAAAAGCGCGTGACATTAGTCTCCATTTTAAATATTGTATTAAGCATTTATGCTTACTTTTTCTTTTTAAAATATTTATTTATTGCTAAATATTGGTTTGTAGAAAAAAAATGTTTTTCAAACTGTCCTGCCCAAGTCGTAACGCTATTGCACGGTTAGCAAAAAGGAAACAGTCCGAAAAACCACGCTGATGAAAAATCACTCGATAAAAAACCACGTGTAAGAAATACCACGCCGCGCTAAATTCAAACGCGCCGGACATAACAAAATAACCATTTTCTCGTTGTTTGTTTTCTGTCTCTTCTCAATAAATTTGCAATTAAAATTGTGTTTAATTTCAACAAATAATGAAAAAAAAGGATTATATGAAATGTTAAACAATGGCTATCTTGTTATACCACGCTGGCGCGTTTGATTTTGGCGCGGCGGTGATAGTGATAGTCTCAGCTTTTGGAAACCTCACATGATCACTTACACTCCAAAAAAGGGGGTGGCTATATAGCTATGAAACGCATTGTATAACAACAGATAACCAAGAAATGACCGGTTTCAAGATCCCCTATTTTAACAATAAAAACCTCACATTCGTTTGCAGCGGATTGATATAGCTGCTAACATAATAATCGTCATTATTTTGACCGATTCATTCCTCGTTCATTCTGTGTTCAGCTGACTGGCTATTAAAAATGGTTATTTTTCCTTTCTTTTCGTTTCCTCCTTATTTCCTTTGTTCCTTTCTACTGTAATCATTTATTTTAAATCACTGTTGACACAATTAACTTATTATAAATAAATCAAATAAAACTGATTGTTTTTCAGATCAATTTACCAGTTACTTCTCCACGGTACAACCTTCACTACTATTACTTTATAAATTGGCGTAAATTTAATTACCAATACACTGACTCTTGGTCGCTGCCTCGCGTGCTTTTTCAAATGCTCTACACACATTTTCATTTTTTATTTATTTCTACTTCCGCCGTAATCGGTACTGTATTGAACACTTATTTAAATTGTCAGTTTGTTACATAGAAGTTCCTGTCGGTGAATGGATGAGGAATAACTCAGGACCTTGTGATGTGGTTGAAGGGCATTTCCTACTGGACGAAACTGCCAATTCTCTTGGGAAGAACTTATATAGAGATTTTAAAACTCTAACAATAATAAGAGGATGTCTGAAAGTGGATGAGAGTTTCAAAGGAACGAAGACCTTGTCTTTTTTGAACCAGTTGGAGGAGGTAAAATGTGGCGAAAAAGAAGGTTTGCAATGTGTTTGGAGCGGTGTCAATTGCTTAACACACACGTCATGTCATTGCTGTCTAATTGTTGAAAGAACTGCTCCATAAATATCTTTTCAGCACGTCTCCATGGCCTTTCTAATGTTATCGAGATAAAAACTCCCTACCTCAACCGTTTGGGCTTCACGAACTTGCTGAATGTCCAAGGGCCTGGCAGCATAATCATCACCTATATGTCTTTTAATGTATATGCTATTAAAATAGGTGAACAATGCTTCAATTGGGAGGTAGTCTACATTCTTTCATGTAAAATTGATTCTAGGAAATCGAATTCTTCGCCTATCATCCTCAATTCAACCAAGAGATGTATTCATATTGCGAAGAAGGTTTGAAAAGTTAATTTTCCTCAGGTTTAGATCCATGCTTTTTGAAGAGTGGTTACTTTCCATTTGATTTTGCGTACCTTCCTTACAACTGTACTATTGTATTCGGAGAGTTGGAAATCAGAGGTAGAAATTAACCATCCTTCATGAAAGAGCTCTAACAGTTAGTTAATTCATCTGTTTTCAGGGCCACTAGCGAAGGATATGAAACGTTTTTCTAAACTTAATACTATAAAAATTATAATTGGCTCACTGACTATAATCAGAACTTTATTAGACGACTTCCAAGGATTCAAAAATCTTGAAATGATCTACAGTTGTACTTTCCATTCTATATCAGATTCACTTTTCAAATATTTAGATAATTATGAAACTGACGATGCCATACAACAATTAATAGTAGAAAATAATCATTTTGTTAAAAACCTTTCTCTTCCTTCTTTGACAAATATAAGAAAGTTGAACATTAAAAAGATCTATTCTCCTGACTTATTTGGTACTGCTTATGATTATGATGGTGAAAATATTGAGGAACCGTGCGTGCAGTTTGAACAATTTGCTGAAGGAAAGTGTGGTAGGTGGTATATTTATTTATTGATTATATTTGTTGTTACGGTGAGGAATTATGTGTGGTGGTATTCCCTGAGTTGAATCTTTAATTCTTTTGCTTTCTTCTTGTAATGTAATGTAATTCCTACATATAATATCTCATTATTTTCCGAAACGGATATTAATGTGATCTGCATTCGTCATTAAACAAATCGACGAAGATCCATTTGGGGATTTCCGTTCAATTCGATGTTTTCAAGTGTTCGCAATATTGCATTAATTCACAGAATTCTATTATTTGTTCTCCTGTCAGTTTTCGTAAACCATAATGGCCAACAGATATTTCCTGATCATGCTCCTATCAATTCGTTGAAATCTCCTAAACAATAAACCTTTTTAGAATCCACTAACGACGTAACATCACTTCAAGATTTGGAATATTTACAAAATGAGAAAAAAAATCTTCATATTAAGTGGTTGATTTGTACAGTGCTCGTTGTCGTCGGCTCACTCTTCTCCTTCCGTTCTACTCATCTTCTCCTTTTTTCCAAAGCTTCAAAAATTCTCCAATCCTCTCGAATATTTATTGCGTTGGCTATTGCTACCATGATCCTGCAAGCACTGGAAAGTGTCTACGCCTTCCAGGTAATGACTATTATATTGTCTTTAAGAAGATATCAGATTATTCATCCGCTACCAGTGAAGGAAATGTCGTTTATCGATATAAAGGGCTGGATTGAAGACAACTTCATTCCTCAAATAGGTTCCACAGGGATGATTACAGGGTTTCTGACTAATATTATGATGTTCATCACAGCGACCAAACACGCTTTCTTGCTGATTTTAAGTCTGTGTTATGTGAACTTTATTTACTGTTCCTGGTAGGGGAATCAAACCCAACAAATATTTCAGGAGCCATAATCCCACCTTCTTCGCCAAATTCTCCCTTTATTTCTCTTGGTGCCTCGCTCTTCTTACCATCTATCTCATCATTTATTTGTTTTCTAATCTTCACTTCATTCTGTTAATTGGTGGAATTAACTCCATTGAGTTAAAAGGAGGATATCCCAGCATTTATTTCTGGCCTCTCGTAATGGTAATCTAGTGGCTAATAAATACACAAGTTTCAGAATAAAGCATCCAGGGAAAACTTGGACATTCTGCTATTAAATTATCAATCTCAATTGCGAAACGGTTATAGTTGTTATAATTTCAAATCTATTGGCGGATTGAAAAACTTGATGCCAGATGTACTGGGAGTATGTTTTAAGAAGGCGATTTAAGAGAATTTAGCTATCTTTTTCCGAATTTTCTAGTATTTGCGACATAATCTTTATCACCTCTACCATAGTTTATCAAATTATTCGATTGGTTAGACATAGAAAAACAAGGATCAGTTCCGCCATCTTGGTCCTGTTGGTATTTACTTGTATTGTTACATTTGAGATGTTTAGTATTTTCAACTGTCCATCAACCGGATGAGATGGTTTATTTTCCACGTGATTTTGAATAAGGTATACGACATGGGAAGTTCACTACAGTTTCAGGATTATTGCAAGCTAAAGGACTACGGTGACTATATGACAAAGTTAACAGGGATTCCTTATAATAACGGCGGTAACGACTGTTACTATATATTAAAAGAAATGCAAGATCCACTTTATTTGGTTAGTTAGCAATGAAGAAAGGAATTTTTAGATAATCGATAAATTCCCTTACCTTACTTATGCGATTATATCCTATATCTCTTGGAAATTTGCCAAGTAATGATCTTGTTGAAAAAAAGAGACTTCCTTTAGGTACTACAGTTATTTAGGAGCGGCTATTGTACTTAAAGAAAAGCAAAAGATGGAGGAAGAGTCGAAAAAGAGGGAAAATACGTCGAATTATTAAAAAATTGGATTATTCCTCAGCCATTGTCGCCATCATCCAACATCAGAAGGCCACGCCTTCCCAATGCGGGACTCCAGGCTTAGCCTCGGCCAGGGTTGTGACTCAACTCTCTCTCTCTCTTATCCTCGCCTATTGCTTCCCAATTAGATAACATCTTCTATCCCTGTCAAATAACTAATAAATCATACAATTCATATAATTGCCTAGAGTATCCCTCTCACAGTCCCACATCTTGGGAGACGTGGTAGCAGAGGATTTGGTCCACTGATTTTCGCTCCTCTTCGTCCTAAATCACACCGGGTCACCCGCGGCAGGGAGCAGGGACTCGCGACCCCTGAGCTTCCCCGTAAGTAAGCCGACACATTCAACGACTGGAACTTCTATGTGAAAAACTGACAATCCAAATAAATATTAAATTACCGGACATAGCGAACTGCTTAAAATTCGTCTGGTCATATTTCTTTTAGTCTGTACTGATATCCATATGTGTTATTTACTCATTGTTGAAGGATTTTTTTTAAAAGAATGCATTTTCACATGACTTTTCGTAAATTTACCATCCTATTATTGTGTATGTTTTTATACGGAATTTTTTTAGGTATTTTTTTTTTGGTTTTACTGAAGCAGGAGAAGAATGAATGAATGAATTACCAAAGTAATTTAAATTGGATACTATTTTCTCTGAGAAACTCATCGGATAGTTTGACAACACAAAATTGTCAAATACAAGCGAGAAGATTACCGATGGCATGAAAGAGAACACTGTAGAGTGAGAGATGCCACATCACAAACATGAGAATATAAAAGTAAGGATCTACAAAATATTTATTAATATTTATTTAAAAGAATAGGAATAAAAAAATTTTCATTATTTCTTCCAAATTGAAACTCTCTATGCCATTGATACAAACAGTAGCACCACTGCTAGCACTGCTTTTTTATAAAGCTCTTAAGCCATCACAAATTTTCCAGTTCCCGTGTGTTGACTCAGTTGACCAAAGGAGTTTAAAAAACCTGAAGATCGTTTTGTCTTGTTTCTATTCTCCTCATCATCTCATTTCACTAATGAAACTGGAGAATGATGGTTTCAATCAAAATGAGAAGAAATATATTCATAAATATTGTTGTGGAACTGTACGCTGCACTGTGAGTTAAATTTTTTCCGAAATATTTGATAGGTTCAGTGTATAGGACATAGCGAACTGTGTATAATTTTTCTTTTAAAACCTTAAAGATCAGGAAAAATTTTGAACATCTTAATATCCAACCTGGAGAATTTAAAAAATATATTCCAGACTGCAGGAAATTGTCTCGCGATAATTCTTCTAGCCAGTACTGCTATCCTAATCTGCTTTTTACTCATTGTTGAAGGATTTTTTGCTTTTCTTTCACTGAGCGTAAGTTTATTTTTTCCAAAAGAATGTATTTTTAGATGCTTCTTCACATATTGACCATCCTAATATTGTGTATGTTTTTATACGGAATTCGAAAAAAGAGATCTTCCTTCATTCTCCCTTTTATGGGTCTCATGTTATTTTGGATGTTCACCGCTGTTATTTTCTGTGGATTATACAGTGCGTTTCGTAATTATAGGGTTACAAACCGAGGGTTTCTCTATTATTAAAAACATAATATATCATTTTCAGTGTTTTATCCATTAAAGGTAGATCAATTCATCAAGGTACCAAAATTTTTATTCTGTACTATTTCAGATAAACCAATTCAACCATTTGAAAAACGAAATGGGGAAGTTGGATAAGAATGAAGAACAGTTTATATGCGTCGTGCATGGAATCAGTTATGGACTTTCTTTTTTTTTATATTTTTGGTTTTTTATAATTACCCTTCGCGTATACAAATACATTGAAGCTTTCAAAATTTACGAAAAAAATCAAGAAATTAATGCATAATCATTAAAAAAAAAAGATATATCGATAAATATATGGACTGCGTTTTTCAACGATTATTTATTAGGAAATTGGAATAAAGAAATTTCTCGACTCTTTTACCATTAAATAAGCATTTTTAGATGCTAACTACAATTTTTTTAGGGCTCTTAATTTGCCACTAAAAAGGATACTAAAAAGATATGGTTAATGCGTTTTTTGCTCCCCTTGACCTTTATGGTTTTCTTTCTGCCTGTTGACCTTCAAAAATATTTTGTTGTGTTGTTTTGTCCCAAAACCGGTCAATTTCGTTGGTTAATTTTCGACCGCATCACTATTTTCCAACCATGGAACCTCGTGCTGCTGATCGCTTCAATTACGACCATCCTAAATATTTCGTCTTCGGAACACATAGCAAAAACTTATCCCTCTTCATCGCCGCTTCTTTTCTGATCATCTGGGCATTGAGTTTTGTTGCTTTCGTATTCAAAGCCGATGTGGCAGGGGTAGGTGAAAAAATGTCACAAAATGCTCAGAAATAGATGATTTTCTCCATTCTATACCTTGTTTTGACTATCAGTCTTTTGCTAGGAATTTTTTTGGAGTCTCATTGGCTGGTTTTTTTCTTCTATTTCTGGTCAATTATCGTTTATATCTGTCTATTGGCTGGTATTTTCGCTTCAATTTGGCAAATAATCATCGTGTTTTTCTATCATGAACAGGAGGATTCATGGGTAAGCAATAATTTTGGAGAAATGACTCCGTTGATTCCAATTTTCTACTAAAGTTTCCTTTTTCTTATTCAATTCAATAAAACCTCTAGCTAACTAGCAGACAAAAATTTAAATTTAAGGCAAAGACTTACCTCCAGTTGGGTAGCCGCTATTCTTTATGGCACCCTCTGTGGCTTGGGTTCATATGTGTTGCTCTGATGATTCTTCAACTTTACATTTTAACTATTATCAGAAGATATTACTATTTTCTGGTAGAATTGACACAGTTCAGAGTAGCCAAAGGGAAGGAAGAAGTCGTTGCAAAGAATGTACCCGTGAATCCATATTTGTAAAAAAATAATAGTAAATAATAATAATAACAGAAAATAAACAGTCAATCATTATATAAATCTATCGCCTATCTATTTAAAACAAGAGATCAATCAAGACAACTATAAACCGAGTTTTACACTATATGTTTACTTATTTACTTTTTTCCAAGAGGAACAAGATCAATGGAGAGTTCAACACAGTTAAATGCACATATAAGAATAGGATACCTCATGAGTCGAGAATTTCGTCGGAATTGCGGTTACGGCCATACCACGTTGAAAGTACGCCATCCCGTCCGATCTGGCAAGTCAAGCAACGTTGGGCCCGGTTAGTACTTGGATCGGAGACGGCTTGGGAATCCCGGGTGTCGTAAGCTTTTTGATTCATTTAAAATGTACCAGTTTTGTTTTGAAGCGTTTTATTTATAACTTTCCTTAGCACTTAATTTATGACGACGGCTGTCTTTTGGTAAATCAGGTGATTTTCATAATTTTTTTTTAATAAATGAAGATCTTTTGTTTCGAAAAAGTAGTCTTCCATCCTAACCTTGAAAAGGTTTTCAATTATTGAATAATCTAATTACTTGACATTATCTTGGTGTTCAGAGATTATGCCAAATATTCAATTGTTCAATTAAATTAACGACGTAGCTGATCCAGTTTTTCCAGTTTTAATCTGATGATATCGATTCTTGATTTTTAGAAGTGTCCACCTGTAGGATGTTTTTTTAATTATCTGCTTACTATCTATCGTTCCATTAAATTTTGCCTGTCAACCGACAGTTAGTTGTAAGTTATTTTTTTAACGCCTAGATTGTGCCAAATAAGTATTTTCAGTGGATAAGTCTCTGAACATCTTTAGTTTTTCTTTAGAAATCACAATAATAATAGGTACTACTAGTTTGAAACTATTTCTCAGTCCAGATTAAGAATTTCTGAATTCGCTGTGGTTGTTATTTTTTTTAATTTCTCGTTTTCGCATCCAAAGATTACTTGTCAACCAAATTGTCTTAGCTATTAAAGTATTATACTGAAGAATATGAGCTATCCAAAATACAAGACCAATGAAAATTTATATTTTAGTGGATGAAACGACAACAACTACAACAAGTACCACTACAACGGCTCGTAAGTACAGAAAAAAATAGGAATTTTTTATAGCTCCCTGCCCAACTGGCTGGGTACAAAATCCTGCCGATACCAGATATTGCTATTATGCTGGAATGACTGTTATGAATTTTCCTAACGCTAGAATGGACTGTATGGCCATGGGCGGAGATTTGGCGTCGATTCATAGCGACAATGAACGACTATTTATTCTCGGTGGGATTATCATTTTTCATTATCATCTCATTTTTTAGGTCTTTTCACGACAAATACTCCAGCTTTGGATTATGACGATCAAGTACATATTTGGATTGGCTATACTCCGAATAGAGTTGGTGATGTAGCTCCTCTCTTGCCTCCTGGTTGGATGGATGGAACGCCGCTGGATTATCCAATGCCATTTGGATCTCTGGAACCAGATGGGAACGTTAATGAATGTTATCAAATGTTAGCTGAAAATGTCATAAGCAATGGTGATCAAGCAGGACAAGTTATGGATGTAGGAGGTGAGTGTATTGGAAATCCTAGAAAATATATTTGCAAGAAGCCGTCCAGTCAAGCTATAAGTAAGTTGGAAGATCAATTAAGGAATTTTCCAGTTTCTTGCCCTGATCCGATCAATTGGGAGCTAAATCCCAACAATAATAAATGTTATTCATCGATGATTCAGCCACCCGCTGACTATCTCACAGCTAAGGCAAACTGTGAGGGGATGGGAGGACAACTGCCGTCTATTCATAATGAGGCAGAGCGTCTGTTCCTCTACAGTAAGCTTTCTTTTGACACAATCCCATTTTGTGTAAGTCATTTTCGAACTACGACATTTTATGAAAAGTTAAAGAAACATTTTAGAGAGAAATTTTTAAAAACATCAAAATACTTATTATTTTTTTATTTTGAAATACTGTCTTTTCTTACTACTTTTCTCTTTTCATTTCTACACGAAGATTCTAAACATGCAATTTCGAAAACGGATAATACAACTTGGGTTGAACCTGTTTATTCCTTGTTAGATAAATTACCAAAAAACAGATAGGTTTATGCCTTCATCTGCTGTGTTTGACGAAAATGATCCATCTCACGCCTGGTTAGGTTTTTATCAACGAACTGGTGCCGCAAACTCCATGCCCGATAGATGGCTCGATGGAACAGCATACGGGCACTTTTATACAGTGCCTATTTACATGCTCGACGGACCGACCGGAGACTGTTTTATGGTTGACTTTTAACAGCCACATTTATTTACATTTTCAGTTGTTAACAAACAATCTAAATTGTTGTGGCGCTCCAGGGAGTACGGCTCTTGGTCAAATGGCTGATGTTGATTGTTCGCAAACGAAGCGATATATTTGTGAAAGATCATCGACAGTGTCATAAAAATATATTATTATTGTTATACCGATGTAGTCGACTGAGCAACGCAATCCACAAGATCGTCATTTACAATACCTTTATGAAAAATAATTTGTTGGAGCCTTTGATGCGCGGTCCAATGAATGTTCGTTCTTCGAGAGTGCTATGAAAACATTTATATCATTATTTTCAAAAAATGAAATTCAGTAGTTTTTAAGGTATTTTTCCCTGATAGATCTACCTGAAAAGTTCTCTTTCTTTATGAATATTTTGTTCATAGGATAGGACAGGATGAATATTTGGTATGAGTCAAGGGAAGGTGGTTGCACATTGAGTCTTGATATAATCAAAGTCATTAATAGAGGAAAAAAAGTTGTTTTTAGTTTTTTGAAATAATGAGAACAAAATTTTTGAATAGAAGTTGAATTTGTTTCTAAAACTATATCTATGGAAAGTTAACCATCATCACAAATTAAAAAATCAATGTGAAGAAAAATCATGACGACCTTGAAATACTGACCCAGAGTTGAGCGAATACGTTCAAGAATGTGACGTCAGAGCGCTTTAAACATTCCGTTTCAATGTTGTTTTTAATCGAAATGGCCCTTAAATAACGTTTCAATAAATGTTCTTCCAATTGAAATTATATTATTAATACTAAAAAGTCGTGACAATGACGCGAATTACACAATTTGTCGTAACTTCGTTAGAAACTTCTATTTTTCTGAACTTTTCAGCGGCAGTAATAATTTTTGAAAATGTGACTTCACTCATCTAAAGATCATTTAGAAAAAAAGGTGTAACACACTCGGCAAGTCGGTTTCCGTACAGCCGAACCTATCCCAAAAGTATCTTCAATAAGATTAACGGCTTCCTGGAGGGAGTTTTTACAGGATAAACTCTTTTTCGAATGAGATTTTATGATCTCCAAATAGTCGAGAAAGCCGAATTTTTCCTCAGATAGAAGCTGGAAGATTACTAGATATGATGGCATCGATAACCTTTAGGATTGCCTCGATTGTATTAATAAAGTCCACTATCGTCGCTGGTTGTATCCAAACTTTGTGAAGAGTGGTGTATTGTTCGAAATCAGGAAGATTGCCAGTGAAATGTAGGAGCTCCAAGTTCTTTATTATTTTCTGGATTCTCTTTTTGATTATTTCTGTCAATATACCGGTATTTCATCCTCCCTGCTGTAGTCTTCGATGACCAGGATGTCCGGCTGGATAATAGCCACTATAGCCTCTCTCACCTGGGACACCACCATCCGTTGGCACTGCCAGCTCTGTCTCCTCAATAACTTCAAATACTCTTCGTATTCCTCCGAGCCTTCTTTCTAAACTTATTCTTTGGTTGCGTAATTAGTTACATATTGATTGCAGGTACCATTACAAACGACATTCTGAATGGCGAGACCGGCGAATGTTTGGTCGAATCTCTTCATTTGAATAGAACTTATTGACCTAATACATATGTTGACAGGTGGGGAATATGGTATGCGAAGATGACTTCTGTGTTCCATAACAAATTGGTCGAAAGCATGGCACGTCTGCCGAAGATTGACTAATGAGGAGGCCGTCATCTGGAAGGTATGTTATATGCAGATGAAAACTCTGATTTCAAAACTGTTTGAACAAACTAAAAATACGCTTCCGTGTTTGCTCACAAAGTATTCACAGCGGAAGTCAGCGAATTCTATAGACTGAGACAACAGAGAGAAGAGAGAGGCTCTGTCTACGATTGACAGAATATGACTGTGAGAGAGCAACAAAGATTAGAAGATATCGAAGAAGAAAAAATAAATTAATTACCCTCACAATAAGAACTGGAAAACCTACCTTGTTGAGAATGGAAAGAAGATTCTTGGTAGATAAGCAAGAAATATGGAAGGAAGCCATTATCTCGTTGTTTGAACAGTACTAGCCTTCTTCGACTAGGATCGATACGGGTCGACCTTGGGTCAGCCTGACTTTAGCTCGAGTGAATACTCACGGCTGGGCGGAGACACACATACATGTTTCCAACGCGACACCCTTTTTCTATAAATATGCCTCTCGACCTGATAGCTTGCACTAGAAATTTCACATCTATTTAAAGATCGGTTATTTCATTACCACTTTTTATTAGAACAGATATTCCATCATTTTCTCCCTTTCTTCCTACCCTTTTTATTCTGTAGTCGATCTTCTTTTTCTTTTTTTCTTCGTCTTCTAATAATAAAAGTTTTGGATCAATAAATATCGACAACATATAAATTAGTACTTAAGAATAGTGGCTGCTTCTCCTTCGGGAGTTTTTACTCTAACATAAATATTCTTTTCCCTGTCGTTTATACCATCGTTCTTGTCTTTTTGGTTTTAATACAAAACCTTCCGATAACAGTAGACAACTGATTGGACTAAAGGTCAGTCGGTTCAGGTTCTCTCAAAGGACATCAGGGTCAAGAAAAAAAACGAATATATCAATAATTGTAGATGGAACAAGGTTGGTGCGCACAATATAGTTTGAATGGTGGATTTGTAAAAAAAAATAAACGCTTTTCACCTATATATTCTCAATAAATAAATACACTCATTACCCATTTTAAAAAGAGTTTCTTAAGAATGGCACTTATATTATGATATATTATACATGTTGTTTTCGAAATGAAAAATTTTTTTTATTGTTTTAGAAAAATATAAAAAAACCGATTTATTTAAATACTTTTTCGTAAGGAAAAAAAAGGGAAAAGGACTTGTAAGAATTTTGAGATAAAAATTTATCATGTGTATTTACAAAATCTTCGCTTTCCTTTTGATATTCGGACTAGCTGGTGGTGTCAATAAAAATTCTTTTGGTTCATATTTTTCAATAGACTTAACGTCCTTCTGTTTGCCTGAAAAAAGGCATTTTTCATTTCAAAAAAGCCTTACCAAATATGTAATTAAATCGCTGATAAAGCATAAAACAAAATAAAGCACTAACAGAGCTGAATAATATACTGGGGATGAGCCAGAGCAAAGAAAGAACTATGACTGTCACTGAAAAAATTAATTATGAGAGGAAAAATGTATTTGTTCTAATTGGTCAAATTTAACAAAAATATTTTAAAAAGTAAAATGTTTTTAAACATATATTAGCGTCAAAAATCAGATTTTTAGCTTTTTTATGATGAACTTACTTTGAAAGATTATTGCAACTCCAAAATTAATCGCTGCTGAAATCAGCACCACTGACAGAAAAGTAGCGCATGGGACAACATTAAAGACCAGAAGCCATAATTTTAGCTGGGAATTTTCTTCAAAATAATTAATTAAATGCGTAGAAATGCTATTCATTGTAGTAAATAAAATAATGACGTTTTTTTCCAGTCAGCAGGCGGCGGAGGGATGGAAAATAGAGCCACGAGATAAGAGACAACCAGTTCATTCGATGCCAAAACGCCCAGGTAAATAACAAACATTGTGCTACAATAATAAGAACGACTGCACTTTTGTTTTTGCTGATGGCAAAATAAATAAAAACGTCATAGCGTTCTTGAGAAAATGTTTTTATTTTGCTCTAATAAACACTTCTACTTTTTTGGTGTAAAATTAAATGTTTATAAATTTTTAAAAAAAGGACAAATTGATAGGTGAAATGGAGATCGAAATTTATTTGAAATTTTTCGATAAGCTCTTGTAAAGAAATACAATTGATATTGTGCTCCAATAATATAAGTTCATTAAATCATTCAGGATATCACACTTCCAACTCTCATCATTTTTTCCTTTTATTTTATCTATCGAAATAAAGAGTTAGAAAAGATACAATATTAGAGAAAAGTTTAAACAAAGAGTTTCTCAGAGAGTTTTATTGTTTCCGCACTGAATTTTTAAAATATTTGATAGCTTCAAAGAATTTCACAGGTATCGACAAAACTTATGGTAAAGGTACAGGGGGGTCGGGAGTCCATGCTATTGGGCTCAAGAAAGGAGACAAATAAGGAAAACCGAATCCTCTGTGACCACGCTTCTCATTTCATATTGCGAAGATATCTGGAACAAGCACGTTTGTTTAAAGACATCCTGCTACCGATTTTAATCTATTACCAAAGACGATAAACAAAAGTAGTACATGGTTAAACTATATTGTTTCAATATATCTGATTTCTATTCATGAATGTGGATTAGGCAAGATAAAATGAATAGAAGTGTTTTCCGCAGGTTTGAAAAACTTTTTGGTTGCTTCAAAAATCCAGGAATAATAGATTTTGTTCATAGCTACAAGCACCAGCGAAGTTACTCCTCCGTACGATGCCACTACACCAATGACTATGTAATTGGATTCTAAATATAAGACAGTTAACTAAAGAAGTC
This sequence comes from Oscheius sp. DF5120, assembly GCA_932521415.1. Classification (NCBI taxonomy): domain Eukaryota; kingdom Metazoa; phylum Nematoda; class Chromadorea; order Rhabditida; family Rhabditidae; genus Oscheius; species Oscheius sp. DF5120. The sequence continues at coordinate 1,002,353 of OW051465.1, read as the reverse complement.
TTACCTGTTCCAAATTTATTCACGAAAAAAGAAGAAGCTCGGAAATATAGAATGATCAATACAAGAACAAACCAAGATAAGAAACCTTGGACTGAGTTTTGAAAAAAGAACTTCTTATGCATTCTCTTGGTCTTCTTCGAAATAGTCATTCGCTTAATGGAACGATAGGTGTGGAGGGTAAAAACAGGAACAAATATGACAACTTCGATTGCAATGACGAGTAGAGGATATAATCCATATTGAATAACCTTGTCAAAGTTATAGGAACACAGATTGGACAGGTGAATAATCTCTTCCGTGATACAGGTGAAGGACTAAATGTGTTTAAACAAACAAAATAATAAAACCTGTAAATTATCACTTGGCTCATACATTATGTAGATAATGATAATAACGGTTAATATTTCTATAAAAAGTACAACATAAAAAATCCTTAGAACTAGAGGCATTTCCCAGATACTTCGATGACCTTTGATTGACATATAGCGATAGATGTATAAATGTGCCATGGTGATTGCATATATTGCTGCAGTAATTACAATAATTACAATAGAATTACGGCACACGTTGAAGGGAAGATATTTGATATTTGATAGGTCCATAAATTATACAGGCTGGGGCTGGAAGGAGTAAATATGGCTGGATGGACATCCATACCTGAAAAATATCCATTTTCTTTTGTTTTTTTAACTTACATTAATATCTACAAAAAGAATAGATATCTGATGTATGAGTAATATCCATCGATACATTTTCCAATTGGAAGGTGAACGATAGATAATACAAAAACAAGTGAAGACATTAATCAGTAGTCCTAATACCACGTAAATACACAGTGAAATGGAGTACAGATTGGTTGTTTCGGTAGATGGCAGTTTGAAAGTTGGGCATTCCATGCATATACGAAAGCAGCTGTTATCGTTATTACAACTTTGACATTCCTGAGAGCAGATGTAAATTAGCAAAACTTTTTAATTATGAAAGTCGAGGATGATTTTTAATTATCATCAGAAAGCATACTATTAACCTGATCGCTATTAATAGTATGACATTTACAACTGTGAGCAGGTTTAAATTAGTAATTAATATATGAAAAGAATAATGTCTCCTAATATATTCGTAGAATGCAGGCAGCTGACACCTTTCTTCTTCATTACACATTCTTTTTTGATTAAAAATTTATCGATGTTCCTCCGCTTGGAGGCAACCAGGGTAAAAGGGAGCAGACACAATTGTTATCATCATATTTTATTTTCAACGGAACAACTGCGACCATGAATAATGTTGGCAGGTGAAATTGTTCCTTATTTTTAATTTTTTCTTTAGCTTAGCAGACATTTATTGTGCCAATGGTGAATACCGAGTCAAAAGTCTTTCTATCCATGTGCAAGAGGTTTTGAAAGATCCAACCGACGGAGGATTTGGGAGATTGCTACTACTCGACAGTTCGCGTATTTTTTAAAATTTTAATTTTTTTATTTTCATGTTGTTTCAGGAGCCGAAGGTTTTGATAGTCTTTTTGTGACTTATCCAGTAAACCGCCATATAATATATTATGACAATAAGGACCTTCCAAAAGCTTACGTGTACATTTCTGAACATGATGATGACGAATTTGTGCTGGCAAGCATTTCGTCTATTCTGTGGGATATTCCTGTAGGTTTGATTGGAGTCTGGCACTAAATGGAAGAAGTAATCAAATAACAGACAGTGGCAATCTGATCAAATTGGACATGATTTTTGCAATATTGATTTGCCCAGGATGGTTAAAAATTTAGTTTTCTAACTTTCTTAACATTTTTTTACTTAGAAAAGGACTAATATGTTCAGATACGACCACAACGTTTTAATATGATAAGGGCGATAATAATATCTCGTCGGAACTCTTCCGGTGGGAGACAGTTTTTTTTTCAGGGTCAACGTGTCGAAATCTATGGTGGCTGGCCATGCACCCATTGTACAATAAAGCTTAGCACCCCCCATTCTGGAGTTAGAGTTTGATTAGGACTTGGTATTGAAAGGTGGGTTCAATTGGAATATTTACGGCGTACTATAACATAAATTTCCTAAAATGTCGGAAACACGTTACGGTAATATACTTAAAGAAATTCCAAGGTTAGTCAAAAATAGTATACAATTTATTAATTAATATTATTAATATTTACTGTGTCTCTGTTCATATTCAAATATTGCATCAATTAAAAAAACGAAAAGAATACCCTGAGATTTTTCCAGTCTACAGAATAAAGTGATTACGGAGAATATCCCCCTTGAAGTTGAGGCTGAGATCCAGGACGAGAGGAGGCAGGCGATGAGTATGTACTACCAGCGGACGCAATGAAGTATTGAAAGACGGACATTAGAGTGCCCAGTCGTGCTGGGGCTTGATATCCTGAAGCAATATATTTAATACATTTTTATTGTTTTCAGACTGAAGAAAAAAAAGGTTAAAATAAAAATAGGCTTCTTACCTGTTTTTTTAATACTTTTGTCACAAGAAATAAAAATTTTAATAAAGTTATAAAGAAAGAAATAATTTAAGAAAAATACTTAACAAGTTGACCAAAAAAACACCTTACCTGATCGTCTCGTCAAATAATTCATAACAAGCTTCATATGTCGACTTTTGGCTTCTTCAGCCGTGTCATCAGCTGTACAAATTCCATTTAAAAGAAGGAGGGTCTTTAACAGAACGTATTCGTTGTGTTCGACTTGTGCACGAAGAAATGGTGCAACGAGTTTTGATAGTCGTTTTCCAAAAAGCTGTTCAGCTTCGGCTTCATTGTCGACAGAGCCAATGGCCTCTTTAGCAACTGTAAGTGGGAAGATGATGCTGCGGATAATGTCATCCTGAAAATTGGTGGATTAATTTCTGATGTCTATTATTATTTTACAGCTTTTTTGTAATTGTTTTGCACTTATTGTTTTCTTAGTAAAAAATTTACCTGTGCATTGATGGACAGCTTGGAAAATTCGTCGAATGCTCGGGCAAATCGATCGGCCTTCAGAAGATCCTTCGACATGGCTCCCTCATGATCCGGTGGAAGGCGCTGACTAATATTTTCCAGCAGAGGTCCAGAAAGGCGTCGAATTTTTTCCAGATCTTCCCATGATATGGTGGCTGGTCTATAAATTTTTAAAAGGTAAAAAAAATGAAAAAATTACTTTAAGCATGTACATTCTTGCTCTAATTTCAGCAATCTTTTCAGTTCAATGGTCTCAGGTCCTTGAATAGTGAAAATTGTTGTGACAGCATCGGGTGACATACCCGCTTCTATACATTTTTGGAAACGACAGTAGCGGCAACGGATTTTTCCAGGACGAGCTACAGCATCAATTGAAATATTCTCTGAAATTAAAATTTATTAAAATAAACAAGATATTTCGTTCCGAATAACTCAATCATTATGCAAATAGAAGATCGTATTTAATCCTGATGATGTTTAAGAGTATAACTGCGTTTTGTAGGAGATTTTGGGGAGAATTTTCGGGAACAAAAATTGGGCTTAAGAAGGCTCATGGTCCAAATCAGTTATCACAATGAAGTTTTCGTGTCCTAGAGTAATTTTGGACTCTGAATTCGAATTCAAAGGTGTCAGATTGCTGGAAAAAAGAGATATCAACAAGATCTCATAAATGGACCAAAGTTTTTACCATCGACCGATCTTTCAAATCTACCATTAATAATCAAATATGACTCCTATGGCAACTTTTGACACAATTTCTTGGTAATGATTTGTTTCGAGAAAGATTGGGTCGGCTTGAGTAAGTAGTTTTTTGGTTCCAATTAAGAAAAACCCATCTTAGGGGATATTTATATATAGCAGGGCTGTGCGAATTTGGGTTATTAAGTTCGAATCGAATTCGAACTTCAAATTCAGAAAAGTTCGAAAATCGAACTTGAATTCGAGCTAGAATCTAATAGAACATTAAGTTCACTAAGTACAGTCAATAAGACAAAAAAATGATTTGCAACTTCAGTTTTAAAACAACAACAAGATTTTGGTAGATTTTTAACTTTTTTTTAAAATTTTCCTCAGATGATAGTTAAATTTTTCTAATCATTGATTGATCTTCTTGAAATTTTTCTTCAACAAGTTGTTTTCGATTTTCAAACTCGAAGTTCGAATTCGAAAAAATCGAAATTGCAAACATTCACACAGCCCTGATATATAGGCAAGTAATAGATATTTTTTGCAGCCTCTTTTGCAAAATTTCTCGTTTCCAAATCTTCGATCTTCTCAACCAAAATTCGCCGAAAATTGACGACCGGGAGAAGGAACGAGGAAGTGCCCTTCTACGCTATCTGTGTCTGTCGTCGTCCCAGTTTGGCGGACAAAGCCGCGCATCAAAACACGTCTTTCTGCAGATAGTGGCATTTGCAAAACGTACCCGGTGTCGGGTGTCGGGTAAGACATTGTCCAGTTCCACTAAAACATCGATAGGTCTTCCCGGAGAGGACTGTTCGACGGAAGAACGTCTTACAGCCATTGCATGATGGCACCTGAACTTTGTTTTCTACTTTAAGTGTAAGACAGAAACTGGTTATTGTTTATTTGAGAAGGGTATGGCTTAGAAAAGAGAAGAAAAAGGAAATACGCGTAGACATCAATGATGTGTGAACAAAAAAAATATCCGCATGTTTGGATGATATTATTTTTTCGTTTTACATTTTTCTTTATAGGGTTTTAATAATGATTTATCTGACACAGAAAAAACAGTAGATTGAATCAAAATATGCCACTTGTTGTCACCGCACGCAGGAAAAGGTTTTGCTTGTACAGTACTAGAACAATATAATAAAAATTGTAGCTCTACTTACACTTAATTTTTTTTTCGATTTTTTAGCATTATAAAAAATGATGTAACACTTACATCATAATGATATCCTGTCGCGGAGCCGTTACAAATAGCACAAGGTTGATTAAATACCCTTGGCTCTCGTCGTTGTTGTTGGTTGGATGTTCCTGGTTCAGCTACGGCTACAACGGCTGCCGCCGCTTCGGCCATAGCGGCGGGGGTGAGGACACCGCACTGTGTCTTCCTGACTAGTCGTTCTGTAATCCAAAATGGATTAAGGAGAATCATGTTGAGTTGCGAGTAGACATTTGAAAGCGTTCTTATATATCCTCCCAAACGATCTCATTTGATACCGTACCCTATCCCTCCTCCCAAATCAGACACTATAGGTTGTTTACAAAACAAAATCTAATGAAGCCAAGGAAGCAAACATTAAAACTCTGAGCCGCGTGGGGGGATTGCCTTAATTCTGTTTTTGGACCTTTGCTATGATCAAACAGGCTCAGAAGAGATAGGAAAATGTCCTACGACTCATCTTACTTTTTTGTAAAAAAAACTCGGCTTTTGAGTGTTGTTGTTGTTGCTAATAAATTTCTTATGAAAGAAATTCTAGATAAAATTGAAAAAATGAAGAAAGTCACCCACTAGGCTAGACTGCAGTAGCAAAATTAAAACGACATAAATTGTCAGTAATGTTATACAATTCTTTAGATAGGATCGTAAACTCTCCCCAAAAAAAGTTTTCATTTAACGTTTCAAAAATCAAGATACAGGATCATGCTTTTTATCACCCTTTTCGTCCTGTAAGCGAGCATTTAAACAGGGACGTTAATGACGTGTCGATAGGTTGCTAGAAGGCGGAAGAAGGAATTTTCTTTTTTTTTCAAAAAGCCATGTTTACAAGCTCAGATAGGATCATGGAGATGATTTTAGAGGAAGGAAACTGATTTTTTAGAAATTTTATAAAAAATTTTAACTTCTACCCTCCATTTTTATTAATTCGTTCTCCTGATAGTCTGACACATCCATCGCGTTGTCAGATTTAGATCTGGATCTTCCTGCCTTCCCTCCCGTTCTCCCACCGCGTCGCCGTCAACTACGCCAACCAAACGTGATTATAATCTAAGTGCGATGGACTTGATATTAGAAAATCAATCAGACTACAAACGAAAAATGAATTCTGTGATCATCAAGCAAACTGGTCAAACATACAAATATACAAGGTTGCTCAGTACGTGCCTTATAGCAAGGTCAACATGAACAATACAATTTTTGATTAAACTATAAAGCGCAAATTAAATTAATTTAAATACAACTTATTAAATCATACCTTAATTTGCCTTAAAAAATTTTTTTTTATCGAATTCATATTTTGCAGCCAATGATCATAAAAGCAGCTCTTCTTCCGTTAATCTCCTCTTCGTAAAGCATCAAAACAAAGTTAGTTATTTGGTCGGGGGGTCAAGGTTCATCATCTGGCTACTCACCTATGTCTATTATCTTCATCCTATATAAAACGGCTTCAGGTTCGAAGGAGTATCTCATATCTATAGAGATCTATTTTTTTAAGAGAGAAAAGAGGAAAGAAGCATATATATTATTACTTCAATCTTAAAAACAGATTGATAACTATTTCTCTATTGAATTTTCTATCTTTATTGCATTAGGTAGATTTTCGACTAGTACTAAATTTTTGGTATGTTAAACGTTTAGGAAATTCTTATAATGGAAATACAACGAGATATACACAAATATATCTATGCCGTTGTATTTCAATAATTTTTATAACATTTTATGTACTGAAAGATGTCCCTCAGTAAAACTTGATAGAATGCAAGATAGAAAATTCAACAGAGAAAGAACATTAAACCTTATTCAAATCTGTAAAAACTACGTAAATAGTATATACAGAAGGAAGAGAGCAAAAAAAATGATATCATAAAAAAGGACGACTGAGGTCAAGGCGAGGTGAAAGAAGTTCGGTGCGTTAGATAAGTCATCTCTGATCATTAAAGGTAATATATTGAGTGTTAATAAATTAGGGAGAGGCGAGTTAAAAGAGAGATACCGACGTGGCAGTTCATACCAGCTGAGACTTTAATCAGCCTGTCCCTTAAAAGAGGTGGAACGGTTTGAAAACCATATTGGGCGTCCCCCACCCTTCCCCTAACGAGTCCTTTGATCCTGATGTATGATAGAGACAATATCAATAAAAGAACAAAATGGAGTGGGTTTGATTGTTTAGGTGGTAGGTGGTGACCCGAATGATGTCAACTTTTTGAATTATAAAAAGTCAAGCGACATTTCTAAAATTTAATGAAAGTTTTAGGCTTAAAGATTGAAGGCTGCAGTTCGTAATTTTTCTTCTTCCATTTAACTTTCCTTAGTATCAAATTGTTTGTTATATGATGCTTTGGTTACGATCAGATTTTGACTTTTTTCAACTTGACCTTCTCACCCTCTGCAGTGACCAATGACCACCGCTCATCTGACTCTAAATTACCCAGCTGACCCAAACAGAACAATATTGTAGTAGACCTCCCACGTGTCAGAAAGAAGACATCGTTGATCATTTTGATAACAACACAAGTAAATAGAAAATGATGCCGCGTGTTTTATTATTTATACATCCACTGCAGTGATTTGCTTTTAAAAATAAGTAAACGTGTGGAGCCTGCTCCATTTTTTAGCTGAAAACATTTCTTTTGTTTTCTTCTAAAACAATTCACAAACTGTAAAGGCAAAATACCAAACTCTTTTTGTTCAAGACTATGCCTATGGTAAATAATTTGTTACTGTAAAAACAAAATTGGAAAACCATTTGAAAATTGTACCCTGTTGTTTTAGTAATTCTAAGCTCTAGCTAAACGGAACCAAAAAGACAAAGTATGAGAAACAAAAAGGAAAATAACTCATTTGCATGCAATTTAAAAAAAGGGGAAGTTACTGTTAAGCATAATAGAGAAAATATAAATCTCCCAACACGAAAAACAAACTGAAAATGGGTATTTCACCAGTCTATTTACTATAATTCCATGAGAACCAATTGAGAATGGAGGCGATTGTTAAGTGAGACTTTACTTTTTTTTAATTTCTAAACAAATCCTAATCAGAAATTTTTCGAATTTAAAAGACGTTTTCAATTCCAAAGTTATATTTTTATATTTCTATCTTTAGAGTTACCTGACTGAAAGAGAATCCACCATGCTGGAGTCCACATTTGATGTATGTTTAACAAATAGGAGAAGCACAAGGTAGGAATTTTAATACATATAATCCCGCCTTCTATTTTCTAGCAGAAAACTATATAATTAGCAGATCAATGTTCACACCACACACTTATTAAAAGAAAGGGAAGCAATTTAATTTTACCCGCATAATTTTTAATAGATACTAGTGATTCAAATAAGGAAGTTAGAAAAATTAAATACCGTAAATTCTCCAATAGAACCCCCCTCCCAATACAACCTCCCCCCCCCCCAAGTAACACTTTTTGCGCGGCTTGATTTCAAAATGTTTTTTTCTTATTTTTCTTTTATTATACTTAGCCGTCGAATTTTGAAAAATAAAGCCGTTTTAATGAGAAAGGATTTGGATTTTAAAGTTAGTTTGTATGTCTTACTCTTTTATATTTAGGCTTCAAGTGACTGGTTGGAAAAGTTTTTAAATCGTTATAATCTAGTAAATCGACAAAGTACAACAATATGTCAAAAGCCACCGGAAGAATATGAGGAGGTCATCGCTCATTATTTCTTTTCCTTGTCGAAAATGAGGAAGCTAAATAATTATGAATATATTTTTGCGGCTGATGAGACTGGAGTCTTTATCGAAATTAACACTAAGAGGACTTTGTGCGAGAAAGGATCGAAAGAAGTAAGTGTTTCATTTAGTTTCCATTTTTTATTATAGGTTTCTATTATTACGACGGGTCACGAAAAAGTGAGGATCATAGTTATGCTCACGGGTCGATCAGATGGTTATAAATGTCGTCCTTATGTTCTTCCACCTCGAAAACGTTCTGATGCGAAGTTGGTTGAAAAATACAAGGGAAAATTGGAGCTTGGATGGCATTCGACTAACTGGATGAATAATGAATGTATTGCTGCCTATCTAGATAAGATTTTTGGGAAAAATCTATTTAAAACGAGACGTTTATTGGTGTGGGATTCGTTTCGAGGACATGTTTCTGAAGAAACACAACTTAAACTGAAGTCTTTAAATATCGACTCAGTAATAGTGCCTGGTGGATGTACGAAGTTTGTACAGGCTAGTTAACCTTATTTTTTTCCATTTCTCTTATAGGCACCAGATACACATTGGAATGCGCCATTTAAAGCCAAAATAAGATCATATTACGAAGATTGGATGATCGATGGTGTAAAAGAAATCACCAAAGGAGGGAATACAAAGGCTCCTTCAATGGACATCTATCTTAATTGGATTTATAACGCTTGGGAGGATTTATCAACTGATTGTATACGAAAGTCCTTCAAAGAAAGTGGTTTGACAACAAATACCGACGGCACTGAAGACAATCTATGCTATAAGAAAGAAATCCCGAATGCCCTGGAAAAATTAAAGAAATTACGTGAGGAACATCGATCGGAGGAATTGATGCAATTAGTAAAAACCATTGATTTGGGTGAAGATATTAATAATGGTTATGATTCTGATGATGAAGTTTTTGAGGAATGTATGACGTGATGTTTACAGTAAATAAAAGTTTTTGTTTAATCTTGCTTCATATAATACTTACTGTTTAATCAGTCTAATAATTTTTCGCAAAGAACAGTGCCTTGTACATAAAGGATAAATTTAGAAGTGTAAGTGTTAATGAAATGTTAAGTTATTCAGAAATTAATGTAATGTAGGACAGTAACGTGTATCCTAAAAGAAAAAGCAATTTTTCGATACTTGTATGGAAAATTTGCAAAACTAAGAATTCCAACAATGACTGCTTTCTTGTCCTTTTAAATCGTTTTCGCCCTCTACGCGTGCATAACCCGTAAGGAGAACAAGAAAATATTTCTAGTTTGCCCTGTACTCAAAAAATTGGACTGGAAAGTTGTTATTCAAGAGGCCATGATCGTGATCGTACACAAAAAGTGTGTTCAATTGAGAAAAAAACGGAGGTCAAATATTTTTCCAACAAATTTTCACGCAAAAAAAAAGAATTTATTAGCAGAAATTTTATTAGAAGAAAGCAATATTTTTATTTTTTTTTATTATTCCCATCTTTTTTTACGCATATTCTTTAAAAATCGCCGTTTGTGTTGCTTTTAATTATTTATAAATGTTTTTCGTCGTTTTCAGTCAAATTCTTTATATAAATGGATTTCTAAAATGAATCTCCTAATATTTTCTGTTATTTTATATTTATTAGAAAGCTTGATTTTTAGTAAAAGCCGAAAAATTTAATAAAACCTGTTACGTAGTTTTATGTATTTTTCTCAACACACTATTCTTTTAAATTTATTCTTTGATTAAAAATTCACTCTTCCAACTACCAGTTCCCTTTTTCGCTCTCCCGCTGGCCGCTCCCAGATATTTACAGTCGAATTACAGCCGAAATCTACATATCTCGCCCGGATCTCGACCAATTCAGGGTCGGGTGTCCCGCTATTTAGGCAGATCGTGTCATGATCGGATTTGAAATGAAGACTACTCTTGAAGACGATCACCAACGACTCAAAAGAACGGCTTTCGTCGCGGTAGGTCATTTTTTATCATCGAATATCTTAGTATAATGTCTATATAAAAGAGGGGGGGGGGGGGGGTTTTTTGGTCGAAGTAATGAAAAACAACAAAGATAAGGAAAAATTAATCCCCTTCGTTTGTAGCTGTTCAAAATTGCAGCAGAAAGCGATGGAAAGATAAAAACGGTAATCGTTTTCTGTACAATCACTAGTTCTTATCAATTTTTACCAATGGAACAGGAATACTTAGCTCAATAGTTGTATAGGATTGTATTGTATTTCATCCGCACTGTATTTAAAAAATTTTTTAAGTGTCTGTAAAACCTTCTTCTAAAAAATTCGAAAAAAAAAATTTTCCTACCAGGTTGGACAGCAGCACTATAGAGAGATGGCGTATAAAAACAAATAATTCTGATTAAAAAGTGTCTTTGGTAAAAGCTAACAATACTTTTCTCCTCAATATCTTTTTTAATTTATTTGAAAGAGGCATTGTTCTCTGTTAAATCCTCTATCCGTATAATCCCTCACCTTCTGTGCACTTTTACTGTGTCGCAAAAGCAAGTCTGCAATTTCTTTTATCTTTGGATTTTCCAAATGTGTTGAGGGGGGGGGGGGGGATTATTATAATTCTTTTTATAGATGTGATTAATGGTAAAGTCACCAGGTGTGGAAGATTTCTTATCAAATTTTATCTAATTGAATAATTTGCCGACCTCTATCTCGACCTTTAGGATAATTGTTCTATCGCATGGTGTTTATGGTCCGACCAATTGAATTCTTGGAGAGTCCTATCAGTTGGAGAAGGGTGCAGCACGTGAATATTGGAAGGGAACTTTAGAGAGAATTCTTAATATTTAATTGATTCAATTTCGAAAATTTTTTTTTACTAATACAAACAAAAAATTGTTAAAATAAGAAATTTATAAAATTGCCTAAATTTTAATATTGATACTGTTAAGGAAAATTACCAGAATTGAGCAATTCACTTAAGAAAATTGTTGCTTAATTTTTACTAAATTAAAAAAAAAACAGCCTGTAAACGATGCAAAATCTTGAAAAAATAGTATTTTTGTTTAAAAACTAAGCCAAATTTCCCCCATTTAATGCTAATTTTGTTCCCTTATTCCACATTCTCTATTGTCTAAAATACGCCTTAATCAGATATCCTGAATCATAATTTTTTTCAGTCTTGTTTTGTACTTTCCTTCTCGTTACATGCAGCTTTATTGTGGAATACAATAAGGATAAGAGTATTTGTTTCATGAACAACATGACCTCACTCGGGTTGTATCTTTCTGTGATTTTGTGTTGAATAAGCATTTTTTGTCATGTGTTTTTGCAAAATAAATTAATGAACAAAACCGGTTTGATGACGAAGAAAGAGGAAATAATAAGATGACAGTTGTACAATGATCAACAATCGGAAAAATTAACCGGTGATGTTTTTTGGATTTTTACTTTCAAAATTCAGTGCTTTTTGGAAGCTAAAGAATAAGTTTAAATAATTTTGGAAGTTTTTTATTAGCCATAAACAACATAAACACATAATTGTGTGGAAAACACAATGAACCATTCATCTTATATTCTAATTTTTTAAACAATGAATAAAAAAGTACAAAACATTGTGAATAAAAACAATTTGCAGCAAATTTCCAAAAATAAAAAATTTTTTTGTCTTTCAATAATTTTGAAGCAAGTAAATAATAAAGTTTATGAACATTTTTACAGTTAAAATTAGATGTTTTGCATGAAACCTTTCTATTGATTTCCCCCGAACTTATCTGTTAGCTGGACACGGCTGATAGGGGCGACAAAATCGCCCTTGCTATTATCAATACCGTATTCTGACGGGGGGGGGGGGGGGAGGGGGACGAATGCGCTTCAAATAATTTCATCAAAATTTTGATTTAAAAAAACGAGAAATTAAAGTCATCGAAGGGAATCGAAAAATGTAAAAAAATGTGTAAATAGGGGAAGCCATCGACTGCTGGCTAAACAGTAATTGTAGTCTGTGAAGAGAGATCTGCATTAGTAAATAAGGACAATCAAATAGTCATTTCAAAAGAAGGCATATTTACTTAAAAGAAAATATCACAAATGATTAAAAAAATTGAAATCCCTTTATGTTTTGATTCCCGAAACTTATTCTTAATCATTTTTGCAATTTTCAGGTTGAAACCAATTGTGTACACATTTCTGTATCCATGTACATTCTAAAAATAAAGATCATCAGGTAATGAAAGCATAAAGATGAGCTCATTTACCATTTTTTTAACATATAAAAGTTTAAAAAGTGGAATTTAGGTACGAGGAAGGCGCTTTGCATTTTTTTAACAAGCACATACTCACCATAGCTTTCTTTAGTCATTAGTAGTAGATTCACAATGTGTCCATATTTCCCGCCCCCTTTATACATATCGAAAAGATCAAGAAAACTGGGCGAAATGAAAGAGAAAGCGAGATCAAGTGATTAAAATACGCTCCATGGGTTAACATAACTAAATAGGAAAAATAAGTCAACTTATTTCGAAGATTTAATTTATCTATTTTTTTCAATTTATAATTTAAAATTTATGTTTAGTATTACATTTTAGGTTAGTAAGGTCTATTTCCAGATAGCTATCGCCACCTCTGCCGTCCTGTCCTCTGTTATCTCTCTTCCTTTGGTGTACAATTATGTCCAAAATCTTCAAACCCACATGTCTGATGAGATGGAAACCTGCCGAGTAGATCCCTATCTTCATTTTTATTTTTTTCTAGATAAAATCCCGCGAGCTTTGGGTAGAAGTATTCGCCGCCGAAGATGCTTTAAATGTCCTTCCCCGTCCGGTTGAAAGTTCCCGAGTTCGTCGCGAATGGAGTTTTGGTAGATGGGTTGATAGTAAGAGATTAATTCAAAATATTTTTTTTTTGAAATTTGATTAATTGATATAAATTTAGAAACCGGAGGTGCTAGTGGCTATACTGCCACCTCAGCTGCAATCGAACAGTCTGATTTTGATGGTCCTTGCTGTTGTCAAGTGGGTCCTATCGGACCTCCTGGTCCTCCAGGAGACGATGGAGAGGATGGACTCGATGGAAAACCAGGTCTAGATGGTCCCCCGGGAGAAGATGGTCATCTTCTACCGCCACTAGGCATCCAACCGGAGCCATGTATGATTTGTCCACCGGGGCCACCGGGACCAGTTGGTCCAATGGGTCCGAAAGGACCTCCAGGGCCAAGAGGAAGTCCAGGAAACCCAGGGCCGGTGAGATTTTATCCGTTACATTTCTTTTTTAATAAAAAAAAGATTAAATGTGAGGTTTAATAGAAAAGTAGAAAATTGATTCTTTATTAAAAAAATTATTACTGGAGTTGGAAAAAGTTTTAAAAAAATATTTAATTTTTAAAAATTTTCTCAACTTTTTTCAGGACGGCAAAAAAGGCGAACCTGGTTTGCCAGGACCTCATGGACCTACAGGACGAACTGGGAAGCCTGGACCGCAAGGACCAAGGGGGCCCGATGGACGTGTCATTGTGGTTAGTTCTAATTTAACTCACCTTGGAAGCTGGCTGAGCGTTGAAAAATCAACATTATCAAATTATAAGAAATGGGCGGAGTTTGATGGAAGAAGCAGATTACGGTAGTCTAGCGTTAAATTTAGAGATTTAAAAGTGGATAGTTGCGTCGAAAATTTTGGCAGCCAGGAAAGAGGAAGAATAAGAAACGAACGTAGTCTGAACTCGAATATTTTGTGCCTTGCGCGAGGACATAAACAGATTAGACAGATGGCTGAAGTTTAAAAAAAAGAAACCGGGACAATTTGAACAAGAATTTAACCTGTCTATCGTATGAATTCAAGGTATAGAAATGGAAGTCTTTTTTAGAAGTTAGAAAATCTCATTAGAAATGACGGCTGAACATTTCCGGCTGAATGACAAAAATCGGAACAAAGTTCACAAAAATTATTCCGCTGGTAAACAGAAAAAGAACGTGAAGATGATGCTATACGGAATAGTACAACCTGGTTCATCAGACTGATTTAGATTTTTTACATTTCCCATTGGGGGTATTTTGAGATCTAAGATAACCTGCGAATTTGACATTGAACTTTAAGTAAATGTGGGTATTGATAAGTAATATACAAAAAATAAAAGGGATAACACAGCCCACCTCAATTACTATGAGCAGTTGCACTCCTAGTAGAATATTTAGTAGAATAATAGAAAACTTAGGAACATCTGTTCTACTTCTCTCAATTAATTTTTCACTTAATCAAAAATGGTCACCACCCTCACTTTCCAATGACATTTCTAATTACGTTTCTATACAATTCTCAATCTATTGACTCATTCAGGCAAATAAACAACTGTTTTCACTACAATTTTTAATCTTCTTCAATTCAATTTTAATTCATTTTTCAATTCTGAGATCCAAGTTGATGAAAATATTAATCGCATGATGGGGGACAAGAGAAATGATTATATCTTTCAGGTTGCGGGACCACCAGGACCACCAGGAGCCCCAGGACCAAAAGGACAGCCAGGAATTAAAGGAATAAAAGGAACAGATGGACAGCCAGGTGCTCAAGGACTTCCAGGACTTCCGGGAGGTGGGATGATTTTTGCATTTTTGTGTGGATCGAAAAATGATGGGAATTTACGAGTTTTCTTCTGGTTTTATTTTTTTTCTGTTAGGGTAAACAGGAAAAATTTCGTTGAATTATTGGGAAATTTTTTCTCAACGTTATCGGAGAAATGCTGTAAAACAAAAACCAATAATGTCCCAAAAATGTTACTTTTCAGTTCACTTTTGTTTGAGTAAAAGGTTTTTTTTAAATACGCTGTATTTCTTCTTCGGAAAATTGGCAACCAACAGTCAGATTTTTTTAAAATTCTAATATTTCCTCAAATGTCCTTAATTTTTCTCATCTCTGATTTACCCTAATAGGTTGAGGCACAGGAACAATAGCCACCACCTATAAAAATAGCGTGCACTTTTCACTTTTCATTGAACTCAAAGTATCTGCAAATACCTGGTATATCCTGCAATCCCAAACGCTCTAGCTTCTTTTTTATACAGCTATTCATTATTTTCTGTTAATAGGACAAAAAATCATAGAAATAAAAATAATTAAGTAGAGAAGTGGAATTTTATTCTCGTAATTCCTGTAGTAAAAGTGCAGCAAGATAAGCCAATGACAGGATTATATGCAGATGTGTATGCTGTTGTTGTGTGATAATTAATAGAAAGCGGAAGCAAAGAAGGAAGATTACGGTAGAGAGAAGAAGCCTTTTCTATTATGAGATGTGATATAGTTGAGCCATAGAAAATCCGGATGTTATTCAGTTATACAACTTGTTAATGATAACATGGCTCAATAATGATCTCAATAATTTATCAATATTCTTCCGTAATTAACAAACGCATTAAGTTATAAATAATTTGTTTAGCTGAAGAGAAAATCATCATTTCTTTTCACTGTAAAATAGACCTATTAAAAACTGATTTTTTTAAATTGTATACTTTAAGTTTGAGCTAGCAAAATAAACAGTGATATTTATCCAATATTTAACTTTTATTGGTAGCTATTTGCTTATTTTGCCAACTAATAATCAAAAAATTAATTTTCATAGAAAATTTATCAAAAATTGCTTGGTTTCTTGACCCAGTTCCAATATCGGAAAAAATACATTTGGAAAATTAGAAAATACACAAAACACTACATCATTTGCTATACATGAAGCATAATCTTTTCCCCCTTTTTAGTGAATTGCATATTTGTCATAAAGTATAGCCGGACATGAGACGGTGAAACAATAGGCAGATAGGAATTTGCAAATCGGGGGCGATTAGAAAAATTTTTGTGCGACAAACAGGATTTTACAATTTCTGATTGAGTAAAGATCAAGACACGGTTAATGTTTGTACTATGGCAGTTGAACTATTGAAATAATTCTGTTTGATTTTATTTTTAAAATTAAGTACATAAAAATGGAATAGGTTTTCCTACACTCGTTCTTTGAGTAGCTTGAATTTTGGAACCAGGAGGCATAACAAAAACAAGTAATCTGTTAGATAGGGATTCAAAACATGCGCATTAATCCCTCGAGACCAATCTTTGTCCAAAATACGAGACAAATTTAAGGTTCAAAAAAAATATTCCTTACTTAAACTATTAATTTTTTTTACTTTAAGGTTTTTAAAGTTAAACAAAAAATTAAAGTTTTTTTTCACTTGCTTTTTTGACATTTGTGTAGAAAAATATATTGATTAATATATAAGAAAATAGCTCTTCTTAAAGTTTTTCTTTACGTCAGAGATTTTTTATTCCCTCTATTATTCTCTAGAGTTTAAAAATGTCCTCTTGGACAGTTTTTTTTTTCATTTATATATTTCAAACCCACCGAAAAAGACGATAGTGGGCATTATCTTCTTTTCTACTCTGTGATCAGCTAACTGATTCTTTCTAAGGAAAAAAAAGATCAAGAAATTACGAGCTAAACAATTATGGCTAGTGGTTAACTATATATTTAATGGGGAGATTAGCCTAGCTAGTAGCTGTAAAAAATATTTAATTTCACACAGTGGTAGTCACAGAAAAGATATTATATATCTAATTGAACGAAAACATATGAAATAAAGGAGAAAAATTTTAAATTATACAAATTAATTAAAGTAATCCTACCTTTCAAAATCATATTACATCCTTTCCAAAAACATAATTGGTTTGTCCATCGATTAGCAAAATTGTTTTGTTTCGATCCTCCCAACTCACCCGCCCACCCCGTCTTATATAGGCGACCCAGTTTTGATCTGAAGATTAAGACATGAACTAAACTGGTCGTTGACGTATTTCCTTATCACTACAGGAAAAAAAAAGATTAGGGGAGGAAGGAGCAATCTATGAACAGGAAAATATTGTTCTGTATTGATAGCAATTGTCTTCTTCCCCCCTAGGCTCTTCCGGTAATGCATTTGATAGAGTACAACATGGATTTGATAATATTAATAGGAGGTTCAGAAAACACATCTGCAGGAAAAAAAGAGGGCAAAAAAGAGATGGTTGATATGTTCTGTACGGAAATATAATCGGTTAAGCCTTATAATATTTAAATTATCGTTTAGTTCCAAAAGTCAAAAGTAGTCAGACTAATCTGTTTTTACTTTTAATAAAATTGACTGGTTGATAATCTATGTCTCAGAAGGTGTTAGATCTATTTTTAGAAGTGTCTACCAATGTTTGCATGTTATTAAACAGGGTGGACTGATTATCCGAAGATGAGCTTATTTGATCTTTTTCTGATGGCATCATACCATTTTTTTTACATTTCTTTTGTAAAAAAATTATAAAAATTCCATGGATTTTTTTTCTAATTTAGCTCTCAAGGAAAAGTTATTTTTCTAAAATTGTATTATTTTTTATTGTTGAAATACATGAATACAAAAAAGTTTTATCTAAAAAACTGTTTTCTTGTTCAGCTCGTTCATCTTATCAAACGAAATCAGCATGACCAAAAATCCCGACGATTCTGCACTTTTTCCCTTGCACATGGAAGTCTTTTTAATTATATTCAACGTAATTCACCGTAGGAAAAGGAAGGGTACCGCTTATCGAACTGAAAATATCAGAAAAACCATCCAAAGAGCTTATCATGCCGTTTTCATGATGCTAAACACGTGGAGAAAACATACTAGAGCACTTTTAAAATAACCGACAGAAAGGGGTCGTTATTAAATTTTTTAAAATATGTTTGATTTTGGTTATTTTTTTTTAAATTATTAAAAAAAATGATTAATTTTAAACAATTTGTTAAACAAAGGTGCAAGCTAAGTTGTTTGCCAAGACTATTATTGACTTTAACCGACTAACAAAAACATATTTTTTGATACTGGAAGAGTCATATCAATGGCTGCAAAACTTATTTTATGTTTTCCTACTTATATCTGTTCTATCGTTTTGATAAGTAGAAAGAATTATATTTAAAACAAGCTATTACATGTATCAGTCTTATCATTACCAGAATGAGCAAGTTGTCCAAGATGATTTCCCACGCAGTCTAATTTTTGAATGTATAGGAGATATGATAAATGGGAGACAGTGGGCGGTAGGAGATGTGAAGAAATATTAACGAAACTTTCGGCATCATGTCGTGACATTTACTATGAAATCAGTACCAATTTTATATCATTTCCAAAAACAATCTAAGGGTAAAAACTTAACAAATTTCAAAAAAAAAAAAATGTTCAGCCTATATTTATTTTCTTCCTTGTAATATTCTTGAAAATTTTTTTTTAAATTAGCGAGAACAAAAAAATGAAAGTAGTTAATAAATTACCTCTAGATTCATCTTGAAAGAAAATCTCAATGTTTCATCTTTTTTGTATTTTTCTTTTTCCTTATTATTAAAATATATGTAAAAAAAATCAATTTGGATTATTTGGAATCTCTAGCAATTTAAATAAAGTCAAAAAAAAATATTTAGAGAAGGAAAGAGGAGTTGACTCTTCATTAGTAGTGGTAATTTTTTTTTTAAATCCGCGCGAGAAAAAAATTCAAAAACTCACCTTGACTCATTGTTTTTTCTTTGACGTGAGGAGAAAGCAAAGTAGTTACTTGATATCTATTGTTAATGACTAACATCGTCTCCTTATGTATGTGTCTGATTACGGCGAGATAGAAAGAGAAGAGATATCCAACCCGACCGGGCCGGTTCACGTGATATGACCCGATCTCTCCTCCTCTTTCTCTTCGACCGAAGGATGATGTGCATCTACGCAATAAGACAAATTGTAAGACAAGATGCTTAGTCAAAAACGATAAGGAGACTGAGGAACGGAGAAAGTGACGTAGATAAGGTTTTTCAGCAAGCAGGATGACAAGAGAACATGGGAGCAGTACGTAAAGAAACAAGCTATTGATAGAACGAGAAAATTGATGACGAAGCTCCCGGTGTTCCTGGCAGGGGGGAAATGGATTTACAGGATATTTTTATCTCCAGTGGTGTACAAAAAAAGTACAAAACCGTGCTAGATATGGAAATACTTTTTTTGCAAAATATTTTGTCACTTGGGATGAAAACAAAATTGAATTAGCACCATAAAAAACATTTTTTTAGAAATGAATAATTTTGAATGAAACCTTCGTATAAAATTTTTCTTGCAGTCCAGAAAACTTTAAATCAAACTCACTTTTATCCTTCTGTTTTTGTGATGTTCCCCCACCTCAAGCCGTTAGACAGTCGGGAACGGGAAATATTGAGACAGCGATATCCTTTCGATACCGTAGAGAGTCTACGCAAATTTCAATCATCTCTCCGCGCATTTGAATATGCTAATGGAATTATTGTCGTAAGCAGGTATCTATACGGAATAGTGGAAGGCTATAAGTGTGTTTTGGTGTATTAAGAGAGAAAAGAAAAACGGATAGTCTATTGACGGAAGTCGTAAAAAAACTTCCACACGTAGTAAGTCCTTGACTGTGCTCTCTCACCGCGGCTAACTGTTTCGTAATTAGTCGTTAAAAATATGTTTAAGACATTTTTTTTCCTTTTTCGACCTACTGAGGAACCAATGAGCTGAACGAATAAAGAATTTTTTCATAATTTTAGATCATGAATAAAATTTCTCAAAATAGAAAAATAAAAAAAGGGAAAGGTTAAAAAAAGAACATATTTTCAAAATGATGGACGGTGAAATAATATTTCTTAGAAGATTTTGTTGTTTAAAATCTAAATGGAAACAATTTTTTTTTTGCCTTGAATAATGAAAATCTAGAATTTTTTCCAACAAAATGTTTAAAAATTTAATCAGTGTGTACCAGGGCTGTGCGAATTTGGGTTTTTAAGTTCGAATCGAATTCGAACTCGAGCTTGATCCCTCCAAAAAATATCGAATCGAATTCGAACTCGAACTCGAATTTTTATAAAAATCAAGTTCGATTTTCGAATTCGAATTCGAACTTGATTATTTCAACTCGAATCGAGCTCGAACTCGAAGTTCGAATTCGAAAAAATCGAACTCGAATCGAGCATTCGCACAGCCCTGGTGTGTACACTTTCAGAACTGTATTTTCTATGTCCTAATCTTCTACTTCCAGCTAATCCTTTCATCGCATTGCCTTAATTGAAAAAGGCTTCAAATTCAAAGATCCGTTTCTTCCCCTTACGTAGTTGCAAAATTAGGGACGAAGGAATTCTGCGCAATCTCTGTTTTGCAGCATCCGCAAGATTAGAACACACTTCGGTATGTTCTGATCGTGCCGCGCAAAGCAGGCCAGGTGGATATCTGATTATAGATAATATATTATCAATTAGGAGTTTTGTCTCGTAGACAGAGGGAAAGATATAGGGAGAAAATAAGAAAAAATGAACTAATAGTAGTAGAATTTCGTCTTAACATAGATTATTTTTTATAAATTTTTATATGCCTTTGACATTTTTTATAATGTTGCGATGTACTTCCGCTCATCTTTTCTATAGGATGAGCATTTTTTTTAGGTTTTTATTTTTTAAAATATTTAGGATCTATCCAACTCTTTATCAATAAAAAAAATTAAGGATTGATTTATAAATTTGATTTTCAGAGCCCGGTCTCCCAGGACCTGATGGAAAGGATGGCAAACCAGGAGAACGCGGTCTACAGGGAGCTCCAGGAACTCGGGGAACCTGCGATCACTGTCCTGTACCTCGACTACCACCAGGATATTAAATTTTTCGTTTTGGTGATTTGTCGCTTGTGGTATCTATTTATTACAAAATAAAATGTTTTTAAATAAAAAATTCGCAGCAATAAATAGTACAGACGGAAGTGTAGCAAGAGCGTGAATAAAGATTGTAATAATCTATGTTTCATTGATGATGCGCGTGAGCTTCCTCTATAATTATCAATGGAGTCTAATCCGAATAGATGGGAGCAATCTGTGTACACTGGAAGCATGAAAGAGGCTCCATTCTATTCGGGAAAGGATATCATTTAAAAAATTCTCCGAGCTGTTTAATAGTTTGTAACTTAATAAGCCGAATTAGAATTTTTTAGCATATTTTTTGGTCAAAATTAGGTCAAAAGACTTTAATAGCCAATGGATGGAATTGGAAATATTGAGGTAAGTCGTATTGACGGCGCATTAACCGGTTCAAATTTGTGCTCTAAGATAGTTTTTTCGTATCATGCCTAGAAAACTTAAAATTAAATCAAAATAAGATCTAATAGGTCATCATGATATCTGTGAAATTAGCTGACGAAGTAGAGCATAAGAAGATAATTTATAGCACCTACTGTTCTTAAAATGATAAGAAAAAACCTTCACATTAAGAAAAAAATTTCGCTGTCTCAGAAAACCAGTTCCTGTTTAAAAAATTGTATGATTCCTGCTCTTTGTGGTTTCTTTTCTCCCTTTCCTCTTATTTCTAAAGCTATCGGTAGACTCTATTTTTTTCTACTTTTTTTTAATCAATATTTCCGTCTACCTGCAAAATAATCTTTGGTCATCTTCCTGTGTTTTGTGTTTAGACCCAATGTCCTTTCGCCAACTTCCATTAATGACCGCGCAGAGACAGACTATCTTGAGAGAATCGCCGTCGCAGCGACCAGATAAGGTCATTCGGGTACAAACTTTCTGGTGTACAACGGTTTCATAAATAAACTAGAAATAGGTAGAGGTAAGATTAATTTGTTTATTTTGTTAGCTCATTAGTTGTTTATGATGAGGTTAAACTGAAATTGAATAAACTAATGCTGACTTTGTTTTGAGAGAAAGAGATGATTCAAGACGAAGAACCGTGTTCTGGAAAAGGTCGACTGAAAAAGGGACATCGGCTACGAAAAAATAACTTCAATTTAGGAAAAAATTTAAGAGATAAAAAAATAACTAAGAAATCATAAATCCTAAGATTTCATTGAAAATGATTTCCTTATTAGTTTCTAGATAATTATCGATAAACAAATTTTTAACTTCTGGTCCAACCCAGAGGTTGAATGTATCCTTTTAACTGTGGGATTTCTCTTTCAATCCTTGCGAGCCGTTGTGGTGGTAGTCGTTCCTTCTACTGAAGTATAAGTCATTAGTTAGAAAAGAATTCGCAAAAATGAAAAGTTGGAAACTGTAAATGATTCTCATTTTTTAAATCTATCGACCCTGAATATTTTTGAAAATTTTGAACCTGTTTATTTAATTGAGAACCAAAATGAACAACAGAAATAAGAATAGTCTTTCTTCCAGACCATTTTGGAGTACATAGTCCACGACGGCATCGCCTTCCAGAGAGATAATGAGGTCTTTCGCGTAAAACTTCATCTCTTCAGTGGTCCCATAAACATAACTGGAAACAATATTAAAATTAAAATAAATTATATGACTTACGAGTACAGCTGTCTCTCCTCATTAACTATTGTTGTGATATTCAGTCTTGACGTCGGAACACAACCATTTCGAAAGGAGAAGGTAAAGACAAGAGACATCTTCGTAGTGTTGGTATAATCTTCATAATAGTAATCGGAATTTGACTCTTGTGTATCCAATATCGTCGTTTTCACTTCACTTCCATCCAACCAATTTGTTCGAATAAATCCAGTCTTATCGATTGTTTTCATGAAAAGAAAACTGGAGAAAACAACTTCCAGTAGGTCAACTCTATGAAATAAAAATGTTCTAACTCTTCCGGAGAATCGCTGAGGTACGGCGGACTCATAGTTTTCTTTACTATAAACAAGAATTATAAGAAAACAGAAGGAATCACGTGTACGTTGCAAGAAGTGTTTCGTTAGAAACAGGAGGCCAGCCACCATAGATTTCGACACGTTGACCCTGAAAAAAAAACTGTCTCCCACCTGAACATATTAGTCCTTTTCTAAGTAAAAAAATGTTAAGAAAGTTAGAAAACTAAATTTTTAACCATCCTGAGCAAATCAATATTGCAAAAATCATGTCCAATTTGATCAGATTGCCACTGTCTGTTATTTGATTACTTCTTCCATTTAGTGCCAGACTCCAATCAAACCTACAGGAATATCCCACAGAATAGACGAAATGCTTGCCAGCACAAATTCGTCATCATCATGTTCAGAAATGTACACGTAAGCTTTTGGAAGGTCCTTATTGTCATAATATATTATATGGCGGTTTACTGGATAAGTCACAAAAAGACTATCATAACCTTCGGCTCCTGAAACAACATGAAAATAAAAAAATTAAAATTTTAAAAAATACGCGAACTGTCGAGTAGTAGCAATCTCCCAAATCCTCCGTCGGTTGGATCTTTCAAAACCTCTTGCACATGGATAGAAAGACTTTTGACTCGGTATTCACCATTGGCACAATAAATGTCTGCTAAGCTAAAGAAAAAATTAAAAATAAGGAACAATTTCACCTGCCAACATTATTCATGGTCGCAGTTGTTCCGTTGAAAATAAAATATGATGACAATAATTGTGACTTCACCTCTTTTGGATATTTGGCCCAATAGGGCAAGTAGACGAGGAGCTGAAAAACACCTTTCTTAGTTGAATTTGTGAGTAACAAATTGTTCGTATTGACCAGAATACTGTGACCAACCTCATTTTCCGGAATAATTGAATAGGTAACACCCTGCTCCCATGTTCTGATATTGATAAAAAGTGGCTCGTCGCTGGCTGTCACATGGATCGTTTCTATCTTTTTGAATGGTTCAACTAAAAAGTAAGAAATTCTTAAACACTTTTTACATGGGTGCCTTGTGATCGACAAATACTCAATTCCTCCAAATCCATAATCCATTGAATTTAATTCGACGAATAATGTAGGTGGAGGAACAATGAAAGTAGCAGAAAAATTATGTTCGTAGTTAATAAAAAAAAAAATTAATTTTAATAATAAACTACGCCAAAAATTCTCCATTCTCTGATGAAAATGAATTGAATGAAGTAAATGAGGGGTCAACAAGATTGGAAATATTGACTCGAAAGTAATAGTTTTTAGGAATAGTGAACTGAAAAAATGTTACAAATTATGCTCTAATAATTTCGGTTTTTGCTTTTCACTGGCTCCCTTTTATTTACTTTCTCTTTAATTCTTGAAATTCTCCTTTCTGAGACCCTTGAATGGTTGTGACACAATAAGAGCCTTTTGACTTCTTCCTATCAACGGAAAAAATAAGTGTAACGAGTCTTTTCTTACGAAGTTAGAGCTAAAAGAATTTAAAAACCAGTGAGAAAATAAATTAAAGAGAAAGTAAGAAAAACCTGTTGTCTGAACATATAATTACCGTTTCTCTACAGTAGCCTGTCAGTTTAAAATTCGTCTTCACATATTCTTTGTCTATTTTAATTTCCTTTGTTTCGCAATCTGAAATCTAGTTAAGTCAACAAATTTTGAAAGGATTGACCTATAAATTCGAACTCGCATTTGATTAGTTTCATGGATAATAAAACTAGAAGAATTATATACGGCATAGCAGGTTGGACGAGAAAGTAATTATGGAGGGAAGGGAGAAACACCTGATGATTATTAACCAGAATAATGTCCACGATCTTGTCAGTTGTTCATAGATTAGAGTATAGTTTAACCATGTTTTTAAATTACTCAGATAATACCAATAAAATTACGGAAATACAAAAAACCATTAAACGTAAGTAGGATATTTTTAGAGAAGGGTAAACCTAAAGGACTGGATAATCTGTCTGTAATTGACATCTCGGGTCAAAAAGGTTAATAGTATGCTTTCTGATGATAATTAAAAATCATCCTCGACTTTCATAATTAAAAAGTTTTGCTAATTTACATCTGCTCTCAGGAATGTCAAAGTTGTAATAACGATAACAGCTGCTTTCGTATATGCATGGAATGCCCAACTTTCAAACTGCCATCTACCGAAACAACCAATCTGTACTCCATTTCACTGTGTATTTACGTGGTATTAGGACTACTGATTAATGTCTTCACTTGTTTTTGTATTATCTATCGTTCACCTTCCAATTGGAAAATGTATCGATGGATATTACTCATACATCAGATATCTATTCTTTTTGTAGATATTAATGTAAGTTAAAAAAACAAAAGAAAATGGATATTTTTCAGGTATGGATGTCCATCCAGCCATATTTACTCCTTCCAGCCCCAGCCTGTATAATTTATGGACCTATCAAATATCTTCCCTTCAACGTGTGCCGTAATTCTATTGTAATTATTGTAATTACTGCAGCAATATATGCAATCACCATGGCACATTTATACATCTATCGCTATATGTCAATCAAAGGTCATCGAAGTATCTGGGAAATGCCTCTAGTTCTAAGGATTTTTTATGTTGTACTTTTTATAGAAATATTAACCGTTATTATCATTATCTACATAATGTATGAGCCAAGTGATAATTTACAGGTTTTATTATTTTGTTTGTTTAAACACATTTAGTCCTTCACCTGTATCACGGAAGAGATTATTCACCTGTCCAATCTGTGTTCCTATAACTTTGACAAGGTTATTCAATATGGATTATATCCTCTACTCGTCATTGCAATCGAAGTTGTCATATTTGTTCCTGTTTTTACCCTCCACACCTATCGTTCCATTAAGCGAATGACTATTTCGAAGAAGACCAAGAGAATGCATAAGAAGTTCTTTTTTCAAAACTCAGTCCAAGGTTTCTTATCTTGGTTTGTTCTTGTATTGATCATTCTATATTTCCGAGCTTCTTCTTTTTTTCGTGAATAAATTTGGAACAGGTAAGACTTCTTTAGTTAACTGTCTTATATTTAGAATCCAATTACATAGTCATTGGTGTAGTGGCATCGTACGGAGGAGTAACTTCGCTGGTGCTTGTAGCTATGAACAAAATCTATTATTCCTGGATTTTTGAAGCAACCAAAAAGTTTTTCAAACCTGCGGAAAACACTTCTATTCATTTTATCTTGCCTAATCCACATTCATGAATAGAAATCAAAAATTATGTCCTTACTGCCCAGCAACTTAACACAGAACAACAGTTTCAAACGGTTACGTCATCTCATCCATTGATAATATTTGTTCCCCATTAGGTGAAACAAATTATAGCTGTCTAGACAATAAATTGAGAGGAAAAAGTTGTTTTATAGCTCATCGAAGTTAAAAATAAATTGTAATTTTGTATAGTTTTACAGCAATATATTCAGCTCAAAATTCAAAAAAACTCCGAAGGAATAATTTAATTTTTTTTTCTTCCTTTTTCTCTATTTTCCCCTAAGAATCAAATCATTTGGGTTACTTTTAACTAGAAAAAATTGAAAATTTGCACATTGAATCAACGTTTAGCCTTTCTATTTGTGAGAACAAAACATTTTTTTAGTTAAAATTTTACTACAATATTTTACTCCAACTCTATGCTGGCCCAGATTCGCTTGAAAAATCGAGTGTTATATTTTGAATCAGATTGATTATTAAGTCTGAAAAGGCTCGAAGACACAGTTGAAACTGTTCATTAGTTTGATCGAATTTTTATTTAACCTGGCTTCAAAACAAACGGAAAAAGCTCTATTTTATTTGAGAATAAATATCATCATTTCTTTCTTAAATCCCCCTGACCTTTCTAATTGCAAAGCCAGCAGCTTCTAAAGAAGGCGACACAAGTAAAGGCAAAAGTTCTCTCCATTCAGCCCCATTGACTTCTCTCCCACTAGGAACTTCCTTCTTCGGTCTAATTCTTTTCTCCAAATGTCGGAAGAAGTCACCCTTGAAACAGTTGACTTTGATCATAAGAAGAAGAATTATTATCTCAAAGGAATACATTGTCAAGTAATTCTTTTCTGAAATGTTTTTTTTCCAATTTCCGAGAAAAACTTATTTTTTTTAATGAAGCAGAAATTTTTGACTGCTTATGCAGGAAAATAATAAATAAATTTAAAAAACTTTTTCTTTATATATAATACTTAAAATGTTGTAAAACTACAGTGGTAATGATTTCTTCAATTTTTCTTTTTAATTTTCAGAACCTCACCGTTGGTTTTTCTCTATTATTGACACTTTTTTGGTCCACTCTCCTGTATTTTTCAATTTACTTTAAAGATTACTACAGGGTAATGGTCTGAATAATATCTTTAAAATTTTTTCAGGCTGGATTTGACAGTTTCTATATCCTCGTGACACTGTCTCTTCTCATTGGAGTAATTAAAAAATCACCCTGGTATCCCATTGCTTTTAATTTTTTCTACTTGATCGTCTATATCCTTATTTTGGCAGGAATACTTGCATCCGTATGGTTATGTCTGCTAACATTTTTCTTTTACAAGACGGATGGCAGCTGGGTAAGTCAATATTTGTGGAGCAATGAATTTTTCATTGTACCTTACATTAACAAAAATTATTTTTAATTTTTTAAATGTTTCCAATTCAAAAAAAAAAATTTTTTTTTGATCAATTTTTCTTTTTAACATTTGTTGTTTTCAGGCTGTTAGCTATCTTGCTTTCCTTCATTTTCCTTCAGAACTCAATCCCATCAACCCTGGAATTATTTGTGCTCTTTGCAAGATTCTTATCTTCATTAGTATGAGCAGCGTTAGGAAATGCTTTACTTACTTCCTGGATATTAAAAAATTCGAATATGCTAAGCATAGAGCCGAATTCGAAAAAGCTATGGCAACAATGGTTTTTAACCTGTGAACTTAGATTGTTAAATTAAAAATTTGAAATTAATTTTGATCCCATAAAGTTCTTCTCTCTAATATTTGCAGCAGTTCCTGCTCATTGTGACGTCGTCGAATGCCATTTCCGGCGGCTATTAATAGCCGTGTGACGACAAAAGACCTCATTACTTCATGAAGAGTCCGGAACATTCATTTTTGCCCTGTCTAAATAAGCCGATATCACAAAATTTGAATTCAGTCAAAGTTGTTCTGAGAGTCGCATTTCTGGTCGATCAATTTAAAATTTAAAAAATGATTAAAAAATCTTTATCTATTTTTATGGAAAGAGTTCATCCAATTTTTCTTCGTCCATATTGTGCACAGCCTCATAGTCCCGGACGTATTTAAAGGCAATGAAGACGATGTAGACGTAGTAGGCTCGGATAAGAGAGAGAATAGACATTAGGACAGTGAAATACACGGCACGTTCGGTCTGATTATGGCCTTCCTTCTCGATATAGACATGCCGGAAGTAGAAAATGTTCTAAAATTGTTTCTTATGAAACAGGAGTTTTAAATGGTTTGAAATATTTTAGAGTTATTTTTTTTTCTTTGAATGTTTCTTTTTTCATATGTTGTGTTATTATTTTTTTTAAATCCGAAGTTATAATTTAAAAATTCAAAGAAGTTACAAATCTACAAAAACTCACCCATAGCTGTTCTCCTTTCTCACTCTCCGTATAAGCCAAAAATATTCCAAGTGGAATTCCTATAATGCAAAAGACGAGACCCATAATTAACCAAATTAAACAGATGCCTACATAGTTGAAGGCATTTTTAGAAACACCGATGAAGAGCATCGTGGCGAAGATAAGTTGTACAATATAACTGCCTATCTGAAGGATATAAATGAGCGATTTTTAGTCAATTTGTTTTTTAAATAGCTTAGTTTGTCAATGCTATAATTTACAAGTAAAATAATGAAAAACATACTGAAAATAAATCTAATTCCCCGATAGATGTAGAGATATCGATAATCAAAGATCCAATGAGGATACAGCAGAAGATCTTGGCGGAAACCTAGAATTTAGAGAAGCTCTCTATTTCGATGATGATTTTCAATTTTTATAATTTTAACGATTTTTTGTTGTTGCTTTTTATAATTGGCCTATAATTTAGTAAAATGTAAATAATATTCTTCTAATAATTACTTACATTTTAAAAAATGATTGCTTGCTTTGCTGCTTTCATAAAATTAGAGACATTTAGATATACGGTATAAAAATATCATTTTTTTGCGTATTTTTTCTACTCACAATAGCATGAGTCCTGTGGCAGCAGCAATTGACAAAGTATTTATGGTCTAGATGATTAAATCCGTTGTAATCCGGTGGTCCACCATGACCTATATAATACTTAATTTTAAATGCTACAAAAATACCTGGAGCCTGGAAGAAATCACGAATGTTGGACATCTGTTGCTCTGAGAGTCTCTGCTTTCTATCTCTTTAATTAGAAGAGAGCATACGAAAAATGAGGGCAATAAGGTATGCAGAGGATCGATGGCAGCATAGAGCTACAAGAAAAGGGATTAGCGACTTACCGGAAAAAAAAATTTATTTATAGATTTTTTAGAATAATTGAATAATAAATCTAGCAATTACAATAAATAATGGAAAAATTAAAAATCTACTCCAAAATATAAGAATTTTAAGTGTCTAATTTAAAAAAAATATTTTTTAAAAATCATTTTAAATAACCCCCCCCCCCCCCCCCCTTCATAATAATTTCCAAATTCCCAAGTTAAGTTTTCCTAATTGAAAACAGGAGTAAAACTATTTTTTAAAGAGAGAAACAACAGATAAGTAGCAGCTACTTTCAATAGATGGCTCAGTCACGATTTACATTGGATGGATGAGAGGCAATTTTGATCATGATTTGCTAACATAACACATTCGTATTTGGGGAAATGTAAGCTACTATCGCAAAATGTTAATTACTTATAGTGGTTTGTCTTGGAAGGACATACATAAATCAAGCCTAAAGATGGATAGGTGAAAAACGGAAAATTAGGAGGCAACGATTTCTCGACTTGAATCAACTATTTCACTAGACCTGGGGCCTCTTAAATCTTCAGCGAATTCAAATTTCTGCTTTATTTTAACTAATAAAAAATGTATATCATCTTTATTACACGCGAATAACCAGCAATGTACAAAATTACACATGTATTTCACTCCAAGGGTTCACTTTCCACCTTGATATCCACCTTCTTCGGCGAGTCATTGTACATTTTCATATCATTTAGATATAGATAACATCGATAGGTTACAATCACAATCCAATATTGACCGGCAGCCGCTAGGAAGAGGGTGGCGATGAGGGAGAAGCCGTTAACAGTGTAGGAATTCTTTCGGCCATGATAGTCAGCGGTAATGGAACGTGTCTAAAAGTGAGCTGTTTGGTTTAATTTTTTAGAGTCCATCGCGGCGAAAGTGATTTATGAAGCCGGTTGACGGATTGCTGTCACACGGGTAAAAGTAAGATATGAACAATCAAACAGACATTTAAGGTAGAAAACACAAATTGTTTAAAGAAGTCGTAAAATTGTAATATACAAGGGTTATTTTCCTACCATCCTAACCCTTTTATTATTTTTGGAGGTAAAAAATAATTTTGGCGTCATTATAGGATTCGCAAGCTTAAAACAAGTAATTTGAAGCTCCAAGAGGAAAAATGTAATCATTAAAAAAATCGCCGAAATGGCCTTTCGTGACACTTCAATAGCTACTTTATCCGATATAATCAGTTTTATTTTGTTTTGTTGTTCACGGAAAATTTCAGTAACAAGTTAAAATCGCTGAAAGACTCAATATCCTTGCGTAAATTTTATTATAAAATTTGTTTATACTTTTTCCCGATAATTTCTGAGGTTTTCTATTTGGGAAAAATATAAAATGC
Organism: Oscheius sp. DF5120; assembly: GCA_932521415.1. NCBI lineage: Eukaryota > Metazoa > Nematoda > Chromadorea > Rhabditida > Rhabditidae > Oscheius > Oscheius sp. DF5120. The sequence goes on along the minus strand of OW051465.1, from coordinate 971,344 downwards.
ACAACAATCGAAAAATGTTTTATAGTTAAAACGACGTGCTACTCACTTTTACGTAATTTTGTCCGCACACCATTCGTTTGGTTTACGTAAAATTACGTACCATTTCCCATTTAAAACTAGATGAAAATTACCCGTTGTCGAATCAATCTAGTATAATTTTTTCACCAAGTAACTTACAATGCTATCAGGTGAAATCACCGTTACGATGATAGAGAGCGGAATCAGACACAGAAGCACAACTAGACCAAAAGTAACCCAGCAGAAGAAAATGAACACAACTTTAGCATGTTGCAGTCCGATGCCAATTAGCAGAAATATGGCCATTCCCAAATGGATGACAGGGAAGATTATCTGAATTTTCTAAATAAAATTTTTTTTGAGAATGTTTTACATTGTAAATATTATCATTAACGCTACCAGAAGCCAGTTGGAGAGCAATAGAAAGGACCATTGAAAAAAGCGAAAGTAAACCGACGATGATGGCAGCTACCTGAAAAATGTTAGATAATTCTTTAATTAAGGAATAAAGGAAACTAGCTGACTGGAAAAATTCAAAAGTGAGAATGGTCTAATCAATTGGAAATACACATCAAGAGTAAATTTCTATGATGAAAAATTGACAAGAAAATAATAAAGATTTCGCAATAGTGCTGTCGGAACAATATCTCCCTTCACTCACCCTACTGTGAATTTTACAGCAACAACAGCAGTTGCACAAGTATATGGGGTTATAATGGTGAAAATATTCCATCTGCATTGATTTCCGATTCCTTTCTGTAAATAATTTTTATTCATCTTTTAGCAACTTACCTATATCCATCGGATAGGGGTACATTTCTGTTTCAATCGGAATTTTCTGTTTTTTTTTCTAAAAGTGAAATCGATAGCCGACAATGAGAGCTATGAAACGGCAGAAGAGAGACCACCGGAGATTGAAAGCAGATGAAAGGAAGGACTGTTTTTAATTAGTTTGCTGTGTGAAAACGAACAAAATTTAAGGAATTTTCAAAAACCAGAATTTTTCTTTTTATTTCGATAAAAAGGAAACACGGCAGAATAATTCAGATAAAATAATAGTTTTTTTTGATAACTTTTTTTATTTTTTAAATGTAATATTTTTGTGGAAAAAAATTATTGCTAAGAAATAAAAAAAAAGAAACAGCAATTTATTGATGTAGGAATTATATGGATTTTTTCTTTTGAATTGTCCAATTTTTTAAAACATCTGAGTTTTACCAAAAAAAATTCTCATAACTAAATAAAGAAAAATACTTTTGAACTTTTGGTTTTTTTATAACTTTCTGAGTATTAGATGCCGCTGTATAAACAAAAATGTTTAAAAATAATTATTGTCTTATTAAAAACGTATTTTTGAAAAATTCTAGAAATTTTTAACTATTTTTTCCGCCGTTCTAAAGGTGGGAAAATTCTATTTACTATTCTTTCCGTCACACGAAAAATAAGGCAATCAGTCTCAAATGTCATTGGATGTATCCAATAACTTCTTCTCCGGAAAACGAGCGACAAGAAAAACAAAACTAAATGCAGCCGAGCATAAAATTGCTTTTTCCTTCAATTTATTCTGTTTGCGACAGAGAACATGTTTTTCATAAAAAAACGGATGGAAAACATCATATAAGAAATATTTTTAGTTCAAATTATTTCGAATTCTTTAGGACAAAAACTAGCCCCCTCTCCCCTTAATTAGCCACAATTAGGCATAAAATTAGAGTAGATTGTATTAATAAAATACAAAAGTGAAACTTAAATGAAACTTGGGAAGACAAATCCAACTAAATCTGATGGAAAACAAAGCAAAATTTTCATATTGATGTAAACAATTATAGTAATTGTATGTTAAATTATAAAATTGAACATTTAAGACTCAACAAGAATGGGAATAGCTTTTCTAATACTTTATTCGACTCAAAAAGTTACTTATTTTGAAAAAAAGAATTAGTCAATAATCCAGCAAAAGAGGTATTTTCGACGCCTTTCAAGCCTTCTTGGTTATTCGACGGCTCTCCGTAGTAAACAAAAGCATAAAAAGCACGAAGGATAGGCTCAAAGACCAGAGAAGAAATGAAAATGAAATGAAATGAAAACATATCCGTCGATAGGACAACAGATGTGCATGTGTGTATGTGTGTGTGTGTGCGGGGCATTAAATGCGAGACCACGCCTCTCCTCCTTGACGCTTTATTATTAATCCAAGAGCCCAGGGGCTTGGCATCATTAGTATATGAATAAATAAACCTAAAAGTCTTGGATAATAACTGGGGAGTATTTTTGATTATCATTTTATAATAGCACAAAGATAATAAAGAGTACAAACGAAAATGTCCCACATGCAATTACTTCTCGCGCTTTCCTTCCATGTTACACAAAGTGTCAAGTTGAAACCAAGCCAGATGCATTTCATGGCAAATGTTAATAGAGTCAGGTGCAATTTGAGGCAGAGGATCTCATTCTTCCTTTCTCTTGATATAATAAAAAAAGAGAGCGCGGATAATCAATAATAGAGTGCCGGGTGTCTAATGACCTTCTGGTTTATCGCAGTAGTGTGTGAACAAAGAGATTATAGACAGCTGGGGGTAAAAAGCAAAAACAAAAGTTTCCAAGATTTGAAGAGATTCCGGACAATGGTATGTGAACAATAGACCAGCAAAGTACCTGAGATGCTGAAATATTTTGATTATTCACTTTATTTTTTTGTACTATCAAATCTATCATTAAAAACGTCGTAAAAATTACGTAACGGAAACTTTCCTGATCTAAATTCTGCTAAACTCTTGGCTCTTTATGTTTTTTTTTTCAGTTTGAGAATTCATAAAAAAAATGTTTAGTGCATTTATTAAAGTTGTTGAATTTTCTTATACTCTTTATAATCTGCCAAATAATTATGGCACTTTTTGACGGACATAACAATCCAGTACTGGATCAAGCAACAAAAGCACAAGACCAGGGTGATGAGTAATTGACTGTGTGGTTGGTGAGGAGGCTGAAAAAAATTATAAATTACAAAAATATATATACCCTCGCCCAGAATCCAAACAAATAAATCGAATAAGTAGATATTACAGTAATAATGGCCGCCAAAATAAGACTCAGAAGAGAATAAAGGAAGAAGAGATACATAATCCATGGCTTCTTTCTCCATGCTCCAGTCAACGCAATACAAGCGGCGATTAAATGAAGGATGTCGATAGCTATCTGAAAATGAAAGACATCCAGTAGAATAGAATAAGAGTTTTTAGCTTTAACTAATTGTTATATAAATGTTGCAGCATTTTCAGTAATTATTCACTCATTCGGAAATAAACTCTTGTTTAAAAATTAACAAAAACGATGTTGTTACTCTTTTTTGCTCTATTCAAAGACATTATCTAGGTTAAATAACGGAGGTACTAATTTCCTTTTCACTCAATCATTGAAAAACGCTTCTCCTAAAAGTGAGCTGTTCTTAGAACAAATTAATGTGGCCATCCAGATAATTTATTTATTGCCGAGCCGATCCCCGCCTCAGAAGATCAGATGGATACTTTACATTCATTAGATTGTGAAATATAGTTATTTTCGTAACACTTTCAATTCTTCCTGGAACGCTATTTCGATGCTCCCGTGTGACGTAAATAGGACACATGTGGATCGCGTGCTTTACGTCCGGCGCAGATCTCTGGAGAGTGCAAAAAAGAGCAAAGAGCTCACCAAAGGTTTCTGAATTGGTGGATGTACCATAACTATAATAAAATGCAAAGAAACACCAAGAAGACTGAGAATGGCTATCCAAATAATTGTTGTCTGAAAAAAATGCTCAAAATACAGAGTTACGTAGAATAATTATTTAATTCTGTCTAAATGTAAAAAAGAAGATAGGTTTTTCGTTCCATGGTATTCATATGTACTAATGGAAAAAAAGTGGTTACAAAGTTAATATTTTTTTTGCAGTTTAAAAATTATATACAATTAAATAACTCACCTTACTATGAACATCACATAAACAGCAACAATTATTTAAATATTTCTTTTTATCGTGATTGAATCCTTGCTCAATTATCATTTCTCCCCATTCTTCTGGTTTTTGCTGCGTCGTTCTATCTAAAAATTCCTATTTAACACTTGAATAAATTTAAAAAATACCTTCACAGTGTGGTGAATACATTAGATGTGACAAATAAATGGATGAAATAAAATTAGCTACTCTAGAAGGACGGAGCCAATCGATTCAGCAGGGGGACAGAACAAAAGTTTTACATTTTTTCAGTTCGGCTCAGAGCTCTGAAAAATATTAGACTAGCATTTCGAAGAACTGATTTATCCGCATATAGATAATACCCATCGACGCCCTAAGATTTTATGTATTTCTCATAAACCTCACTGAATCGATTCACGAGCTCAAAAGACTAATTGATCAAAGAATCGAACAGACCTCTTTAAAAAAAGGTAGGAAATTTAAAGAAAAAAAAGGCTATTTCATTATATAAAAAAATAGAGAAAACAACGCCATTCATAATATTTTATTAAATAAAATTTAAAATGGTTGTTTTGAATTTTGGAATTCTACTTTAGTTTTTTTATATATTTCGATTGGGAATGAAGGTAAGTATAAAAAAAGTAGGTTAATATTAATCAAAATATTATCTGTCATATTGAAAGGTACGAATTTTATGCCGTGTATTGTTGAGAAGGCTTCATACAGTGCATTTCATAATCCTTCAAATATGTGTGACACTTCTTAGCAATCATTGTGAACCAAAAATGCAGTAAAAATACAATACACAAGATGAATGTCAGCATTCCCTGGTTCTTAACTTCCTGAAAAATAATATTATCAAAACATTAAATCGGGATGATACTTGAGCTTCTGAGATAAGCATCAAGATAGTTAAACCGGTGACGACAAGGGCGAAGCAACAGTATATGAAGTAGGCGAGGATCATCCATGGCTTTTTATAAGCAATACCAGCCAAAGCGAGGACATTACATACTATTGGAATGATTAAGATGAAGACCTAAAAATTAATAAATCATACACCTTAAAATGAGTAAGAAATTTTCACACCTGTCACATTTTATTTTTACCTATATTTTCCACCTGATATATTTGATTATAATCTGCCATTGTAAATTATAAATGTGTCAGTAGCCGACGTCAAAACCTAATATACCACAAAGAACGAACCTCAGCAGGCAGACCGTGGGCAATAGCACCCACAACTTTACCAGCAAGAATACACAGCTGGATGATTGCGAGGACTGAGATGAACGTCTGAAAAAAGTGGAATTCTTTTAAGTTTAACAAATATAAATTTGATAGGCGACCCATTCGCGCGTTCACTGTTTGCATAACCTTTTTCATTTAAACACATTCTTTTATCAAAATATGTACTTTAGACCAATTTGTAAGTGAAAACTATAAGATGTATAGATATGTTTGTTTTTAAATTGTGAAATTAGAGCTATATGCTACTAAAATTATATTATTATATGCAAATTTGACCTAAATTGACCTAAAATATATTAGTAAATACTTTGTGCAATAATGTCTAAAATATGAAAAATAATGAGGAAATAGAATGTCAAAAATGAGTAAAAGACTAACCTTACTGTGAATGTTACAGCAACAATTAGTTATGTATTCCTTCTTCTCATGATCGAAGCCTTGAGCTATTCCAAGCTCAACTGTCTCACTGCTATTCTGATACATAGGAGGCTCTAAAAATTGATGAAAGCGAACAAAAAAATCCGAAATTATTTTGAATAATAAAACTTAAATTTTAATAACAAGTTTTTTTAACCTAATTTTTCTGTAATTTTCATTAAGTAATGATATATTATAGAAAATTATTTTAGTTAAAATTAAATGAAAAAAGTTGATATATATATGGAGTAAAGTTTTATTAGAACACTAGAGAAAGTAAAAAAAATAAAGCTAACTATTCTCGTAAGGTGGTGGAGGTTTCATATCTGATAAAATCGAGTTGAATCTTTGGGTTGCGAGGGAAATCAATTGGAAAGCCGAATATTATATTAAAATCAACTTCATTAGAAAATTAGATAGTTCACTTTAGCAAAAATGTGATTGTTGTAATTTTCTATAATTTTTTGTTGTTGTCAAAAATCTTTAGCGATATTTCAAATGTTTTGAGGAAAATTTTTTTTTCATTAATTATCGAGCCATTGGTTGTATTTATTTTAATAAATGAACTAAAATGGGAGCAGCAGAGGGGAGGAGCTTGAGCGCAGCTCCGAAAAATCGATCAAGTTTAGCCGTTATTTCCAATAGCTAAAAGAAAAAAAAATAAAAATTACCTAACTAACCGAATCAACAGTTCTCTAAAAACCATGAAACTAGCCATCTTTGAGTTTTTCTCATCGAAAATCCAAGAATTAGAATTCAGCATTCAAAGTTATGCTAGAACACATATTTTTTAACTCTAAATAATTTTAATTAGCAATGAACGTTGCTCTATTAACTATTTCATGGTAGAAGAGTCATCTTGTCCGAGAACTTTACTTCAGTCGATGAATATCATCTAACACTCGAAAAGTTATAAACAGGTATTTATGTAATTATTTCCTTATTTTTTTTAGCTATGACATCTTCAATGTATCTGTATACGCAAAAAAAATAATTTCATCATATACAACGGATATGTAATGTAGAGCCCGTTTATATCTTTACAATTTGGTTTAGCAGAAAATCGCAGCTACTTTCTAAAAAAAATGGATTAGCATTTCCTCTACTTCATATGGATAATCCTCTTCATTTTTTGTATTGTTCATAGTCGGTCTTACTGAAGTAACCGGGGGATGTTATGGATATTGTTGATGTTGAAATAAAGTTTTTATTCTATTCACAAATATCTCTGTTGAATAGTTGAAGGATTTCCCTTGCTATTTATAAACACAAAACCGCATTTAATCGAAAAATTAGATCGATCCGCATGCAGGTCTTATTTGGTTTGTCGCCACAGCAATTTTTTAAAATGTGAATACAACTAAAATAAATACTGAGAATTCATTCCAATATATACCGCAGCAAAAGTTCATAGATTATTTTTTCATCCATCATTTGTAGTCTACTGTGCCCTTTTCGCCTCTCTCTGATTCCCTTCATTAACGTCAGCCAGATTTTCCTATAAATACCCTGGTGTATTCTCCATTCGTTTATTTTCTTTCTTTAATCAACCTTCCTCTAGCGTCTCATTTTTATTTCATCTTTTTAATTATTTCGATCATTGATCTATTTTCAGGTAATTTATCTTCTTCGAGCTAATAGCAGTAGGCTAATTGAGCAACTTCGCCTTTTTGTCACTGAATGCTACACCCTTCTACGCATAAAGAAAAAATGACAAGTTGCGACAGCTGTCAACATCTGGGTAAGGGAAAAATGGAACTGGGGGATTTTGATTTCTAAATAAATACATTTTTTGGTTTTAGTCTCTGGTCTCCCTGACGGTTTCAATCATCATCGTGACAAATACCTTGTCTTTTGCTTTTGTGGAAAGATCCATTCTATCGTAAGATACTTTTTTTTCACTCATAACAATTTTTAGATAGCTGGCCGAATTCTCGGCACAATTATAAAAATTTCAGCTGTCTGTGGTGCTTATAGTAGTAGAGAAAACAATGATGAACTTGCGGTAAAAAAGTTTTTTTTTAATATTATATATAACATATAAAAAGATATTTTCACAACTTAATTAACAAGTTGAAAAGTATTTTAGACAACAATCTATCTCCTCCAGGTCGCCTTGGCACTTTGTTTTTTGCTCGGGATAACGTACAAAAAATCCTGGCTAGCATTTCCATTCCTCGCTTGGATGATGTTGGTGCTATCATTTATGATCATTGGTGTACCTGTGTTATTTATCATAGCCCTGATTCCCTATGATGAAAACACTTTGAAATTTTTAGTGGACAATTTGCAAGATCCAACAGTCACAATAGCTACTGGTACGTCTTTTTTTTTAATGAACATCTTTAAAGTTATTTTTTTCTTAATTCTAAAAATTTTAAATATCAAAGTCTCTAAAAATATTTGAAATTTGTATTTTTTCGTCAACAAACCAAAAAAAATTATACTTTTTCTAGATGTCCACAAGCTTTTTTTCATAAGCGGTATCGTCCTATTAATCCTCGGATTGTTTCAATATTGGATTGTCGTCATTACTCATCGCTGTTACATATATCTTCGAAACTATTCGAGTTTTTTGAAGGCATATGAATACGAAACAGTAGCTGTAGCTCCTCCAGATGGCATGAGATATGTATAGAAATAAATTAGTTGTAGTTAAAAAAAATTTATTAAACACTCGATAAGTCTCTTGTAACTAAAGGATGTTCTTGATTAAATCTTTCCCAGTCCTTGATGTAACAGCGGCAGAATTGGAAGATTGCATGAGCATAAAGGAGAAAAATGAAGCCCAAGATATATAAGACTATTGGCAGATAGGGAATGCTGGTTCCATATGTTCCATAAACCTTAGGAAGAAAACATAGTAGAAAAAAATATCTCCAATAGAATCTGCTCCTCCGTAACCTCCCCTCACTAAGAATATTACCTTGCTTACGGAGAAGGGAGTCAATTGGAGGAAATACGAGACTAACCTTCTTAAGTATTGAATAGAAGATAGAATATGTTAGAGCGAAAAACGTAGCCAAAATATAAAATCGTACAACCCAAATAAATGGCGTAATTGCGGTGGAATCGAGAGTTATGAGACCGATGAAAACACCAATAACTGATAGAACGACGCCGGTGTTGATGGCGAACTAAAAAAAATTGAAAAAAATCTTGACTTACTTTGAAGAATACCATTGTTCCATTGGTATCCTTTACAATGGGAAAAATATTGATGATGATTTTTGTAGAAGAGACACAAAGAGGAAAACCAATCAGTACAGCGAGAGTGATGGCAGCTGTCTAAAAAATGGTTCAATTTGTATTTAAGAGTTCTATGATGAAATTACAATTGGACTGTATATTGTACGTAATCACGTGCAGCTGCTCTAGAAACGGGACAAACGGAATTTTTCTTTTTAGCTAGATTTATTTATCTTCATTAATCGTCATCTAATAGTTTTATATCTTTCTCTTCGTGTATTAGATGGGCAATTCTTATAAACCAAGAATCATTGGCAAAAGTTCTCTTGCCTATTTCCCTACCCTCATGTGCAGACCGCAGCAGGTAATATAGTTGGAATCTTGATGGTTGAACGTGCCAGACCGACGAGACATGAAGCACTCTGTAAATGAATGAACAGGGGCAATGCCGTCGTTGGCTGTTAAACGTATAATTGAGACATCACAATTCGTTTCCAAATTAATTGTCTGATATAAATACGAAACAGTAATCACATTCAAAAGACACGCATTACCAGAGAGAGAGAGGAAGTGATCTTTTTTGCAGATAGAAATAATTTTTAATTGAAATCTGATACGAAGAGATAGCCTTAAAGGTAATTCATATATTTTATAGTTCAACTCTTACAAATTTGTTGAAAATTCTTAACATTATCCTTTTCCAATTGAATTTTCATCTCTCTTTTTTCATCTCAACTTTGCATTGTGAAGGTTAGTTTTAGTATTTTCTAGATAATGGTGTGTCTAGTTTGCATCCTTCGTTTGCTGATTTCCATCGGGCATGCGCACCGAAGCTAGGAATTGGATTTTATGTGACCTACATTGCAACTTCTACACAGCTGTGTCTTTTAAATATCACAACTGTAATTGATGAGGAAAGACAACTATACTCACGATTTTTTAAACAAGAAAACAATAGAAACTAATTGCTAACTTATATTTAAATAGATCTTACCCGGAACTATCTACAAGACGTTTAAAAACAAATTGCCAAAGCAATCACTTCTCTGAACTGCACCCGTTGTTTCCATTGTCTGATCAGATAGCCGATGGAAAGGACTTGAATTTAATATGACGTGTTCGACCAACGTCGATGCACTTTGAACTATAGGGAATGAGAAAATGTTGTTCGAGGGAGAGTTGATCCTCAATGAGTGACTATTTGGGCGAGCGTGTTACCACAATTTTGCCGCACCCTGTATATTAGAAATTTTTATCTTTTAATCTCTTTGATTTGCTGATCTTCATTTCCTAGTTTTCCGGTTGGCCTCCGCTCCCCAAACGACTTCACTATTATTAGGTCGTTCGGTAATTAATGCAGGATTTTTCTTTAAAGATACACGTTAGTGTCCTGCATTAATTTCCGAACAACCTAATATTTCTCTCAAGAATCAAGAATGAAAAATGTGGAAAATGTTTACTCATCAAGGAAATCATAAATGGACTGATATACTTGATGATTTAGTTCAAGGATATAATAATCATTATCACACTTCAATAAAAATGACTCCAAAAGACGCTTCAAAGATAGAAAATCAAAAAGTAGTTCACAATAATCTTTTTCCTCCAAGTGAAGATTTGAAGAAAGTGAGTAAATTCAAAGTAGGAGACACTGTCAGAATTATCAAATATAAAGCTATTTTTGATAAAGGATATCTTCCAAATTGGAGTACTGAACAATTCAAGATCTCAAAAATTCATATAGGTAATCCAATTATGAATTCCATCAAAGACTTAGGTGATGAAGAAATTGAAGGAAAGTTTTATGAAGAAGAGTTGATATTGTATGATAATACTAATGGAGAATACAATAGAAAAAGTTTTGAAACGTAGAACTATCAAAGGAAAGAAAGAATTGTTTGTAAAGTGGTATGGATATCCAGATAAGTTCAATTCTTGGATACCAGCAGAAGATCTCAAATGCTAACAATTTCCTATGAAAATCTAGGTGTCTTCAGACACTGACAACCTTAACTCTATTATCTTTAATTTCAACAACATTTTCACTCAAAATAAGACAATAACATTTAGTACTTTGAGCAATATTTTTATTAAATGAAGCTTTTATTGTAACATCAGGTCGAGACTGAATAATTCTATCATTCTGTTTTGATACATCGAAAACTAATAGTGGATAATAGTAATAGTAGACATCTTCTTCCATAAATATATAATCTTTGACACTTTCATAATAACTATTCCTAAATTCTTTAGCAAAATTGTATTGTTGAACTGCATTAAATTTATCAAAGTCAAACTTCAGACATTCGTATGGATATCTTTCACTATTCAATTCAACATAGATTTCTTCAAGTCCACAATTATCAAATTTAGCAGCATTCAGATAATTATTTTCTCTAGCAGTCTGAAATGCTATGATTATGTATTTTATCTTATCATATTTTGTTCCAAGTTTCCATGTAAATTCTCTATTACCATTAGGAATATTATAACTTTCAAATTGTCTAGAAATAAAAGGCATTTGAACTAATTTATTACTTTCAAAAAGGTTTAGAAGTTTGTTTTGCATTTCAAGGCTAGGCATAATTTTAGGAATTATCCATTGAAGTTTATTAATAGTCATCTTAGCAGTAAATTTAGTAGGATCTGAGGAAACACATAAATTCTTGTTTTCTGGAGATCGATAGAGTGATAACTGGTGTTTCCTTCCATAAATTATTCGATTGTAACATTCAGCAAAACCAAAAATATGACTTAGAGGAATACAGAATGTTAGATTACCTTTTCTATTTTTTGTGTATTTATTTATTTTGTAAGTCATAATGTCCTTCGTTTCTAAAATCCATGAAAACGTATTTTGTTGAATATTCAAGTCATGCGAAATTGTGTAAGAAATTAGTTAGTGAAGTATCAATGTATACGGATTTTTCAGGATATGAGCACTTAGTAGAAAAGGAATTAAATCATCATTCTATAAGTCTCGCAGAATGTAGAGAATGGATTGCAAATAAAAAATGTGAATATGGAACTCTTGTAAAAAGCAGTGGTTCCGGAGGATTGTGGAGTACAAATAATAAAGTAAAAGAAGAATATCCAAATCGATTTACTAGTTTCTTTACAAGTAAAAGATATTACAAAGAAAATTGTGTAATCATTGAGACAAAAGTTTATTCTCACTTTAATCAAAGTAGTAATGTTTTGGTTGATCTTTCTGTAAATAATTGTAAATATCAGGATGGTTATTGTGACCATGGGAAGAGGAATGAAATTATGGTTTGGGAAGTCAATAAAGATCAAAACTGTAAATACATTTCAATTGGAAAACTAGATGGAATCATGAATAATGGTTTATGGATTAATAGTCAAAATCAGATTGCTCTGAGTTTAAATAAAAACAAAATTGTGAGAGATTGTAATCTTGATATCTTAATTAGTGAAGAAGGTTTTGCAGTACGTCAGTTACAAAATGAAATTCCAAGAATTCCAACACCTCAAGCACTAACATCAACTCCTAGTCTAAAAGAAATTAGTATAAAATTAGAGATTCCTAGATCCGAAGGATTGATGAATCCTCAGAAGTATCAAAAAGAAAGAGAAGAATATTATAAAAGACAACAAGAACAAATCCAAAAGGATCGAGAACTTCGTGAGCAAAAAGACAAAGAAGTAAGAGATAAATACGAAGCTGATCGTATAGAATTTGAAAAGAGGAGAGATGAAAAGATGAAGAAATATCTAGAATTTGAAAAAAGAAAACAAGAAAAATTAGAAAGAGAAAGACTCAAAGGATCTCCTTCAGATTCACTTGTGAAATTCAAAGAGGTGACAATGAATAATACTAATAATGATTATACAGCTAATAGAACCAAAAGAAATATCAAGCGAAAGCAAAACTTCCTAGAAGCAAATGAAAATGAAGAATTAAAACCTATCCCATTACCAACTTATGAAGAATATTCAAATATCAAAAATGATTGCTCCAAGGTACCAAGTTATGAAGTTTACTTAAAATCTAAAGATCTAGAAATCTCTGATTTTGTAAAAACTAGAGAAGCCTGTGATAATTTTCCAACTTATGATGAATACATTACTAAATTTTCTAAATATGCTCTAGAAGTTATAATATTTTCTAGTTTACCACATCCTGACATTCATAACTTCTGAGCATTTTCGAAGTCGCATTGTTGATGCTGGTAAGCGTCGCATGAAATGCTTCAATCATACTATCGATTGCTTGCTTATTTAGCACTTTTGGAGCAGATGGGCGAAGCTCTTCAAATACTCTCCTGAAAACGGTTTGTATCGAGGGCAGGCGCTTGTTTACATATGCGATGGCGGTAGCTACATTATGCTCAAATAGATATTCGCTATCAAGACTTCTCATTTTTGAGCGAGGCTCCCTCAATTTGTAGTACTCCTCAATTGTGGATGCAGATGCCAGCTCATGTTCTGTCGGTTCTATTCGGTTGTGTGGTTGCCAAGGTGCAGGTGGGGGCAATTTGAGTGCCGCACGTAACTCTCTAAGACCTATGGTCTCTACACTTTCCTCGATCAAAGTGTGAATAAACATTCGTACTACGCCGTGTCTAAAAACATTCCCAGTTAACAATTCGAAGTCTTTTGGGTTCAGACATGTAGTAGCAATCTTGAGTAGCTCTTCTTTCACGTCAATCAGTGAAGATAACGAAGTGTTCGCAGAAGAGAGACTGCTGCTGCCTATTGTTGAAGTTAATTTTGAGGTCGAAGTAGCGCTGACCAAGCGAATGTCGATATCATCTGAAAATTTTGAATTTGTGTTGGTACTTATTTTATCAAAACTATGACATTTTTATCTGCCCAATCATATATGCTAACAATCAAGGCATATACCTGCATGTAAAGTAGTCGTGAGGCAAATGCAAACGATGAGTGTAGTCAACATTTCTTCAGCTGGAAATATCGTGACAGCGTACTTCAATGAATTCACGTAAGAGAAGTACGTGTGAATTGTGCAGTGAAACAAATATTAACAGCGATAGTCAATTATTAGAGAGGGAATATAAACAATTCTTATAATATTCGATTCTAATGTAATAATATAATGTGTAGTTATCTTGAAACAGCCACAAGATTGAAATAAAGGAAGGAAGAGAAAAGGCACCATTCGATCGACCTATTTCTCGCTCACAAACCGACCCAATTTTAAATGGAAAGTGAAAGTCTCCTTCTCTCACACTCTAAACACGCCTGGATAGACAATTAGACTACTTCAAATGAACATTATCCTCTTTAAAAAAATGATTCATTTGTTGATTTTAATCGCTCATGAAAAATATGAGATTAAAACTGATACTCAACAAAATTTAAATTAAAGATAACACGACTTTTTGAAAATCACATGTTTCAAGCATTTTCAAAACTAGAAGACAAAAATAGCCACAAATATGTGTACCAAATTCTTGTATTTGAAATGTGGAGCATTCAATTACTCCTTTTTCTTTACCATTATTTTTTAGATATTTGATAACTTCATGAGGTGGATCTAATCCAAAGGAATCGAAGTAATAACTTAATTCTTTCATCTTTTTATAGCAAACCCAGTGAGTACCCTTATTATTACTTGAGTCAAGATTTACAATTCCGACTTCCTGGGAATGGATCTTATCTGGAAGGTTGTCTCTCATGAAAACACCGCGGAAATGTTTTATTTTCAACTCCTTCACAAGCTTTTCGAGGTCAAGATTTGACAATGGCTTCATATTTGTTCGGAGATTTCTTCATTTATAACACCAAAAATATTCGAAAAATGTTAAAAAATTGAAAATGGGCAAAATGGTCTAAAGGCATTTTGACCTAAAAATGACTTTTTTCGAAAACGACGCATTTTCTGGTAATTAAGACACAAAATGGAGTAGTAAATGTTCAAAAATGATCAAAAACTGCAGAAAACCAAGTTTGGGCAAAAAGCTGTCCCAGCGTCAACCTTTTATATACTACTAACGGAGTTATCACCAAACTACTAATGAGTGTTTTTGTAATAGCAACGTGTAATCAAGCAACAATGCAATGGGATGGAGATAACGGAGTAGCGAACATTGAACAAAATGCAGTAAGACTTTGACGTGTCAAAAAGAAGGAGTACAAGCTGTCCTGGATGTAGGTCGCCTTAAAAAAGAATATCTTCTAGATACATGGTAACGCAATCTTCGCACCAACAATTGGAGGTATTGCGCAAGTAACATTAACGTGTAATGTAGCAACAGCGGAATGGGAAAATGGTCCACAAATAACGAACATCCAAGCTTTTGAATGCACCCCATTGCCTTTTTAGGAACCATTGCTTTTTTTCGAAGATGCTTATAGTCTTGAATATTCTTTATTTCAACCGTACTCGGTTCTCCGGTTGGAGGATAAATTATTCTAATATATAGTAGACTCTGACAGTGACAAGTTTAGGTGTATGGAATGAAAGTAATTGACTTGGAGGAGGGATTTTCCAATGACATGTTGATTTTAGAGATAAAAAGTATGTAGTCAAAAATTGAAGTTAGGTAGTGTTTCATAAACTTCTATTGGACGGTACTCTCTGAATGGACGCCTACATTATAGGCAGAATTATTATAAGAAAGTACTAGATAGAAATCTATTTCAGCTTGTTCGATAAAGAACTTATAAAAAAATGTTAGATTAGAAAATGGTTGACAAGAAGACTAGAAGATTTGATTCGCTTTCTTCTTTGGAATTTCTCACAAATTAATTAAAATTTAGAAAAACTTATTTCCCTGATTATTAGTAAGATTTTCTTAAAAAATTGTTAGCTGGAAAGAATAGCATATCACAAAACTAAAATTGATAACAAAATTTTATGAATAAAATATATAACATATATAGCTATTTTTAGTAATCCTTATGACTAGAAGGATTAACTGAGATCAGGAAAGTTTAGTCCGAAACGAAATTAAAAAGATGAAAAATATTGAAAATATACAGAATACTTTCTTTCATATCGTGAAACCTCGAATTTCACAAAATCGAATGAGATGAAACAATAATAAATAGATTTATTATCTCAACGAATTTACTCCTAGATCTTTCAAGTGGTTTCGAATTGTCACCTTAGAAATCATTAGAATACGAGCTAATCTCTCGACAATTTTTCCTACATCTTTATCCACATATCCCGTTACAGAGAACTGAAAAACACATATTCTCTGAAGATTCAGAGAAAATCTTACATCATAACTATCCACGAGCAGAAGATATCCTTTCCAGGTAGGGATTAAATATGTATCTTTTACGTGATCCCGATTGCGTTTCGTAGATAAAAAATGATTCTTTAGGAGGGGAAGATCCTTGTCGAGACGAAATGAAGGAAGGCAAAACATATAAAGCTTGCTCCATTTGATAATGCCCTGAAAAACACAATCATAAAAATTAGTCTTCTATTTAGTCCCCCCACCCACAAACTTCGCAAACGAACAACGTTTAAAGTTATCTTTTGATTATTTTTGTAAAATGACCTAGTGGAATCGAGAAATCGCTTTCTCGAGTCGATTGATCCCTCTTATTCAACAAATCATTTCCTTCTATCTAAATCCTATTGTCTATTTCTTATCGTTCAGAATAATTAGAGATTTAGATCGTTGGAGCATCAAGCTGTTATCTTTTTTGACTAATTACGAACTTTTACAAGTGATCTTATAATTATGAAACTCGAATTTCAAGATCATTCCCCTTATATTTTGAATATTAGCTGTCTGGGTAACTTTCGATCTCGTTTATTTTAGAAAAGTACCTCAATAAATGGAGTCAACGACATCGATATACAATTATAAGCCGATTTCATTGTAACCTTTTTGAAATTCAAAAAGATTTGAAGATATTCTGCTTGAAAAGCCTGCGTACAATAGAAATGTAGCTCGGAAATTTCCTAAATGCCATTAAAATTTCTTGAATATTGCATACCTGTTGTTGAAAATTGATCAATAGGGAAGGATTGATGGTTGCTATCCCAATTTCAAGACGTTTAACTCCCAGAATAGTCAGCAAAGGACGATATTCGGAGTCTTCCTTACACGGCCAATCGGCTGCTTCTACCTGGCAGCAGGCTTTTTGAAGAAATTCTTTTAAATCCATAAACTTTTCCTCCGTAATCGAGTTATTTCGGAATTTTAGAAATCTAATCCGGGATCCCTCTAACTGCTGCGGTTCATATATTGGAGATGCCGTATTATTGAAGAAAGCGACGATACGATATCTCTAAAATACTTTTGGATAAACCTTCAAATTTTCTGTTAAAATTCTTCCCAGTTTAATTTCGAAATTTTTTATTGTTTTTGTAATAATATAATATTTAGGCTAATATTTTCGCAGCCTATAGTTCCACTTTTTAAAATTTTTATATTACAAAAATTCTATATTAGGTTTTCTTACTCTAAACCAGAATAAGAAAACTTTTTTTAGATTATACTAGCAAATAGCATAAAAAAAGACCCGCTTTCAAAGTGACTGAGCCTCAATTTTTTTCATGAAAAATGGCTACATTGTAGGGTGAACCGTTCTCCCGATCCATATAGATCGCTAAAGAAGCATCCTTCATGTAGCATGGTTTTCGATGTTCATCGATTGGCACTCGAAATTTGGCAACATTCCTCTGAACCATTAAATTTGCTGAGGAACAGGTACGGCGATAGCGGCAAAGAGAAGGAAAAGTCATCTGAAAAAAATGAAGGAAACTGAAAAAATGACGAATATATTAACCTTTTTGTAAACATCCTGTATGCGATTGTTGGGAATATCACTGAACAAGAAGGACATAGGAGAGATGTAGGAATGTATGATGGGAAAAAAGCGAGGATGGAAGCGAACGAGGAAAGCTGGGGCCGACGGTCATTTTGATTTATTTACCATTCATAAATGAAAAATATTAAAAAAAAACTTTTAAACTTTTCCGTGCTGTTTTAATTATCATTCAGCACAATTTTATTTTGTTTTATTATAGTATAAATCCTATAACCAATAAATTCTTCACACAACGTAGCCAGGGGTCTCGTTTAGGTTTTATGAAAAGTCAGACTGTTGTAAAGTATGTGCAAGGGTTGTAAAAACATATTAACGTTAATCACTAGGTGGAGTCGGTCATCCGGCGTGAGCCAGATGTCTTAACTCCGCCCTCTCTCCCCAGCGATACGCAAGCATCTCCAAGGCTGTCCTGTGTCTCCTCCTTCTCTATCATTGAACCCTTGTCATTCACCCACTGTACAATAATGTTTACATCCCCATTCTGGAGTTAGAGTTTGATTAGGGCTTGGTTCAGCTAACGGTACCAAGGTCATCTATGTTCCTGATCCGGGGGACGAGGATTCACGACCCTCGTTTAGCCCCGCTTAAGTCCGATAATGGTATCTAGCAAGGCTGGTATAATCGTCCACTTCTATTGATTAATTTAAGCTCCTCCATTTATACCTCTTCATTTCTATATTCCTTCTTACCGTATAAACTTTTATACCCATGTGGGATATTGTAGGAAATATATGCTCTACACTTTTATAATATGATTTTTTTGGGGCCCATTGCAATATTTTCTGGATTTTTTAATGTTGTTTCATAGATTAGACATTATTAAGGATATGAATCTCATGGTCCACTAAATCAATGTTTTTATAATTTGAAATTATATTTTATTGAAAAAAGAAATTAACAAAACTATAAAACATTATTGAATACACAACTTAATGGCTAATACAAAAATATTTTTGAATGAGTGCCATGGCCTTAAATACGCACAGTCTACATCAATACACACTGATCCAGTAGTTCGTTCCATGGTCCAGCCTCCTTTAGTTGTCTCAAGAATTGTTATTGGTGTTTGTTTAAGCAAATGGAAAAAAATTCGGGTGTACCAATTTGCTGTTTTGCGAACATGGAGTATAAGCTATCATTGTATCAGAGTGATTTACAAAGGATTTCATCTCATTATAAAATTACACAACTTTGACTAGAAAGATATACTACCAACTAAAATTAATTTGCTAAAATAGCCTCAGTAAACTGTTGTCGAAGCTCAATATCGTCGTATTGTTCATTAAAGTCAAACAATTTTTAAGACAAGTACTTCAGTACTACCAAAACTTTTCGATTGCTGAAGAAGACTTATTGGTTATTGATTGTTTTGGCACCACCTACGTCTATTGTTATTTTTATCATATCTGCTTGGTTGAGGTCTGCCTGCCTGTGTGCATTTGCTGCTTTTTTATACTTCTTTTTTTACTTCTTTAAATTATACGATCTTTAGTTACACATTTTCGTATTTTATTTTATTTCTTATCTTAAATGAGTAAAACAAAATTTTTAGGAGCAATAAGCTAATGAGCGGAACATCTAACATAAAAGATACTCTCCAGGATATCCAAAAAGGACTTGATGAGATGAAACAAAAAAATGATAACCTTGTTGAAGATCTGGAGAAACTTGTTACTTCAGTTAAGGAGAACAATGTGGTTGGTTTTACTGAATTATTATCATATTGAAAATTTCGGTATAATGCAACAAACTCCGCTCCCCAAATAGGTGTATGGAATCGCCCCCCCCCCCCCCCCCCCATTCAACAAACTCCATCAATGGGTTGGGTAATTGTTGAATGTCCCCCACCGTTTGTTATAGCACCTCACTGATTTTGTTCGGAGTCGGAGAGAGATTGTTAAAAATCACCAAAATTTCATTTATAGAAATTAGCTGTACACAAAATGGAGATTGACAAACTGGTTACACAACTCGATGGTACTAAGATAAAAACAGAGGCTCGAAAATCCGGAACCCCCAACACAAAGACACAAATATCTGATGAAATGTTAGTGCAACAATTTATAAAGACTTATGCCATAGAAACTAAAATAAAAAAGATTGAAGAAATTGAGCCGAACAAAGCTACTAACTATTTCTTAGTTAATAGTTTTGTAAGTTGCTCAAATGACTATCTTATAAGAAGTTTAACTGATAGCTTTAATCAACTGCATAGCAAAGTTGAGCTTCAAAATATGTTTGCAAAGTTCGTTACAGAAAAATATGCTAAAGCTAATGCACATAAAATTGTTTTTGGAGGTGATTTGAAACCAAAAAAATAGTTATTATATTTCTTCACATTCTTACCTTATTATTCTACTTTATTAATTTTATTTGATAGTATACTCCTCATAAATATCCCCTAAAATCTTTAATTTTTAACTCATTTGCTAGATTTGTAATGTCGTAATTTTTCAATGGTTTTAATGTTTTAATAAACAGTTATAAAAGAAAAAAGGTGGTGAAAGTGGTTGGGAGAGGTGCGTCAGAAAAAGGCTATTTAATAAAGCCTGGATTTCTACTGTAGTGCATTCCGATTTCCGATTTTTTAGAATACTTATAAAGTATTACAAAGCCTAATTTATTTTTAGTTTCTAAGGAGTTAACTGCCATAAAAAAAATCTCCCCCCAAAAAGTCTTTAATATTGTCAATTGCTTGATCTTCCATTGAAATCCCTCTCTCCCTTTTCATCCTCCAGGCTGGTTATTATTGCTGATCTTTGTTATTGATATGTGATCTTTCTCCCTGATTTGTACATTTCATTCAATCACGAAAATAATAATGAGTATCAATGTAGTTTAGGACATGAGTTCTTCAATTAGTGGAATTGGTTTCCTTCCAGGAGGAGCCGTAATTTGCCATAGGAGATGGATATCTTTGTGTTCTTTCGCCAAATGTTCGATTGTATCAACCATGGCGAGGACTGTGGCAAAACGGGCCGGGCCATTAACACCTCTAAAAAAAATTTTGAAAAAGTTAAATAAATTAATGAGATTATTTACCTTTCTGTCATGCAGATATTGAAGAGAGCCTTGGAATGACGAGCACGTTCTTCAGAGAGAATATTACAAGCGTATTCGGACAAATCACTCAATCCTGAATATGTTATTTACTCACTTGTTCCTTTCAAAACTAATGGAATAAATCATATGAAATGATTCGCAACTCTTTCTTCCAGAATTTTTATAAGTAAGTAAATATTTTTATTTTTTGAATAATCCAAGTATTTGTAAAAATATTCTTACCTGAATTGCACAATAAGATCGCCTTCAGCAGTACGTATTCTTTCTTCGTTAGCTGTGATCGAATTAGAGGCTCAATCGACAGCTTTTTGATTTGATGTGTACGAGCAAACTTTTCACTGTAAGGTCTAATCATAATGTGGTAAGTTGTCAAAAATTAAAAAAAAAGTTAACGCGTTGTGTGACGTTTTTGTTAAAATATGAAACATTTTGATTTTTGCACATCTTGTATTTTCCTTTCAAATAAAATAAATTTGGATAATAATCAGCATATTTTAGTTGTCTGGACCTCACATTGGTCAATATTTACTTAAATTTCAAAGAGAAACCTACTTGTTTGGTGTTGGTTCCGGCATGTACGTCCCGTCCGGATGAAAGATACGGTCACATTTGTGCTCATAGGAGAAAAACGCTTGGGTTAACATGAAGGTGAGGCAGGTAACGTTTTTTGTGAGTATAATTTGGTCATCTTCGGAAAGGATATGGAAGAAAGGAAAGGTCTTGGCGTATTCTACGCAGACAAACATGTCGAAGACAAACCAGTGTTTCCTAAAAAATAAATTTAAATTTATAAATGAACTTCAAAAAATTCAAAAGTTATTCAATAAAAGTTTTTTTTTCTAAAAATTCAAAAACTCACTTGAGAGGATTATGCGGAGGCTGCTTACATGGCGCTCCCGGCCAACCTGGCCGGCACTGAGGCTGAGGCAGAGGCCAGTTTGGCATTGGACCCAGTTTGTCTCCCATAGCCAAAGTATTACTAGACCGAAGAATTTCTCTGAGATTAGGTAAGTCGAAAGGATATGGATTGTAGGTGCTCCTGCGCAAGGTATCCTTCTTAATTTCGAGGTAGAGGAGTCCGTCGATTAAATTATTTAATTGTTGGTCGACAGTTTTCAAAGAAGGCATTGGAACCTGAAAACTTGAGTTTCAAAATTGAAACATCAAAAACTCAATAATATGAATAGAACAGAAAGTGTAAAAATTTCTTTAGCACTCGAAAAAGCCACGAGTTTCTAAGAATAAAAAAAATTTTGTTCTTACTAAAATTTTAGGTAATCTTATGTACATAATTTCTTTTTCTCTCTCCCGACTTTTTCTTTTTTTTATGTCCACTGTATTTTGTTTTTGCCCACCCTAACAATTCGTTCGTTTCCATAGCTGCGCGACAATGAATGAATCAGCGACCCCCTGCATTTTGGTGTGGAACTAACCAATTTATTATTCTCCTGTTGCTGTCCGGGAAATTCTCTCTTGCGGATGATCGTCTTGATCAAATCGTTTGTTGATGGATCTTCGTCTGTCTGAATAGCAAGGGGGTTCATTCCAACATTGACGCATTGCTAAAAAAATTATTTCAATTTAATTAAATAAATATAAAATAACGTAAAATAAAATAAAGGCTTACCTGGAAGCGACAAGCACGACAAGAGCAGCGCTTCTCCTTTGGAAGAATATTGAAACATTGGCCACCCTTTTTGCAATCATATTTTCGCTGAGCCAAAACTGTTCGACGGAAAAAAGTCTTACAGCCATTGCATGAAGGAACCTGAAAAAAATAATTAAATTTGTTTAAAAAAGTAGGCAGAAAAAAAGGTATTTAAGTTCGATACATCACAAAAAAGTATAGAAACTTAATTTGTTTTTGGAGAAGTCAGTCAATAGTTTTAAATATTACCTTGGAATGATCAAAAAATATTTTTCTTATTCTATTAAAATTATTATTCATGCTGTAATTTACAACAAAAAAACAAATCACCTCATAGTGATATCCAGTTGCTGTATCTCCACATACAGAACACGTGGTCGGACAGACATTCCGAGGAAGAGATTCGGGAGGAGAATCGGTAGAAGTAGACGAGGGACTGGTCGACTCCCGAGATTCCCTGAAAAACGTTTGTTTGAATAAAAATATAATTCTCTGACCACTTTGGGAACTTTTTGGTTTTTCACCTTCTCTCTTGCCGAATTCCGCCTAATCGCATCATATAACAATTGTATGACCGATCGCAAGGTACTTTTTGACCTTCCTTTCAAGAAAAACAGGGTAAAGTTTAATCGATTGAAAGCTATCGGAGAGAGAATGGTTTTTTTTTTGACTTCAAAACATAAAAAAGGTTCAAGTCTGTCAAAAAAAATTAATATATTTTTTTTCCAAATAAATTTCAAAACTAATTAAAGATTCTTTATAAATATTAAAAAATACCTGGTAGAAGTTGTAGCCAAATCGAGGTCCTCCTCGATTTTGATATTATAATTTTGTGAATAACTGATACCCAAATTAGGGTTATACTGCGCTGTCATCATCATCAGTTCGTTCGATTTCCCCAATCTGAATTTTTTTTAATTATTAATTATTAATTACTATAAATATAAAAATAAGGGAATAGAAATCGTAACAGAGTTAAAAAACCCCGAACAATGCAGCACAGATCGATCCGAAGCGACCGGAGCTGCTGATCAAATAAAAGTATGAGTCAGGGGAGCACATTGTATTCTATTGAAAGAGGGAGCACAAAGACGAAGACGATCTATGGTCCGAAAAGAACATAATCAGGTCGTATATTTATTCACAGCTTCAATATTTTAAGAAAAATCTTAATTTTCGATTGAAAAATGTAAGGAAAATTTGACTCGAACAGGTAATTTATTCGTTATGAGTAGAACTATGGAAACAGAAAGAGGAATTGTTAGGGTGGGTAGATACAAGCAAAACACGGTGGGCATAAAACAAGAAAAAAAGCGGAAGATGCGGATCAGTGGTGTACGAAAATTGACCTAAAAATTTAGTTTGAGAACAACTAAAATATTGTGATTGCTATCTTTTTCCCCCTTTTTTTTATAGATAATGTTCAAATCTTAAGGAAATTTTTTAAAATAATTGATCAAACAAGTGCGGTTATAAGGATACCACTCTTCTGATCTGGTATTCTTTTGTTATATTTTTCCCCATGATAATTTGGGGGATGGTTTATTTGAGGATTTTAAAAATGAATTATGAAAAAAGAAAGCAAAAGTGGGAAATTTTTTTATTTCGAAACGCTTTTTGACCATATTTGTAAATACAAGTAATAAAAAAAAGGAAACGCACAATTTAATGGGTCATTTTACAGTTTTTCGGGGTAGAGGAAGCTGATCAAAATGTTGTGTCTTAAACGTCACGGTCTTTGCATTGAATCAGGATTGTTAGAACGAGCGATAAGAGTATAAAAAGGAGAGGAGGTCAAAGAACAAATTTTCTTTTTGTTTATTTTAAACAAAATTTAAAATAAAAGATATTAAAAATTACAAATTCTTAAATAACA
Organism: Oscheius sp. DF5120; assembly: GCA_932521415.1. Taxonomy (NCBI): domain Eukaryota; kingdom Metazoa; phylum Nematoda; class Chromadorea; order Rhabditida; family Rhabditidae; genus Oscheius; species Oscheius sp. DF5120. Next base: position 947,146 of record OW051465.1, on the reverse strand, counting down.
TTTGAAAGGTTTATTTGAAAAATTAATTTCTCTTCATAAAGCTTTTTTTTTCAATTTATAATTGCATGTTTGGTATCATTTTGTTCCAAATTTAAAAAAAAAATTTATCACCATATTCTAGTCGATAAAGTATTTGGACGATTGAAAAAAAATATTTATATTTCTTTTGATCTTACCGTCGGCAGTGTCATTTATCAACCAATAAATCTAGAACGAAAGTTCTCGAACTTTGCCTTTGTACACGAAAAAATTCGTAGAGATCTTTTAGATTATATAGAGGAAAGAAACAGTTTTAGAGTTTTTTTTTTCAGGAAAGCGCACCAAAATAGCACAAAACTGGTCAATTTGTTGGTTGTAGACTGATTAAAAAAGTTTAGGCAATCACCTGACGTGAAAACAACTTTCCGCATGCATAGTGGGAAATATTCGAGTATACGCATAAACCATGGGTGGGTGAAAAAAGTGACAGACAGAGAAGTCATGGAAACGCGGTCGCTTGGTTCGATCTTTGTTGTTACTTCTATTCTCCTTCTCCACCGCCACGTGAATAGGGGGAAAATGGAAATTATCTTCTCCGCTGTATTATTCGAAAAAGATTATCCACCTGGATTGAATAGTTCCGGGTAAGAGAAGGAAAGGATATAATAGCCGTCTCATTTTAAAGGATAGCCTATTTTATAATATATTTTCCAAAATATTTTGTTTAAAGAAACTTGCAGAAATTGTAGTAATTTCTGTCAACCTTTTTTTGATTGCAAAATAATTCAATAGTGCGTAAAAATTATGAAAACAATGTGAAAATTATCAAAAAAAAAGCAATGAATCATATTCACTACTCGTCGATGTAGGTCAGTATTGGGAGGGAGTAAAACAAGACCAACGAATCGTTTTTATAGCGGTTACCGGTGTGGCCGGGGGAGATCAGAGACAGCAATTATTTCTTTGTTTTTCTCTATTATAAGAGCTAAAGAAGATTAGTTGCGTTTCGCGGCGTACAGTGCAGTAGATATTTGGCATTAATTAGTATGTTAGCGAAAGATGGGAAATTTTGAACAAAATCTGAATATAAATACAAGAAACGAAAGAAGTAATAAAATGATCAAATATTTATGATTCCGTAAACGTTCCGTGAAAATGTTCCACACATCTCTAGGAGAAAATTGTTTTGTGTAGTCTAGCTACATTCTAAAAAAAAAATTGATTCGCAGGGTAGGTAAATTTTAAAAAAAAAGTTAGAGATTGTTTCCAGGTTTACCTTTATAAATTAAAAAAAACGATTAATAAGCATCTGTACTAACATTTTGTTAACAATTAAAATAAAACTAGATAGTATATCAAAAAGGAGAGAGAATGAGTGCATTGCCAACGATAAGATAGGCTGACAATCCATAAATGTCACAAAAAACCTCATATTCCAGCGAAATCGAATAATGTAGCTCTTTAATAAACAGAACACAAATCACAGCTGGCGACACAAAATGCAACAGACTGAGAAATGCGGCTGGGAAATTGCTGCTATTTGTCATCGTATTACGATTTTCGAAAAAGCTTTACAAAGGAAGGGAAATTATGAGAAGAGAATGGGGAGGGGGGAGGATTTGAACCGGTAATACCGAGTGAGGGCAGAGAAAAGAATCAATGTGCGCCTGGTCGGTGATGAACACGTCATACCTGGCAAACACATAGGCAGAGAGACTGATGGCAATGGTGGTTTTGAGCGGCGGCTGAGAAGGTCAAAAAAAATTGTTCAACGAAGAAGAAGCAGGTATTTGTAGCAATTAAATTTTGAATCAGCGTCACGTTATGTCACATATCCTTATATTCCTTTCATGTTTATTTGCAGTCATTGGATCACACTTATTATTTTTCGACTTATTTTGAGACTTATTTTTCGATATATATATTATGTCAAGAAGTTATGAACGAGACGAGATATAGACAAAAATATCCATATCAAAAAAAGTATCCATAAAATTCAAGAGAGAAAGAGCATGTGCCACCAATAAGGTTTACACCGTAAATAAAAAATGGATGTCCGTTGTTTACAAAAAGAATGGTTTTAATGCACGTTGTTTACAATGTACAAAAATTATTAAAAGTTAATAACTTGTGTTATAAAAAACTTGTCCTTAGTTTTTAAAGTGGATACCAACAAAATGACTGAGAAACAAGGATGTACTTAAAAAAAGGTTAATTGAAACATTGGTCTGTTTACAATGAAATGTGATATGTGTTTGCTCGTAATCATCAACAAAAGTGGTAAATATTATTTTAATTTGAGGGTCCGTTTAATTTATTGATTACGGAATGTGGCAAAATTATGGTTACACGTTGAAATTTAATTTTTGGTTTATTTTAATTGTAATCCAAACGCACATTTTTATATTCTACATGGCAAAAAAATTTCAAATGCGAAAAAAATTGATTTCATTTTCTGTTGATAAGAAAATAGCTGAAAGAGGCTCTGCTGTAATTGTCGAGCTTAAATACGCCCTTGACGTGATGCAAAGATAAGCTGTGAAACTACGTGTACTTCATGATAGTTTCCAAATTTCATAATAATTGCTACGATAAGGTGTTCATAAATCAGTTGACAACGAACCAGTTTATATTTATCAATTGAATTTCTTTAATTTTTTGGTCCCATAAAAATTAAAGAAAGAGAATTAATATCTTCCTTGAAATGTTTTTTTCTGTATATCTGTTGCAATGGAAATCAAGCACGCAATTATCTATTTAAAAAAAGTACAAAAAGTGGGGAAATGAAAAAAAAACATTTTTTAAAAGCTTTTAAAAATTTCAGAATTTTGAACATTTTTAAAAGTCATTTATAAATTTTTGACTGGAAATAAAAATTATTAAAAATTCCTCTTCTTAATGAGAATCTTCTAACTTCAGACCCCCAATAGAGCAATCATTATTCACCGATATTATTTCATTTTCAAATGCTTTCCTAGCTAGTTATTATATATCATTTTCACCTGGAACCATTGAATGAATTTTGTCTTTCTTAATCACTTTATTGATATTTTTTTCAAAAAATGTCATGCTTTTAATTAAAAAAAACTTATGGCTTCACTACAGCCAGCTGTTCTTTTGCCTCATTATTAGCTCTATTGGCTTCCACCAACGTTCCCTTTAGCTTCTTTTCCATGCGTTGAAGATCTGTCACTCGACGGCGAAGTGGCTGGACTATTTTTTCCAAATCTGGCTGAAAAATAAACTGCACAGGTCAAAATTTTTGATTGAAATAGAATAGTTCGCATTTAATCTACGTCAGCGGTGAACGGATAAAAATATTTAAAATTATAGGAGGCGTTTTTAACTGTGAAATTGTTTTATATTTTTCGAGCTAATCCCTTTTGATTTTCTTCCAATCATCAAAACATTAGACACTTACCCGCTCGTCTGGAGCTCGACGTATCCTACTAATTGCGGCTTTTATGTCGAAGATGCCTCTCTCAGCTACAGTGAGCTCCGTGCGGAGAAGACGGCGACGTGTTTCAGCCTCTTGACGTATTTTACGGAGAGCACCGACGCGGTCTTGACGTTCCTCCATCGAAAAAATTGATTTAAGAAAAAAATTTTTTTTAGTAAAATGTTGATAGAAAACTGAAATATTGCATTTCTTAAATCTAAAAATACATTTTTTTTTCTACATTTTAAAGAAAATGTTTTTATGTAATAAAAAAAATAAAATGTCATGTTTTATTTAATTTACCCAAATTTCTTTTTAATCTTAAAAACATTAGTAGTATTGAACAAAAGTTTATTTAAAATTTTTATTTTTTTTTTTTTTAAAAGTTTAAAAGTTTAATGATAAATTTTTTTAATATTATTTTTCATTAGCTTTCTATTTTCAGTAGTGATTGTGAATAAAATAGTTTTGCAGCTTTTTCACTTAGTTTATGGGCATATTCTAAGATGGTTTTTTGATCTGTATCTGTATATTATCTGTATATTGTAACAAATTTTTTACTTTTATTTTTTATCTGGATGATTTAGACTACAATATTTTTTACTTCTAATTTTAACCTGTTTTCACTTTCCCAATCTCCTTCCTTCATTTTGCAATTGATAATTGCTTCCATTCAATAATCAGTTAACGAGCTCCGTCGGAATATCTTTACGATATCCACCTTTTCCCCGTCAACCTTTAAAAGTATTTTATCGAACCAATTAGAGAAGAAGTTCGAAGAATCATCCCACGTCATCATTATCTAATTTAAAAAAGGGGAAACTGACCTTTTGCTTCCGGCTGATTATTGTTTTTCTTCTCGTTTCTTCCTCAACTGTTTTTCTTTGTTTTTGCCGACGCTCGGCCATCTCTTTTTTAAGGTCAGCTGCACGGATTTCCGCTTTTTTCTCCTGGAAGTAAAATTAATTGACATCAAGAAAGATTTTTATAAATTGAATCAGCTATGGTAATAAAATTGGATTTTGAACTGAATGTTGTGAGCAAAGAATACAAGCGATAAATTGTAAAGCGAATATATTAGTTGGTATTTTAGAAAAAAAACATAAGAAAATTGATCTATTTCTGAGACTAGTCACATGGAGGAGTTTTTTTAGTTTCTGTGAACCTTTTTACTTCGAACATCATTTCCGTTCATTTACTTTGGTATGAATCAAATAGCATCATAATCATAACATTTTGGTGAATGCTCTTCGAAATTTTTTTATGGACAGCTAAGCCGACCATGATTTTGCATAGTGGATGTACTTGCCTGAATGTCTTTTTTGAGCTTTTTGGCGAATGAATCAGCTGCTTGGACGTCTTGTTGAAGTTTTGCGACTATTCTGGATTTTTCTTGAATGTCACCAAGGAGTTTTTGACGAGCCCACTCTTCTCCTTGGTAGACCATCTAAAGGCAGTTTAGAAAAAAAGTTTGAAATTAAGATTAAGATTATTTCATTTTTACCAAAAATGTACCTGCTTCCTTCTTATATTCTGTTTCCTGACCTCCTCCAAATTTTCCCAATAACTTTCATCCACATCTTGTGAAGAGTCCGTCAAAAAATTCCGATTAGTCGTCTGTTCCCTCATGGCGAAATCCTGAAGCTCTTTTTCATTCCCACCATTACGCGCCACCCCTTCTCTCATGTCTCTATCGAGTCTCAAATTACCCCCCCCCCCCCCCCGTTAATGGCGAATATTGGTCTTTCCTGACTTTTATTCGAAAAACCTTGAACTGAAGTATTGGTTTTTTCCTTTACCTTATTTAATTTTTCCTCAATGACATGTGCTTGAGTGAAAGAAATTTTTTTCATGTTTTTTCTTTATAATCTATTCGAATATATAAAATAAATATTAATCAAAAGATTCCAGTTCTCACTGAAACCTACCATAATCGTTTTCTTAAAATCAGGCACTTTAATATCTGCCGTCGACAACTCTTTATCTGTCGTTTCTCTGCACTTGATCTCTTGATTGAATATCGTATACATGGTTGGATCTCTAAATTAATAGATTAATAAAGGGTGGAAGCCAAACTTTTTCATTTGAAGCAATTTCTCCGCAGCTTCGAGTTGGTTAATCCGGCTGGTCAGAGATCGACTGATCGCCTCTTGTTCAGTGCTTTTCACGTCATATAAAAGGAGCTGAACATGTTCAAAAGATTTAGAAAAAATAGAATTAGAAATATAATTTTCTGTAGCTAAATTTGCTCAGATAATTTTTTTATTTATTTGTAAAAAAAATTTATAAATTGAATATTTTTTCAAAAATTTTTTAAATTAACACCATCAGTTTTTTTTCCTGAATAAAACAAATGCTCACGTTTTTTGAGTCTATTGTATTGGGAAAAAAAAATCATTTCTGTAAAAATTTTTTTACCATTTTTCTTCTTTTCGTACCTCATCCATCTCTTTAATCCAATTTTTGATAATGCCGTCCAAATTTTTCTTCCTATCTAGTTCTTCCGATTCATTTGTGTTCGAACTTTCCTCTTCTATTCTTTTCCATTTCTTTTGAATAATTTCTTTTTCCTTCAATAGTCTTCTTCTCTCATCACGGATTTTCATTTCGATACTAGAGTTGTTTTCATCACGCTCTTAATGATCTTTCTTGTGTCTTTATATTTTGAAAAAATAGAACATTCAGTTGAATGAAGATGAATAGAAGACGTCAAATGTGCATAGGGGGGATAGTATAATGAACATTTGAAATTTCACTTACTTCCTGATAACAACATTTCTTCATATTTCCTCTGACGAAAGAATAAGTCTTCCGAGAGACGAGAAATGTAGGATTCTAACTTCTAAACCTATAGTTAATTCTCACTAAAAATTATTGCTATCCTTTATTATGCCTGGTGGAATGATACCATGGTAGTAAAAAAAATTTTTTGTTCTTCCTCCCCATGAATGTTTTCATTATGCGCTCTTTCCTCTCACGTGTATTCTTCAAAGCAACTGCTCATTAGAGGACATTTATGTTTCGTAAATTAGGGGGGTTCAATGGATAAACATCAGTGCTGCACTGAATAAATATGGTCTTAAACTATTCTATGATAATATTACTAAAGTTATTTCAGTTCTATAATCCCATTAGAGTTTTTTTCTTCCTTCATCTATTCTATTATTTATAATTATTAAAAAAAACTTAAAAATAGCTAAAAGCAAGCTAAAGGTTTTCGCGCAGTATATTTTTTTCTTTGTTAATAAAAGAAAATACCTGAACTTCTTTTTCATCCTGTTCAGTTGCTTCCAGAAGTTGTTTCTCGTGTGATTCTGCGTCAAGAAGATGACGTTGAAGACGGGCAGATTCTTCCTCCCATCTCGTATCTAAAACATTTTTATTTAATGAAATCAAATTTTTGTCAAAAAAAAACAGCCTGAAAATGCTTACGTATCCTTTGTAATCCGGTTAATTTCCTTCTTCCCGTTTCTATCTTTTTCTCTAAATCTTCTTGCTCTTTTTCTAAAGTTTCCCTTTTTCTTCTGGACGATTCTGGACTGACATCAGCACTTCGGTTGCTGGTTTCCAGCTGTTTTCTTGCTTTTTCATAGTCAGAAGTTTTCAATTGAATTCCTTTAAGGCGGTTTTTGATAGATTCTAGGTTAATTTTGCTCTCGTTGGATGCTAAAAAGAATTTTTAAATTTTTTTTAGTTTACTGGCTGTTAGAGTCTCATATTTTTTGCATAATTTGGCTAGGAGCTCTTCTTTTTCAGAGATCTGAAATAAAATTACCATTCCTTTATTTTTAATTCATATTTTTACCACTTTGAAAAAAGCTTTTTTTTTTAATTTGTAACCTATTTTACCCCAAAATTGAGAAAAATGCTTTGTGCAAATTTTCTCTCTATTCTTCTGTTTGCTCCTATTCTTTCAAGAAGACTATTTAGATATAAATTCAAGTATTATGAACTAAAAATTGTTGAAACATACTTTTCTAACTAACTGTCAAAAGAAACAGAAATGTACAAATTCAATATTTAGTGAATTTTCCAAAATATTAATTTTAACAAATTACTTATAACAATTCTATTCAACAGAATATTACATTTTGTGCACTTTTTATAGACTTATAAATCGGTGGATTACGCTGCTGCGAGAAAGGAATTTTTCACGTGAATAGCACAAAAGACTGTTTGCGATAGACGGATTGTATTGTAACAAAGAGAAATGATCACAGTTGATCCGCATTAAACCTATAAAAGAATTTGTTGTTTTTTGATTGCTAATTTTGATCGATTCATGGTGGATGTGTCAGAGTTATGAAAGAAAATTTTTTTTCAATACCTTGTTAAACTATTAATTAATTTGCTCTTTAATTTTTTGTACGGGTCAACTTTCTGATGTTGTACTACCAATTTTGTTTACAAAAATGAAAAAATAAATAATTAATAATTCTTTGTCTGAATACTTTTGAAAAAATGAAGGATAGTGGAATTTTGTATTCTTTATTTTTGGAATTTTATATTTTGTTCCACTAACAGTGAGTGCACTGAATAACAGCTGACTAGGATAATCTTTGGAGCGAAACTGACGTTTATGCTACGACCACCCCATACAAAAAATTGACTAAAAAAACAAAGTTGAGCAATGATCTTTATAATTCAAATTGTTAATAAAAAAAAAACAATTTTTACAGCTTATTTCTTTTTTTGTTTTCAATTTTTTTATTGAAATTCTAAGGCTTTGAATTTTTACATATTTTTGTTCTCACAAGCCACCCTTGTAAATAAAAAAGTCAATCTGGATAAGTCGAAAAGCACGACAGTGGATCCAGTGAAAGATCTCAAAAGTTATGATTTTTTAAGTTGCGTTTCTGTTTTAAATGTGATACCTTATTTTTCAAATTATGGGATCCTCCTGGAAGTGTCTCTAGTCTTCCAAGTCGAGCGGTTAGTCGTCCCCTTTTTAGAGTAGCCGAATGCATCTTAAAGTTGTTTGTTATCGCAAGTTCATTATTCCGAGTGATTCTTGATAAGTAAAGAAGGCTTTTCAGTTTAGAGACTTATTTTCTAAGTAACTAGAAAAAAAATTATTTTAGAAAATTGAGAAATTTAAATTCATTATTTAAAGATATCTGAGAAACAAATAGATAAGGAAATCTTGCTAATTTGTATTGCATTCTCGTAATTTTTATATCGTTAATTCATAGATTCTATTTTTCTGTTTATATTTTTGAGTCACAGAGAGAAAAAAAGATGGAGACGGATACCATCAAGCTGGAGTACGATAGCTTTAGGAGGCTTAGCTTGTCAGCTTTGCTTCGAAAAAAAAAATTGCAAAAAAATTTTACTTTTTGAAAAGTCTTATTTTTCTACATTTTATTCCTGTGGAACTATAAAAAGAGGAAGGACATGTTTACGGCCCCCGCATATCAAAGAATCATTGGGTTAAGACCGGATAACTGCCAAAAGGCAAAGATTGGTAAATCAAATAAAGGCGGACATTATTAAAGGAAAAATGAAAAAGTAAATATCATTTAGGTTATCCATTTCCTTTTTTTTTTCGTGGCAACTTTTTCATAGTAACTTTTTAAAAGTAATTTTCAGTGCTAAATTGACTAGGAAGGTCAAAAAATTGTTGTGGACGCTCTATGCTAGTTCATCAGTCACGGCTCCTAATAACGACTTTTTGATCACTAACCGATCATTTCACTATGAAATGTGTGTAATTTGGGAAATTGCTAGTAAGATCAAAAAATGGAAAGTTATTGTGTATTTTTCTCTCATATACATGTATTATCTCATTTCTCTTCTTTTCGCAAAATCACTTTCTTAGATACAGTTGTTTCTAGATATATAAACCATCAGCCATGGTCCTGCATATATAAGGAGTCGTTTTTACGCAAATATCTTTCAAAGATAAGTTTTTAATTAGAGAAACAGCAGAAGCAGTATACACATCTCAGTTCTTACAGAAGGGGCGGGGGAAGTGATTAGAAAATATCTTTTAGAGATAAGACAGGATTTTTTATGGATTTTCAGGAGATGTATAAAAGACCGGAAAATAAGTAAAAACAAAAAATTCAATGAGAGATACTGTATCTCCGAAATGTTGATGAATTTTTTCCATTTTTGTTCGCTATTTTTTATGGTTTTTTTTCTGCATCATATAATAAATAACAATTCATCCAATTTCATTTCAAAAATCACCAAAAATTAATAAAAAAAAATTGAATTTTTATTAAATGATGGTAGAAATATTGATAAAATGATGCGAGGCAATTGTTTTCAATCAGTTATAGCTAATGGTCACAAAACCGAGAGATAATCGATTGAAATTTGATCAAGCAATAACTTTAGGCATCTGTAAAGAGGAACCCCCAAAAATAATATTTTTTTTAAATTTCTTTTTAAATTTTTTCAAAATGTAGCATCAATTGCAAACAGAATAGCGCTTCACAGATACAATAGAGATCATCCGGAAACATAAACCCGAAAGAGATCTCAGAAATTTTGGGCGAATTGTATATCACATACTGTATACTGTATGTTCTATCACGTACCTATTTTTGTTTTAATTTAATTTTACTTTTTTTCCCTTTTTTAAAAAGGCAAACCCCAATATATGCTGTACGACACAAAAAAAACCTGATAAAACTGCGAAAAAAAGGAAAAAAATTTAAAAGAAAATAAGTAATACAGTATACAGTATGTGTAGTATGTGCAGTATGTGATATACAATTTGCCGAAATTTTGACTAACCCAAAAAGATAGCTTACGTGATCCGGCTAAAGAATACGGTATGATTACGAAGCAGCTGAGATGAGCCGAATTTTGTAGACTTAAAATAAGATTTGTTGGATTTGATTGCTATAATTCTCGGCAATGATCAGGTGTTATTGAATTATTTGGTACATATGGTCTTTTACAGTTGGATTTTTAAACTAGATTTGTTTAGAAAATCTCGATCTTGGTAAAAGCAATTCAATTAAAATTTAAAAAATTAGTTTTTTAAATTATATTTTCAGATTTTATTAATAATTCTTTATATTTTAAATATATTGAGTATCTAAATCAGTAAAAAAAGCAAAACAAAACAAGCGCTTCAGCTTCAATTGTTAGATATCCGAAATTATTCAAGTTGCATATTTTAAATGAGTTGAAATTTGGGTATTGATACCTATCTAAAGAAATAATGATGGTAAATTCTAAACGTAAAACTATTTTAGTATCTCATTCGAAGCCTTGAATTGGATTTTTTTCCGTTATTCGCCTTATTAGTCTCGATGATTTGCGTACCTCATTATCCGGTACTGCTTCAAGTGCACAGGCTACAATTTCCATTTTAGCATAATTGAAATGCCTATAAATAAGACTGGAGTGAAGAAGTTAATTAAGAAAGTAATAGATATTGTGGCGTGCAAGCCTTCAATTTTTCAAGTTATTATTATTCAAATTTTCATTCAAATTTTCATTCCTAAGGTCCAAAAAAACTATTCTCGAGGTTATATTTAAAAAACAAATTTTTTTGAGAGAAATAATTCAAATAGATGATTAAAATTTGTCAAAAGTTATTTGTAATTTTTGCTATTTATCGAATTTTAGAGGTTATCATTCAGCATCAAAAAAAAAAAAAAACAAAAAATGGAATTTTTCGTTGTTTATATTATTCAAACATAAAATTCTGAGTCACATATTTTTCAATTTTCTATCTTTGGTCTTCTGATTTCTGTAAAACAAGGAAAGCCGTGTTTACGGCTTTGTTAAAGTGATGTGAATCTACATCACGATTTTCTCTGGTGCTTTCCCTTTTTCATTGAATTTAGTGGCTTACTTTGATGTGAAAAATATTTAAATATTATTACTGAAAAATTCAGTTAGGAACGCCTCACGAAATATTATGTACACATTATGTCTTGTTCTTCTCCGCACTGCTGTCTTTTGTACATTGAACTCAAACAATGAGACGTTCCGTCACTATTTGACACACTTGGCTGTTCAGAGATTAAGCGTTAGGGATAAATGAACGGAAGAAAAAAAGAAGAAATGCAAATAATAAAGGAAAGCAAATTTATTAGAGGGACATTAAAGTCTACAATATAGCTTATGATTTTCCCTCTATAGAAACATTTTTGAAATATTAAAAAAAAAGTTTTTTCTTATAAAATAATTCTGAGGTTGTAGATAACATTTCTAGAAGAGTTTTGACTTGAAGAAAATTGTGGATTTATTCTCCGAAATATATTACAGAAAGGATAAAACCAAAAACGTAAAGTCGATGCGTATTGGTTGGCTATATAAGTTGCTATGCTGTCTCCCCCTCCCCCCTGTCCGCTTCGTCTCCTTTTGCTTCCGGACATGTTTCCTAGCGACTCGACACACACTTCACTAAATATTTGCTTTATTCTGGAAACCCCCATCCTTTTCTCTGCTGGCCCTTTTTCAGATATATAAAGAGCACACACAAAAAAAGTAAAAATTTTAAAAACCTGCATATCATCATTGGGTATGAGATTAAAAAGTACAGAAAATAAAAATAAAAAATCATTTTATTTTAGGCATTTTTTAAAATTATGTGAAAATCATGGTCATACTATCACTTGGCTGTTTTCTCATGTTTTTAAAAATTATTTTCTAGTCTATCGGACAACAGGTTAACAGGCAAATCCCTTCATTAACGGGCGATCCGTCCTTACAGTTTATCCGCTCTATAAACCTCATCTAATCAATACATCTTTCACAAGAATTGTTATAAGAGAGAAAGAGAGCTATTATTAGATAGGGTTTATATATTTTAAATAAAAGGGATTCTAAGGACTTATGATCCTCGCTACTTGACCTTCTATGGTTATAATGTGTCTTAAATATTCCTGCGAGAATTTTCCTTCTACTTGTGTTGACAGTCTTTTACCAATCTCTCTCTCCGTTTTTCTCACATAAACAAAAACATGGGTTTAGCCTTTTGTTCTGTTTATTTTTGTTGCAGAAGGCCATAAAAAAAGAGGAAAAATAGTGGGATTTTGATATTTCCTGAAATATTTTCTGTTTTTCTATATCTTCGTATTTTTAATTAAGTTTATGTGATAAAGCAGTCAATTTTAGTTAGTGAATGCTCTTGATTTTAACGATATTCCAGAGATCTTTCCCTTATTATCGCAGACATAAGCTAGATTTTTGACTTATATGGGGATGAAATTATGAATCCTTCTCCCCATTCTATATATGCTATTATTTTGTTTGTAGCTTGCTCTTCTTTTTCTTGGTGTAAACCAGATCTTTCTTTACTTTAAAAACTTAAAAACTGACACTTATTCTTCTCCCCGACACTCTGCTTCCACTTGAACTCTCTATGTCAGCACAGCACAGAGTTAGTCTCTCCCTTTAATCCTCTCGACCCTATTCTTTGACTGTTCTCAAGGTTATAATAGAAAGATTAGAGTTAAGAAAGTTCCTTCAACAACCTTCAATAAAAAGGTACTATGATCTAATTTTCTTGCGTGGGGTCCGAACAACTGAAAATATTATTATCTACTTTATAATTTTTTTAGATAGGTCATGATTATGATATCGAGGAAAACAAATTAAAAAAAAATTAAGCTTACACAAATCAAAATGTTATACAGTTAATCACGGAACACTCAACGCATGTTTGTATACTTTTGACCGCACCACTCTTAAGAGTGCGAAAATGTGGCCTTCTGTCTCCCTCGCATCCCCTAACAGATCTCGGTTTTGACCCATGTGGTCTCCCTCACTCCCTACAGTCGTCTTATCGTTTGTTCTCGTTGCTTGCGTCATCAGTTCTGCTCTTTCTCGAGGAACCCCCTAGCTGATAAAAATAGTAAGTAAAAAAAATTTTGTTTGCGGTAAAAATTGACCTTGTTATTCTTTCCGTTTAATATTTCCAAAACTTCAATTGTTACTTCAGAAACTTTCACAAAGAGCTTCTCAGCTTCTTATGACCTGAAAAAAAAACAAAAAAGAACTTCCCATGCCGGGAATCGAACCCGGGCCGCGTGGGTGAAAACCACGAATCCTAACCACTAGACCACATGGGACACGGTGAGGATTAGCTGCATCTTGTATGACTAATCTTTAGTCCTCTACTTTATTTTCATTCAAATTGATATTACTAGTTTTCATTTATTAAGGGGCTTCTAAACCTGAAAAATGTTTTCTTGCTATCGAAACTCCTCTCAAAAACCATCAGTTCAATTTTTTTCATCAAAAAACGACTTTTAGTCTCCGCTAATCCATCTTTTCATCATACTGTAGCTTAAATTCTAGTCTTTGTTCCGTTATTCTATCGAAATCTTGCGGCTGTACCAATGAAGCGAAAGGGAGGCGTCCATTGTGAAATGATCAGCATCAGTCGACAGTTCAGGCTTTTTTTCTACTTCATTTTGGCAGCTCTTTCTATTTGGGTTAGAGGCGTATTCAAGGCCAATCCTTGTTTTTCTTTCTCTCTCTCTCTCAATAACAATTAAAATTATCCAACAGATAGAAAGAGAAAGAGATATACCCACTCTGTATGTTTGCCCATAACGCGAGGAAAGACTGAAGAGACCGATGTTTATGTTTCACTCTACTTTCTGAACATTTTGGAACAGGTCTACATTGAAATAAAGTTGCAAAGCTTCTTTTTTTTATATTAAACTGAATAATTTCTATTTCCACTCAATTTAATGGCCTGTCAGACTATGCTTTGATATCTTTTTTCCAGGTTTTAAGCAAAAATTTCTAAAATTGTTTGATGGCTAGGCCTAATTTCTTCAATTTTTCTCAAAGCACTGTAATCCGTATATTTCTAATGAAATGACCGATTCGGACCTATAGAGTGAAGTTGTAACATTTACATAATGTGTTCTCCGTTGTTCCCAAAAACCTCACGTCATAGTTGTCACTCAATGTGGGTGAGGGCCGACACAATAGAATAGCACCAATCTGTTAGCGCAAGATATTCTCCCCTCCTGTTGTGCATATCAGCCTTTTCCGGCCATTTTAGGCCTATTCAATAGAATCGAGTAAGTAATCTATGACGTAGTCGTTCTTGCACGGCACAGACATCTACGATAAATAATAAGATGATAGGCTAAAAATGGTCAAAAGACAACAAAAACTGTTTGTAATCACGGGTATTTGTCACATTTAGTGAAATTTTATGAACTTGTGGTGAGTTTTTGATTCATTTTGACCGTATAATTGTATTCTAGAATATTTCATCTCAAATATCCTAAATAGAAATTCCGATATTTCCTTGTTTTTCTCCCTTCTATGGGAAGAAGAATAACTCGTTTATAAATACCGATTCAAGCGAGCCCCATAAGCCGGCCAGTTGTGAATACAATGCCATTTCCACTTTTTCTCCTCCCGTGATTCCGGTCAACTTGTAGTTCATTGAGATCAGAATTTTTTCTTAGTGATATACTGCTACGAAAAAATGTATTTTCTCTCTAACTTTCCCCCATTTAGCGGGTGTGATCGGTAGTGATTTGATCTCTCATTTACTCTCTACGTCATCTTGTTAACTTGTTCTCTTTCCCATCTATCCATCTGTCATTTTCTAATGTACAGATATTCTCTTTCTCTCTTTGCCCCTTTACAGTCTTCCTATCAAACCGAACCAGCTTCTCTATGTGCCTTCTTTGTCACATTTTCGCACAATTATCGATTCTATCGTCACCCGCACTCTCGTTCTTCGTTCGCACACATAGGAACCCGGGAGAGGGGGAAGCCACGTGTTTCACATGGTTTCCCTCTCTCCCCGAAATACTTGTTTTTTTTTTTGAATTCTTGATCTTTAATTTTTTAGGTATATCTCGATCAGAGCTATGTAGTATGCCTGAGAAATTATAGAAATACATTGAGTTGTAGATAAAAGACAACTATTTTTTTGGAATTCAACTTAAAATAAGGGATGGCATGAACTTTCGGAATTGTTTCCTATCTTTTCTCTTCCTTCCTTCTTTTAGTCCTATACATTTAAAAAATTTTTTAAAAAATGATGCGAAATCTGAAAAACAAACTCCTGGACCTACATGAGAATTTCAAAAACACTTTCTGACCCTCAAACGATCTAGAAATCCCCCCCCATACTTTCCCATATTTCACCAACAAAATTCGCATTATTTCCTAAAAAAAAAAAAAGATTCAGTATGTTTATTTTTTTGAAATTGAAAAAGATTTGGAGACTTTTTTTAAAAGAAGAACGATTGTTCATCCGATCCGTAAAGCTACTTCCTTCTCACCCTCGAAAATAGTTCAAGGACAGCAGTCATTATCCCGTTATCTCTTTGAACCAGATCTTCATTCCCGAAACGTTGGATCCTAGAAACGCACTGATAGGAGCTTATCCGAATGAGTAAAAGCACTTTTCCTTTTCATTTTCCTTTCACTACCGTATACTTTGACTTTTGACTTTTTGTTTTCTATGTATTGAATGGAGACCTTCAGCAAATAAATAAGTTCTTTGACTGATTGCTTGGTGAACAAAAAGAATGAGTAATATCATGGTGTTGCTGTGTCAGAGTGAGAACGAGAAAATGCGTGAGTTAACATGAGACTTTATTAACTCTAAATTTTTTATAATTTCCGCTGAATTAAAAAGTATTTTTTTTATTACGAAAATATAAAAAAATACTGCATTATTATATTATTATACTATATTATTTATTCTTGTTATGTTGTACTAATTTTAGGGGTTTTTTAAATAAGAGACGCGTTGTTTTATAAATTTTTTAAGCAAATTCATCAACGGCCTTTTTTCTGAATAGGAGTCAGACCAAAAAAGGGGGCAAAGGCCTTGAAAAGTTTCAGATAAGAAGCCAAAAATAACGATAAGGCGATAATTTTTAACATTTTTGTCCTATCTTTCTTTGGGGGGGAAATTTTGTTCTTTCGTCTGCAGTAGTCTTAATTCGTCTTCAATTTTCTATTTCTTGCAGGGAACTTCCGTCTTTTCGACGACCGAAAATCATCCAGCTATCCATTTTCGATTTTTTTTAACATCGTACGTGAAAAAAGTCGAGAAAAAGTTAAAAAAGAATAATTTTTATTTATTTAAGTACTATTTTTTGCCTAGAAGATATAAAGAGCTTTGTCTCATTATTTGAACCTGTTCGACTATTTCTTTCATTTTTTTTCCTATTCATCTTCCTCCTCTCTTTAGTCAAACTAATAAGTTTTTTGTAATTTCTTACTTTTTCTGCTCTTTCATTCTTTCTTCTACGAAAGTATATATATATATATAACTTTCAGGAAAAACTGAAGCTGAATACGCAAAAACCCTTCCGTGCGATGGATGAGGATTCTATTATCGGCCTTTGGGTAGGGATATTATTAAATATTAATGTTTATGTTTGTGATTGTATCGTGACTATCTGCGAAAAAAATTAAATTTAAAAAAAAAAACGATTTGCTAAAAGTTTACGCACTGTTACATGTTATTTTCGTTCAGGGTCTAACCGACTCTAGTGGCTCTTGTAGCTCTTCCTCGGCTTCTGATTCTCCACCTCTTGATGATGATCCGCCTTTTGAAGTTCCTATCCCAGTAGTTTTATTTTCTTTTTAAAATAGCCAATACTTTAGGTAAAAACAACTCCAATCAAGAAAATTCGAAATGTGAGAAAGAGCCCGATCCATAAATGTGCCGTCTGTGGAGATAGACCGACTGGTTATCATTATGACGTTCTATCATGTAATGGTTGTAAGACGTTCTTCCGACGGACCGTGATCAATCGAAGGAAATTTGTCTGCTCGAGAGGAGGGAATTGCGAGTTTACTAAAGGTAAGAGGAATTAGAACTTCAAAAAATATGTTTTTGAATAACTGTAAAAAAATTTTCTAAAGGAACAGTGCCACACAGCTATTTGCACGCGCAATTTTAAAATTGAAGCTATCTTATCTTATCTACTCAAATATATGAAGTAATTAATAAAAAACAAAACATATTAAATAAATGAAAATAGACTTTAAACAAGTCATTTTCTAAGTGGGAAACATTTTGTCAAATTTTCAAGTTTTTTGTTTCTTTATTATCATTCTTATGATGCAATTTATTGTTTTCTATGTATTGAAGTCTTCGGAACAGTTTTATGTTGTTAACTTTTCTTGAAATTTTTGCACTTTTGATTTTTACTTATGTTATTTTTATGGAATAGGATATGTTAGGAGCTAAGCCGTCAAGACTGCGTCAGAGAGTGATATTCGCTTTAACTAATAAATTTGTCGCAACTCTCTTCATATCCTACTTCCGATATGCTTGATATAACAGTCTATGTAATTTTGTGCGTAGATTCTATTTCCGGTAATAAAAGTAAAAAATAACAAATATCGAGAGTAAATGACACAATTAATTAATTCTTGGGATAATTACAGTATCCCAAATGTGATTTGTGTATAATTGAAATCTGTGGCACTCTTCCTAATTAGTTAAAAAAAATTAATTTTATTAATAGTCGTAAATTGAGACTTTCAAATTTTCAACACATAAAAAAGACTTATAACTGCTTTTTATCCGACTCTATCATTCAGATTTCCGCTGTGCCTGTCGCGCCTGTCGATTCAGTAAATGTGTTTCGGCTGGAATGAATCCCCAAGCCATTCAATTTCCTAGTCAACCTTCGATAGAAAAGGAAGAGGACTCCGATGAACATTACCAAGATTTGGCAGTGGTCGCCGTCACTCAACCGGTTAGAAATGAGGATATCAATCATATGATGGCACTAGATATGATCGTGAGTTAATTTTATAATTTAGAAAAAATAAAAATTTACTATTTTAATGCACAAATTTGAGTATTTTTATTAGTTTTTCCACAAAAAATTTATTGATGAATTAAAAAATAATAAATAACTTTATTTAGGTCCACCGCGAAATTGCTGTCCAGTCTTATCGTGGAAATGACTTCCCCTTCTGTATCTACCCAGACATCGCTTTGGAACAACTTTATAGTGAACCCTGTATTTTGGGAAAAAAGAAGGAAACAGAAGATATGAAGAGTCCCGATCAATTGGAAATGTATAAAGAAAATCCAGTGAGGTTTTGGATGGTCGCCGATCTTTATTTGGCCGTGGAATTTGCTAAGACTTTTATGGATTTTCAAAGTTTAGCCACGCAGGATAAGGTGAGGATTTTGATATTAAATATTTTTCTCTACTAATTTAACGTTTAACGAAAACTTATTTTATATAAAATTAAATATAATTCCAGAAAATTTTTAATTTTTTAATTTTTCTTGCATTTCCTTTCAATTGTAGAGACTTTTTTTGTTTTAAATTTATTTTAACTTCCTAAGATTTTTTGCTAAAAAATGGTTAAAACAAAAAAATTTAAGTTTGTTTTTATAATAATATTAGTTAATTTATTAATTGATACCATTTTAGTCTGAGCTTCTTTACAAAGTCGGCGGAAGTATTCAAATAATTACTCAGTCTTACTATTCCGCCCAAGTTCAATCCGATAGTTTGACCTTCCCCGATGGAATTAATGCTCTCTACTGGCAGCTTGTGAAGCTCAAGTATTTTTATGGTTCTTTTAATAATTTTTGTTTTAGCAAAACGCAATACGAGTTATACTATCGGGAATGTTACTGTCGACCGGTGGATATTATTAGAAAATTAGAGCTAACTCTACCAGAATTTGTTATGTTCAAGACGATTGCTCTATTTAGTACAGGTTGGAGAAAAAGTCGAAGGGAAAAACGTAAATTTTAGAAGCAGATTTGGGAGCAGATGCCCAAAGAATTATAAAAGAAAAGAGGGAACAGCTGACTACAATTTTCAGAAAGGTAAATAGTTTAAGGATGGGCGGAATTGATGCATTTTGACGAGATTTCATTTTCTTTTACATTGTTAAGTATGCTATCTTGAAGACACTGTAATCCTGCTACTAGTTTGGCTTATTTTTTATAATTGTCCAACAAAATTTTAAAAAGTTCAAAACTTTTTGGAATTCCCTTGATGAGAAGTATTTAATTATTGATACGGTTTAATGCTATTCTTTAAAATTTCCTTCTTTTTCAGTACCTGATCAAGCAGTATGGTCTTAAACAAGGCACAGAACGTTTGGGCATATGTTTGATTACAATTGCCAGTTTTATCGACATCGCCGAAAAACGTCGTTCCTATCTTCACTGCATTGATTTGTTGAAAAAGTGCCAGATTTCAAAACTAGCAAAGGGCATCTACCTCAAGCAAGCGTCCATCAGCTATTGATCTCATTTTTCCATATTTATCCGTTGTTGTACATAAAATACTCATGGTTAGAAAATATTTGACTCTTTTGAGTTCAAACGCCTCATATTGAGTCCACTGATTTTTTCTGTTATTTTGAAAATAAATAGTACTGATATAACAAGTTTATTTTTATACAAAAATTGGACAATAAATCAAGTTTTTGTGTTGTTTAGAAGTCGATAGGTGTCATCCACTACGACTGGGACAGGTGGTGGAATTCTAAAACTAGAATTAACATCAATGTTTTATATTTTAAAAAAACTATTCTAAGAAATAAATAAGGGTAATTAACTAGAAAAGAATGTCAAAACTTTCTACGTCATTAAATGCAACTTTGTCCTAACTCTTATTCAAACAGCACATGAAAAACATGTTTTCTGCTTTTTTTTCTGCCCCGGATATATTGCTCGGTTCCTGATCATTCTATCTTATCTCATAAATTTGATTTGTGATCCTCAAATTTACCATCAATGAGCTCCTTCACTCGCCTCAAGATGCTCTTTGAACGCAATCTACGGCGATGACATAAGACAATGGGTGTCTTTGTTGAATTTTTAACCAAGTAAAAAAGCAAGTGAAAATGTTCGAGAATTAAAAAAATGCACGAAAAACATTCCCATGATTAATCCAACTTATTGAAGAAGATTTTAGGGGATTTAGTCGCAGAGCATGGCTTATTTGTAGGACCTTTAACCCAAACAATTTTCTCTTCTGGTTTTTTGCAGTTATTTTTTTGTTTTCCCCGGTTCCTTGTAACTTCGTTAGGATTTAAAGAGCTTTCTTCCCTAATTTTTGTCTAGGCTGCCTGAGTTTACCGCAAAAAATATTTTCTTGATTTTCAATATTTTCTTTGGACCTTCCTTGCCTATTAAATGCATCGAGATGTGTCCCGTGCGTAAATAGGAATAGAACACGAAAACGAGGCTGCTTGTCAGAGATCTCATCCCCCCCGAGGGAGGCATCTATTATTTCAGATCTCAACCAGACACAACTACAAACCTATGAGGATGTTCTTTGAAGAGACGAGAATGAACTCCAAAGAAGAAAAAGGCATTCGACGCGACGCTGCCTACTAAAAGTAGTAGAAAAAGTAGTCTCATAGTCTGAAATGATTATAATAAAAAAGAAAGTACAAATTTTTAAAAGATTATGCATTTATTTTTTTAACGCTTTAGGTAGATCTCACCGAGAGCTATATTTCAGTATAGAGTATTATCAGGGGTAACCGAAAGTATTCGGCACAAATAAGGATTGTCAGAGTATTTTAAAATTTTTATAATTTCTGTAAATAGCACTCGTTAATATCTTATAAATCAGTGTTTGAAAAACATCGGAAATTGAAAAAATTTTAATATTTTTGTTTGGTTTTGAAAAATGTATTATGGAAGTTGAAAAGTAAGGAATGTTTTTGAAGTCCACTTGAAGGACAAATAGCCGAAAAAAATTTAAAAAAGCATAAACTGTCAAAATACTAAAGATGTAAAAAAAAGACGAAGGAGAATTATGGTTGTACGTAGCGAAGATAAGTCTTTCCACTGGGAACATCCTTCTGACTGATGGCATCCTTTCCGAAAAGCTTCGTCGCCTAAAACGGAACATGTAAATTGCAGCACACGAGGGGAGGAGCTAAGAGCGCAAATTATAAAACGCGATCTCTGTTGATTAATTTACGAACGAGTCTTATATCAACTATTAAAAAAAGAAGGTCTAAGTAAATATTAGTCAAGGCCTCCCCACTTGCATCAAATTATGTTGTCTTTCTGACAATCTGATAGCTGACAATCAAGGAAAATTTAAGGTGAACACTCAACACGTCGGAAGGGAACATTAGTATCACTGAATCGGAAATTCAATTTTAACTCTTGTTAGGCTTCCATAACATCCCCGGAAGTTGTGGTGTACGGACAAAAAAACATGTTTGCGTGAGACAGTTTTAACCCATTGACGACCACGTGGACCACTGATGGCCCACGTCTTCTGGTACCGTGTGGGTCACGTCGGTGGGTAATAAAGATGTGTTGGTCCCACACGCAAACACGGAAATAACGCAATGGGTTAAGCAAGCAAAAATTAAAATAAAATCTACATCATCGTTGGAGACAGAGGGTTGGACCATGCATTGCTGTCCAGGATTCCATCCTTCAGGAGTTGCAACTGGTTTCTTTTCAGTCAGTTGAAGTGAATCAATAAGTCTCAAAATTTCACTAAAACATAAAATATAATTATAAAAGGAAACTTACTCAAAACTGCGTCCACTAGTCGCTGGATAAAGGATCATTGCTTTTAGAGTCTTTTTCGGCCCAATGATGAAGACAGCGCGTGCGGTGAGAGGTTTACCATCAGAGCCAATCTCATCAGGGTCCAACATTTCAAGCTTATAGGCAAGTTCACGACTTTCGTCAGCTATTATCGGAAAAGGGAAGTTATCACCTGCAATCTTAATCCACAAAAAGAAATTTACATTTCATCCCAGCAACATCACAAATGTCAAAGATCCATTTGCGATGCGAATCGACGGAATCGCAACTGAGCGCGATCATCTTTACATTCCGCATCTTAAATTCATCAGCTAACGCAGCAGCACGAGCTAATTCAGTTGTACAGACAGGAGTAAAGTCGGCCGGATGAGAGAAGAGGATTGCCCAACTGTAAATTTTAAAACAGAATTAAAAATTACATACGACCCTTCTCCCATCCATTCATGAAAACTATCGACAATTCCAACGTCGGTAATTGCTCCAAAATCCGGGAAAGTATCACCGAGTTTCATTCTTTAATGTTTCATGAGATTAATTGAATAAAAGAATAAAATAGAAACAATAGATCATAAAACAATTGCGAAATCGAAAGCATAAAATCAATAAAATACTTTTAATCTACCCATGGAATACAGAAGAGAATAAAACAATCAAAAAATGAATGTATTGTAACAGCCAATTATTAGTCAAGATCGTCCATTTGATCAATGACGGGACGCTTTGCTGGTGGAGGTGGTGCCTGCTCTTCCTCGTCAGCAGTTTCAAAACCGTCTTCTTCATCCATATGCTGTAAACAAAAACATTACAAAAGTCACGCGAAGGGCAAAGAAATGAAATGATAACGGAATGATGTAAACAACTTACTCCATCTGCGTCGATCTCCATCTTGAATGTTTCAACACCTTCCCAATCCGAATCGGAAAATACTTCAGCTTCATTTTGCTTTTTATCCGTACCAAGAAGACCTGTAGGTACAAGAAAAGCAAGAAAAATCCCAAACCTTTGAAAAGACTGCCTAATAGTCCACCAGCAGCGTTCTGCGATCTTCGTCCGAAATAGAGTTCTCCAATTCTCATAATGTATTGCGTCAAATGAGGATCTCGAGCCAAATGAGAAGAGTAGGACTCGAGTAAAGCTGCGTATTGTCGACCCTGAAATAATTAATTTTTGAAGGTTTAAAGGGTATCTCACATCTCTTAAAGGAACAACATGTATCAAAAGCCAGGCAAAGTTCATAAGTGGACGAGGGAAAGGATAAGCCGTATGAATAGCTGGATGTTCTATTCCATAAGTAACCATTAGCGTTTCAGCTTGTTTAACACGATGGATGCATAAAAGCTAAATAAAAATATATGTAAAAGACATACTTTAAAATACCTGTAAGACGGCTAAAACAATAAACAAATCGTCTTCACTAGGATGACCAAGTTCTTGATGCATTTGAATGAGGAATTTAGCAAATTTCTATAAATTTGGTATAACAAATTGTAGAAAGAACCAACCTCCGGCTGTTCAGCAGCAAGAAAATGTGTCCTAGCTGGTTCATAAAGTTGGTGTTTCCAGAAAACTTCAGCAAAATGATGATGCAACTGTGCTAGACCACGTTTCTTTTCGCGATTTTTCACTGCATGATTTTGGGACCTAAAGATAAACATAAATCATACTAAAATGCAAACCAAGTAATAGAATCGTTGATAAACTTGTTTCTTACGTCGACAGCCGTTTTCTTTCCCTCTTCATCTGCCCCGCCATAACGAATAATATTCTCAAGCATCTAAAAAACTAATGAAACAAAATTAGTCTTACCTCATCTAATTTAGTAAACATTTCTTCCGAGGGCGAAACATTTGATTTCAGAAGAACAGTAGCATATAGGTCAGCCAGATCAAAGGCACTTTGGATTTCTCCGGCTAAAAATTCATGCAATATAAACAAAAAATACCAACCATAAAGAAGTTTAGCAGTACCATCGAAGAGTAGTGTCATCAAATTGTCATATTTTTCAGCAGCCATCCAACGGGAAAACAAAGTTCGATAGACTTGATGAGCTTCATAGTATTCCTTATTGTCGAGGCATGTTTGCACTTTATTCTCTAATCGGGAAGTCATACTTTTATATTATCCAAACTGAAAATGACAATAATAAATGAAAAAAAAGAGGGAAAATACTCAATTTAAACACGTTTAAGTAAATGTACATTACAAAAAGCAACAATTTCTCACTAAAAATTCAATTCAATGGTCATTGTGTAGAATTATTTCAATGTATGTTCAGTGTATTTCCATAATTTTTTTATGATATGTAAGTTCGCCATTAAAATAACAAGCTCCTGTACAATTTAAAGGAACAGTGACAGGACCTGGAGCAACTTTACCGCAGAGTTATTTTAGTGGGTTACGGTAGCGCATAATAATAGCGCGAAGTCGTTATAACATTTTTTTCCTTTTCATTTCTTCCCAATAAACAGTCCAAAAAACGCATATTTACAGTGTTAAAAAATATTTATATGTTTACAACAAAACGATAACTATTCAATAAAAATAACAGAAAAAAGTCTATTTGTTCTATAAAAACCTTATATATACCCGCAGTCAATGCTCAATGGGTGCAAAAAATCCTCAGATCCCAAAGATTCAAAAATCGTGTCCCTGTTCTTTTAACCCATTGACGAACGCGTGTTATTTCCATGTCTGGCTTGTGGGACTAGTGTTTTTTTTTTTTAATTTTTCAAAAGTTTTTTACTTTTTATGTGAATGCGTTATTTTTCATGTTGATATTCTTATTATTTCTATTTTTCTAGTAAAACTCTAATTCTAATAAAACAATGGATGTAGATAGTTCTGATGATGAAGTTCTTGACGAAAACTTTCCAAATTTGCTTCAAAGTAGCAATACAGGTGATCATATAAGTGTGATAGCCCCACGCGTCCCAAAATGTGTTACCCACCTGTGGGTCGCGCGATCGTCAATGGGTTAAGGAAAAACAACAAAAAAACAAAGAAAAATAGGATAAACAGAAATCTTCAAAATGCAAGTACGTTGAACTAAAAATGTAATGCCGAGTACGTAGTGCGTCCAAAAATTCACAGCTGCGTTAGCGACTTCAATCTTCCTTGATCCTCCCCATTGTTAAGCTTTATTTCTTTTATGACCCTTAATTTCTGCTTGTAAAAATTGGTTGAGAACATGGAGAACGTCAACTTCTTCGATAAAAATTGAATTATAACTATGAAATACTGAAGAACTCATTATTTTTTCTTGAAAACAACTTGTTTTAAATATTGATTTGTAAAATATTGTATCGATCGATATTCAGGGCGTCGCTGCTCGACACTACCTTCATTTTTTGGGTTGATTATGCTGTGAGAAGGAACGCAAGAATGTCACCAATAAGAGTGAGTTGACTAGCAATGATTTGATGATTTTATTTAGAATTTTCTAGTAGTTTTTTTAATTATTTATATCGTTTTAGAGATCCCTTCGACATAAAATAATAGCTACTAGTTCAGAAAAGATCATTACAACACGAACAACTATAACCAAAAGAACACATAAGGTTTGTCTTTGATTTCCTCTCTTATTTTTTAGGGAAAAGCCGAAAAAATTACTGAGGGCACCAGGCAAAATGAATCGGAGCAAGCTACAGGATCAAGTCAACAAGCGAAAATTGTAGAAAAAAGAAGGGCTGCTGAAAAAATACAAGAATCTCTAGTTTCGCCTAAAAATCTAGGCAAAAAAGGCGTCTTGTTTCAAGAAAATGTTAAGTCAGAAAGTCCAAAGCGAGTTTCTCAAGTTAGAAATTCTATAAGATCAGTTATTCACGGAGAAATGATAAAGCCACCGACTCTTCGAAGTACAAGAAGTATCGAGAAAAGTGAAGAAAATGTAATCAAGCTATTAGCACAAGCAAAACGAGAAATGTCAGAAGAAGAAGCTTCTAGTAAGCTAGTTGTGAAGGAAAATCCTCCGAAACAAGCTCAAACAGTCAAACGACAAAAAATAGTTGAAAAGGTTGAGGAAGGACAAGTATTACAGTCTCATAGCTCAAAAAGAACAATTTCTCAAGCTAAATCTTCTATTGAACCAGTTCAACCGTCTCAAGAAATGAAAAAGCCACGAGTTGGTCAAGAAATAGTAGAACATTCAGCTACTACCCAAAGAAATGCTAGACAGCAAGTTTCCGAAAGATCCCGAGCTCTTTCTGTGCCAGTTAGAGAGCCAATCAGACGAAGATCAACTAGAATTAATCAAAATATCGAGCAAAATGAAATAGAATCAGTAGAGCCGCCTCAAGGAGAAAAAACTATGGAAAATTGTCAAAAAAATCCTACAAAATCCCCAAAAATTTCTAAAAATATTCCAACAACACCAGTGAAAAAAGGGGACTTGGAAGAGAGAAAAGAAGACGACGGCGACAGCTCAATCGACATCAATCCGGCCGACTCAGAAGCCGGCATTTGTGCTCGACTCATCGGTTGGGAATTTTGCGCCCGTGCTCGTCGAAATATAAGGAAATCGGAGCGACATAAATACACTTGGCTTTATATAGACACTTTAAAGACACAGATGAAAATAAAAAGAGATGAAGAAGACTTAGAAGAGGATTTAATTCTGCCGTATCCATCCTGGCAAGAGACTTTAGCATATCTGGAGAGAAAAAATATGGAAAATAAAAAAATAGCAGAAGAAGAAAGAAGGGAAGAGAGGAGAGAAGAAACATTAAGAAGACAGAAGGAAAGGAGAAGGAAATATGGGACATTGAAACCAATACCGTTGCACTTGGTTAAGAATCCTTATGAAGACTTTTGGTATAAACCGAGACCAGTTGCGCTTCAGGAAGACAGTGAGTGGGAATTTTTATTATTACATTTAACGTATTTATATTAGAAATCGAAGCCAATAATAAAGGGAAAAAATTAGTTAAAATTTATTTATTTGATTGGGGCACTAAAAAATAATATCGAAATTTTGTTTTATTTTTTAAAAGATTTTATAAAATTATTTAAATAAAATATAATTTTTTGTTGCCAATTGTTGCGAATTAAAAAACAATTTTTTGGTTAATTTTCAATTTCTTCAGAGCTTTGGAAATTTTATGGATCTCCTCTCTACAAAATCCATAATACTATCCGGATGAAGCATCGCCTACCCCACAGATATATCTCAAATATCAAGAAAAGAATCAAAAGAGTCACGGACAATGATGATTGCTCCGAAGAGGCAAAAATCCAACATTTAACAGCTGATTACAAGGAAATAAGAATTGCTGTGAGTTTTTTCAAAGATAAATAGAAAAAAAAATTCAGACTGCCGAATTCAAATTTGAAATTACCAAAATGATTGGAGAAGATGAAGAGCCGAACTGGGACACAATATGGTTCAAAGAATTGCAAAACTCTAATAGAAGTCTAGGTATTTATTTCTGAAAAATTTTCGAAATTTATCTCGTTTGGGGGAGGGGGGGGGGTTGAAAAAATGTTAATCTTTTACTTTAAACTTGTTTATTTCCTAAAAAAAAATTTAAATTTTCTTTATTTTTTCAGAAAAGGCGCATCTTCTATCGAAACGAGCCCACAAACATGATATTTTGGACCAATCACCACCATCATCCGGTTATGCATCTTTCGGTAATGGTACTGATACATCGAATTTCCTTCTCTGTGAAAAGCAAACAGAGGGTAGATTGTTTGCCAAATGTCTTCAATAAATGTACTTTCAGACGAGAACAAAACACGAGAAAAAATGGTATCGAGAAATCTTCTTGAATCAGATGGTCGAAATATCTGGCTTAAAAGACGACTTTTATATGGTAGTCGTAGAAGACAATATCTCGACATTCATAATGATCCATGGGTGTATGCGCCTCCAAAAAGGAACGTACTGCTAGCGATGCCTGTCTTGGAACCAATGCTAACGACAGAAATTACAAAGCCAAGGCCGGAAGGATGGGTGCAACCACGTAAAGAGGTCGGTTATTTTTTTGGCAAAAAGCGATTTATTACATCATACAAAAATGTGTTTTTTGATATTCCATTTTTCATACTTCAATTTTAGGTCTATGGGAGCTGGCCAACGACTCGACCATTTAGTCCTGAGCCAGATAGATGGATCAGATCAAAGAGTGAGGAAAGACCTTTTGACAGTGACGAAGAAGATGACGAAGAAGAGTATGTGGACTGGAGAGAAAAAGTCCGTCAAATGAACTTTAAACCGTGGGGAGAGTTGCCAGAATTCGTGGATGCCAAGTTTCTTCCACCGCCTCCTGCTACTATTGAAGCTCCTGAGGTCTCTCAAGCCGATTTTGAAGCCGCTTTGGAGAGATCCAGAGCTGAAAAGGCGGAGAAAATGAAGGAATTGTTAAGAAAACAGCCGCCACGTATGAGAGATGAGAAAAGTCCTGAGTCAATTGTGTTGAATTCGAGTCCGGAACCGGAGGAAGAGACCCCGAACCTTCTGCAGGCGGTGGTTAATCTTTGTACAAAGCCTATTCTGCCAAAAGATTACATCTTTCCACAACAGGTAAGAAAAAATTATAACCAAACTAAATAATTTTTTAGGTGGTCAGTCAAATCCTCGAAAATATGCCCTTCTCTTCTGGTATCTTAATTGGTCGGTATGTCAGACCGGAGCCGAAACAGCGAAGTCCTTCACCTAAACGGATGCTGAGAAGAAGTAAGAGAAGATCTGGCGATCCAGAACCAGAGACAATTACTGTCTCCCCGGATAGAGAAGAGGACGAGAAAAAAGAAGAGGATAATTTCTGGCCTGGAAATTATGAAATTGATCAAGAAATGGGACCGCTGGAGGATAATGGTCCAGAAGAAACACAAAGTATTCCCGAAACAGAATCATCCATAGTATCCCAAGATAGGACAGAACCTTCATCGTACCAAGATTCGGATTTTCTTACAAGAACTGTAAGTTTTGCCTTCTTTTTTAATTTAATAAAATATATATAAGGACCAAGAGAAAAATAATTTTAAAAATTTTTTGATAATTTAGAAAAAGTTGTATTTAAGTTGTATTTGCATAGCATATTTTCATTAATTTTCTCAGAAAAACTTTACCAACTAAAATTATTTTTTTTAATTAGTAAAATTCCAAAAGACAATAAAATATATTTCCGAATGAAATGCTTAATGCTAAAAAAGCTATAATGTAATGTTTAAATAATTGTTTTATATCAATGAAAGAAAAAATTTTGTTACTAAAAAACTTACTTTTTCTCACAAAGTTAATCTATTCAGAACTCAACTGCCTCTTCTATGAATGATGAAGTTGAGTCAGCTTGTAACGTATCCAATGCTCGAGAGTTGCTTGCCAACCTTCTCGCAAGGGTACCTTCGATGACCCCTTTTGTCTCCCCACCGCCGGAACCTACCGAATCCTCAGACACTGCTTCTGGTCCTTTAGAGCTTTTATCGTCTCTTTTATCGAAGCCTTCAGAAGCTCCTAAAAACCCGTCAAAAGATTCAGAACCCCCCGCCACAAATTCTAGAATACGTACTATATCTCCTCGAAGAACCTACCAAGCCATTCAAGTCTCTCCGAAAGGCTATAAAATCAAGTCCAGTTCCCATCCTTCGCCTGGTCGTCTGACAAGATCCGTAATATTGAATCGAACAGCACAAATGGCTGAAGAAAATTCGAAAAAGGAAGAAAGATTGACATCACCAGCTTCAAGACTTAGATTTTCGAGTAATAAAATAATGGAGAAGAAGGCAGTCGAAGTCAAATTGGAGGTGAAATCACCAGTAAAAATTCCGATAAGATCCAAATCGAAGCCTCTGCTGTCATCGGAAAAATCAGAATCCCCTAGAAGAAGAGCAGCAACATCTATACCAATTGCACCGAAAGATTCTGCAAATTCGTCTCCATTGAGACCTTCTTTTACTCAAAAGGTTGGTTCATCATCGAAATAATGTGCTTGATTTTCAATGTGCCATCCTTTTGCGAAAAATATACATTAAAGAAGTTCAATTCGCTAACTTGCAGTAGGCCCAAAGTGCGTATGATATAACAAAAAAATATCGGTTTTGAGAAAAATAAAAATGAGCTAAAAATAAGTAGCTATCTTCATTTCGTTTCGCCTAATTTTTTTTACTTATTTTTTACTTTTAGGATCCAAAATTATCTCGTGTAACAGTAGTAACAGTACCGATTACACCCAAAGAAGCTGTAATTTCATCTCCATTGAGGTCTTCATTTACTACAAAGGTTGGTTCTTCATTAAAAAATTATGATAAGCATTTTATTTCCTTTCATTTTCCATTATTATTTCAATTTACATTTAATTTTGCTTATTTTTACTATCTAATTTAATTAACTTTCAGGATTCAAAATCCCCTCGTGGTGGTGATATCGGAATGACTATCGACTCTAATGAATTCCCTATTCGAAAACGTGGTCGTCCTTCAAAGAACTTCAAAATTTCCAAGGAAGAGCTCCTGACACAAACCTCTTCTTCGCCTTCCCGACAAAATGACTGTTCTTCACCTCAAAATCCCTTCAAAAAACGCAAAATAGAAACTATTGAGCCAGAAGAAGTGAAGCAATCTCCAATTAAGAGAGGAAGGAGGGGAATGCCAGCCGAAGCAGCTGTAGCGGCAGCAATGGCGACTGTCAAGAGCAATGAGCGAGCAATCAGAAGGTCGTCAGGACGACTAGCAGAGAAGGAGAAACAGCTGGAGAAAGGGAGAGGAATAAAGATGGAAAGTCAAATGGAAGAGGAGACTGCCAAGTAGGAATTACTTTTCTATTTATTTTTTAATTTTTCGAACATTTCTTCAAGCCAAATTTTTCAAAAAAAAAATTTTCCAGTGAGAAATCGGTCATAAATGAAGATGTTGTACCAGTTATCACTACTGCTTCTCGTCGCTCAAAAGTCATACCGATTAGTGAAGAAACAAAGGAAGCTATAATGAAAAGTCCCCCAACGAAGAGGAAATTCAAAGGACGGCAGTGAGTTTTATAAATTTAAGGAAAGGACAATTTGTTTATAATTTTTGATTGAAAGGTCATCTCCCCCCAAAAAAAAATGTCCAGGCTGAAAAATTCAACCATCTTTTGGATTTTTTTCTCTTTCACCTAATAATTTCAGTATTGTCGTCGATGCTCCAGCCACCATGGATGCTGTCAATAAACTTCTTCAAAATGCTACAGATGCAGAAACTCGCAGGTATTTGTTGATCTATTTTTCCATCTTCGTTTTTCATTTCCAGAGAGAAAAGCACCAGCTTTGAAAAAATTATGGACCACGAGTTTGGAACCGTTTTTACTTCCCCTAGTTCGAAACTCCCGGTTAACACTCGGTTTGATGCCGCGGCTTCTCATCCAAAGAGCAGAGCTAGAAGGAATGCGGCAATAAAGAAGGCGGAGCAGGAAGCATTGAAGTCTGCAGAAAAGAGAAAAGATACTCAGAGGTAAGGATTTGGATGTTTTTTTGTTTTGTTGGTGATGTGTGTGTTGGATATCAGCTTATTAGAGCGATTTTACGGTCCAAATCGGTCATCCCATCATCGAATATGTGTTTTAGAAATTTGGACACTAAATTCAACTTTTTTAGGATTATATATGCCCAGATGAAGCAATTTTTTAGATACGACGAAAATGTTGGTCCATTTGTCATGAAACGTCCCTCAACTCCCGATACGGTTACTCTAAGTACTGCTGGTACTTCTCGTGAAGGTAGTGTTGCTTCAGCGTCTGTCGATGAGGCTCAATCGGAGAGAGGTTCCACTATTAGTTCTTGTTATGCTAACTATGGGTATGTCCTTTTGTATCCTTATTAAAACATTTTGCAGATCTGATCACCGGCAAAAATACCTCTATGCTCCGAAAAAATTCCTTCTCCATCGAGCCAAGGAAGACTGTGTTCAGTCAGATGTTTTGACGGAGAGACAGTCGACGGATGATGAAGTTCAACTAGTATCGTGAGTCGAGAGAAAGAGACAGAGAGAAAGGCTGTTCTACAAAGTCCTATAAGTATCGGTGACTGGAAAGAGAGAGACAGAGTTAGAATGAGTAAATAAATTATCCTTTAATATTTTATTTTATAACCTATTATCATAATGCCATAGAACCCAGTCTTCCGTATGCGCCCTTGGAATAATGAGAATTGCGATTTTTTTATTTTCATTTTAAAAAAACATTTTAAATGAAAAAAAATCACTTTTGAAATTTAATCTTTTAACTGAAATTTAAATTTAAAATCAAAATAATTAAGAAAAAAAAAACAGACCTGGGCAGCATCAATAGAATTTTAGTGGTTAATTGTATTTCACAAACAGCGCGTGCTGTATACTGTATTGCTTTTCTTCCTTTGTAGAGAAAAATCGTGATTCTCATTAGTTCAAAATAACAAAACTCACTTACGGAGGAAGTGGTTCTATTGGAGAGACTACGGTATAATTTATTTATTGAAAGACTTTTCTAATAAATAATGCATGTATCCCTAGGATGTGTAATCTTGTTTTGATGGTTAGATTTTGTCTAGTTCTATGCAATTCGAGTAGGAGCCAAGCCGCTCTCTTGCTACGAATCAATAACCAGCTGCTACGAATTCTAACAGCTCTAACATATATACTATTTTGGTTTTTTATGAGTTCCGAATAGTTCTTATGAGAAAATAATTTAAAAAAATGGAATTAATTTTCTTTTGAATATATAAGAAAATAGTTCTGATTGCCGCGATATAACCTATTCAATCCTTCAAACTTCGTAACGGGCATCTTGTGTTTAGTGAATAATGGCTGCGTGTTTGACTCATAAGTCGTTGTCCCTTCCCTTATTAAAGCTGTATAGTTAACTATGAGTGCGATTAATAGAAAAAGGTAAACGTTCTATATTTATATAAAAAATAATTTCTGAGAGATTTATTTTTATTACTTGTCTTTTAATTTTTAGACCTCCTCCTCGCGACAACTCCCCAGACATCATCATTTTGGAGCCAACTCCCTCCCCATCACCAGATATTAAGGCAGAGGAGCAGGATCCCGCCAGTCCGATTGTTATTCGGATCACTGGTACTTTTTCCCTTCAATAGTTTTTTTCAAAAATTTAAAATATTATTTTTATTGGTATTTAGATCCCGAATATGATGAAGATGGAGTCGATGACCCTCCAGTTGGAGCCCCGTTGATATACGCTTGTGATTTTATGGGAATTGATCAAGATGAGATCTCTTTAGGTATCTAGAAAAAAATTTTTTTTTATTTTGTTTTTTTAGACGCCCTTCCCTTTCCTCCAGATGCCGCACGAGTTGATGCAAAATGCTTTAAAGAACTCATTTTGAATTTAACTAGTGGAAAGAAATGTGGTATGACAGTTTAAAAAAAATATTATTTTGTAGCTCCTCTGCCTCGAATGACAAATAGATATGCTTATTATAGTCAAGATATAATTCCGAGATTAATTAATTATCAGCCAATGTCCTTAAAAACGGAACAACTACAAGGTAGAAGCCCTTTTGTGGAATTCAAAATGAAATTTAGTGGCTTTGGAAGATCCGACGAGGTTATTCAACGACTGTTTGAGAGTTTGTTCAGCAGAGGCGATGAGCATCTTGACAAGGGCGACGGATGCGGTAAATAATTAATTTTATGCAGATTTTTCATTTTTGCATTAAAAAAAAGAAAAATAATGATTCTATTCAGGAGGCCCGGAAGAACCAGCTCGTCACTAGTAATAAGATCAAAGAACTCATGACTATGTACCTTGAAAATCGTAAAGATCTTCTGGAAGAGCTTTGTCGAGATGCTTTCAAAGGCCAAAAAGATGCAGAAAAATTTATTTTGGAGGATCAGTTTAATACTACTATCAACAATGTTCAAATCGCCATCTGTGACAGTCTATTGTCTTTATGTGAAGAGACACAAGCATGGAATCCTAGTACAAATGTAATCAAGCGGAGATTTGTGAGTTTTTATGCCACCTTGAAAGAAAACTCACTCCACACAATTGCGCTCCACAAAACCCATTTTTTAATCTTTCTAAGCAACGCAAAACGGAAGAATTCGAAAAAATTCAGTATCCAAAGTTGCTTTAGAAACTTTATTTAGTACTGATTAAATTATGCAAACCGATAAATACTAATCTTCACCCAATATTTTCAGGAGGCTTTCCTGTTTGGCTGGAGAAATTTTATTCTCTCTGGTGGACCTTTAAAGGTCTATATGACTGAATTTCATGGAAAAATGCCTAAACCGGTCGAAGATACACTCAATAAATGGATGAAAAGACTAGGCAAGCTTTCAATGCATTTGTTTAAAAAAAGACGTTTTTAGACAAAGTAATCAAAGCCACGTCGATTTTGATGAAAAAGAGACCAGTTGAAAGGGCGACTGAGCTCATTGCTAGAATCGAAAAAGATCCAGGAATGTCGTGTGTCGGAGCACAATGGGAAGCTGCTTTGGCTGATGTTATGAATGCGGAATCTAAATCGTAAGATTTTTTATTAAATAAGAATCATTTATAAAATTTTTAATTTAAAAATTTTTTTAGACACATTCACAAATGCGACACATGTAAAATATGGTTTTCCAAAGAGAAACTGTG
Organism: Oscheius sp. DF5120; assembly: GCA_932521415.1. Classification (NCBI taxonomy): domain Eukaryota; kingdom Metazoa; phylum Nematoda; class Chromadorea; order Rhabditida; family Rhabditidae; genus Oscheius; species Oscheius sp. DF5120. Next base: position 912,697 of record OW051465.1, on the reverse strand, counting down.
CATTACACACAAGAAGGTGCATGAGTTCAAGCCCTATGAATGTTCAGTGGTGAGTTTTCGTAAAGCGAAAAGGATTTTTTTTAATGAAAAATCGAATTTTCAATACAATTATATAAAAAATCATAAAATTTTTTATTTCAGGACTTTTTAAGTTTTACCCACAAGCTATCTCTCTACCTCCATTCTATTCATCGTCATATGAAGGAGATTTTGACCGGTGAAATAGATCCCACAGCTTGATCTCGAAGAATTTTTTTTTAGCTTTAAAAACCTGTAAATAAATCCGTTGTTCACATATTTCTAAATTTTATCCTTGCCTTTTGTCATTCACTTTTCTTAATTTTGTTGTGCATTGTTCTTTCATCGACTGATGTCTCTGCCATAATAATATCATAATTATACATATATGATGATGAAATAAATTTTGTTCAAATTTTTATGATCTATCTAATTATTATAATACTTAGAGATACAAATTTAGCATCCAAAGTATCCTCAAATATTCATGACAAAATTATCTCTTGATGGCGATCAACCTTTTCCCTAAAAACCTTTGTTTGGTATTTTCTGTTTTTGTCAAAAACTGAGAAACCAAATAGCAGTCACGTTGTTATTATAACAATTATATTAAGGATTGCATTGTCTTTCACATACTTCTATACGTCATTTACTGATGTATTGACTATTTACTACGGACCGATCGGAAACAATGTCGTGCTAACAGTGTTAGTCAATTAAATAACTAACTTTTCAGGCGTTCCGGTGAATTTATTAATATGCCCAAGGGTGGAAACCGTTTTACTCCAGTTGTCCTCTCATGACAGTCGCCTTCCAATTCCTCAGCCTCACCGACAGAGGAAGGTCGGCTAAAAAACATACTTTTATGTAGACGAAGGAACACATCAAAATATTCTTATCTTATTAATTTTCCAACAATTTTATTGTACTTCTTGTTTCAAAGACGTTTTTATTCGTTGTTTTTTTTAAATGAAATGTTGGATGTTATTCCACAAGATGAAGGAAGTCGATATTTACAAAAAAAATACTAAAAAAAGACAAAACTGTCTGGGAAAAGATTCTGCCTTGGTTGAAAACTTGTCGTTTTTACAAACAAAAATGCAAGCAATTTTATTGATTTCTTAGACGTCAAATAATAGGTTTCTTGTAAATGGCGAGAGAAATTTCTTACGTTTCTTTCAGTGTAACAGACCTTTATGGAAGTCTTCAGAATTTCTTGGGATGTCTCTACCTTTCCATCGATTTGGGCAAATAAAGAAAGACAAGGTGACGAAGATTAGCACAACGCTGACATTTGCTCCGGTCTTTACCGTTCCATCGATATCGGTCCCAAAATTTAATCCTTCTTAGCATATTTAACATATTTATCACAGCTCACATCAGCGCTCTAAGAAAAGTGATGTAGTCGGTTAGTGATTTTGCCACACTTCCTATTTTTCCATATTAAAATACATCACCTAGTCGTTACGAAATCTCGAGATTGGTTCAACCTTTTTCGTTCTATTTTGCATTTGACGTATGCAGGGTGCGCCATAAATATGGTCACTTTTTTCGCGCTTTTTGTGTAGAGTATAATTCTTTGGATGATCGTCCCCGATCCAGCCAGTATCGGTGGCTACAAGCCGTCTCCAAAAAATAGTGAAATAACGAATCGAACGGAATCCATGCCGCAGCATGAGAAAAATGACATCTAAGCTCAATGTATGTTATTTTCAGATTTAGTTACCATTGGTAGAACTACTAGAATTGAAAAATGAAGAACCTTAACAATAAGACTAATGCATGGGTGGAGGTACGGAATTCTCGAATTCTTCCTTTTTTTTATATTTTCGATTTTTTTTTCAATTTCTAAGCCTTTTCTAAAACGTCTGTTGTTCTCTTAATTTCTTCATCAAAAGAGGGCAACTCACATATTCGTTTGTCCCATGATTTCCTGTAATTTTTATTCCCTGTCAACTTTGACATCAATTTCTACAAAAGAAGGATGTTATAACATCTCGATTCCAATTTCTTGTGTCAAAAATAGCTATAAATAAAATGATTTGTTTTTCATGTTCAAGAATAACCAATATTCTCTGAAAGTTTCATAACATTAGCCTCAACTTTAATGATTCCTTGAATGATGATTCACAGTTTGCTCATGTGAAACACCTGACAATTGAGTCTTTTATTTCCGACGCCATTCTCACATTCATATAATAAGATCGCGAGTAGATGCCTTTCCTCATCCGGAATCCGGATGTTTATATATGGAACATGTTACGGGGTCAGGACCTGTCAAAAGTTGGGGATTAGCGATATATGATATAGATTAATGTTCTCTGTGTACGCGCTAATAAAAGGTTGTCTACACGTCTTCTCACGACATAACAGAACACATATAGAATTATTACCATTGATTAGTAGAACAGCTAAATGACAACTAAAAAATATAGTTTGATTTCTTCAATACTGACTTGTCTTTACTGTAACTCATTGGAAACACCTGACAATTGAGTATTTAACATCCGACGACTCTTTCTCACATTCACATATAATGAAACCGCCAATTGATGCCTTTCCTCATCTGGATCCGAAATATCTATCCATGCATGCATGTTGCTGTGGACCTGTACACTGTACTGTGAGTTTTTTCCTATTAAATTTTCTTCATTTTTTGAACATGGTATTTTAATAATACCAACCGAGAAAATTTCTACCATCCAAAACACATTTTCATGAAAAATTACTAAAAAGTTTTAGATTCAATCAAAATTTAGGTGTATGGCCATTGGCAAGCCATCTTTGAAATTGTACTGTGTTTCCTCAGTCTGGCCTTATTGAGTTTCATTATACCCTCTTGGATTTATTGGATAATTAGTTTTTTTTTGGATTAATCCACGTCGCAATCTGTTACTCATTTATAAACGGTATACAAAGGAAGAAGAAATGTCAAACCTTGATCTACGTTGTTTACCATTATTTCTTGGTTGGTTTAATATCTGTGGTCTTCATGATTAGCCCATTTATTGGTGAAAATAATGTAGTTTTTGAAAAGAAAAAAAAAATTTAATTTTTAGATCCGCATATTGACAAATATTTTTACATTTGTAAGCTGTAGTTCTATTATCTTCTTATCATGGTGTGGCATTATAGGCCTTCGTGTCTATCGCTACATTCGAGATGTCACAGCACATAAGAATGGACTATGCTAATTCAAAAGAAGAGAAAATAATTTTTTTTCTATTACTGCTTCTTTTGATAATTTTTCACATCGTCGATATAAAAATGCTTTATAATGTAACTGTGACATGCCGAAATAAAAATTTTAAAATACTGAAAGTGTTATTAGGAGCTACTCCTCTGTGGACTATATTATCTTCCTTTGCCATCGTGACACAAGATCCGATGGATGCTTTTTCATATCCTGAACAGTTCACATCAGGAAGAGAGCTAACCGAAGTGTCTGTAACCCACTGGAGTATTATCATTCCAATAATAAGCACTCCCCGACCTCTGGAGTCCGGTAAACATATAGTTATCCGAATTGGCTACAGTAGAACTGAACTCAAAAGAGCTTCGTGAAAGATAATCCGTTGATGAGAAAGCAAAAAAGTGCTGACTATATGCAAAAGAAATTATTTATGGAACAAAAAGAATTAAAGGAAAACTTTTTCATTAATCGTGTCAATGATTTCTATTTATGAATGTGAATAAGGCTTGATAAAATGAATAGAAGTGTTTTCGACGGGTTTTAAAAATTTTTTCGTTGCTTCAAAAATCCAAGAATAATAGATTTTGTTCATGGCTACAAGCAACAGCGAACTTGTTGCTCCATACGATGTCGCTATAGCAATCATTATATAATTAAACTCTAAATATAATACAACTAGCAAAAGAGGTCTTACCAGTTCCAAATTTATTTACGAAAAAGGAAGAAGCTCGGGAATATAGAATGCACGATGAAAAAACAATCACAGGTACGGAAGCTTGGACTGTGTTTTGAAAAAAGAACTTCTTATGCATTTTTTTGGTCTTCTTCGAAATAGCTATTCCTTTCATGGAACGATACGTGTAAATGCTAAAAATAAGACAAAAAGTAACAGTTTCGATTCCAATGAGGAGAGCTGGATAGAATGCATATTGCACAGCCGTGTCAAAGTTATAGGAACACAGATTGGACAGGTGAATAATCTCTTCCGTGATACAGGTGAGTGACTAAATATGTTAAAATAAACAAAACAACCAAACCTGTAAATTATCACTTGGCTCATACATTACCATGACAATAATAAAAATAATAAATATTTCTATAAAAAATACAACATAAAAAATCCGTAGAACTAGCGGCATTTCCCAGATATTTCTATGACCTTTGACAGACATATAGCGATAGATGTATAAATTTGACAAAGTGATTGCAAGTATTATTGCAGTAATTCCTTGAATTGCAATAGAGTTACGACAAAAGTTGAAGGGAAGGTATTTGATAGGTCCATAAATTATAAAGGCTGGGATTGGAAAGAGAAAATATGGCTGGATGAGTATCCAGGCCTGAAAAATATTCTTTTCTTTTACTTTTTTAACTTACACTAATTTCTCCTAAAAAAGTAGCTATTTGATGCATGAGTAACATCCATCGGTACTTTTTCCAAAAGGAAGGTGAACGGTAGATAATACAATAACAAGTGTAGACATTAATCAATTCTCCCAAAGTCGTCCATACATATAGGGATAAAGAATACAAATTCGTTGTTTCGGTAGAAGGCACTTTGAAAGTCGGACATTCCATGAATCTATGTGCAGGTAGCTATGATCGTTATGAAGGTATGACATTTACATCTGCGAGCAATTAGTAATGAATATAAAAACAGTCGATGATAATTTTTTCATTAGAATACCTTGTCCGAATCTCAACATCTTCTTTCAAATTTCTTAGCTCAAACATATGAGAATGCTCATTTCTAGGGTAACTGTTCCGACTGTCTGCCATTAACACAATGATGAAGCATAGGTTGAATGATTTTTCGGTCCCACACGCCAAACACGGAAATAACGCGCGGTCGTGAATGAATTAAGTCAATTATTTTTCAGAGCAACAGTCGTCTATAGCTATCTTTCAGCTCATAATGATCGGAGTTGGTACCGTCATTTACACTGTAACTGGTCTTCTTCTGCAGAATCATATATTAATTTTTTTAAGGTATCTTGTTTTTTTTATTTTAAATTTTTTTGATATTTTGACTAACACAATTTGATTATTATCATTTTTTTTTATTTGAAGCTACAATTGGAGGGAATTCAAGGTTTTCGAGCCCCAAATTTTTTTAATTAGTGTTATTATATAAAAATACATTTATAATTTTGAAAACTGCTTTTTTTACTAATGAAAAGAAGAATTTTTAGTACTGTAGAAAAGAAAAACAATGTTTATAAACAATTATATTAAAGGAATCGTGTGGCATTCGTCTCGTCTCGCTCCTCATACTATAAAATCAACTTTGAATTTGAAGAATTTGAATTTTTTTTTTGAAAGGCAAATACGGCCAAACACAACTGTGGAAACTGCCCAAAATGATATTGGCCGTTTTCGAAAATTCCTAAATGGAAACGACCCATTTCGGCCGAATTTGTACTTAATACATAGGCAATTTGTATATCACGTACTGCACGTACTTGTATATCACGTAAGTGTATAACACATACCATTTTTTCTCCCTTTTTTCAGGGTCTTTTCTGGTTTTTTTGCGTTATATGTGTCTAGGACATTATCATTAAGTTACAATAACAATAGAATTTTTCTAAAAAAAATTTTAATTTCTATAATTTTTGACCTGACAATATTTAAACTTAGCTGAATATGATCTGTCTATTTGAACGCGGTAGTTTTTCTCTAGGTTTTTTTTATATTTATCTTATTGAAATCTTTTTAATACATTGTTATACTATAAATATTCTGATTTGAGATAGAGTGGAAAATGGAGCATCGTAATAAATTCGATGACATATTAGAAGAATCAAATTTTCTACATTATTTGAACTTCTTTTTCAGATTCGTATACACTGCAACGTACACAGTCATATAGAGGCTTAGTCTGAAAGCAACAAGGAAATATAATCAAGGAAAAATTAACGAAAAAAAATTTAATTTTAACTAAAAATAAACAGATAATATTCAGCAAAGTTTAAATATTGTCAGTTCAAATATTTTGAAAATTAGACTTTTTTTTTAGAAAAATTCTATTGCTATTGTAACTTAATGATAATGTCCTAGACACATTTTATAACGCAAAAAAAACCCTGAAAAAAGGGAGAAAAAATGGTATGTGTTATACAATTACGTGATATACAAGTACGTGCAGTACGTGAAATACAAATTGCCTATACTACCCAAAATTTACCTGATTTTGTGACTTTTTTTCAATTTAATCCTTCTTAGTATATTTAACATATTGAACATATTTATCACAGCTCACAGCGCTCTAAGAAAAGTGATGTAGTCAGTTAGTGATTTTGCCACACTTCCTATTTTTCCATATTCAAATACATCCTCTAGTCGTTATGAAATCTGAAGATTGATTCAACCTTTTTTAATTCTATTTTTGCATTAGACGTATATATCAGGCAATGTTAAACATAAACTGTGCAAGATGATCAATGGAACGGAAAAGACTGATCATCTACGGAATTATTATTCTTCCACGTTATATTTAGTAATATCCCTCTTCCGTCCGATATTAAAAAAGAAAGCATTCTTCTGTTTCGTCCTCCTATTAATCTCGTATCTGTAACAAATAATAATTTATCACGTACCCTTGTTAGTGAGTCATACTGTAATTTCGATATATTTGATTCTGATTGTTGATATGATATTATAAAATAGAGAAATAATTAAAAAAATGAAAATTTCGTGTAGCAGGGTTTTGGGACAGGCTATCATGAATCAGAAAATATTGAAGTTTCTAGACAATCTGACGAATTCCAAAATTGTCAGAGGATATATTTTGATATGGTCAATTCAAATCGAAAAATCGCCTCCTCGAACTCGAACGGTTCTATTTTTCTTCTAAAAATTTTCAGGTTCAAATCAATTGACTACCAAACTCTCATAAATCTAATTTTTAGGAGAAATAAAAGCTGATTTCTTCAGTTTTCATTGATAGTCAACTGTGAGAATGGCGACCAGCTGGGAGGTGATCGATCTTATTCTACATCGTCGATCGTTAACGAAGGAACATCTCTTATTTCTTTTTCATTCTGTTTCCTTTTTTTCTTAGAATGCTACTTTCCCTTATAATTTTCCTTGATTGCGAAAGTTGCCACTGCCAAATTTAGTGAGAAAACAAAAAACAGTCGACGAGGAATGATAAGGGAGAGTCAATAAACTCGCCATCGCCTTCCTCATAACGATATTTGATCAGGCGGTCAATTTGCCACAAAGGCATGGCCATTCTTTAGTTTCTCTTTTAGTTCTAAATTGGGATTCGGACTCTCTATCTGACTGGTCTTTTTGATTTTTTTTTTCAATTTTCACCAGGGCGGAATAACAAGAGTTCAGAACAGACAACAGTAGTATAGTAGATGTTGTTATCCCCAACAATTTTAATCATTTTGGAGGATGGAATAGTATCCTTTTCAGAAGAATGATCTTTTAATTTTATGGAAGTTTTCTTTATTTTCTGATTTATTTACTATGAACGCGCCTCTCCTGACAAAATTTTGAACTCCTTAGGCAAATTAACATTTGAATTTCGTGTCTGTTTTTATGGCATCTTTTTGGTCAAAAATGAAAAAGATGATCTTTCAATTTATGAGGTGGTGTATAACTTGTCGACCTGCTCACAATGTTTTTCAACGTTTTAATTTAATGCGCTCGAAATGGTATGTATTAGTTCTTGTTCGCCATTGTTATTATTACCTCTTGGCAGCAACCTTTCAACGTTATTTTTATGGTGGTCCGCAACAATCGACGGCAGATAAAAAGTTTACTAAAAAAATTGTTAAAAATTCATCTGGTCAAGAAGATACTGTTAAATTTTCTATTTAAAAAAAATCAAACTTGAAATCAGAGCTGAGTGACACAATCACAGACGACTAAAAAAGTAAAGTTTAGACGAAAAATTTTACATTTCTACCAATTTTTAATCAAGAGGAAGCCTAAAAAATCGAGCTTTAACTTTGTATAAAAAATTATAGGCAAAGGCTATTTTTCTATTCGGTGCTTCCAATAATTGTCTAATTGAGACAGATAGTGACAAATTTGTAGACTTATTGAAAAAATTTGGGTAAGGAAAGGGTAACAAAGTGTATTGTAAGCTTTTGCTTGCTTACTCTAATGACTTTTAGAAGAACTATTTTTTATTAATAATTTTAAAAAACTATTTTTCTTGTAATTTTGTTTCACTTAGTATCCCAATTCTTTATCCGTTCTATTTATCCCTTTTACAACCTGTTGATAGGGAAATCCATTGTTGTTTCCCCTGTCTATACCTATGTCTATTTTTTGAGCGAGAAATCAGCCAAATCTCTCCAAAAAAAATTCGGCCAAAGTTCACTGCCTTCTCCATTAAAATAAATGTATGAAGTGATAATGGAACGCTTCCCAGCTAGACAAACTTTTTCATTATATTGCGCCCTCGTCATGTGGCCTTTTTCTTTGCAACAAAAAAAAAGAAATGGAGCGTGGTCTCTTTCTGCCTCTCATTAGCAGTCCCCATCGGTTCAATGATCATTTTTCGATGATGCCACGTTTGGACCGGCTGTCAATCATTATATAACATTGTTTTGCAGAAAAATCGTGTAATAAATAATAAGAAGTTTGCAAACTTTTCGTTCAATTTAAGTATTTTTCTTCAATCAATTCTATCACCAATAGACTCCACTCCCCTCTCAGTTTATAATCTCACCAAGAAAAGTGAATTCCATCTTCAAAATCAAATTTACTCTGTGAAAATTATTCAGACCTCTAGGTCCACTTTTTGAAATTTTATGAGACGACTTTTTTCTTGAAACCCTAATGGTTAGCCCATCTGATTATTATTATTATCCGCTTAATGCCTTGTATCTTCAGTCACCATCACGCAAAAATTACGATCTACAATTGCTCGCGAGGGTCCTTGTCTTCCCTCGCGGGCATACTCCCTAGCCGGGCCGTTATATCTCAAGCAGTATGGAGGTAATATTTTATGTTTCTTTTAATTTCTTATATTCTTAGCTCTCTCCCTCCTTCGACCCAAGAAAAGTTATTATTTTGTCTTAGATGAGCTGACTAAACGCCTAGTTTATTACAGAGATGAAGGAGATTTTTTGAATCAGAAGGTATTAACTGATTTTATTAAAAAAGAGAGAAATTTAAGGAACCTGTTGGATTCATTCCAATGGAAAAAACGGCATTTTCTGGTGTCGATGGAAATGATAATGCCTTCTTGGCGCAGTAAGTTTTTTTTTTGCTTTATTGTTAGCGAATTTTTTTTTGGAATATTTTTGGATTCTGTTTTTGGAAAAAAAATAGGGACATTTTAGGCCGGCTGAATGCTTTGGGAAGGATAGCTCTAGAATCTCAAAATTAAATCAGTCAGAAAATAGTAAAATTTACCTTTCTTGGTTTATATTCTAAATATAAAAATATCTTTGGGTGGAAAAGAGGATGTTATTTTTTTACTTTTTTGTTCTGGGAGAGCGGCTGTCAGTTCTAAAACAAAGTCGTTTAAAGTCAAAATAATTTGAACTTATTTTATAAAATAATTTTTTAACCAAAAATACTATTTTTGGATGTTTAAAGCGTCAAAAATAACTTCTGGTTGGCTTTCCTTGTCACCAGACACTGTTTATTGTCTTTTAGGCGTCAAATTAGCCACATATAGCCGCTCAACTGGGGACTTTTTCGTATTTGTTTGCTTTAAAATGAGTCATTTTTTAATGAAACCCCCTCATATTATATCCTCTCGTATTTAAGTAATTAAATGAATCATAACTACTTTTACTAAATATTTGTTATGATAAAACCTATATATTGGAGCTATTTCCAATTTAAAATGATTGGCTAGAAGGCTTTAATAATAAGTTGGACGCTTGTAAAAATCATTAAAAAAAGTATTAGAAATTAAAAATTTGATTTGTTTTTAGCATATATTTCTTGTTAAAAATTTGGGGGGAATACAGTTAAGTATAGTCAACTCCGAAAACTTTCACAGTTTTTGCTTACGGCCATACCACGTTGAAAGTACGCCATCCCGTCCGATCTGGCAAGTCAAGCAACGTTGGGCCCGGTTAGTACTTGGATCGGAGACGGCTTGGGAATCCCGGGTGTCGTAAGCTTTTTGCTCTAGTTTTGATATATTTCTTCTTATCGAATTCTTAAAATATTTTGCTGCACAAACTGATGATTTGTTTGGAACATTTGTTTTATGGTATTCTCTCGTTTAATGCTGCCTCACAGCCCCGCCCCACAAAACAGTGGCCATTGTCTCGTCTGATATATCCTCTTTGTCGTCCATTCTTCGGTTTATTGTTGACACAAATCTATCTCTCGTTTTTCCAGCGTCGGTGAACGGCAATTTGAGCTGGAGGCCCATAATCGTACAAGCTGTGAGAGTTGGATGGAAGCTTTAGCCAATCGGTATGGTTTTTCTGCGTTTTTTTATTATTAATTAAACTGTAGATTACGGTTCTTTAGAGAAATTGACCTGCCTCCACAAATGCCCAGCAGAAAGGCGAGTAGCTCTACTGAATATAATCATTATTATCATGTTCCGGATATTTTGAAGCCGTCATTGAGGAAATGTAGGCTTTTTTAAAATTTTTCGCAGTAGTTATTTCGCGATTTGTGTATAGTTTTCAAGAGTTTCTTTTTGAAAAATAAAATATAAGTGGTATAATAATTTCAGTATCTAATGATCCTTCTACTGGCTCCAATTTGGCTCTATCCATTCTGGAAGAAAAACTACATAGATTGAGTTTAGAAATAGCAGGAGAGACACACGGCGTAAGTAAACATGTATGAAAAAACTTAAAATTTAAGGATTTAACAAAAATTAGAAACAATCAATTTTTGTATTAAAAAAATTTTTAATAAAAATTTGTACAAATATTGTACAAAGGCGCGAAAAAAATGTAATAAATATAATATTTATGCTAATGATAATTTTTTTAAGTTTCCTCATGTCTTTTTAATTTCATTAAAAAAAAAATTTTCAGATCACTCCCTCCACCCACGAATGGGTTGGCAACTGGATACAGCGTCATAATTACGGAACCGAGCAGCGGTATTTTTCCTTTATTTCCCCCCCTCTAAAAATTCTTCTTTTGCAGCTCTGATTCAGTATCTTCTAACAGTTCTTCTCCTCCTTTAAGTGGTCATTGCTCTGTATTTGGTGACGAAGATGAGCCACTTGATGAACTTCTTCAGTTAAGGATGATCAGTAATCAACAAAAAGTTCGGATGCACGAATTGAAAATGGAAAATAAGGCTCTGGAGGAGCAAAATAATTTTTTGAGGTAATTAGAAAAACTTTTATGAAATATATAGTAAAATAGAAATTTTTTCTAAATAGTTAAAAAATAATTTTTGTTATTTTTAAATGAAAATTAATTAAAAATTATTTAAAAAATTAAAAAATATTATGAACATTTTTTTTTTAATTTTTGAATTGAAATAAATTAAAATGTTGCTAATATTTTAACTAAAAAATGTAAAGGGAAAAAGGAATCAAATTTTTTGAAAGAAAATATTTTTAAAAATAAAATGCATAATTAAAAGTTTTTGTCAATTCAGAGAGAAAGCATCCGCCGCGTGTGACAAGTCGACTAGCCGATTTTTAAATACCGAAGTCGCTCGTCTGAACAAAAAATGCATGACATTAGAAGGCCATTTGGCGGATAATACAGAGAAGCTCACAAATTTACAAAAACAACTTCAACATACTCAAAAAGAATACGTTTTTGCTTTACAATCATCCATTCGGATCCCGCTACATGACAATAATTCATTAGAAGTGGTGCAGGTCAAGTTGATGGGAGGAGATGTGGTGAGTAACTTATTTTTTATTTTAAATATCGACAAATAATCGAACATGCTCTCGTTTCTTTATGGGCTCAACGAAGAATACAAGATACAAAATTTGCAGATCCCGAGACAGGTTGACAATTAGAACTATCCACAACGTAGGCCAGGCAGCTAAATTATATGTCTGCGTTCGATTTCAAAAAAAAAAAACTTTGAAATTATCGGAACTCATAATTTTAAAAACAATTCAGAAAAAAATACTTACGATTAAAGGGACACCTATCCAATGGTTCCATTAGATTTATTCCAACTACAGCTAAAACTACTTCAGCAATCCAAAACGGCGTTAGGATAAAAAAGACGCAATGTGAACTATTGCCTTCCGGATTGTCATAACTTGTATCGATGCGGAACTAAAAGACGATTTTGAAAAAAAAAACCTTACCGCAACAACGATAGAAGCAAATTCCGTTAAAACAAAAAGTAAAAAAAATGCTGCAAAATAGGGTCTATACGTACAAATTTCTAGAGAGCCGTTGAATAAAAATAGTCCAAAATTCTAAAAAGAGAAAATGGTATATTGAAAAACTCACAACAAAAATGCGAAAAATATATTGACTGAATACAAGGGCGTTAATTTTCATGGATAAGAAAAATTAGAAGACCACAAATCGATAATAAAAAAAGAAACCGAACAAGCGAAAATTCGGAATAAAGCCTTAGGTTCAATTTATTTATAATAAAATAAAAAATTTTCAATAAGGGGAGGTTTTTTTAATATATAATCAGAGAAAATAAATTATATACTTTCAGTGAGATCTAATAAATTTCAGCATCGAAAACGCGTCTGTCAGCTAGTCCAATCCGCCAGACTCCAAGATCCTTCCCTTCCCACTCTTCACAGTATTTTATCCGGAGTTTATGTGGATGCCTACGGTTTCCGGCAACATTTCACTGATGAATCACTAGCCATACAATATATGGCCACACAGCTGTACATTTTTTATGAAAGTGAGACTTGGGAAACAATTAAAAAAAAACTTTTAAGATCATGAAGAAATCTCCAAAGAGCACAGAAATAAGTGGAAAGAATATCTGGAAAATCACCAAGAAATATCTCTTACTGTGGGTTTTTGAGTGAAAAAATCATTTGTAGCTGGAAAAATATAAAATAGTGGATAAAAAAATTTACATCAGAAAATTTGACTTACAATTCCATTTTTTTTTAAAAGTTGAAAAAATTTGTGGTTAATTAAAAATAATTGATACTAATTATTTTTTTTTCAGCCGGAAAGTCGACGTCTGTGTCGTGGAGGTATACCAAATTCCCTCCGTCCTACAGTCTGGCGCCTTTTAATTCATCAACAAGTTGCCGATTTGAAGCAAAAATACGGCCGCTATTATTTTAGAAATTTATGCAGTCAACACACAGATGATCACAGCCATGAGGTTTCTTTTAACATTTAAAAAAAACTCCGAAAAAAATTCTAGTTCAGTCCTGCTAATCTGAAACAAATAAATCTGGATTTATTAAGAACCATGCCAAGTAATGTGCATTTTATGAGTGCTAATTGTCGAGGAGTATCTCAACTACAGCAGGTGTTGAGAGCATTCTGTCTTCATAACAGTGGAGTTGGATACTGTCAAGGAATGAATTTCTTGGCAGCCACTGCTCTGTTATTTTTGCCTCCGGAAGTAAGTGGATTTTTTTTTTATTAAACTTTAAACAAAAAAAAGTAAAAAATTCCAACACCAAAATGTATACTGAAACCCTTATAATACCCAAAAAAATTATTATGATAAACTTTTATTTAATTTATTATAACTTTTAAGCAACATAGTTTCCACAAAACAAGGAATTTTTAAAAAAAATTTTCAGGATGCCTTTTGGTTTCTCATAGCTGTCACTGAAAAATATTTCGATGAATCTTACTTCGATTCTAATTTAACTGGAGCCCAAGCAGATCAAGAGGTACTGAAGGAGCTATTGGAATGGAAACAACCGGCTCTAGCTGCTCATCTAGCCAGTTTAGAGATCGATTTGACAACGATAACACTAAACTGGTTCATTGCTTTGTTCTTCGATGCTGTGCCTTTCCAGGTAAAATTTACTGTTATAAATAAACAACAATTTTGAAAATTCTTCAAAAAAAAAAATTAAATATTTCAGACTCTTCTCCGAATCTGGGACTCCTTCCTCCTTGAAGGTCCTAAGGTTCTTTTCCGCTTCGCCCTCGTTCTTCTGGGTCATCACGAACAAGAAATTCTGATGAGAAACGATACCATAGGAATTATGAAGGTTGTTAAAGCTGCCGTCAAACTTTGCTACGATATTGAAGGGCTCTTTCAGGTGCATTTTTAAGCTTAAAAAATTGTAGAAATGATAATTTAGAAGGCATTTGGAGACATGAAGGGACTGCCATCTAGACCACAATTAAGGCAGAAACAACTGGCATATATGCATGTTTTGAGGGAGAAACTGTCGAAGAGGGAACAAATCAGGAATCTCCTAATCAAGGTTCGTCACTGGAATTTTTTTCGATTTTATTATTTTGGTCGTTTTAGACTTTTTGCTTTTATTTTATGAAATAAAAATACGCAATTATTAAAAAAAACTGCAAATGTTTAACAAAAAATTTTTACTGTTGATTTAAAAAAAAAGTAAAATTCTGGTTTTTAGACTCCTAGTATGTCAAGCGATGAGGTGACCATTACCGACGTCGTTCCTTCCGATTGCGATGACAATATTTGTTTTATCGTTTCTGGCAATCAGACACTTGGGCTAATCTCCAAAGTCACTATTTATGAAAAGAAATCCAGACTAGAGAAGCTGAATGTAGAATTTGACTGTCGTGTCGCTTCTCTAGTTGCTGTGGAGACAGATTTGATATTTGTTGGACTGATTTCTGGTTATATTATAGCAGTTCAATTAGATGGGCTAGAAGGGTAAGGTTTATTTTTATGCTAAATTTTATTTTTCATTACAAAAATAGTTTTATTAAACTCCATTTTCAGAATAATCTTATGGGAAATGAAGCTCCCTGACACGGCTCTTCGACTTCGTTGTTCTCATAACCGTCTCTTCGCCTCTCTGGCCAATGGTACTTTGACTGTTCTAGAGAATATTACTGGAAAATCACCTGCTAACCTGGAAATGTATCACGTTCCTTTGGGTTCTGCTCCTCTAACCGATGCTGTACCGATGGGAGACACCTTATGGATCACTACAGGGTGCAAAATTGCTGTTATTGACGCTCAGTGAGTCAATTTCATTCTACCCCTCAGTGATGAGTGGACAAAAATTTATAAAGCTGCATAGCGCGTTGTGTACAGCATTTTTAGCTGTGAAACGTTATGATATTTTTTTTAACCAAATTATCAAACAATTAATAAAATTCCTTATTTTTCAGAAATTTAAGCAGCATTTCAACAACTTTTGTCGCCTGTTCTACAGCCGGAGGTGGTACACCCTTCTTCGAAAAAATTCTTTGTGCCTGTAAATCTGAACACGGTCTCTTTTTGGCAACAGCTCAATCCACTCTAATCCAATTGTGGAACGATGGCATGTGTCGTCTACTATTTGATGTGGCATTTGATCACAAAACGAGGAAGCCGTCATTGAATAATGATGAAGAAATCACTACCAATATTGTCAGCTTGTGTTATGTGGAAGGAAGTCTCTGGATTGGAACATCAGATGGCTATGTTATCATATATAACGTTGAACATGGTCTACCAGAGGCTCATTCGAGTAAATTTGCCCTACGACGATATCCGCCGGGCAGAAGATTAAATCCAGAGAGTTCCCCTGGAGGTAGTCAACTCAAAAGCCAACTCTGCTATATTCCTACAGCAGAAGAAGCCGAAGAAGAGGAACAACTCTCCAGAAATGAATATCCAAGGAGAAAAACCAGCAAAGTATCTATCAATATTGACCAGGACAAAAAAGAATATCGTGGTGCGATTTTCTATAATATTAAAAAAAATTTAGTATGTCTCAATGAGAACAATAATGAAGTCCCGCTGGAAAAAGCAAGACAGTTTATAAGAAGAAGAAGCTCCACGACGGCTAATTGGATGATGAATACGAAGAAAAATTTTCTGAAGGGCGTAAGCAGTGATTCGGTCTTTATGCCGGATTCGATTAGTGAGGAAAAGTGAGGAAATTGATTAGAGAATTTGGAAACTGCGTTGAAAATTATCCTAAGCGGCAGATTTAAAAGTCCAGACGAAAACAAAACTACTCAGAATAAATAGAAATTTTAACATAATATTGTGAGCCCAAAGGTTACGATACATGTTTCATAGTAAACGTAAAAATCGGATCGAAAATTCGCCCTCTACAATTTTATGTCATTTTCGGAATCAAAAGAGCAAATTTACAATAGGATTCCTGCCTTAGGACTTAGGAAGGACTATTTTTTCAACCGATAAACAAAAAATCGTAAAATTCCAGAAAAAAATACTGTCCTCGCACCTCCACCGGCGGCTCTAGTAACCAATCGATGGAATATGACAGCGAGATTTTTGAAATGTATTCGGATGAAGAACGAGGTCGTCAGATACTTGCTCTATCGCCTCGTCGAACATGGGAATATCAATCTACAAAGGTCTGGGAAAAGCCGATGATAAAACGGAAAGATTTGTTATTCGATGAGACCTTGTTAATCGCTGTGCCGGAAAATTCAAGTCAAAATGGAGAGGAAACGCCAAAGAGCGAAGAAATGACTCCGCCAGCTCCCGTGTAAGTTGGAAAACACAAAAAATGTTCTGCTACACATAAAATGTATCTGGAACTAAAAAAAACTTCAAGATGATTAATAAAAAAAATTAATTTTCAGAGAAACATCCGTCGAGTTAACGCTGATAATGAAGATAAAAATCTCCGATAGACCTGTGAGACGTGTTGTTTCGTGCCAGTAAGCTATTCCTTCACCGAAAATAGTATTTTAGAACTACAAATGGTCCCGTCGTCGTCTCCTGTTCCGGTTGTATAACCGACGATGAGGCGCTTCTTGTCTGGCGACGTGACTGTGATCTTTGGATCAACGATCCCGTCTATGGTCCTCTTTGTAAATTATCTCAAAAGCAGAATTCCATAGAAAAAGGAGGAAAAGGAAAATAGGCTTTGCCTATATTATTCAAAACCTGAACAGTATCAAATTTCGCAAATCTCATAATTTTGTCATAATGTATACTTTATTTTAAGTGTAATTTTTTGTGTAGTTTCTGGTTTATTGAAAGAAAAAAATACAAAAAATTGTAAATGGGGGAAAAAAAGGCAAATATATCGAAATTTGATAATGCTCAGCATTGTATGATACGTGTATCTGTAAAACATTTTATCAAACATACTACCCGTGAAGATAAGATCATAAAAATCAATGATTATTATGGGCATGATATTTTGTCAGGGCTTCTTGGAATGTCATTCGTTTCGGGAAATAATCTGGAAAATTTCATTTTTTAGATTCTTTACTCACCCCAAAGATAATCCAAATCCTCGTTGCTGTTGATATATTCTGCCAGCTCATCATAGTCCATATTGTGATTCATTTCCATCCTATTTTCGAAGCATTTTTTGTTTTTTTCATAAACTTCCTTGGCAAGATTTTCGATGAAAAGCTCCTGAATTTTCAACCTTTAATTTATGGAGAAAACCCTAGGAAAAGGAAGAATAAATCAACTCACAGCTGCTTTGGACATAAGGAAGAGAGCTTCTGGGGAGATCGGCACGGTTTCATGGACTAGAGAAACAATAGCTTTTACTCTAGCCAATGGAAGATTGTGAGGTCCATCTTTTTCATAATTATCCGGCATGTTAAACTTTAAATTATTAGCATATAAAACACAAAAACAAAATAAAATGAGAAATTTCACGGAAAATCCACTGGTAACGAGAAATAAAAAAGTGAAAAGAATATCTCGTATAAAAATTAAAATATTTAACAATATCACAAAATGTGAGATCACCGTCTCATAAAAAATTATTACTATGACAATAATACATCCACAATTCCTTCTTCAATTACATCAGATTCGTATATTATTTGACTGGTTCTGTTTAGATTTTCTCCTAGTATATTCCCCAAGAGATCGACTTTTGTTTCTAGAAATTTATAAACAAAAAGATAAAAAAAACCTCGAAGTATCATCACAACGGTTTTTCTATTGATTGACGGCTCATCACAAACCTCCAAAATTTCTACTTCATACTGGAAAAAAATGGGAGAAAAGCGAATCAATACCTCGGGAGACAAGCCGAGATATAAAAAGCGCTCGTCGATATATTGTCCGTTTTCAATAAAATCACGAAGCATTTGTAACGACTCATGATCGAAACCACGAATTTCCATACCCGATGTATCGATAAAACGATAAATGCGTACTGGAGGCTGAGCTGACTGAAAAAAATTTCCCTCATTGATAAGATCAATAATACCTCTGAAACAGGTTCTTGAGGCTCTAATATTGGGGGGGAATCAATTGGTTGCTCTTCCTCTACTGAAAAATAAACTATAATGCAACAAAAATACTAACCTTCTACTCCATTTTGTTGTTGTAATATCATTGTTTCTTCATCAGCCTTTTTAATAGCATGCAAGGTTCTTTGGTCCATTCCATGAGCAGTGAAGAGATGTCGATCAAGGTTCCCACGTCCATAAAAAACAATTACTAAAAAATTACTTATTCTAAATATAAAGTATAAAATTACAGCAGACTGGACACTTTTCTGGCTCTCTTGAGCTCAATTCTGGTCGAACTTCCATCAATTGTGCCGGAATCTTCTTCATTACCTGCCGTAATATTCTTGGAGTTGGTTTAACGTCTTCCTAAATTGGTAGAATGAAAAAGATGAATAGATACTTCTTCTTTAATATGTTTTAGTTGGACTTTCTTCTGTGCTAAGCCACGAATTAACCGACGGAGATCATTGGCACCCATTTGCTCTCTGACATCTTTCTCTATATAATACTTTGAATAATTACAACTCTTTCGATAATGATATAGCAGATTGTACTCGTATTTAAATCTAAAAGTAATATTTTTTAAATAAATATTGATAGGAAGCATACCTATTTCCACAAAGAATACAAGAATGAGTCCCAAAACTTGCATGAAAACCCATTCGATGTCTTTCTAATCGTCCCTGATTAGCAAAAAGGCTAAAAATAAAATTGGAAAATAACGTTATAATCTAACCGTAAACACTCAGGACATTGAACACCGACAGCTGGTTGATCGGGTAGCTTCCATTTATCCTTTTTTAAACTCTTCGCTATTTGAAACTTCCCGTGATTATCAACAATTACTTGTTCATTTCCAAAATCATCAGCAAAAACAACACCCTGAAAATATAATAATTAAATAAATGGATTTTACCGGATCTTCGTTGAAAGCAGGAGAAGATTTTTTTACCGAAGCTCGTGAAATAAAGTCATCGTCATCGTCGACAATAATCTAAAAATATTATTTTAATATATTAAAAAATTACGTGATCATCATCTTTAGTGCCATCGGAGGAAGTACAGGGACCTATTCCATCAGTGTGAATTTGGTCGAAATGAACAGCTAAAATTTTGGGTATTATCATATAAAGCAACATTCTTTACGTTTCTTATCTATTACTTGTGCTCTGCGCAGCAAATCAAGAACGAATTTTCGTACTTGATCGTCATCCAACACAAACTCTTCATTTTCTGTCGTCGTCGGTAGATTTGCTTGAATTTCGGGACAACTGCTTCGCCAATGTTTTATCAAATTATCGCGTCTTCTAAAAATATTTAAAAAAAAAACTTTTGAATTTTGGGAACAAATACTTGTAGGGAATTCCACAAAGATCACAAATATATCCGCCGGTAGCTGTTAATTCGTCAGGAAGATGAAGGGATTTTAAGAAATGAAGGTCAAAATGACGGTCAGCATGACAACGTGGAACGACGACACCGCATTTATTGCAAGCTACTCCACGACGGCCTGTAAGAAAGATTTTAAAAAAATATAATTAGCCTACTAAGGACATTTTTAGGAATTTCTAATCGTGCTGTTGGACCACTTTGAAAAAGGAGCGATTTAGAGATTCCTATATCGATTGGTCCAATATCCTGCTTTTTTTGTGCTAAATCTTCAACCATAGAACGTAGATGGTAAACATCCATCGTCTAAAAATAATAAAAAAAAATTAATATTCCTTACTTTTCGTTGTTCAATCGGCAACATATCATCTAGATCGCGACATATTTTCCTCCAATGATGAAATAGATTATATTCATATTTAAAGGTCTTGCCACAAAGTGGACAGAGGAATGATCCGAATATTTGATGGACTGCTAGATGTCGTTCTAGCCGAGCTTGATTTATGAAAGACTGTCCGCATTCTGGACAGGCACAGCTACCATATTGACGATTTTTCTTGTTTCTTTGACCCGGTCCTGGTAGAGGACTGACATAAATTCCTTGTTGCTCTTCGGCTAGAGCGTTTTTCAAATTTACTAAAGAAAAAATATTCAAATTTGTTTAGCTTACATTCTTTTGGTATTTGATTGTAGCTTGTCGGTATATCTTCTGTTTCTATATCCTCAATTGTTGTTTCTATTATTATATTAGAAGTATATGGCTCTAAAAACCATATCAAAGGAAAAAGTATATTGACTGACCAAAAATCGTTTCTCCTTGTTCATTTTCCAAAACAACATGCAAGAGACCATTTGACGCTCGCCAATATTGTATTCCATCGATTTCAATGAATTGCTAACATTTTATGGTTTTAGAATAAAAAATAACAACTAACACCATCTAAAAATGAATTTTCATGCAACCTTTCATCTTTTTTCTGCTCTACGGTCGATGGCGTCTCAATAAATACATCATCACTATTGATAAAATCGACTCCTCCATCTAAATACAATAAAGTTAAACTTTTCACGGAGGTAAAATGATTTTTTAAGTTTATTGAACTTACCCATGAGTTTATCGTCGATCTTATGACGTTGTGCCTGATTTCCAGGGTGGAAATGCTGTAGCATCCAGTTGGGTCGTAATAGTGCGTTGTACGTATTCTTCTCGCGTCGCGGCTCTCGAAGCGTCTGGCCTGTTTTCCTTTAGGCCTGCCAGTAGGCAACAAAAGTCTGCAGCAACTGCGACATATTCGTCCAATCTAGATTTCAAATTTTCTTCTTGTTTATTTTTCTTTCTAACTTATTAATTGTTCGCTTTGTTGGACAGCATTTTCTGATTGAATAATATTATGAAAAACGAGTATAAAATGCAAAAAAATTGAATAGCGTAATTCTGAAGAATGTTTGATGACGTCTATTTGATAACTTTTGATACTCTTGTTTTTATATAAACTTGCGTATACTATGCATATCGTCTTTTCTCGTTTTGTCGTATTGATTTTAGTCAATATAGTCCTAGCAACAACATAAACATTTGAAGGATTCTTTGTATTATTGAGTCATGTCGCCTTGGATACACTTTAGCAAATGTGTGGCGTTCTTTGTTACTTTACACTTTTACCAGTATGTTCATTATTTTGCTTAACTTACTGAGGAACAAATTATTAAAAGAAATGCCACTGATTCATTTGTATAAATACTATTTTCTTTCGATGTTAGCTCTGTAATTTTGATAAGAACTAGGACTTATTGTTTTTTACTAGATACCCATATATTTTACGTATACACCCATTTTTGCTGACTCATATCTGGAGTACATGTGCTTGCTCCGTGAATTCTTTATTATTTGTATTTATGTTACCAATATTTTTTTCAGGTAAAAGCCGTTACGGCCTGGTCGGCCTGTTATTCAATATGTCTCAAGGTTAGTTTTTTTTTTGAATTTCTTATAAATTATTTTTTAGAGAATTCTCATCAAATAGTATATCAAAATAATTTTGCTTATGGTCAAACTATGAGTACTTGGGCTGCTCCTCAAAATCAGGTATGTTTCTTTAATGATATTTTAATATTGCTTATAGCAGACTTATGCTTTCACTTATCCACAGAATGATAGAAGCTCTTTCACCGATAGTACAACCTATAATGCGCAGTTTCCTGTACAATATGGCAGTACTGCTGATACTGATTTTTATCGTTCGCCCGGTTATTATAATGTAAATTTTTGAAATCTTATTTTGTATCTTTTTATTGCAGACACCAAATCAATGGCCGCAAAATTACTATACTACAACTGCTGCTCCTGGTAATCAGTTATTTGGTAATCCTAGTTATTCTAGAACGGTAAGTCATTTTCAGCGCACTTTAATTTTGTTTCTAGGAACAACGTGAGCAAACTCGTACGTCTTCCTACAGCGCTGCTGCAGCTCAGTTGCCCAATTTATCTCGTCCACCACCTGCTATAAATAAAAGGGAAAATGGGGATAATACTTTTCACAGTAAGTTTTTTTTTGCTTTGACTTACCCTGTGTTTTGCAGCCAGTCTTTCTATTCTAGATAACCCAGCTGCCGTTTCAGCTGCTTACACTGCTAGTTGGGTTAATAATACGACCAATATTCCCCCAGACTTGAAGGATGAACCCGACATTGTAAGTTTTTGTTTTTTCTATCTGCAAATTTTAGTATTCTGGTTTAACACGTGAAGATGTCGGTGTAAATATGTTCGCTGCCACGAATTTTGTTGATCAATTTGGACAATTAACCTTTGGTGAACTGCCAAAAGAGGAGAATAAAAGGGAAGAACGTCGTCCTTCTCGTGAAGAGCCTGCGAAACAGCTTACATGGGAAGAAAGAATCCGAAAAGCTCATGTTCAAAAAGAGCGTGCTGAACAGCGAGGGTAAGTAATTCTGCTGTTCATTTTACTTATTATTTGCAGCACAAATCAACCTATTGAAAAAATTGTGAAGGAGAATAACCGTAATAGAACTCCAAAAACGAACGGAGTTTCTGGAGGAAGTTCTGTCGGAAATCGTGGTCGTGATGGAAAAGATCACCGTCAGCAGAGAAATTGTCAAAATACAATGATGTGGAAAAACGAAGTAGTTTAAATTTACTGATTTTATGAAGTATGTAGGCCGAAAATCGTGACCATGATGCCGGAAATAGAAACAATCGCCATCAGCACAATCCTGTCCCTATTCTTCCTGGAATAATGCGTGGAGAAGTTCCCCCGATGATGTTTCCCCCTGGTAGTCAGATTTAACTCTTAAATTTGTTTGAAGGCCAACATCCAATGATGATACCTCGTGGAATGCCATTCATGGGTCCTCCTCGTCATTACATGAACAATCCACAGGATGAAAGATTCAAAAATACTTGGCTCGACGCTTCAACGACTTATCCCTTTGCTTATCCTCCCATGCCGTACGGGCCGATACCTGTATGCTTTTTTTCTCTCCATTATATCTTTATAGTTCCCTATCGATGCTCGTGGTTTTCGTGGAGGTCGTGGTCGTGGTCGCGGAGTTTCTGGAGGATATCGCGGTGGTCGTCATAATAATGGAGATTTCAGTAAGCAAAGCATGAAAGAAACTGGGGAGAAGACTGGTGAGAGTACGCCTACGCCAGACGATACCGCCTCAAATGAGCCGACAACGGCATCTTCTCCCTCGGTTCAAGCTGAGCCTCAGACAACGGCATAAAGGTAATTCTTTTTTCAAATTTCTCTCTATTTTGCATTTTTTTAGAAGCCTGTTTTGCCTTACGTCTTGTTTCCTGTTAAAGAGCATCGCGTTCTCCTCATTTATAGTTTTTCTTCCCAATTTTATTAGGCTCACTACTGTAATGCCCTAGAGCCCAGTATTATCCCTTTAGTTTCCCCTTGCGAGCACAATAGAACAGCGCTCCATCCGGTGTTCTTGTTTTTTTGTTCTTGCGTTATGTTGAAAAATGCGGGGACCTCTACAAAAAAATAGACAGATTTGGGGCTTATTTTAACACTTCCCTACTTCTCAATAAGCATTTATAGTTTTGGGTTTTCCTTTTTTTTTGGTTTTTGTTAATCAATTAGTTTTTTTTTCTAAAAACTTTTTTCTCTTGTTATAACCCCTCATCTGTCCATCTTCATTGTTAAACTTTGAGTGTAGAGCTCTAATTTTATGTGTACGCCTGGGTAATGGTTGTGTGTTGTCCAATTTCAATGTTGAAATTTTTCATAAAGTTTAACTTCAATACTGTTTTTTATTTATTTACACACGTTCAGTCGTGATTATATTGCATTTTGTGCATGTTAGTCGGTATGATTTTTAGAATGTCAACAGAAGTTACTGCACCGCCACCAATTTCAGCAGATAGAATTTTTGCCAATGTCGAACGGCATGGTTTGCTGGATAAATTGGTTGTTCCGGGTAGTACAGTTTCGACAACTACGGGTTTTATGAGGTCCGTTTTAGGAGAAAACGCTCAGCTAATTGACTGAAAACGAGTATTACTTCTCTTAGTTAAATTTTGTTGTATATTTATGTATTTTCCCTATTAAACTACAATTTTTAGAGGTCATGGTACATACACAAAAGATGGTGATCTTATTGCGTCACTTGCAGGCACAGTTTACCAGGTTAATCGCCTTGTGTCGGTAAAATCTATTAAAACAAGGTTTGTTAGTCGTTTCTTCATTTTCTTCGTTTCTTCATTTTCTCGTATTTCTTTCCAGGTATTGCGGTGAAATTGGTGATGTTGTTATAGGACGAATTATAGATGTTCAGCAAAAACGTTGGAAGTTGGATACAAATTCTCGTCTCTTTAGTAATTTGCTGTTGAGTAGTATCAATCTTCCTGGAGGTGAGGTTCGGAGAAAAAGTGTCGAGGTTTGACTGTTTTAATTTTTTAACAATTGTTGCATAGGATGAATTAATGATGCGAGAATATCTCAAAGAAGGTGATCTTATCAGTGCTGAAGTACAGCAGGTACATCATGATGGCGTATTGTCACTGCATACCCGTAATTTAAAATACGGGAAATTGTCTCAAGGAATTTTAGTCAAAGTACTTTGTCCGTTCTTTTTAGTCAAAGCTTGTAGGTACCTTCCTATTTAGTAAAACGGAGGAAAACCCATTTTCACTCTTTACCTTGTGGAGCTGCTGTTATTGTTGGATGTAATGGATTCATTTGGATTTGTCCAGAATTAAGTGAAGATCCAGACGGTGGTTACAATCAGAATTTAGAAGAAGTAAGTTTCTTTAGTTTCGTGAATAACTCTTTAGGTAATTCCTCCAGAAACAAGAAGAATTATGTCTCGGTTAGCTGCCTGTATAAGATTACTTGCAGATCATTGTGTATATATCCATGAGACCAGTATTATAGCAACGTTCGACTGTTCTTTACCTTTTGAAGTATGTTTTCATTCTTTTGGTTTTACATTTTTAGTCGAGCTTGCTACTAAAAGCTGATATCGCTGCTCAGGTGATGACTCAAACGGTGCAAAAGGTGCAAGCGGAAATGGATCAATAATCGTTGAAGAATTTCATTGTTTCATTATTGTTTTTTGTTATTGTTAAATTATGTCCGCCTATTTCATGACTTTTTTTGTCTGCTCGATTACGACTTGTATTTCTTCTTATCGTTGATTTTATTATTTCTATTTTTTAGGCAGTATGACATCGGGAAGAGAAGTAAAAAAAGAAGAGACTCCGCCAACAACAATCATTTCAAAAACAACGGAAGATTTACGATTAAGAATAAAACAATATCTTAAAGAAATAATTGCTCCGCTATTAGAACGGAATGGAAATATATCGATTGGAGTATCAGGTTTGTTACTTATTTCATCTTTTTTAGTTATTTTTCTGAAAGTAAATGGTTGATTTAGGAGGTTCAATGCCCAAACTTTTGTGTGATGTTTTTAGTTCTCTTGAATTGAAAGTGGCTGAATGGACAAGGATTAAAATTTTTATGGTTACTTGATTCTTTATTTTTGTATATTTTTAGGTTGATGAGAGATTAGTACCACCGACTGATAAAGAATGCACATATAGTCAATATTTAGAACTTTTACCTGCGCATATAAAAAATTGTGTAGTTCGTGTACAAGTGCATGATACACGTAAGTTGAGGTTACATTTTGTGTATTCGTAATTTTCAGCGCAGAAATCAGCACTTCTATATGAACAGACTTTATTATCTGAAGTGATGCCAGAAAAAATTGGCAAAATACCCCGATGGGATGTATTATTCCTTGGAATGGGACCTGATGGTCATACTGCTAGTCTTTTTCCTAATCATCGACTGATAAAAGTATTGTGCAAATTTTTTTTATTCTTATTTCAGGCGGGTGATACAACATCATGGGTTGGATGGTTGGACGATTCGCCAAAACCACCTCCTAGTAGAGTAACACTTGTGTTACATTCTATCAACATGTCTCGAAATGTTGCTTTCATTATCACAGGCGAAAGTAAAGCAGATGTTGTAAAGGTTAATCTGACACCTTAGCTTCTGATAAGAAATTTATTTAGGCTGTTATCGATAGAGATTTACAATATCCCTCCTCTTTGGTGAAGCCAATGAACGGAAGGCTTACATTTTTTTTGGATGAAGGAGCCGCTTCTAAACTATAGTCGATTTTTTTCTATCCTGGTGTATAGTGCATTGATTTAATTTATTACAATCGCTGTAAGTAGACAAAAGAAGATATACCGCCTTCCAATTGTATGGTTTTACTCTTATTTTTACCCTTTTAATCTTTACCACGTGTTCTAAATATTATTTTCAAATTAAAAATGATCATCCTACAGCTATTATCGTTAATAATGTTTGTACCAAGTGGTGTACCTTTTCTTCTTTTTTCTTCTGGCATCTCGAATGTGACTAACTGTATCGGCAAACTTGTGCTAGCACAACGTGCGAAAATATAACTAGGTTGTGTTTTTTGTGTGGAAACTGTGATACGTGATTGAGACTGTTATCAATAGGAGACAGTTCTCGAATACCTGTCAAAGAACAAATGGTGCCACCAACGATACGATAGCCATCGGCGACCCAGTTCTCCCTCATTATTGGTCGCATATTGATTCGTTTCAACGAAAATTCCAAAAAATCAATTTTTAACCTTTATCATACACTGTACATTGAACATTGATTGCCCTCGCTGCGTAGTATAGTCTCTTCTTCTGTTCCACCTCGATTTGATTATTTTTTAAGACTACTAAGTTACAGCCAATTTTACTTTATTTTACAAAAATTATTTATGCTTTCACGTAACTATTATTTCAGATGTCCCTTAAGCAGCTGAAACGGTCAGAAGTCGCTGAGCACAATTCTCGAGCTTCAACCTGGTTTATTATAGGAAATAAAGTCTATGATGTTACTAAATTTTTAGATGAAGTTAGTTTTTTATTTTTATTTTTTTAGCACTTCATATTTTTTATTTAAAAATTATTTTAGCATCCGGGAGGATGTGAAGTACTTCTTGAACAAGCTGGACTTGATGCTACAGAGGCTTTTGAAGATGTTGGACATTCTACCGATGCTCGTAATATGAAAGAAGAGTATTTAGTCGGAGAAATTGTTAAGGTACAACTTTTAATATTTTTTTTTCGGCTATTTCCGCTTACTAAACGTTTCGTGATAGACCCAGAACACCTAGAATTGTTTGCTGACGGGTCTTGGTCGATTTTTGGCTAGAGTCTAGCTTGTTTATCTTACTTAAACGCAGGACACAATTACCGTGTTCTTTGTGTTGTAAAAAACAATGAACAGTTAACTTGTGGAGCGAACGTGAACGGGGGACTTGAAATTAATAACGAAATTTAAAGTAATTTTATTTATTTTCAGGAAGAACAGAAGAAATACTCCTATGATAAGAAGACGGCATGGAATACTCAATCTACAGATAATAAACAAAGGTTTGATGTCGATTTTATCAAAGGAAATTATTTGCAAATGCAATATTCAGGCGAAAGAAAGCGCGCGAAAACGCTATCTTCAAAATATAGCAAGTGATGGAAGGCTTTTCGCGTTTGACTTATTTATCTAATCCTTATTTATAAAAACATAACTTTACAATTGAAATTGTTTGCAAATATGATCCAGCTTCTTTTGCTCCACCCATATGGCGAAATCTATTGTACCGCCTTTTTTCATAATCTCTCTTGCAGAACTGGCAATAATGGTCTTCTGGATGCCATTACCTGGCCAGCTTTGATCGTCGCAATTGTTGCTCTTTTCTACTGGATTTTCTTTTAAATTTCATTTATCCTTCTACATTTGCCCGCTTATCATTTTATTTCTTGTATACTTTAGATTGTACTGAATTAAAAGATAAAGTTAATCGATTTTGTTCGGTGTTTCTGCTTTATTAACTTGCTTTTTACTACTGCATAATCTTATATTCTCCTTTTGTTTCAGTTAATAATTTTTCTCAGTTGAAGAAAATGACCACGGATATTCAAGATAAAATTGTCGATGATAATATTGAAGGTATATTTTTTGTGTAAATTTATATGAAATTGTTAATTTCGTTTTTTAGATTTAAAGGGAGATGGTTCTCTGACTACGTTATGGGAGTATGAGCATACAAATGGAAAATGGGTTCGATATAATGACGAAATGACGGAGAAGCTCAATCAGTATGATCCTTTTTTATGTTTATACCATGTTTAGAGCCATGTGTGATTCAATTGATATAGAACTGAATGAAGAGGATGTTTCGATTCGTATTGATATTATCTCAATGAAACAACTGAATTTGGAGACAGGTTTCAAACGTAATTTACGATGTGTTGTTAGAAAAGATGATAATTGTATGATTTTTTAAATCTGTTATAATATTTCTTTAGCTTCTTTCTTTGTCTGGGAAATTAAAAAGGGACGAAGATATGAACCGCTTCCACGAGATCTTCAGCTGTGTCTTGAACTTGACTTAGTATTTTTACTGTTATATTGTTATTTTAAAAAATTTAGGGAAAAAAAAACACTTCTACCATCATTTATAATTCCGAAAATTGGGAAGTTGACTTTAATAAAATGCAATTCACTTCAAATGAAAATACTATGAAGATCCGGAGAACTATGTCAATGGCGGAGAGTTCCTTCAGCGCTGCACCAGCACTTCCATCTCGTCGAACTCGTACTACTGTTAAGAGAAGTCTTGATATAGCTGCTATGATTAAAATCGATCAGAATAATGAGGAAGAAGAAGAGAAGGAGGAAGAAAAGCCAGTATATTGAATTTGTTGGTTGTAAACTTTATTTTAGAAGAAAACGAGAAAGATTAAGTCCGGTGCAGTGGCTACAACTTCGACCGAAGTTGTTGTTGAGAAGAAACAGACGATTATTTTGAAAGGACGAGTTCCCGTCGATTCAGAATGCATATCGAAGCTTTATACTGCTCATGTTTTTCATGAAGGGGACATAATATGGGATGCTATGCTCAATCAGATTAGTTGTTCATATCTACTTATTGTAATTTTTTAGACAAATGTTGATAATAATAATAATAAGTATTACCTCATGCAGATATTAGAAGATGATGCACAGAAAGATTACAGGTAAAGTATGCATTCTGTTAAATTCGAATTTTTAGCGTTTGGTTTCGTTGGGGCCGTGTTGGTTACAAGGGACAGTCTAGCTTGATTTCATGTGGTAGTGATCTCGAAAAGGCTAAACAAGAATTTTCAAAAAAATTCAGTGATAAAACAAAAAATGAATGGTACGACAGGGAGGATTTTGAACCATATCCTGGAAAATATACACTTATTCATGTAAGTTATTAAATCTTTTATAATTGCTTTAATAGACGGGTTACAGTATTCCGAAGGAAGTAGAAGAAGAAATCAAAGAAATTGAAGAGGATAAGACGCCACCTCCAGAATCGACACTCGATAAACGCATTCAACAGCTACTACTTCTTATTTGTAATATTAATGCTATGGAAGAAACAGTCACCCAGCTGGAATTTGATTCAACTCGCTCTCCATTAGGTTTTGACAATACTTTGCTTTAAACATTTTTTAAATTCTAGGTAAACTAACTGCTTCTCAAATTGCTGAGGGTTACCGTCTTCTGGGAGAATTGGAGAAACATATCAAAGAGAAGAAATTTGGTCAAGATTTCGTCCAGACTGTCAATGAATATTATACAAAGATTCCGCATCACTTTGGAATGCGTCAGCCACCATTAATCAAATCAGTTGAAGCTCTAAAACGGGAAACAGAATTATTAGAAGTATTGGAAGATATTGAAATTGCTGTCAAAAGTATGGGAGAAGCGAAGAAGAATACAGAAAAGTATGTTTTTGGGTATTTTAATATAGGTTTTTTAAGGATTGCTACAGTTGATAAACATTATAATAAGATGGAATGCGATGTTGTACCTATTGAAGTTGGAACTGATGATTACAATCTTGTCGATAAATATATGAAATTTACTCATGGAGATACACATATGTTTGAGATGAAAATTACCCAAATTTATAAAATTGATCGGCATATGGAAACGGAGCGATTCAAGAAAGACATTGGGAACAGGTACATTTTCAACTTATATTTTTGTTAACCAAAATAATTCAGAATGCTTCTTTGGCATGGTTCTCGGACGACCAATTTCTATGGAATTTTATCTCAAGGTCTTCGTATTGCTCCTCCTGAAGCTCCAGCTTGCGGTATGTTTTGTTTGTATTATCTACTTAATTTTTATTTAGGCTACATGTTTGGAAAGGGGATTTACTTCGCTGATATGGCTAGCAAATCAGGAAATTACTGTTTTCCCGCTCCAGGAAAACCAGGACTGTTACTTTTATGTGAGGTAGCTCTGGGAAAATGCAATGAGCTCCAACAAGCTGATTACAATGCCTCTGATCTCCCTAAAGGTAAAAGCAGCACAAAGGGAGTTGGAATGACTTATCCTAATCCTGTGGAATATGTTAACATGTAAGAGCTTTGTACTTTGTTAAAAATTTTTTTACAGGGAGGATGGAATTATTGTTCCTTGTGGCAAGCCGATGAAGACAAAAAAAACTGGATCTCTTCTCTACAATGAATATATCGTCTATGATGTTGCTCAAGTTCGTATTCGTTATCTAGTTGAAGTTGAATTTAACATGTAAATATATCATTTCTTTGTACCATTTTGGTTATAAAAGTTTTTAGAAATCTTTTTGATCTAATAATAGAGGTAGAAACCGTTATTACTTATCGTCCCCCCCTCCCCCCCCCCCCCCCCATGTTGAAATATTGGTTGATGAGTCAACCTCGCAAAATGAGTGTTCTCACAATCCTGGGCATACCCTGTCGATTTTTCTTTTTCTTTCATCATTGTTTTACCTAATTTTTGTATGTGTCCTAGTTTACAAAGGGTTCATCATCGAATTTTTCAAATTGGCTACTATATTTTTCCCATTAATGCGTTCCCACATCTATGTTCTAAAAATTTTTTTGTTTCAGCTCATTTATCTCAGCCTGTCATGAGAGACATATTGATCGACTTGTCGCGCTCTTTGAGATCGCAGGGGTCTGTTTTGTCATCTCTCTGCCTCTCCACAGCTGCGGTCAACCCACACTCGACCAGCTGTTAACAATTGTTTTCGACCTCCACCCACTGACAAGGGAGTTTGTGTTGCATTTTTTTCAGTGAAATTTAGATGAAAAACTATGAGATAAGGAGCCAGTTGTTTGCTTTCTCTTTTGTCCTCTTGTGCTCTTTTCTTTTTCGCCCACATTTGAGTCAGCCAGGGCTAAATCATAGGCGATATCTGGTCACAAATTTCTCGAACGCGATCGTCAAATTTCCATGAATTTTAGAATTCCTTTCTACTTTTTTTATCGTTTAATATGGTTTTTCCTTTTTTTTGTGATTTCTCATGAATATGACTAGTTAGTTACATATAAAATCGAGTGTTCAATGGAAATCGAAAATAAAAATTCTCTTTTCTGAATTAATGCAAATTGCAACTAAGTTAAATGTTCCTTTTTCTCTTATTGCTCGTTTTGGCTACGTAATTTTACGACTTTCTCTATTTATTAAAATGGAAAAACTCGTTTTGCTTATCCCCCCCATTTTTTACCGGTTTTCTAAATAACAACTGCTGTTTACTGCTTTCTGAGGCTAACTTTTACATTGCTATATTACAAAATCTAGTTGTAAACGTAATGTTTCATAGCTATTTGAGTTTCTTGCCTTTTTAAATTTTTTTTAACATTTGCTTGTTTATTCTGATCATTGACCATTTCTGGATTTCGCTGCTTCTTTCACTCCTTTTTAGCAGCGCAACTGTCATTTCTTTCTATTTACTCCTGCCAATTATCCGTTGCGCCCGTGGGCTCCCACCCTAAAGCTCTTCGCATGTTTACCCTATTATGTTGCGAGTGCTGTGCGATTGCTTCTCTACTTCTCAAAAAGATGAAGTTTATATTCTTTCTTCCTGGTTGATTTTGTATTTTTAGAAAGACGTTATGGCAAATACTCAAGATTTTGGAAAACTCGTCCAGCGTCTTGAAGCCGCAACTGTTCGATTAGAAGCTTTAGCAGCTCAGAAGCCTCAACTTGCACCAAAGCCAGCTCATTTGACTCAAGGAAATGCTTCAGGTTTGTGTTTTTGCATTCAGCTAGGCCGCAAATAACTGAACTGTCAACTGATTCATATACTATTGATAGTCGCATTTTAATCACGCACGTGGGGCTGCTGATGAATTTTACATAAACTGTACGCGAACGGTGCGGAATCTCGTCTGACACCAGTGTTGTTTTCGTTTTGTCGACGGTGAATCATTCCACCAGAACGGACGTTGATTCTTATTCCAATTTGTCGCCTCTGTAGCTTTTGTTGTTGTTGTTGTTGTTTTAAAAAGAAGATGATGCGAAAACGGCAGTCTCGAGCTCTTATCCTCGCTCGTCATCCGACGCAGTGTGAACCATCATGTAAGTGAGAAGCTGTACTTGTGTGAATGGCTAGAGGAAAAATGAATCGCCGGAGAGTCGCAGCGGTTTAACAGCCGCCTATCCTGACAAGCTGATGTGTCTGGCATGTTCGAGCCTCGTTCGCCGGTCTTTCGTCATTTTTCCTTCTCAATTGATTAGTTGACCAGTAGGAAAACACCTTGGTTTCTTTTTTATATAGAAAATCACGCTTTTTCCTAATTTAATTTTAATTCAACGTTTATTGTAAGCTTTCATCTTTTTAGATTTCCACTATAAGTGTCAGTACTCTAAGACCCGGATCTAAATATTTTGGTCACTAATTTGCTAGGCTAAAAGCAATGAAAGTGCTAGGTTTTACGGTTGCACACGCGAAGATTACACTTTTGCTCTCGAATTTCTTGAGCTTTTGTAAAAGAAAAGGACTTATTATATTGCAAACGCATCAAAACTCTTCCTTTTTCTTTTTTCTAGTCTCTTTTTGGCTCTAGTTTATTCAAAGAGTCAGTTTTCTAGGCGGAATGATCTCGAAATGAGTCAGTATCACTATAGCAGCTATTGCCAACGGCCCGATGAAATTGACTTGAGTGTTTATCAGCTGCCAGGAAGTCCAATACAATCACCGGCAGTTCGAGAACAGGCATTCTTACCAGAATTACGAAAGTTGCGAACAGAATATGGAAATATTGGGAGTGGTTATCGAGAGGTTCCAATAGCTGTTTCGCCGAATTTCAATCCACCTCCCAGCAGTTTGCATCGAACTTTTTCCGATTCGAATGTCATCGTAACGCCAACATTGTCACAAAGAAATGGAAGACAAGACCCAAGATGGATGACTAACCCTCCACCACCATTTTCTAATTTTCGAGCGACCCCCGATTCTTTTAATAGCCTCGAAAGAGAAGGCAGGGTGCCTGCTGGTCGGACTTTTTTTAAATGTGCCAGCCCCACTCCGTGGCAAAGCTCGGATAATCTAGCACGAGAAGAACCATCAAATCATCACCAGCAACAATATATCAATTCAAAATGGGAATCAGAAAAGATGCGGGATAATTGTTTTGATATTCGACAACAACAGCAACCTCATCAGGTATGGCAAAATCAAGAAATAACGAGAAGAGACGGTTGGGACGAACGAAATATGTCAAGAGATCTGTCACAATCAAGAAATTCGGATTGGGAACTCGAACATTTTCATCAGAACATTCCATTTCCCAAGAGAAATAATAACTATGATCCAGAAGCTATAAGGCGAAGACCAAGAGACTCATCGCATTCGAGAAATTGGGAGCGGGAAAGCATTCTTCGAGGCCCAAGGGAACTGTCACTGACCAGAAATCCGGATTGGGAGTTAGAAAGTTCACAATGTCGACAAAGAAATACATTACAAACCAGGAACAGTGACTGGGAGAATGATGTCATTACCCGAGGGTTAAAAGAACTATCGAACAAAAATTGGCAGAATTATGAACCGCAAAATTCCCGAAGTTCACGGAGAGATCAATGGGAACGATCGAGAAATCAACAATGGGACGAGCCAGAACAGCCAAGAGATTTCTCATTTTCACGGAATATTGAATGGTATCCGGAAGAGGGGAAGCAACAAGAATGGGAAGAAAGATCAAGGAATCAGGAATTAGTTCCTCAACAGCCGTCGTGGGTTGATAACGATCTTCAACATCGTCAACAAGTTCAGCGGGATCTTCTTCATGAAATTCAACAACATCGACAAGCTGCTCAACAAAGAGACTCTTCTTTGACAAGAAATCCGGAAAATGATAGTTCATGGCGTCCTTTACCTCCTTTATTTGAAAATCGACGGGAAACTTTCAACGAGCAACCGAATTGGCGAATACAGGAACCTAGAAGGGAATCTTGGAATCGAAATAACTACCGTGGACAGGATGTAATGAGCCGGAGTCAAGAGTATGGAAAAAGTGGTTTTTTCGCGAAACCATTGAATGCTCCTGGAAGTTCTCGTGCAATGACCGAACCACCAAAAGATTTTGTTCTTACAGAAAATATTGCCAAGCCGGAGCATTATTTGGGTCCCGAACTCGAAATGGATGTAACTGTAACACATTCAAGTTATAGAAATGCTGACGAGAAACCACAGCGGCATTCTTATGCTGGAACATTTTCGGAATTCTCTCGAACACCTAGACATGTCTCAGATAATCGACCAAAATCTTTGGCACTAGAAGAGGTGGGAAGCATTATTTCCTCTCCAGCCATTTCACCACCGGTTGGAATGCCTTATAATAGTCTACCGACGTCGCCAATACAGCGATCGACAAGTCTTCGGGGTCCCAGTCTGCCTTCTTCTCCTGTTCAACGAAGAAGTGGACCAACTTGGGAACTGGACAGCATTTATGGACTGGCGGGAGGATTACAGCGATCCTTTACACGAAACCAGGATATAGCTCAACGATCAACGGTCACAACACCGATGTACGGACGAGGAACTTTGAATGAACGACAACCAGAACGAGCATCAATTGAACGAACGACTGCTGTGGTCAATCCGATGATTTTTGAACCGCCGCCCAAAGCGAAACATACAGGAATTTTGCTAAATCCGAATGAGGCGAGAAAAACGAGTAAACGACGGGTTATGTTTCTTGATGAGGAGAATTACGGGAAACTTTGTAAGTCAGTGTGTAACTAACAAAAAATAGGATCGGAATTATAAATCATCTGGGGGTGCGTTGTGTTCTTTTACAACAAGAACAGCTGGTTGTTTTTTTGGGGGAAATGATGATTGATTTTTAATCCTTTAATTTACAGTTACGGATGTCGGATCTGATACTCCAGCTCATGTGAAAGCTTACGATACAGCTATTGAAGAACCTCTAGCTAAATTCAGCAACCTGTCTGAGAAGATTGGAGGAGATGTTGCTGCAGTGGTAAGGGCTTGTTTAATTTATGTGATTATTTTTATATTTCTAGGCCAAAAAATTTATTGGAGCTATGGATCTTCAAAGACATTTGCTATGGCAAGTTGCCTCGCAAACAAAACCAAGCAGTAATGATTTTGGGAAACTTTTCGAACCCGTCAATAAAGCTGGTCAGGAAATTGCAGAGTTCACGGTTTGTTAACTTATTTGTGTTTAAAAATATTTAAGGAATCGAAGCGAAAATCGCAACATTATAATCATTTGAGCGCCGTTTCTGATGGGGTGCCCGCCCTTGGATGGGTTTCGATCGAAAAGACTCCGGCTCCGTATATCAAAGACAGGGCAGATGCGGCTATATTCTTCCTTAATAAAATTTTAAAAGAATACAAGGTTTGCTTTTTTGTAATAGATTATTCTTTTCTAGGAAAAAGATCAAACGCACGTGGAATGGGTTAAATCTTTTCAAGATATTATGAAAGGGCTACAAACATTCGTCCAAACGACACATACAACTGGTCTTGTATGGAATAGTGCACCTGTCAGTCTATTCTATCGCTATGTTTTATGTGCACTTTAGGGTAACACACCATCCGGTGCTTCCAAGCCAACTGCAGCAGCTCCTCCTCCGCCAATTGGGGGTGCTCCTCCTCCGCCACCTCCACCTCCTGCTAGTAATTTTGTTTATTTTGTTAGATTCATAAAATTTTAGATCTCTTTGCTGATCTTCCAAGTGCTACAGCAGCTCCGAATTCAGATAAAGCCAATACTGCAGCATTATTTGCTGATTTAAATAAGGGAGAAGCAGTTACTTCCCGACTGAAGAAGGTTACATCCGATATGCAAACCCATAAGAATCCTAATCTCCGTGCTACTGTAAGTTTTCTTTTTTTTTATATTTCTATTTTTAGTCGACTGTTCCAAGTGTATCTGGTTCTTCTGTCCCTGCAACATCTCATAGTAGTCCGGTTGCTCCAGTTCAACGTCCACCTACTATTGATCTCAAAGACGGAAAGCAGTGGAATGTTGAATATCACAATGGAAATAAAGAATTGATTATTGATATAACCGACAAGAAACAATCCGTCTATATTTTCAAGTGTGATGCTTGTACCATTCAGGTATGTTGATTTCTATTCTGATAATTTTTGTCTTAGATTAAAGGAAAATGCAACAGTGTAGCTCTTGATAATTGTAAGAAAACGGCTGTTGTATTGGATGGTGTTGTTGCTCAATGTGAAACAGTTAATTGTCAAAGCATTCAGATCCAGGTATTGTCGATTTTTATTCTTTTAAAAACTTTTAGACAATGGGAGACATGCCAACTTTATCAATTCAAAAGACAGATGGATGTCAAGTATACCTTAGTACAACATCAAAAGATTGTGAAATTGTTACGAGCAAATCTAGCGAAATGAATGTTCTCGTTCCTGATGGACCTGATGACGAATTTGTAAGATTTTGTATCTTTTCATCATTGATTTTGTTAATTTAGATCGAGCTCCCATTACCCGAGCAATTCAAGACCGTCTACAAAGGCGGTAAGCTAGTAACAGTCGCTTCTGACATCTAAATATTCTATTTATTTGGCGCATTTATATTTTTGCTCACCGCTGACGGTAATTTATGTGCTTTAATGACCTTTTAATTTTAATTTTTTTTTTTAGTTTAGCCTATTTTCCTATAAATATTGTACAAGTTGTTTTATAAAAACTTTGGTTCTTCTCACCTCGTGTTTCTGTGTTCTGGTCTTTCACAATGTTTTTTGCTTAGCTTAGATGGAGGAAGAAGAAGATATAGAAGAACTCTTACAGCAAGCATCAAACATTCGTTCCGTTGTTGATGAAATTATGAATAGAATGTGTCTTTTACCAAATGAAGAACGTAATCTAGGTTTTTTTAACTTTTGTGACTAATGTCACCGTAGAGTCGCCCCATTTGCTCCATTTATTCGATCTTCTCTCATCTGTTATTGATGATAAGATTATTGTGCAGGCAACTAGCTTTGCTGATAGTGAAAATATCTTATTACATACTTCTGAACGACTAATTGGTGTATATTTTTCCTCCGTATATATTTGAATTTTTAGGATAACATAGAATTAAAAGAAGACGAAGACAGTAATGAAGTCTTTAATTCCTATGAAGACGATCCGAAACAAACACATGAAGTTGTTGATAGCAACGAAAGTAAGCATATTGTCGTTTATTTTTTTCCTAGATCTTTCTGGATTGAGTCAATCAAAAAGAGAATCAGTTGACGTATTTGCTGATGAAGAAGTTTGTCTAACACTTTCAAACTGAATCATTTTAGTGTTACGTTCAGCGAAGATCAAACAGCAATGTAAAAAGACGGCTTGATGTAACGACGATAGAAGAAGAGCAAAAATTTGGCCAAGTACTTCCAAAATGTTCTCAAATGAGTGCTCAATACAGTGCGGAGGATATTTTTAATAATGATTCACAAGAAAACTCGAGTGTAGACGAATTAGAAAGTGCTTCAACTGAAGGGGACTTACCACCCATAAGTATTTCTAAAGCACTACGGTACTATGAGGTAAATTTGTTTTAAACATTTTACCACATATTAGGTAATTACAAGTAATTCACAGGATAATATGTACATCATACCAAATGTTAATTATTGCACGTGTGAATTTTTTCAGGTTTTTTTTTTGACGCAAGATAATTTTTTTTAGAAACAAGTACTAGAAGAACGATCTGATTTCACATGCTCTCATGTCCTAGCAACATGGTTAAGTCGAGCACTCGGGACAACAAAAGTAATGCATACCACAGAAGAATTTTTACAAGTAATCGCAAATGATATAATTGATAAGTTTGATGTTGAGCTTTGATCTCAACTGGTTAAAACTTGATAGATAAGTTTATTCGCTTTTTTTAATATTTTTACGATCTATTTTACTGTAATGAGTAGAAGTCTTTTGTGGATGGGAGTTAACAATTTTTGCTGTAAATAAAAGTCACATAACGTTTTATGGTTTCTAACTTGGTAAAAAAAACTTATTTATAAATGAAGTTAGGTCAAAATAAGGGTAAAGCACGAAAAGTTGCAAAACGGCAACATATAGAGGAATAGAATTTTTTTATTAGGAAAAATAACAAAACAACGAACATAATAAACATAACAGTATCGGGCTAGAATAGCATAAATAATGTCATTACGCATTGATTCTACAATCACCAAGGTTAGATGAATGAAAACAAATTTTTCTCATTGCGTCGTCATATCCAGAGCTAGTTTCGGAGTTGCTTTCTTCGCGGCCCGAGTATTCAGCATACAGGGCTGCTCCACGCTTGGCGTATTCATTTGCGATATACAACGGACATGGGAGAGACGTCGTCAAGTTCACGATCTGATGATTGTGTGCTAAAGCGAACGTCATTCCTTCTAGTTGATCCATTCCTGAAATGTTAAACATAGTCTTACGTGACCTCATTGATTTTTAAGAATGTTCGGTGTAAAATTCGTTTGTTTCGAAATGGTTAGTCATTCCTAAATATTGGCTCCGAAATTCTAAGTTAAAATGCAGATACTGGAGAACCAGATGATTTTTTTACGTAAGACTTTAAATAAAAGGAAACATTGAAAGAAAAATAAGTGAGTTAGCAAGCATATACGATGAAACAACAATCTTTTCAGTGTCAAGAGCATACAACAAATCAGTAAAATAAAACGTAGATACTTACCAGCATTAAGATCATCATGAATTACAGTGTATCGCGGAGTTTTAGCGGTACCCTAAAACTAAAAGATTAGTTATAATAATTAATACCTGAATAGCAACATGTGAGTTCAGATAAAATTCCTTGAACGAAGGGTGGGTAATGACGGTATCAGCTACAATGCCAGGGGGGATGTTCTAAAAGGTTAAAGATAAAAAATAGTCTCACTTGGTCAGCCAATTTATCCATTGGATCTATAGTTTCCTTCATTAAACGAACAGGATGCTCTTTTGAAACCAGGATAAAGAGGATCTTGATATTTTCTTTGCCAATTGTCTTCAGTATTGCTTTCACCAATGGAATTTCAACAGTGATAATGTTTGAATAAGATCCCTCGCCAATATTTGAGCGATAAATTACGACTTCTTCGCATGAGACATCATGGTTTGCCGTATGTCGTGTGATGCACTCCTTAACAATTTCACCAATGCAAGATATCGTCTAAAACGATGTTAATAGCAAAAAAAAAACAATACATCAAGCTTCCTGCTTTCTTGAAGCATAAAATCTCCAATAAATTCAAATCGTGACTTTTTCATATTAGCTAAAATATGATTATAGCAAAATGAATACAAAAAAAATAAAAAACCTGAATATCCAACAATAGTAGGATAAGCGGAAGTGTCATCGTCGTTGAATTCAGCTGCTCGAGGAGGCCCTGATAAACCGATTCCGATATACATACGTTTATCGGTAAACCACTCCCTGCAAAAAATATGTTAAATAATTTCTTACATTGCGATTCCATTCATAGCACTCGCATCAAGTCCATAATTGATACCACCGAGTTTGCAATTTATTTTGTTGACAATGTTTTCAATCAACATCTAAAAATAAGCATAGTAATATGAAGATACTTACAGCAGAGCGACTTTTATCCTTCATTATCCTAAGCACATTTGACATTCGAAGGTGTTGCGTAACGATTGAATACTTACGCTCCCAATATTTCATATTTCTATGTATACTATTCAAGGTATCATCGGCAAGAATAAGAGCATATTGACACTTGTGTTCAGCAGCAAGTTGAAGTCTACCTTCTAAATCATATTCTTGTAATATCTGAATACTTTATAATAAAAGAAAATTACACCAACTTCAACGTCAGCAGGAGGAGGGATGTCCATTCCTTTATTTAGGCACTCAGTTCCAATTACAGCTGCAAAATTTCTCAGATCGTTTACAGTATACTTTCGAGAGTTTACTCTTTCAGGGATCAGATATAATCCCCAGACTTTACAACGAGCTCCAACTATATATCTGTAAATATTTATTTGAATGAAATAAAAAAGCAAACTTTTCCTTCATTGCTCTCCACCTTCCGTTTTGTACCGATTGAGTATTTCCAGAATAACAAATCGTTGGACTGGGAAGCACTCGACAGCTGGCCTGAAAATGGTACTGAATTAAAACTAAAATACCTTAAATGGAGTGCCGTAAATTTTGAGACCAGCATTTTCAAGATATTGGTTATTGGGATTTAAGAAATCCAAAGCAGCAGCTCCCTTCATGATGTAAAATTGACGCGTAAGCGGCGAAACCGCACATTCCTACAATAGTTAAAGCAAAAAAGGATATAGCTAACTTTGGTGGTAGCTTGACTTTGCTCTGATGTAACTTGTGACATTTTAACTCTTTGGTAAGGCAAAACTTTAATGACTTCCATGGGATAATAATTATTTTTGCCGTTTTCTCTACATGTTACGAGTGGTCCTTCCTTGAATTTTACTTCGATATCGTACCTCTTTTGGTAGTAATCAGCAACCGTGCATATATGTCCGTCATATTCGAATGTGATTGAGAGAGCTGTTTGCTTACTCAACTTGAGAATCTGAACCTTTCTATTGTTCTTCAAATGAGTTGTCTCAGCCCACAGCCCTAAAAACATTTCACAAAGAAAAAAAGACCTCGCCTCTAATAATTCCATTAACTTTTTCTAATTCTCCATCTCCTAACTTATCAAGCTCTTCCTTCTTTAAAATTTTAGAAACTTTTGTGGCAACATCAGACTCCTGGTGAACGGCTACCTTTTTAGCTGAATGTTGAGTAATATTAAAGAAACAAAATTACCATCGATAAAAACTGCGGAATTGTTCGTGCCTCTCGCGCGCGGACCTTCAATCTGCTTGATAGATTTTTGCGTTCCGACAATTAGCACCTTTCCATCACCAACTTCTCGGAGATCATCTTGCTGAAATCCTTCGGATAGCGGATGAGTCATGAACGATTTTCCGTTTTCGAATATCTTATGACGTTCTCTAAAATAAAGATAAAAATTGAAGACAGACTTACGGTGACATGATGCCGACTTGATTCATTACAATATCCATAAATTGAAGAAGAAGGCGATCATTGGTAGATAAATTGGAATTCGCCGTATTGGAGACTAAGGTTTCAGGAGACAGTGTGAATTTTTTGCGGTCAGCAGTTCTAATTTCCACGGCTACTGAAGCCAAAGACATGAGTTCGCCAGATAGTTCATTTGAGGCAATATTAAAATGCTTGAGTTTCTGAAGAATACGTACTTGTAACCAACCCATTAACCTCAAAAGAACTAAGAAGTTCATATGTGGTAAACAGAAGACCTTGACCATCGAAATATGTTCCATATTTGTTCTTGAAAATAAGAGGTTCCTGTTCAATCAGCCGTTCAATAATATGTGCACATTTGGCCTTACGCTCGTTCATAATAGAACTGAAAAAATAATATAATAAACAGAAACTAACTCGTCACGAGATTTCTTTGAAAATTCGATCGTCGTCGCATTGGTCTTGACACCGCTGATCTTGACATCATAAACCCATACGTCCGTTGATTTTTGAATTACCATGCCAAAACCATTTGTCTGGACGACACATTTATGTCCGAGAGAGCCAGGAGGCTTGTTTGGTGGCATAATAGGTAGCGGAACAGTAATCTGAAGCAAATGTGTAAATCAAATAAAAGAAAAACTTACATTCATTTTGGTAATCAACTCGACCGCCTGTTTTACAGATGATGGTCTTTCGCTCGAACCGGGACTTTTTTCTCCTGATGACGCCGTTCGCTGAGATGGACTTCCATTAGATGGTGGAGTTTCTCTATCAGTATCTTCCTGTGGCTCATTGGAAGAACTTGACATTATGTCGAATATCAGTAGCTTATAGCTTATCCTGAACATAAAAAAATAATTGATCGAAAATGAAATCTGTATGAAGAAAAAATAATAAGAAAAAAGGAACAACTTTATGGCTTTTAATTAGTGCTATTTCGGAACTCCTCAGGGATTTTTAAATTTTCTATGCTTTACTATGATTTTTTATTAGTCTATTTAAAAAAAACAACGCAAAATTTTAAGGTTTTCACTGTCAAAAAGTTCGAATAACTCTCGTATTTCAGAAAATACTTAACAACATAATTTCTAAGATGAACAATGACGAAAAAAGAAAAAAATCTGGAAAATAAGG
This sequence comes from Oscheius sp. DF5120, assembly GCA_932521415.1. Classification (NCBI taxonomy): domain Eukaryota; kingdom Metazoa; phylum Nematoda; class Chromadorea; order Rhabditida; family Rhabditidae; genus Oscheius; species Oscheius sp. DF5120. The sequence goes on along the minus strand of OW051465.1, from coordinate 869,799 downwards.
ACGACATCAAGAAGATGTGAATAAAAAAAGAACTATACGTGGTTAAATAAGTATTTTTCGAAATACGGAAGTTTTTCGAATTTTTTGACAATGTACTGTAATGGGTCCAAAATTTTTTGGGTTTTTTTGTTGAAAAGATTACTATTTAATTGCAACAAATACAATGCAATTCCAGATGAAAAAAGTAGAAAAAGAAAATGATCATTTTGGGTCCTGTAACAAATCATCGAAAATTATGGCGAGTATACTGTAACTACTTATAGGCTATTCTTCAATCCTTTAAAAATTCTTATTTTATTTTTTCTTCTTATTTTTAAAATATGAAAATATATCATTTCATATGATAAAGTCCCTCGTCTGCCATTCGACTGCTCTCATTGCTGCCGTTCTCTTTCGTGTGTTTGAACTGCGTTGACGCAGTCGTCGTCTAGTGTTTGTTTCTTTCGAGAAAACCAGTGAACCTGGCTGCCAGAACAGAAAAACGCCTGAGTAGTCTGCAATAGATCAAACAGTCGACAATGAAAAAAAAATAAGTATATTTTTTGGTTTTTCTCAGATGGTCTTTAAATTCAATGTTTGTATTAAACATGAACTTATCTTTCATTTAAAAGTATAATTCACTTTGGATAAAAAAGATAATCGGCGGAAGATCAGTTCGATGAATAGTTATTTAGTCAGTTTGTCTTGAAACTTTTGTATCTTATAATTCTATAGTGCTATTTTTGTTTGTATTCCTATATATAGTTGTAAGTATTCTTATTAGACTGTCCAGGATTTTAACCTCTATTTAGAGAAAAATCCTGCATTAATTTCCGAACAATCTAATGCATCTTTTTTTAGATAAAAAATCAGATTCAAGACGGATGATGCCCTTTTCCGCCATCTATACGACTCTATATCTGAAATTAGCCGCTGTAAATCTGGATCATGCTCTTCCGTGTTCTCCTTTCAAAGTCCATCTGCTTCTTGGTCGCTTAAACAAGGAAGTCATTCCGTCACACATCTAATTTGTCTCATTGAATAGGTTCTAAATAGAAGGATCCCTGTGTAACATATAGAAGAGAGAACGAACTTCTGAGCATGCATTTTAAATATGGTCAGTCGTATTTCTTGGAACAATGCGCAACTGAGGTTGTTTTTTTTTATCTTAAAGACAAGGTAACAAGGGTTTTTAGGAGATTGGCATTTCAATTCACAAAGTGCCTTAAATACCCTCCTCACTCTGCAATGCCTGAAATGCATTAAAATTTTTCGGTAAGGTAATAGATCAAACATTAATTAAGCATCAGAGCTTCTTGTTTATTTCTAATATGGTAAAAAGACTAACAAATTTCTAAATTTAAGTCTACGTAGCTAATTTGTTTCTTTTTATGGTAATTAAAAAAGAAAAGGTCGTAGGACAAAACAGTTCTGGCGCCGACCATTCTTTCCATTTTTCTATGTCTTCTATTTTTATTAAAATCCCTCAAAATTTCCATTTTCGATCTTTACAAGCGTCTCAATCTATCACTATCTGCTATGCTACTACAACGGGGCTTCCTCCCATCAGTATAATAATCCATTTATCTCTATCTTTTGGAGATTTGAACTTTGCTGTCACAAAAACAAATGTTTTTGTCATTTCTCTGTGTTTATTGAGGCCTCTTTACCTTCATCTTATCGCTTCTAGATGTTTTCTTTTTGCTTGCTGCTCCGCCGCGCAGCATACTCGAGTATTTCTGATAAAAATACCCTGCTCTCCGTGTAATCTGATCCTCTTAGGACAAAAAGAAAGGCTTTAAAGATCTTTGCTCTTGTATTTACGTAGCCCACAGAATATGTATCAGGATATTATAATGTGTTGGACAGGAAATTAGAAAACCCGCACATCGACAAAGATGTGCAAAAAGCTTACGACACCCGGGATTCCCAAGCCGTCTCCGATCCAAGTACTAACCGGACCCAACGTTGCTTGACATGCCAGATCGGACGGGATGGCGTACTTTCAACGTGGTATCGCCGTAAGCAGAATATAGGTTTTGTGGAATGATTGACAGTTCTTTGCACAATACTTGGTGAGAAATTTAATTGACCATTAATCTTCCTTGGAGATGGGGTCAACTTAATCCTTAAACATTGAATTTTACGTTTTTAATCTCCAAAAAAGTATTTAAAGACAAGACAAGTCCCTCCTTCTCTTTCATTCAATCCCTCTTTTTCAGTTCTCGACTTTTTTGGATTAGAAAACCAAACCAGTTGACTAATCTAACATCTGTCTTTCCATCCGATAGAGGTCAAAAGATGGAGCTTTATGTCCTAAAGTGTTCCTTCTTTTCATCGCGAACGAATAGCTAATAATGTGTTTATTCAGCCCTCATTTTGCGCGAGATTATTAACTCTCCCACGTTTTTTTTCGATATAAAATAATTAAAATGTAAAATTGGAAAAAAAAATCTTCTTTCGATATTACCCCCAAAAGCTGCCTCTGATTCAAGTAATAACTCTATTCAATGTTGGCTGACTTGCCAGATCGGACTTTAAACATTCTATGACCATAGCCTCGTAACCATTTTTGGTGCTGACTTGCTAAATCGACTATTTCTTCCCTTTTTCACTCTTTTGGTCTCAAAATTTCTCCGATCCAAATCTTTTTCTAAACTTCCTCCTGCGTTTTGGCTGCAAATTGCTTTTGAATTAACACATATGCAGCCGGCGTGTGGCTGTGTAGAGTCCAATTCAGGCGCCGATTTTCTCCATTCTTCAGTCTCCCCTTCACTTGTTATGTGTCGTGTTATTGACCGTTGGTCTTTCTCCTCAAATTAAGAGGAGGGAGAACTAAAGGAAGAGTGGGAAATTGAAAGAGGATCAGAAGAAGAGGAAAAACAGAAAGTTCATGCTATTTTTTTATTTGTAACCAGAGATCGATGAAACATTTTCACGATATATATTACTGAATTTTTGAGTTCTATATACTAAAAAAATGGAAAGAAAAGCAAATAGAGGAAAGCAGTTTTGTAATTTCAATTTTAGATATCTGGAAAGTTTTTTTTATTGGCTTATTTTGTAGAAAATGCTACAAAAATGTTATTTTAAGAACCAGAATATAATAAGAAAAAATGAAGAAAAACAAAAGAAAAGCGAAAAGATGTAAATGATGCCGTAAACGTTCCACCCATTTCTATTCTGTCATTCCAATCTCACTTAGAAAATGATCTAAAGACTTTAGTTTTTTCATATAACCTCTTTTTAACTAAAAGTTCGAATACTAATACAATCGCGTCATCTTTACAATCAGAGAATGACACTTAGACTGATAAAATAAAATGGAAGCTATCAACCGTAAGCAATTTTTTATAATTTTTTCTACGACATAGATTTCTTATCTTTCTTTGCTAAAAAACAGGAATAAAGTTATTCAATGACAGTAAAAATTTTTATGAAAAAAAATTTACATAATTCTGACAGAGCTATTTCTTTTTAAATATTATTTGAATTGACAAAAATTTTAGATATTTTGCAACCTAAACATAATTCAAAATTGTTTCATATTTTGGCATTCCCTTCTGATTTCTTCTTCTCTTTGTGCATTTATGATCTTTTTATCAAAATGACGCTTGTTTCTCCAGTCATAAAATATCCCTTATCAGTAATAGAAAGACGGGAAATTGTACGAAAACTTAACTTTAAAATCATGCATTAAAGTAGAGATTTTCATCATTCATTCGTATACAATGAGGTTGTCATATGATAAAACCTCTTCCTAAAAATTTTCTTAGGTGCGATAAACTGTCAGAACATCCGGCTTCATACTACATTCATTTTTCTCCCCTTCCTGCTGATTTGTTTTGTATTTGTTTAGCGTTGTTCAGCAACGTCAGCGCATCTGGAAAATAGATACTAATTAATCGAAAAAAATATCATGGTGTTTGAAAAAGCATTTAAAATTAAAACATCAAAATAGTTAATAAGATGCTTGTAAGCATTTCTTTTTTGTTCTTCTTTTCGGTTGGTGTCTATTGTTTTCTCTCTTTTTTTTCACACGGAACGCATTGCGTCTTTTGAATAGCTTATGGGTAGGGTCCTTTCCTTCTCAAAACACTTTTCTTCCTCTCCATGAACCAGGTGCCGTGTTTACAACAAACGGTAATTCGATCTGGCCAACTGATGATGATGATACTTGCTGACTGATGATGTAATATCCTCCTCGTTGCAGAAACAATCAGCTCTTTAGTTTGAATTTGAACTAACAAATGAAACAAAAGTACATCTGCTTTCGTGCCTCATTTGCAAGAAAGCGTGAATATTTGAACATATTTTTGTGCTCTTCTATGCATTTTTAGACCTGAAAACAAACTAGAACCAACATTTTTGCTCAAAAATACATTGAAAAGCATATTTATGTCATAATTGTCTATATTTTCAGGCAGCCAACCTCGACAAGTATATAAAATTTTGATTACGATAATTACATGATTTTCTGTATTGTTCTAGAAATGATTCTCCAAAATTCGAGATTATATATACATACAAATATTGTCTATTATTTCTGAGATTCTTGTACAAAAAAAAATAATCTTTGATCTCCCCTCTGAACTCTACTTAACTTTCATTTTTCTGTTTATTTTCATGCCTTCCCTCCTTCTCTTCAGGCGGCAATGAATAAGTAACACTTCTTAAGAAATCTTCAGAATAGCCGCGGTTCCGCAATTAATATACTCAGTAACATGTCTCGAAAAGGAAAAAGAAACAGCTGCGTCCAGTTCTAATGAGAGTATGGCTTAAAGGAAGCGGTCCACAGGGGATTATGGTATTTAAGGAAAATTTGGTGTATAATTTGTTTATATACAAACTTCTTTCTTATTGTTTTTATCTTTTTTAAATTTTATGAGAGGCAAATAAAATAAGAAACATTAAAAAATTATAAATATTCAACAAAACATGGGGCTACTGTAATCCCATGTTACATACTTTGTTTTTGTACAATTACATGGGCTTTCAAAAAAAAAGTAAATACGTACTCTAGGGATTTCTCACGGCGTCGCTAGAGTACGCAATTACAGCTTACAGTACTCCAAAAAGCAATAGTTTATGCACTCTGTTCTCCTCATTTGTCGTCTTTGTTGTTTTAATTCAATTTCCACTTTATTCTCTCCACACGCTTGCCTCTTTCCCGCGAATAATTGAATTTTGATTTTCTTTTTTTTTGGAATTAACAACTCGGACCACGCCCCTTAATTATGAATATTTCCTTAATTTTTCACTTCACGAGGCATATATTTCATTTGAATGAAATGACGATAAAGGAGACAAGTGATTACACACTTATTATGTATGAATAAAGAACGCAAAATGATATAAAAATATACGATGAGCTAATTTTGATGCCTTTTTTTTGAAGATGTATTTCCAATTTTATTTTGTGCTACCATACAGTTTTCTTTACCTTTGAGCGTAAAAAAAGAACCCTCCTAATTGTGCAATAATATACTCATCGAAGTGCACGATTAGTACAAAAAAAGTCCTTGTGAATTACTGTAAGAGGTAGAAGATCATATTATGACGAGACCAGAAAAGAGGATGATGGGTTACGGTAGGCGATTATATGAAGCCGGGAGAATCTCCCTCATTTTAGCCACTAGATTTGTCAGATCAACGGATTATGATGCGCGTTGGATGAAGGAAGGCTAAAGATTACAATAGACAAATTATATAAAATAAATGTTCTTTCTTTAAAAGAAGAAAAAAAAAGAAGTTCTTTGTTCAAAAATTTTTTCACAAAATAATTTGACAATTCCTTGAAATTTTCTAATGAAACTTATATTTGTAAGGAAAACATATTTAAAGAAATTTCGATATGTAAAATGTTCAAATTTAGGCGTTATTTTTCCCCAAAATCTACAGTAATAATATATAGTACACACAACAGATGCTATAAAGTGTTACGGTAATAAGGATATTCAGAATTGTTGCGCGTATTTTGCCTCAAGTTTTCCATTTTTTTATTTACAGTTAGAATCTTTTTTAAATTAAAATGTTTCTTTATTTTTTTTAAATCTTAAAAAAAAACTTTTAAATCCACAAAAAACCTCCTTTCTCCATAACATTTTCCTGTTTTCTTTAGTTAATTGTATAGTTCTCTAAAAAATATTAGAAATTTCGTAAATCTTATAAAAAATTTTCAACTATTGAACTCGAGAAAGAGCATCCTCCAAAGAGCCTCTTCAACTTTCTGAAGCATGTTTCCTACTCAGGCAACGTTAGTTTTATTCTCACTCCTTTACCGCTTTCTCCTGCTGTTTTTCTCAGTCTCGTTTGCCTTGAAATTTGAGTCTCTCTACTGAACCCCGAACCAGGAAAAGGACATTCTGCCTAGTGTGTTTTCGGCAGTGTATTTGCAACTCTCCCCTCCCTCCTCTCGTATTGGTTTTTTGCTCTGCCATTCCCTCCCTCCCTCCCGCTTGCTTTCTATGTTGCTCCGCCTCCTTTCGCGCACACACATACATACATACATACACATAACATACACGTTCGCCGAGGGAAATAAACTTATCTGCGCTCACAGCGCTTTTTAATATTATTTATCCCGCACCCTAAATTGCTCAATTTGTTTATTTTTAATTATTTTTCATCAACCCGTAAATGAAATCTCATTTATTTATTTATTTTTCTCTTTTTGAATAAAAGTCGAGTTTTTTTTGTTTCTTAAAAATTACGCATTTTTTTTGATATTTTTCATCATTTTAATCCCAAGAAATGCTCTATTTCCCCCCCACTTTTACGCCAAAATGCTCAAAATTTATTTATAGCCTGTTCAAATATGAGAATTAATAAGACCACCCGGAACTTTATGAGCCGTCTTACAGCCTTAGAGCCCCATCAAAAATAATATAAAATGTTTTCAATTTTCTCCCCTCTGAGTCTTTTCCTAATCTCTTGCTTTCGTAGAATTTAATTTTGCCTTGGAAAAAATATGTGAGGCACTTGGAGAGCTCAAAGGACCACCCCGATCGAAAGGACAACCAATAGTGCAGCGCAGAATGAAATAAAGAGAAAATGTAAGTAAACTATTTTATGAAGCATTATAAATTTTGGAAGATTTTAGAAAAAGTTTCCGTAGTAAATGGCTATATGTATATTAAATATGCTTTATGAAACAATTTACGCACTTTTACTTCCTCCCTCGGAACACTTTCATTTCCGTCTATCCTCTCCAGATTCGTCGGAAAAAAAACATGAACAGAAGAATACTTCAGAGGTCAATGGGGAAGACGTTTCAATCGCCTCTAAATTTTGCTATTTTTACAATTAATCCGTCTAGCTGGAATAAGGCTAATTGTGATTACCAGACATTTATGAAGTCTTTACTCCCAGATCAAAAAATGGGTGATTTGAATGACGACACTTGATATCAGTACATTTTTCATACAAAACTTATGTTTCCATCCTTTTTCTTATTTTATAATTTCATTTGTGCATCACCTGATAGTATTTTAAAAATACATTATATTCACGAATACTTTTTTAGCAAAAAAAGTTTCACGGGAAGTCCACGTAAATTTGCGTACTGATCCCTGCCATCTCTGACTCCAATCTCCTTCTTGTTGACACATTTCAAATAAATGAACAAAGATACCACTCCAAAACCGTTGTTTACAATCAATTTCTTTATCCTCCTTTTATCATAATGACTTCTCGCTTATTCTGCTCATTTTTTCTTTCTTTTTTTTTAATTCAGTCCAAAGCTCTGAACATCAGCTTAGATTGGCCGACAAAAAAGGTATAAAACCTTCGAAAAGTCAAAGTTTATGCTCTGTTGTCACCGATATTATGCAAAATTCCTATCGGTTGTTCGACTTGTCGGAAGTCGTGACACATTGTTCTTTCCCGAAATCGGGTTTATTTTTCGATTTTTAACAACTTACTAGACTCAGTTTAGAGTCTGAAATAAAAATAATTCAACATTTGAAATTTCATCCTAGTTTTTGAAGTCTATAAGAGTCTAATTTTCTTTATTTAAATATTATAAGAAAGGGGAATTTGGTCATGGTGGATCATCCTTCTCAGTATACGGTACATTCTCTTTTATTTAATACTTATGATAACTGGAATATGGGAGACGATTTTAATATCTTAAGATCAGAAAATCCTATTCGGTTCTCGTAAGTCTGAACGGCAGTCTCCTTACATAATGACTCATTATTCTTTTTTTGGAGTCAGATTAGATCAAGAAGAAGAAGAAAAAGACATTATACGGTTGAGGTGGTTTATAATTATTGAAGTAAATTTAGAAATACAGTAGGGAGGAATGAGCAACGATCAAGGGGGATAGATGCACTTGAACAAGAAAGAGTGTTATTTTGCAGAGGACTTAAGAGGTCCAACAACATCAAAAAAGAAGCCATACTTTTTTTATGCATTTTTCTATCAAACCAGCTGGAACATGCAATATTTAGCTCCATTTTTCGACTGTGGCTACTAAAACTGCATTTTTACTGCTTTTCTGTGCCTTATCATATCCCTCATGTCCAATTCTTTGAGTAGGTAGAATGACACAATTTTTTTTCTTTAATTTTTGTGTATTTTTATGAATTGATCTCTTTTACAACTCCCACTCTGTCATTTTATCCATCAATTATTAGACATTTGAGTGGGAAGACGTCTTCAAGTATCTATCTGAATAGTGGTTAATTTGCTCAACCTACATAAATTTACAATCATTTTCTATTTTATCACCAGCTGCTAAACCTTGTTGGTTGTTTGGTCCTTTTTGGAATACATTCTTTCACAAAGATTGTCTGATTCTGAACTATTTTCAGCCTGTTTTTTTAGGATAAAAATTCATTGTGTATTTTATATAAATTATTACTTATCAGAAGGATTTCTAGGAAATCTGAATTTTCTTCATAACCAAGCAACTTTTTCCCTGTACTCCATTTTCTCTCAGTGCAACAGCAGGACACTAAAGCACATGCTCTATCACTTATCACTTGTTTTTCGCCAACTAAACAGGCAGAAAATCATGCTAGAACGCCAAAACAAACAAAACTCTTCTTATCTCTCTACTTCTCTTCAAATGACAGCATTTTGAAGAATTTTATATAAAAAAACGAAACGAAAACAAAAAGATTAAGATAATATTTTAGTGCCGTCAGCAGATAGAAGATATATGTAGTTATACCGTAGAGAATAGAGGAAATTTCCGAATTAGCGAGAAGTACAAAATTCAGATGAGATGATGTTACTAAGATGATGGAACAAAATAACACCTATGTGATTTAGCCCAACTTAGAATACCTGCCTCATTTTTTTCTATTGAAATGACTTTGAATTGACTAGGAGGTTCACAAAAATGAGTTAGGAGTGCCTCAACTTCATTGCTTTTCTTCTTCTTTTTCTGAACAGATTTTTCATGTTATTTTTTTCACGTTTTTGTTTCTCTTTGCTTTTTTTTCTCATGTCGTCTCAATTTCAGGTTTCTTACCTCCTACTTGCTCGACAGACGTGTCCTCCGTGAAGTCCGGACCTCCTCTCCACGTGTTCTTTCCGTTCTTCCGGTTCCATCATGCCGTCTCCCTCTCGTCGAATCCCTCCTCCAGGCAAACATGTTTTCTCTACCGGATTTGTGTGCGTAGGACGTAGCGAGCGGGATTGTGTAGTTTATGAAACATTTTGTGTGGATGCGGATCCTCCTCTCCGACCCACTTGGCCAATAGATCGCATCTTTTCAACATTTCCCTTTCTAGATGTCCGACTTTCCTCGTCTCTCTCTCTCTTTCGCCCTTTATCGCCTTTTTTTGAGGACAACATCGCCCGCGGGCGATTCCGTGTGGCCTATTTTTTCCGCGCCACTATGTGCGTGTTGTCCTTGTGCCGCGATCCGCATTCCACTAACGTTTCTTTTTTGTGGAAACTTTCTCTCTTCCTACCTATACGTCACTTTCTTGCTGTAATAATCCATTGTTTTGTTTTCTCCGAAACATGTTGAGTTTTGCTTTTTTTTGTTTCTGGAATAAATAGAAACAACAAACAAACAAAAAATACTCAAATGTTTTTGTTTGTTGTTTCCTTCTCATTTTCTTTTATCAGAAAACAAGGAAATCTAAAATCTAAAATTAAATTTCAGTGCAACATTGTTGCCTTTCTATAGCTATTTATTTTGAATCAAAAATAACCCAACTTCCGCCATCTATTTCGTGGATTCGTGTGTCTGTTGTGATGGCTAAGAGAGGGTGTAAGACAACATAAGACACAAAGTGATGGATGGCCTGTTTCTCTTTTTCGTTTTCACTCGCATCTCGTCGTCCGGCCGCCTTTGACCTATGTGACTTTCACTTTTAAATCGGTCAATTTAAGGGCAGTCTGAACGACTTTTCGCAAGATTTTCATGAAACGGTTTTAAGACAGGAAATCATTATAGCTCGTCTAACTGTGGCAAATTTATTTTTTATTTGTACTTCTTAAAAATAACATAAACACGCTATTATTTTTTTCTTAAGTTTTTCCAAGACACCCCCTGACATATTCATGACAGATCATTCTATTCAGTTCGCAAATTTACCCTGGAACACATATTTTATGGTGAAATAGTCATTTCAGTGCAAAAAATCGCCTCCTTGAGTGGATCGACCTCAATTTTCCGCACTATCAGGCACTCATCTGACTCAATTTTGTTGGTTTTCAAAGAGTAGAATGGTAAAATAGTAGATCCATATCAAGAAAACGTCCCAACTTGATTGAAATTTTTTTTCAACGCTCATATAAAATTTAGGTTACCTAGTGGAGCCGATCTAAGAAGTAGGTTTGGGCATGGGAAGCTTCGCGAATCTTTAGCATGCTACCACCAAGTTAAACTAAAATACTCCAATTAGATAGCACTTTGTATTCTAGAGGCTTAAATCTTTAGGAGCAAGATAAAGCTTATAACAAAAATTTTGATAGAATCATAATCGTTAAAACCGACAGATGAAATTAAAAAACAAAAAGTTTTCCATTCGGTCGAGTAATAGGATTTTTAGTAGTCTTTCGTCTATCGCCTGATTTCTTCAATTTTCCCATTACTCACTTTTTTCATCTGAACAGCATGAATACATTCCGTCGTCCAATATGAGAGATTTCCCAACCTACGCAGTTATAATTGAGTTAAAAATTCATTCTCTCTATTCATCGCATCGCCGCTGTTATATCTTTTGTTCTTCTTCGTCTTCTGCTTATCTTGTTTCTTTGTTAGTTCATAGGCGCCGTGTCGTCAGTTATCTCACATACGACGACTGCTTTTCCTTGTAGTCCTACTCTCCCGACTTATCACCCTCCCCCACTTGCAAAATTGGCTCATTGCGATCATCGACAAAACAAAAAGTGGACACTTCAACCGAAGGTGGTAAGTGCAAAGAAAGGACAGAGAGTTATTTATCTTTAGGGAGACCTAGTTTTTTCAGCTTTTTAGTTAATTTTTGAGGTAATTTGGGACACGAGACAGTTGAAAATATATTATAAATAAAAAAAAAATGACCTAATGCACTCTCCCGTGCTCCTTCCTTTGATTTTCAACTTTTTTCTTTATCCAAATTTTACGGTTGAAGTTATGCTCATACGTAACTTCAACCGTAAAATTCACTTTTCATCCTCTGGCGATCATTTTCAATAGATTGTTTATAAAAGTACATGAAAAAAAATATACTGTAGTGTTAGGTCACATGGAAGATATAATATGGATCTATGAGCAAGAAAATAGTTCAAATGAATCTTTGGTTTCTGAGATCAAAATTTTTTATTCTAAATACACTTTTATTTCTGAACCTCCAAAAACCTTCAGAAATTCCTTATAAATATAGCTGCTGCTATTGTTTTAGAATGGTCAAAATCTTCTAAAAATTTAAACACAATTTTTTTAAGAGATAACAAATATTTTTGTTTAATTTATTTTCCAGAATACTTTAAAAAACTCTTAGAAGAAAATTTGGATGTTTTATTTACATGCCCTTACATTGCCGTCCCGAAACAGCCCGAAAAGGGAAAAACATTGAAGACGCGTTCAAAAGATCCATTCTCATGCCCCCTCCCGTCCATTCATTCACCTAATTTGAGAAGAAAACATCGCCAGAATAGCAAAACACCCGGTTCATCGGCGAAAGAGAGATAGAAATGTTCTTAGCAGGTTTTATTCTATTTCTTAGAGATTCAAAAATCATTTATCTCCTGTTGCCCATCAAAAAATTATTGTATCTTTCAAAGTACAAACTGCTTGCACTTTTTACGACCATCCCGACCTCATTGCCCTTGTAATCCTACAAAATAGCTCCCTACGTGTTCCGTCGACCATCTGTCACAGAAAATGGAAGCATGCATCAAGAGGAACAGGTGTTTTTTGTTACTACAAGTCTACGCATTTGAGGATTTCTAAAATATTTTGAGAAATATAAAATCCTCAAATTTTGTTTTCTAATTTTCTTTAGCAAAAATTTTTTTTTAATACGGACATCAGGCTAAAGCCAGTCTGTTCTCATCGTTGAGAATTTAAAAAAAATTTATGAACGGTCTAAAAATTAGAAAAACTGCAAAGAGATTTTAACTGTCTATAATTTTTTGTAAAAAGCATTTTTATTTTATCTTTTTTTTTGTACGTAGAAAAACCCCTTTTACGTAGAAAACCATTAACAAATTATTTTCGATAAAACAAGTTTCCAATTTTTTGATTTTCTAGAAACTTCAAAAAAATTCCCAAACAAGCTGAGACGAAAATAAATTAATTCTAAACAAAATAATCGAATTAATCCATTTTTTCCTTTCGCCTAAAAGTCTTTTTAAAGCCTTATTTGCCTTGCCTTTCACCACTTTCCTCTTTTATAGCCGCTAAGAATAAAATTCTCTGCCAGGCAGTTTTGTCGTCCCCGTTTCCTTTCGACTCTCGGCACATATTTGTTTTTGTTCGACCCGCCCGACATTGCGCTCTCTCTCTTCTCTCTCGTGGTCGCTGTCTTTTTCCACCAACTTTGTCCGTGTGTGTGTGCGAGTGCTGTTGGCAGAGAGAGAAAGAACGGTTTTCAGATTTTTCTCAAAATATTTTCTCACACACAAACGGGCGCCTTGGAGTTTATTTTTACCGTAGTCCTCCTTTCACATGCTCAGTCTTGACTTCAATGATCCCAAAGGACTGCCGAACCCTGCTGATTATTTTGTACAGTCACTTGAACACTCCAGAGCCGTTTACTACCTATTTTTGGCTACTTTTCACCGTTGAAATAGGTCTTTTTATCACCCTACTTGACAGTTTTTATAAAACTTCTGACGTGTTCTGTTGAACTTATGCACTTTTTAGAGTAACAATAACAGTTTCTATCTTTTTTCCTTATTTTTTTTTCAAAATACGGCATTATATTTTATATATGGATATCATTTTTTTCTAAAGTCTTTTTAAAATTCAATAAGCTATAGTTTTGGACAATCTCCAATTTTAACTACTCATTCCTACTATTGAATCATTTTTTCTTTCAAAACATAACTTTTGCTCGCCATTAAGCCTTTACAGTACCCCGAAGCTTCTGCAAATATCTTTAACTTTTTTTAATGAAAGCTTCCTTTCTAGTTCGACCACTACTTGCGATGGTTAAAAATGTCTTTAATCTTGCTCTCCTTGTCACCCTTTCCTTTAAGAAAAAACAAAACCAACTTTGATTGATGACCGAGAGTCATGTCATTGGTTTTTTGTTCGTCCTCTCTGTCTATCTCTTCGTCGAAAAGTTGCCATCTCTTGGACACACTTTCAAATGTGTCTGTTTGTGTCGTTTAACCTTGCGAAAGGCAATCAATTTTTCTCCTTAAAATATCGGCGATCAGAGAGTGATTTTTTCAACACATTCTCCCCACCTCCGAAACAAAATAAATGATAATATGTCAAGGCTTCTTGCCGTTGCAAAATATTCTTGTTTAATGTCTTCAAAAAATTGAAGAAAAGTTAAAGAAGCTCCCGTATTGACCTTAAAAGAGCATTGAACAATTCACTCTTACACATTTTATTATTAGTTCTTCGACTATTCAAGAAACTAAATTTTAAAGGTTCTTTATAGTGCATGGATATTTCCACTAGTTTGAAAGAGGAAGATCCTGAAATTCTTCCCGTTCAAATTTTTTGTAGATCTTATGAAATTCAAAAAAAAATCTAAAATCTTTATAAAACTGATAGCAAATGGTTGTTCTTCTTCTTTTATCATTTTATAGATTATATTCTATTCGATTTCCTACATTTTTTAATTTTTTACTTCTTTTTTCTTACTATTATCTTTTCTCTTTCTCTCTATTGCTCTCACTCTCGTCATGCAACATCTGTGTTTTTAGTCAATGGATCTGCTAGCTGCACAGGCGGCCGTAGCTGCAGCCGCTGTTACTTCAACTCCTTCTTCTCAGTCAGATGTACAAGTAGAGAATATAGCCGGAGGAGAACATTATGAACGTCCATCTCTCTCCTACAAGGATCTAATAATCGAAGCGATAGAAACCAGTCCAGAGAAACGACTCAAACTAAACGAGATCTATCAGGTTCGTTGTTGTTTTTTGTTAATACACCGAATGACCCCAATTGAAGTTGCATGAAATGGACACATCGAGGAGTGTTGTTTTTCTCCTTGAAACATCCGCCGCTTTTTACACCGCGCCCGCGATTTTTTCTCCTTCCGTTCCAAATTGACAAGGGATGACGGAGATAGAAGGTGTCCCATAGAAATTGAAGGGTAATAAACAACACAAAAATTTATCAAACATCTTGAAAACACACCTCCATGTCAAAATTGCTGTTTGGTTTCAGTTTTTTAGTTGCTTCCATTTTTTATTTTTTATTTTTTTTTACAACTTAGAAAAAAAAAATAAAAGTTTTGGCAATTTTTTCAAAAGGACAAGATTTTGTCATGTTTCATATTGGTTTTGTTCTTTTTCTGCTTTTTTAACTTATTCTGAGGCATCAAAAGATAAAAAGTAAGCAATAAAAAAGTCAGAAGATCAGTAGAATGACTATGACTCAGGAAGAAAGGTCGGTAAAAAGGACCGGTATTTGCCAAAGATTTTTATTTGTTCTCGATGTTTCACTTTGGACGTCGTCTTTTACGTCCAAAAATCAGCTCAGGCATAAATAAATACTAGTCATCGATAGAAATGATGACAACTTTGGCCGAAATAGAAAGATAATATATAAAGGGAAGCAAAAACTTCTTAAAAACATATAGATTGTTATTTTTCACCAATAGGGTTTCCATAAAAATTTTAACACCAAGTAAATTCTCTCCCTAGATATTCCAACTGTTTTTCTGTAGTTTGTTTCCATATAATCCATTCAAACAGAACATCTGTCGTTTGGTAAATAGTTTCGTCAACAAAAGAGAGTGAACGGATTAGACTCTAATCCTCCTGGATAACTGATAAAAGCTCGAAATTTGAAGAGAGAATGAGAGAATGACATGGAAGAAATTTTTTTTGAGAATAAACAATTCTTTAAGTAATCCAAAACCTCCATTGGACACATAAAACTTGATAACAAAGGGAGGTTATATTTGCACCAATTTTCTCTTGCTTTTGAAACCGCTGTCCAAATAAAACGCCATGCCTTTTGAACTCAATCGTTGGGTCAAAACATCACGCCACTATCGCTCTCTCTCTCTTTCCGAAAATGTAATCGCTGATTGTGTGTAGTTGCAGAAAAGGGTCAAAACATTTTGTATTGACGTCAGGACGCGCGACCGAAAGAGAGGGACTTATATTGTGGATAAAAATTTGCACACACATAAATGAAAAAAATGACGTCAAAAATTGACAAAAATATTTTTTTTTAATTTTGAAAAATATATGATCATGAAGAAAATAAAAAAAAATATTGGTATTTGCTGATATCTGATGGCTTCGGTTTCAAATAGTTTTCAAAAATAGTCTTATATAATCTTTTTTTTTTTTTTTTGTAAAAATATAATAAAATAATCTCAGGTGATCCGTCTGCTCCATCCATACTATCGTCATCGTCCGGACCAATGGGGTTGGCAAAATAGCATTCGACATAATCTTAGTCTCCATGATTGTTTTGTTAAGCTACCATTGAAGCAGACCTCCGCTAGTGGCGTAGTAGGTGAGTAGCTATCAACCTCTTAATTAGTCGTTTATTCTCTGAAGATGCACTTCCTTGTATTGCGTGTCCGTGCTCATTGAGCGTGTTTACATGTTTTCGCCACATCCCCGCAGCAACTCCCCGGCCAAAGGCCAGCCGTCAATTGAAACGGCAGGCGAGGGACCACCCCGATCAAAAGGGGGGCTACTCGAAAACATGCAAAAAATGAGGGATTGGCAAAAGAAAAAAGTCAGAAAGTAAAAAAGTATGAAAAATAGAGACAAATATGCAAAAAAAAGGAATAGACATCTACAATTTTGTGTAATCGTTTTTTAAAAGCATTATTTTCACGTCTAAAAAAATGAATTTGAAAGATTTATGTACTATTTTCGATTATTTTTATATTTCTTTGTCTTTTGCTGATTTATGATATTTTCTACTCTCTCGTCGTGGTGTGGTGATAATCAGAACAAAGCGACAGTCCGTGTTCAAAAGTCAATCACCGGCCATGTGTCGATAAAACTATCCCACGTGTTATTTTTATGCTCTTTTGATCTTTTTTTTTCTCTTTCGTTTCACTGGCACACAGCAGAGTCCAATTACGTTGTTTTGTTCGTTTCCTCCCGATAATCTAGCCCCTCCATACTGACCTTCGCTCTTCTTTTCGAGGATGTTTACATGTTTCGGAGCTATATTCCGGGCGATATTGAGCGAGAGAGCGGAAGGCGTTCCCTCTCCGCTTTTGATTAACTGCCGTCACTCATGCGCAAAAAAATTGCGTAAACAAGGGGCAGAAAAGAGGAGAAAAAGATGACTTTAAAGTGTGTTTGAATTAATATAGTAGTAGAAAAAAGCAGAAAATTATCGCAGCAGTTTATTTTCAAAAAAAAATTTAGTGGCAATTGAACCTTTTTCAAACATTAATTTGGATTTCCAGGCCATTTTTGGACCGTCGTCCCAGAACTTTCGGACAAGCAGACCCTACGACGACGTAATCGAGCAGCCAGTCGGACGAATTCTCGTACAAAAACAGTAGACTCAATCGGAAAAGAAGAAGCTACCTCCTCTACAAGTGGCAGCAGCTCTCCGACCCGGTCGAATGCGTCCGTCTCTCCGCCAAGTGATCTGCCAAAACCGTTGCCAAGTTATGGTGCACTGGATATTCTTCAGTCACCTCATACTCCAGTGGAGAATCCATATGGACAGACCATCCTGAATGCTTATCTCTATCAACAAGGTAAGGAAATATCTATACGGTTAATGAATTGAAGTGCTAGTAACAGTAGACTAATTGTGATGGTTCGCTTGATTTGTGCTGAATTAGCTCGTTTACAACTAGATCGTTTAACTTTAATTCTAGTCATAATTTTTTTTGTTTAATAGTTTTATGAGAAACAAATTTTTTTTAACTTTTATCAAAACTTTATCGTCAAGAAAAAATGTTAAACATTTAAAAAAATTATAATCAGGTCAGCATCCCTCCTGCTTTCAATGTTGTGTGCTTGCTCATTACCAATTAGTTACAGTTTCAGGACTAATTAATCAGCTGCAAGCTCAAATACAAGAGCTTTCGTCGAATGGCCCGAATCCTTTGGCCGGTCTGACTCCGTTAGGCATCTCCCCTCTACTAGCACTCAGTCAACTCGTCGGTCAATCCTCAACACCAACTCCGACGGCTCCAGTTAGTCCCATCAAATCTGAGCCCTTCCTCCTTTGACATTTTTCTTGATTTTTTAATAATTTTTAAACCAAACGACAGGTTCTCTTCTATGTACCGCTCTATTTATTTTTTATGAACAAATTTTTGTTTTCTGAAAAAAAATTTCTTTTAGAAAATAAAAAAGCCTCCAACCTTCCCACCCTTCTTTTTATGCAAAAATTGTCATATGAACTGATACCCACCGGCACCTGGTTGTGTGCAAACAAAATCTCCCTCCTTTCTCCTCGGTGTAATTTTTAATAGCAATTTTTTTCCTCCCAAAAATTTAACAGATTGGTTGATTTTAATGATCTCCAGAGTTGTGTTATTATTAGTGTATTTCGTTCCTATTTTTTTTAAAAGTCTTTTTAGCAGAAAAAAGTGGTGTGCAAGTCGTGTACATTCCCATCCCAGTGACCCTAGAGAAATTTTTTTGTAATTCTTATGAAACTTTGTATGGCTAGATTGTTAAGCTACTGACCTCCAAATTTTTGTTTTTGATTAATCATAAAACACCTCTTCCTCTCTCTCTCTCTCTACCCGATTTACCGACGATTCGGCTGTTTTTGTTAAAGTTTATAATAAACGTGTTTATAATAAATTCTTTGGGGTCTAACGAATATAGGACACAATGAATTAGAGTAAAGCAGAGGAAATATCCATTGGATTACTGAAAACTAAGAAAAAAAACAACTTAAGGTAGTATTTCAGCTGTTAACTTGATGAAGTGTTTAATTTTTTTAGTATCGTTCAACGACC
The DNA here is from genome assembly GCA_932521415.1 of Oscheius sp. DF5120. Taxonomy (NCBI): domain Eukaryota; kingdom Metazoa; phylum Nematoda; class Chromadorea; order Rhabditida; family Rhabditidae; genus Oscheius; species Oscheius sp. DF5120. Next base: position 851,281 of record OW051465.1, on the reverse strand, counting down.
ATTCGACCCGATGTACTGACACAAAATTTTGTTATATCAAACAATAACTTAATAAGAGAATAGTAAAATCAGTAATTAGGTAGTTGATTGTCTTGCCTTATAGTTAAATATGGATAAAGGAATTTATATTTTATTATTGAAAAAAAATACATAAAAAAAATTTATTTTTATAAATTAGCAATTCTTTATCATCGACAATCAGTTCACAACGATCAATCGCCTTCTGTTCTGCCTGCAGTAAATGATACTTATTGTTATCCACACTTGAGATGAGCTCTAGCTGAGTAGAAATGGAATACCGCCAGTATAGCATAAGCAGCTAACTCGACGAAAAAGAGTGAGAAGGGATTATTAAAGAATATGAGTTTAAGAAGGCAGGTGAAAGTAACAGTATCGTTGTAGAGGCTGATGATGTTGATGATGGCCCTGGGGGCAACAAAAGAGGGGTATGAATTGGATGGAAAGCCAAATGTATCTCTAGTAGGTTTCAATTTGGAAAGTAAAAAAGAAGTAACATGTTGCGCACAAAGACATTCAGCGTTTTCTCGTTTTCCAAAAACTCATAATTTTACCATTTCTTCAAGTAGTTCAAACAAAGGCGAAATCATCGTTGCAAAAACAAAAATTCTTAAAGAGGAAAGGAAGAGTACAGAAAATCTAAAATCCAAAAATGATGGAAACCGGCTAAAAATCAATTGTGCCTTCAAACTACAGAAAAAAAACCTAAACGACAGTGAAGATTCCGCTAAATTATAAAAAAGCGAAATTCAGGATTTCGATTCCAATTGGCAATATTTTCATAAACTGAAGGCATAATGACCATAAGAAAGGAATAGCGAGGAACAGGGATGGAAGTGTTTCTCACTGGGAGTTATTCTCGGCGTGCACAATGAGTGTATCTAACATGTTTTTGTAAAAAACATTTCATTATCTCGCCATTATAGTAAATACAAATCTCTTATTTTTCCACTTCGATAATTTCTTAATAATCCATTTTCTATACGGTCGAAGGCAGTATAACCGAACAAGAGGACTGATGGCTGGTACCAAACCGAAAACCAAAGGTACTGTACACCGCATATAATCCATGGGAACCAAACCCAAGGCTGTGACGACGTACAGGCACAGAGCAAGGATGTAGATGGATGGAAGGATGGCTTGGAAACTCAAAGTCTAAAAATATTTTATTTTATTGTTTTTATAAATTTTCTTTAAATTTTGGGAAAAGAAAATAAAATTTAAAAATGTGCAAAATTTTTTTTGGAAATGAACCGAAAGGAAGAGTACAGAAAATCTAAAATGCTGACACATCCAAAAATGATGGAAACCGGCTAAAAATCAATATTGTGCCTTCAAACCACCTAAAGTACGTACATGTAGGACTTGTAAATGAACCATTTTGCAGTGACGACTTATTTCCTGCCTTTTCAATAGCTGTAGACTCTTCCATCTTGACCAACAAATGATCAAATAAATTGGAAAAATTGAAAGGGTCATGTGTAAGGAAATATAAATAATTGCTACAGAGAAGATATTAACCACTCCGAAAATAAACTGTGACTCAAAAATAAAGTCCGATGTATAGGATTCCAGTTTCTGAATGATTTCAGGAGTATTTTCAAATTTTAGGACAACAATTACCTGAAAAAAAATTGAACTTTTAGATAAAGAAAGAAAAACAGGAACCTACCAATTGAACTAGAGAAAATATATAGAGACAGCAGAGCCCATAAAATAATTGCATACGACTCGCCTTTAGTAGTTTTATTATTCGATATCGATAATAGAAACATAGCATAAGACTCCAAAGGCTATGGGTATAGCAGTGAAGAGCAATGGCATAGCTAAAAAAATTGGTGCAAACAACATGAAAAGACTGGAACGTTTTTACTTACAATTAGTCATTCATTTTGTTTATGGAAAAACAGTAAAAACAGACCTAATATGACAAATATATCCTCCAAAATATCGGCAGGGTCCTTTCGGCACAAAATACAGGCGACTCCCTATAGGAATAACATTTTGCCATGCGAAAATAGCCGTGGAACAAGCGATCAGATTGAAAATTCCACTATTCACCAGCAGTAAAGTATAGACTCTCATATTCGCCTTTGTTCTAAACAATGCCAAAAATATTTGCAGACCATTGGCATGAATTCCAATCAAATTGATAGTAATATCTAGCGTAGCGATAAAATAATTCCACATAACAGAAAATTCTGAAATCATAGCAGTATGTTTTCACTAGAATAGTGGACCAAATCAGGGAGAAGTGTCATTCGCTTTTTGGATAAATTCAAGAAATTGCTGTTAACGTAACAATGTTAAACGATAGGAACGTCCTTGTATGCAACTACAACTAGTCTTTGCAACAAGCTTAGGCCGAAAATATGTTTTCCTTTCCTAGAAGGCGGATGAATGGGTGCAAGTCTTTCAGGTACAATAGAAAAAGTAGGTGAACGAAAATTGATCACACCTTACTGGAAAGATTTTTAAATTTCCATATAATAAAAAGAATATCACAAAAAGTGAAAACAAGGTGTTATTTAGTCCTAAATAGGAGAAAGTTTACATTACTAATGAATTAATGTTACAGGTTTTTATAGTCTTTAAGAAGGCGAAATGGATATTATGCAAGGTGATGACCAACAATAAATCTTGAATGCTATAGGATACATATCTTCAAACAAGATTAGGCTAGGTTGTAGATGTCCTCCTTTTAATCATAAGCTCTGCAGCTGATGGCATAGGAATATACTTTATGCAACACAATAGTACAATAGATTTAGGTATTTTTCATACTAATAGAAGTTATCCGAAATAATACGAAAGCAATTTGATAAGTAGATATTGCAGAAAATATTTTTAAATGCACAGTATCACGAATTAACGGCGAATTGTATATCACATACTAACTGAAAAAATTCCACATTCTTAATTCAAGAAATGCCAACTTTGATCTTTTTGGTCGGAGGGAGAAGGGAGGTTTTTTTCTTGTTTCTTCGGTAGGTTTTTCTTCCTCTTGTGGCTCAGAAATAAAATGAATAAGTGAACTTTTTATGCATTCATGGAATCAAATTTGGGTGCAAATTTTTATTTAGGATCATAGATAATGGAAGTTTTTTCTATTCACATGAAAAATTAAAGCATTTATTTTGATAAATTGACATGTAAATACAATTCTTCAAGCGATAATCGGCTCACGACGGTCAGGTACCTTCTGCTCTGCCTTCAGTTGATGATGATTTTTGTTGTTCAGGTAACAAGCACACTTTAGATGAGCTATAGCTGACCACAAATGGATTGGCATCATTAGAGAAAGGGCAGTTGTATATACGTAATCTCTTGGATAATTAGAAGAGAAAATGATATCGCAAAGACATATGATGTATAGAACAGCACAGATGAAGATGCTGATGATGTTGCTGATGGCTTGGGGGACAATAAAGACTCCGTTTCCTATAGCCTGGCCAAATATCCAGCAAATTAGAAAGATAACTTTGACGATAAGCCAAATGTATCCAAAGTTTCCTAAGGAGACGTAAACACTAAACGACGTCCATGGAAATGGAAAAGAAAAGAACACTAAGGAGAAAATTTCGACGCATTCAAGAATGATGGAAACCGGCTAAAAATCAATTGTGCCTTCAAACTACAGAAAACCTAAACGACAGTGAAGATTCCGCTAAATTATAAAAAAGCGAAATTCAGGATTCCGAATCCAATTGGCAATATTTTCATAAACTGAAGGCATAATGACCATAAGAAAGGAATAGCGAGGAACAGGGATGGGCGTGTTTCTCACTGGGAATTATTAAATATAGGTTTTTCGTACACTCATTGTGCACACTCGGTTGTTGTTTTTTTTTGAGTGTGCACAATGAGTGTACGAAAAACCTATATTTCATTCAAAAAATTAGAGTGCATTGATTATGCAATCAAGAATTCTGATAAAAAGATGATACAGCTGTTGAGGAATGCATGTTATGATGTTTAAAGTTAAAACTAATACAAATTTTTGTTTAATCTTACTTCATGTAATGCTAATTGAAGAGTCCTTAACAGTTTCATAACATTTTATTGTTGATTTTTTCGTTGTTGTCAAACTTGAAACGACAAAATTGCTGTTCACTAATGATATAACAACCATCTCTAATGGAATATCAAAGCGTTGTCCTCTATTATTATTTTACAATAATTCCACTATTGTAGATAACAATATTCATCAATGGGCCAATACCCTTTGCAAGAATTCAAAACATTGTTCTCAGCGATTCAAAAAGATCACGAGGACGATGTTTTGTCTATTTAGTCTGTGTCCTTTTTCTCAAAACACACGTGGTTGTTTGAGACACCTGTCAAGGCAAAATGTGTTAGAGTGATGTAAATAGAAACATGTCAATGTGCCCGTTTTGAGTTTCATCAGGGCCTCCCCTCCCCCTCATGTTTCCACTTTTTAAACAATCTTTCCTTTTTTTAGTCATTATTAGTAATTTACTGCTAAAATGGGAAGGCTAGCTGAAGGAACGCCAATGACGTGGGAAGAGTACAAACCATATATTGGTAAGATCAAGGTGAGGAAGGTAATAGTTGGACATTCTAGTCGTGATGTTGTTTGTGCGACAACATCACGACTGAAATGTCTTCATGTCCAATTAAAAATTTAAGAAAAGAGTCTTGGACCAATTCATCAAACTCTATCATATTACTAAAAGCCGGCAAGATAGCAAATTCACCTGGGGTGACGAGATAGAATATACTCTTGTCAAATTTGATGATCAGGCAAAAAAGGCAAGCTCTTTGCTCTTTCCTCATTATTTTCTATTCATAAACATTCCAGGTTCGTGTTTCCTGTCGCGCTGAGGACATCTTCAAAGCGATTAACAAAAAATACATGCAGAAAGCAGGCATCTGGGCACCGGAATGTGGAGCATTTCAACTGGAAAGTTGCCCACAAGTCCCATTTAAAGGTAGGCTGTAAAAAAAATGGCAAGGCGAACATCTTCAAAAGTTCTGTATGAACAACATCACGACAGTATATGACCGGAATTTCCAATTGTTGCACAAAACCATATTCCTTTTCAGGCTATCTATCTTGCTTTTCCGAAGTCGAAAACAATATGAAGAATCGTCGAAAAGCAGCAGAAGTTTATCTAAAATCCGACGAAGCTATTCTAACCGTCAATTTTCCATCCCTTGGAGCACCTGACTTCGTCTATCCTCGAATGGAGCCCAGAAATCCAGAGAAAAGCATATTTTTCAACGAAAAAATCACTTCCAAAGTCTTTCCTCGCTTCAAAAACAATGACGAAAATGTACAAGCAAGAAGAGGAGAGAAAGTTGCCATCAATATACCGGTTTACCATGATGAAAATACACCAGTATCATATAAAGTGAGTGGAAGGCAAGAGAAAAATAGGAAGATTTAGGAAGATTTATCTCAGCTGGCAAATGAAGAATATACAGCTGCTGCAAAGGAAAATCATATTTATCTGGATCACAGGGCAGCCGGCTATGGTTGTTGCTCAATACAAGTAGATGTTTTTTCAGGCACATACTGAGTTGCAATCAATTTTGAATGTTATAAATATTAACCAATCTATTTGTCTCCACGACATTTGTAAAGGGAAAAAGTAAATTCTTTCAGGTAACCATACTCGGAAGCAATCTGAAAGAAGCTCGACGGCTCCAAGATCAGCTCACTCCCCTGGCTCCTATCATAATGGCGCTCTCAGCTGGAACGCCCATTTTTCGCTCTACATTGGCAGATCTAGACTGTAGATGGGACGCCATCTGCGAAGTTTTATAGTCTTCTTCCCATTCTAAAAATTCATTCAGGCATCAGACGATCGAAACTTAGAAGAACGTGGGGTTAAACCTTTGAAAACAGCTGGAATACGTATCAACCATAGGAGAAGTGAATGCAATAATTATTATATATCACCGGAAGCGGAGGAGTATAATGACAAGGTGGTGGAATATCATGAAGAACACTTCAAGTAATAGAGAATTTGATGATTTTCATGGTTGTTTTTGTCAGATACTTGATTGATGGCGGAATTGATGAGGTCTTGGCGAAATATATTGCTCATTTGATGATCAGAGATCCTCTCCATGTGAGTGTTATTTAAATATCTGTTCCGTAATTTAGTATGAAACTACAGTTAAACATTCTAGTCGTCTCATATTGTCCGTCCAACCAGTATATTTTTCTCTTTCCAGGTATACAAAGAAGATCTCGAGAGCGAGGAGGACGGCAGTTACTCCGCTCTAAATGATGCCATCACTTCTGTCTGGAATTGTGTTCGTATAAAAGTTCCAGATCTAGAGCACGATATTGGTTGGAGGACTGAGTTCCGACCTATTGAAATACAGCTAACTGACATGGAAAATGCAGCTTATGCATGTTTCATCATTTTGTTCAGTCGGTGAGTTCATTTGTTGATAGAATGAGAAATTTTTAGAGCCGTTCTTGACCTAAAACTTTCCTTATTGTTGCCAATATCCCTAGTAGCGGACAATATGGACAGAGCACAAAACATCGATGCTGTTGTTGAAGAAAAATTTCATTTCCGGTAAATTCCTTGATTAATTTTACAATTAAATACTCAGAAAAAACATCATCTCACCAAAAGAAAAAGCGGAAATTAAACAAATGACGGTAAATGAAATAATAAACGGTGCTTTTTCTCTAGAATTTTTTTTATAAAATTAATTTCAGGCAGGGAAAGTGGTTTTGTTGGTCTCATTCCACTTATTTATAAATTTTTGGAAAAGGAACAGCTAGATGGAAAAAGTTATAGTAAAGTTAAGAACTACATGGATTTAATATCGGTTAGTTGATCACATGACTGCGTTCTAATCATTAACTATCTAGCTGTAGATACGCAAAAATACGAAAAACTTAAATGTCAAGATAATGTTGCATACAAAAACATTGAATAGTTTAATGTGCTTGTGCAGCTATCCCTAAATAATACGAATTTTTTACTCTTTTTACTGTTTAATTGTAGGTTCATACTTGTTTATTACAGAGAAGGGCTTCTGGAGAGGTTCAAACAATGGCCAGATGGACAAGGAATTTTGTCGAAGCCCATCCATCCTACAAAAAAGACAGCCACGTTCCCGATGACGCGGTCTATGATCTAATGAAAACTGTAAAAAATGTCTTTTCTATCAAACAATCCTAATTTTTAGATGAAAGATATCACTTCTGGCATCCAATATGATAATAAACTTTTAGGAGAACCCATATCATCTGAATAAACCTTTTCTTTGTCCATTTATAGGATATTTGATTAAATCACGAAGCATAACAAGTTTTTCCATGTCAAGCTGATAAATGTCAAATTCTGTGAAATATTGTATCCTAATAATTTCCATAAAAATAAAAGTTGTAATGTTTCAGGCATACGTTCACGGTATTCTTGTATACTCTACATTTTAATGATTAGCTTCGCCTGCAGAAGGAAGCATATGCTTTAACATTTAAGTGTGGTTCCAATTCTTGGTTTTATCATAGAGAATGGATATAAAAATATCTTTAGTATAAACAAGATAAGTTCATTAATAAAGAGTTGATTTTAAAAAAATTTTCGGGATAATTTTTATTAAAACGACACAAAGAAGATTAAAAGAAGGAAGAAGCAAGAAAAGTCGATTCATCCTGTTTTTTCCTGACATCTTTCCTGTCGACCCTCACCTTTAATCCAGTTTAGAATATCAATTCTTAACGATGTTAACTACGAAGACGACCGTGACCAGCTCCTGCCTTAGGGAAAAGACGAAGTCGGACGCCAATTCTCTCGCCACGCCGGTGAATAACTGCTTTCTCAAGGAAGACGATCTACGATGTTGTATTTGTTTTGGAATCTTCTACAATTCAATGAAGTTAGTTTACTTTTTTTTGTATCAACAGTTAGATAATTATATTGCAAAACTATAGTAATTGTCAGTTTCTTTAGTTATTTGGTCTAAGGTGCACACAAATATATATTCGTAAACTAAATAAATTACATCATTTTTTTCATAACTTTATTTTATTTTCAGTGTCTCTCCATGCAACCACAAATTCTGTGCAGCATGTATTCTGCGCTGGGCTGCCAATGACTATCATTGCCCACAATGCAGGACCTCAATCACTAGTATTACAAAGGACCACTTCCTTCAGCTGGTTGTTGATCGATTTACCTCTATTCATCCCAATCTGATGCTCTCAGAAGAGACTAGAAAAGAATACGACAAGCAAGAACTTCAATGCCTACAACGAATGCATCGATTGGATGAATCATTCTTTGACGAAGACAGCCACATCACATCGATCTTGACAACATTCCATCCAGACACAACATTTGAGAGGAATGAAAATGATAGAAGAATGGAGGTCCTTCGTCAGACGATCCCCACCTCGCCTCATCAGCCGCGAACACAACAAAATATCTTAACGACGGACCAGATTCATCATGTTTTTCATTTTCGCCCAGGAGTACTTCCGACATGGCAGAATATCGCGTCTCGTAGGGCTCCAGCACCTCATCCACCGGCTAATCTTATCTTGTTCAATGCCTCCAGGCCCTCTCAGGCTCATAGAAGGCGCTCGAATCCCCCAAGGACACAACCATATCCAGTCAGTCATACCGACGAGTCTCAATCTGCCGAAACTCGTCGCTACAATTTACGTCCAAGGCGATAATCTCATTAAAATGAATATGCAGTGCTTTTGCTGTTTAAAAAAAATTAAATTTTAACAATAAACTGGAGAAGGGGAAACAAGAATGAAATGTTATAAGAACTATAATTTTTCTCTCAAGGGCTCATTCTCTGAAGAACATCTGCAACGCGAAACACGTGCCTTAAAGATAAGATAATACCCCTAGTTTCATCGAATACTCGACAAGAATGTGGACTCTACCATTAGCTCTCGTTTTTATTTCTTCCATCTTCGGTATGTTCTTCATCATTTCCTTCAAAAATGTATCAGCTATGCCAGCCGACTTGGCCAGTGATCCTCAGCTTCAAACTTTGGTCAATCAGATGAGAGCTGACGATGTGGACAAACCAGCCGCAACGGATTATGCCCTAAATTGGGGAGGAAAGGAGTCAGGGACTCAGGATGTTAGTCCAAATCCGTGGGTTTTGTGAAATTTTTTTTGGAATAAATTTTAGGCTGTTCACAAAAATGAATGAAGCTGTCTTCAAGCGAACTGTTTATCAAGTACTCATTGATGTCTTCGATAATAACTATTTTGTACCAGATGCAAGTGAAATTGTCAATGACATTTGAGGGATTTTAGGTCTGTAAAGCTGAATCTGCCCTCAGTGGTGCTAAAAAAGCGGCTCTTCAAAAGGTTTTAACAACATGGACTGGAACAAAAGTTTTTAGTTTAGCACTAAATTATATGAAACAGAAAGGTAGGATGATGTTACACAAATGGAAATTTTCAAAAAATTTAGAATTATTTTTTTCTAAATATTCCTCTTATCAATTCCCAAATTTCAGGAGTCAAGCAAGCCTCCGACATGAATACTATGACCAACTTCCTCTATAATTTTTGGTTCGGGACCTATTCCCGCTGCGGCAGTACTCTTGGTTCTTCGGGCTTTGAACATGTCTTCTCTGGAGAGTGGAAGAGTGGCACAATAGATGGTCAGCACGACTGGACGCGGTATTATTTCCTCGAAAAGGATAAGAAGATCAATTACCATGGGTATTTTAGCTATGACGGGGCAAGTTCTTTTTATTAAATAAAAGAGAAATGTCTTTTCAGCAGCTTACCGGCACTTTTCAATACACCTGGGAGAATGAGTTAAAGCAAGAGGGAGGATTTTTATTTGGAACCTCGCCAGCTTTTGATTTTTCTCTTCTGACAGTTTGTGCTTTAGTTCATCCAGGAGATAAAGCTTGTACATTTACCTTGGATAATTATCCACTCGCGGTAACATCGTATACACAAAGCTGTTCTGCTGGAACCTGCCTTTCAACAGCATATCCGACGAATTGAAACGAATTGAATAAATATTTTCGACTGCAACATATTTCGATATCTTTTGAATATGCTACAGTTATGGCGCTCTTCTTTCTTTTTAGGTTTTTTCTGCAATTAAAATTTGTTATTTTTAAAGAAAAAACATTTTTATTAAAGACTCGTGCCCCGTTCCGCCCTGCCCTATTAATATTACAGAGAAAGGATAGTAACCCGCAAGCCTTCTAAAACTGGTCAAGTTGAAAGTTGAAACTGCAGACATTTTCTAGATTTGACCGCGAGTATTGCTTCTTTGAAATAAATTTGTAAAAAATAGTGTTTTCCCTTCTTTTTTTCGCTTTCCAATCTGCTTTTTCCCAAAAAAGCGAAGTTGTTCGCGTCAAGTTCTTAGCTTCGTTCATCGTTTCAATTCAACTCTTTGCAGTCATGGAACGTATTTCTACCTACCGCGAACGTATTGCCAATTGGAACCTGGACTCTGAATTTAATTTCAAAATTGGTAAAAAGGAACATAAACTACATTGTCGAGTGGGATTTCTTCTTTTTTAATAAAAACATTGAAATTTCAGAGTGTCTCCATGGCCCTCGGAGCTATCTACACCTTAAGTTTCTTCACTGCTCCGGCTCCTCTTTACTATTTTGGTTATTTCAACCTGGAAGTTGTACGTTTTTAAGAAATTTGAAAAAAAATTCTTTTAGAGACTCATCTGGATCTTTCAATTTATCCCTATTGGCTTTTTCCTTTATGGACAATTCACAGACAATGGACTCTGTATGATTCCAATTGCTTTCTTCAATTTCCTTCAATTAATTGCTTCTTTAGTTATAGCCGCGCTTGGTCTTGTTGTGTCTGTTTTCCCCATTTTCACGGTGGAAGAAGCTGGTGAGTCTCATTTGATGCTTGTTATAAAAAATGTTACAAATGCCCCAATTTTCCAGTTAACTTCTCTCTCTACTTCTCTGCAACCGTGACAGCTACGATAGTCGCTGCCTTTTTTTTCTACTCGACTAAAGCTCACCTCAAATGTGCCTGTCATCTGGAAAATGGACGACTTCATGGAGAGCTGTTGACCAATGACGACGAACGCTATGTTTCCATTAACGAGCTTATTAGAAATTGAGTTTAGGTCAATGTGCAGTTTATCAATACATTTTTAATTTTTAGATGATTGTAATAAAAACAGTAAAAAAACTGAAAGATCACATAACTTCTTTACATATAGTCATCAAGTCATCAAGGTAATTGGACGCAGAATCCGAATTCTTCGGGTTCACATTGTATATAATGATCAAAATTGGGTTAAAAAATTGTCTGAAAAATATAAAGATCCTATATATTCCTCTCCCCCCCCCCCCCCCTATATAACATCAATAACAGAATAAAATGCAGATTTATTTACAAATCACAAATATATAACAAAAAGCTTCTTTTAGAAAGAGTAACGGCGAAGGCCATGGAAGTTCATTTCCATCCTTGGATCAAATCTAGATTCAAATCCATGACGAGGGAAAGGGCGGTGGAAGGGACCACGACGACGGAAGAAATCCATTCTAGCTCCAAATCTACGACAAGGACGAGACAGCATTTCACAGCGTCTCGACGGACGAGGAGAGAAGTCGAGTCCTTGGTATTTATGAGCCAGGAAAGCTTTCTTCACGAAGCGATGATGACGACGATGGCGACGATCCATGGGTCCATGGAAGAGAAGACGGTCCACTGGACCTCTCGAGTAACGACGCGAACGGGAATCTCCACGACTACGACCTCTTGAGTGACCACGGCTACGGCTTCTGGTTCTGGAGCGATCACGGGAACGGTCACGTCCTCCTCTTGAGCGAGATCTATCCCTCCTGACACCTCTAGCAGCCGGTTGAATAGGAATAATGTCCTCTTCTCCATTAGAATCGGAAGATGAGGAGGAAGACGAAGAGGAAGAGGACGAAGAAGAAGAGTCAGATTCTTCCAAAAGTCGCTTGGCTAGCAACTTTTTAGCTTTCTTAGATTCGAGAAGGGAATTGAGAATGGAATCAAAATTACGAGGCATGATAGGCTGTATGAATTTCGAATCCGAACACCGACATTTATACCCACCTCCCTTGTTGTGGTTCTATTGTGAAATCTTTTCGAAAATATAGAATTTCGAAGGAGATAACGAGCAAAGATCAGCATCAAGATGACGTCATCAAGTAATCAACGCAATAGAAAACGACCTAAACGGTTAGACATTCCAATTATTAGATGTTGTTTGTAAGCAACAACAGTTCAACCAGATGAGCGTTAGGGATAACATAAGAACATAATCTGGTAGGAACTTATTTCCAAGATCATTTCAAAAAATGCTAATACCTGACCTGGAGTAATTAAAATTCAGCTTCTAAATTTGCCCAAATGATCTATTTGATCATAGATATATTCTCCTCTCTTTCATGTATCAAGTAATGGCCTCTTATATTATATTATGTTAAAATATGATATATTTTCCATTTTTAACAATAACACAAAAAAAATAGTTCTTTCTGTCATGCTTCAAGTAGTTCTTTAGGTACACATCAGCTCTCCAAGAAACTCGTGAGATCAAACATTGGCACATCCTGCGAGCAGTCGACACAAGGTTGGAAAGATGGCTCGAGCAGAACGTCTTCAACTTAGCCCTTACCTTTCCAGAGGGTGTTTGGAGGAGTATTTGGTGAGCTTTTCATGATTTCAGTAGTTTTATACCATTTATGCAGCAACAGTATACGGCTGGAATGTTTAGTTATTAGTTTTACAAGATATTTCAGTCGTATACTGCCTAACTTCAGTTGCATAAAGCAACTACAATATCTATATGCAAAATTGATGAAAAGGCAATATATTTTCAATTTTTAGGTCGGTTTGTTCTCCTATATTCCTGTCGTTTTCTGTGTTTTTCTTCTAATTTTTAAAGGGCCAGCAGAAGTTTATGTAAGAAGCTACAAAATATTTTAAAAATTTCTTTAGATTGCAGTTACCATTATTTTCACGGTAATTTGCTTCTTAACGTTGCTGGGGATCCAATTCGAAAAATTCTACTTCATTTTGCCTCTTCTCTTGAGTCACATAGCGCTAATGGTTCTCTTCATCAACGCCTTCCTGGCCAATATCATTGCCATTGTCTATCCAAACAACCAATTGTCTCAATTCTTTCACTTTCCTAATATAGAAGGTGTTATAAACATTGGAAAATTGATAGGAATCGGTAGGAATGATTGAATGAATAACAATAGGTTTCAGATCTCTTTAATCGAATCGCCGTGGCAGCATTTTTCTTCGTATACTGGCTTTTTTCGATCGTTATCATTCGATTGATTTATCGATATATATTGCATTTAAAATGGGTCGATGGAAGAATAAGAGAACAAAAACAACAATTTTTGTAGTTTTTAACAGATAAATCAAATTTTTAATTTTTCAAAACAGTGGAATGTTTAACATTTTTCCATTTTCTTTCAAGTCCTAAACTTTACCCAAATGTTTTTATATTGCAAGCTCCACTATTATACGAGTTCTATAACTTGGTTGAACATAGAAATCATGAAAATGCTTTTTGACAAATGTAGAAATAAAGGATCCTGAAGAAAAATACCGATAACCTAATAAGTCATTTCATCACAGGTAAGAACTGTCGCTCTACATTATTTATTCTATCCTTATCCTTCTGAGAAGGCGTCTAACCAAATTCATCCTTTTATCTCAAAAAGCCTCTTCTAGCTGAATCCAGTTGTCCTTATACCATTAGCGGATGTTTTAACGGCTTACTACCGATTGAGGTCAACCGACTTTCTCTCCTCCTCGTCTCCGAGAGTATACACTCATCTATAGGTAAATATTATTTCCGTTCTGATCACACTCTCTTGTAACAAGACCGTGGAGCAGCGCGTTTCTCTAACATTGCACTCGTCTATTTATAATTTTTAGATAAGAGATAAAGAGACTCGAGGCCATATAGACATTTTCTCCTTCCTCTTAGTTTTCTTCAAAGTTATATTAGTAGATTAAATTCAGGAATTATATCAAATTTTTGGTTGTTGCAGGGGCGCCGTTTATTTTTCCAGCAGGCAACACAAATGTCTTTGTGTCCAACTGACAGACTTCAATACTAATTTTATTTTCTTTCTGATTTTTTAAGTTAATTTCTGCATAAAGATATTTAGAAAATATCAACATCCTTCAATGCCTACTTACTAATATCATCTTTTATCGTTGTTCAACTATCGAAAAAAAAAAACGATCAACACGTGTCTTTTTTCGTGTTTCTTCGTCACCTATTAACCATCGAGCGCTATTGTTCCGATCCAAAAATCAGCATAATACCCGCGGATTGTATGCAATGACACAAGAACTCTCTGTGACTCAATTATATTCTCGTCTAACATCCAGCGAAAAGTTTCGGGAGGGCACAATAACCCTTCGTTTACTCTCGATCTGTTGCTTCATAGTCAGTCAACTGACATTTCAGAGCAAATACTTGCGCGTAGCACTTTTGCGATCGTCTCATTGCTTTTTCAATGCCAATAGAGAAGGCGCAAGAAAAGGCAGAAGAAATTGAGATAGAATTTGTAGGTTATTTTTCTGCATTTCAATAATTTTTAGGTTCAAATAATTTCTTTGGTGTTAATTCTATATGCTGGTATTTTTGTACTTTTGAACTATTCTTATGTTTCAGTAGGTTGATTTTAAATTTCTAAAATTATCCGTCTTTAATGTTGCGTTTGTGTGATGACAATTTGACTTTTTTGTCGTAAACTGTTATTTCACAAAACTCAAAATCAAAAAATTGTTCGAGTTTCTCCAATGATTTTTTATTTTCAGCTAGCTGTTCTCCTTCTGTCAATATTTATCTGCTTTCTCACTTATTTTTCTACTTATTCAAGCAACTTCTACACTCTTCTTCCACTATTTTTCTCCCTCTGCTGCTTACACATCACTTGTTTATTCTATTGTCTCTCCTTTCCATTAAGCTTGTGGCTAGATGAGAACAAAATACCTTATACGTTAAAAATTAATGAGGTAGGAATTTTATTCTTTGAAAATTGATATTCTTTAGAGGAACGAGAACGTTGCTGCATTTTTTAGCGATAGAAAGAATGCAAAAATTGGTAGGAGAATTTTAATTTTCCAAATGTCAATTTTTTTCAGGGTACATAATGCTATTTCTATTTTATTTTAGCTACTGGATTGTTACATATTATATTTGTAAATTAACCTTATTAGTAATCCTTCAAATGCGGGAAAAGAAATATATACTAAATAAATATGAAAATGTCTAATTTTTTTAAATTTTTATCTTTTTCTCTTTAAAACATAAAATTACAATGAAATAACGTAACTTCCACACTCGCTGGTTCTTCATGCATTTTCAATATTTAAATTGTTGCTTTTTCAAATAAATATAATACTCGATCCGATTCTTTTGAATTGTAAAGGTTTCTTTGATATTTTTTAATACTATTCCAGAATTTATTATAACTAAGTAATTTTAAACCTAATATTTGCAAACACTCTACCGTTGGACAATTTACAGTAAAAATTTTATTGATATATTACATATATCAAGCTAAATAAAAAAACTTTTCTCAATATATTAAGAGTCAGATTTGATAATAGTTGTATATAGTGCTCTAACTGTCTTTTGCCAAAGAACAGTAAGATAAATTGTGTCCATATAAACAACATCAAATGACTGAAAAGTCAAAGTATCTCGTTCTAGTCGTCATACATTCCAAAAAAATTCAATCACCAATTTTTCACCTTGCTTCATTTGCCGATCCTTTCTCCTTTTTCCATTCAAAGTTTCTTAAAAGATCGTTGAGTTTCATCTATTTGTTGTCGTTGGCAAGTGCGTCGTGGTCATGGTCCAATCCTCCCTCCGGGTGATCAAACATAAAAACAGTGCAATGCTTCCGGTGTGTGCCGGTTTATGACTCATTTATTCTTTTCCTTCATTTTACAAAAAATTCTTCTTACAGCAAGTATCATGTTTAACACTTTTTCCTCCGTTCTCTTTGTTTGGACATTTGTCTTGTAGTTTTAAGTGCCCTCCAGGAAGACTTTGATCGCTCGTCGCGTCTCTGACCAGTCCTTTCCGGGTTTGTTTGACCGGCAACGGCGCAACTGGCCAGCAGACTCCGGAACACTATAAATGCCTGCCGATATGCTCGCGATGCGTCGGCGATGATCTCCTCTACTCTCGTCCTTCTTGCAGCAGTAGGTCGGTTTAATTAAATTTTTTTTCTACAAAATATCTAAGTTTGCATGAATATTTTATTGTTTTTCTTAGAAAATTGCATAAATTTTAATATCTAACTATTGTTTAACAAAAATTTTCTTTTGCAATTTTCCCTTTTTTTAATAATTATTTCCATCTGTAACTCAAAAAAATGTATGTACCTTATTACAATAATGAAAACCTCTAACCGTTATATGTGAAAAAAAATCGTTTGTTGAGAGAAAGCATCAAATTATCTAGAGGACGGAATAGGCATCAAAAAGAAAAATAAGTATAAAAATCCCTCATTTTCTTTTGGAAAATTGTCATCAGTCTTCATATGACTGATTTATCAGCAAAAACAGCCCTAAGGGTGCGGTCTTCTAGTCCACGTGTGTCTATTTGTCTTCATAAATCTGCGTCATTTCCTTCGTCATCACTTTTCCCGTATTTGCACTGCTTGAAGAAAAACAATGGTCACTAGCGAGCAAAAGCAAAAAACAACTCTTCATATTTCAGGCAGTGCACTGTCGACTCCATGGATGCCGTTAAATGATACGAAGATTGGTAGAAGTGGAACGAGTATTATGGGAAGCATGAGCGGTGGAGTAAGTGAGCTGTCGAAGGCGCTGGGAACGCCAGCGCCACCGTGCTGTTCGGATTCCATCTCATCGATAGCTTGTAAACGGCTGCAAGCAGCAAATCCACAAAAGTTTTTGGAGAGGTGAGGATTTTTTAGTTGAAGTTGCACACAAAAACATCCCGGTCGTTTGGTTTTGTTTGTGTAATGGTACCATTTTATCGCAAAAAAAAATGATTCTAAAACCTTATTTTTAGATGCAAAGGAGACGCTGATTTCTCCCTGATTCAATGTTGCAACACCTGTGGAATAGAGAGCGCTGCTGATCGCTATGCCGTCTTGTTCCAACACGACGAACGCTCTCATAACTGCTTTGACCGCCATGGAGCCGACTTCTGTCAACGATTCCTGAAGAGAGGAGACGTCTGGGGAGCTAGCCCTTATTCCTGCGACGGTCAATTTGCCACCCTCGCCTTCCGAATTTGTAGAAAGACTTGTAACTATTGTCGATCGAACATTTATAGTACCTCATTGGGTAGATATCAACCTACGCCATGTGGGAAACCATCGATTCTTATGCCGAGAGTCTAACCATGACACGAGAAATGGCTCACTAATAAGTATTTATTTAAAGCGTAATTATTTATGAATAAAGCTTTAAACTTCTTCCTAGATATCAACATCGTATGTTGCATAGAAAAGAATTTTCTTGTGTGCCGCAATAATAATTGAACTTTTCATGAACAAAAAAAATGAAACCATTTACCCCATTGATATCTTTATTGCAAGTGTATTTGATCATTTGAGTACATATTGCATCTCTTTTTGTTTCAATCACATTATTATATGTGCACAAATAAATTATTATGAAGTAGAGAGAAGAAAGAAGAGAAGAAGAGGAAACAAATAAAAACAGAGAGAGAGAGAGAATGCACGATCTATCACCAACCCGCTATAGCAAGAAAGTGCTCTGGGTCAACAATACTCCAATAAATACAATAACGACTGGAACAAATTATGTATATGTAAATAATGCGCACGTTGGCTCCTGAAAGCACCTACTAGGATTGGAGTCTACCGGTTTTGTTCTATCACTTAGTGTGGAGAGAGAAGAATGAATGGGAGAGATGGATGAAAGGCATCGGAGGATCAGGATATAATCACATTGGGAAAGGCACAAATTGACTTGGTAAGAGAACAAGTAAAAAAAAAATAAATTAGACGTGGAGAGGACGGTTCCGACAGGTGGAATCCTCACAACAACAGACACGAACTATACGACAGCCACAACTGGAGAGACATTGCGAAACTTGGATCTCCTGAAAAAAATAATGAATGCGGTATGACAGTCAGATAGTTTACAACTTGAATGTATAACTGTTGTGCAGTACATCGTTTTTTTTTGTTGAAAAACTCACATCTAGAGTCTGAGATCCTGCTTCTTTTCTCGCTGGAATCGGTGCTGAGGCTGACGTCAATGGGCTTGTTTGTTGGTTAAAAGCTTCCATCTTCGGCAATGGCATCTAAAAAATTCCAATTTTTTACTCTCAATTTCTTACATTTACGTCCTTCAATGGTGTTGGTGGGACCTGCACCGGGGGAGGAATCGGCTGACTCAAAGCAGCCATCGTAGATAGAATATCCATTCCACCAGCTCCCAAAACATTCGCCCACAAAAGAGACATTGTGTCAGTATCCATTGTATTCAGCCATGGGGATGTTCGAGAAATCCTGAAGGGATGGTTGGATAATTTTTCCAGGATGAATACTTACATTCCGTTCAACAAATTGGCATGCATGAGGGAATTTACTTCCGGCTTCGGTGCGGTTGGCATCGTGGCTCGGAATGGCGATTCTCCCTTCATTACTCCGTTGCTGAAGAGTGGCAAATGATCTACTGGGGTGTCCGTCGGCTCCATTTTCGGTAATTTTATCAAGCTGCCTATTAAGTCATTGTTAAATGTCTGAGCTTGGTATTCTTCATCGTCATCTGTCTAAAATTTCCTAGATTATTCATAATAATTTAACTCACATCATGTCCTTCAAACATCATCATTTTTCTCTTCTGTGGATTGGCTGGTCGGGCTCGAGGCTTTCTTGGCTTGCCAACTCGCGATCTAGCCAGATGGATTCCTTTCCGTAGTCCTTCTTTGTTTTCGAAAGTAACACCGGTTGAAAGATATTCACAAGCTTGATTTACGAGATCTCCAGCATCTAGCTCAGGATTGTCCAAGGC
Organism: Oscheius sp. DF5120; assembly: GCA_932521415.1. NCBI lineage: Eukaryota > Metazoa > Nematoda > Chromadorea > Rhabditida > Rhabditidae > Oscheius > Oscheius sp. DF5120. Next base: position 832,255 of record OW051465.1, on the reverse strand, counting down.
GATCATGTAGAGCTGGGACTGAAAATGAATAAAATAACTTTTATTTTCATTGTTTTTTCATTTTTCACGACTAGAATGTTTAATTGTAGTTGCAGACAAACACATTCCAGTGGTTTGATGTCGTTTGGGCATAGCACTTAGATACACCACCGCAATTTAAATTTCTTCGTGTGATAGCAATCGCTCGAAAAAAATGAGAACAGGTTGCCAATTTTGCCCCCGTTCGATTGACCCCTTACGCAATGCGCACTGGCTGGCACGAAAAACTAAAAATCCCGGCGACAAAGTGCGCTGTCCTTCAGCCCCCTCCCGTATCCCATCAGAGCGTAGCTGCCTTTTCCTGGGTTGATTCACAAAAGGAGGTCACTGGACGCGCCATTATCGTGTGTTGCCGCGTGCCATTCAAACTGTCCTTGATCGCAAAACTTTTGAGAGAGACGGCGGAAGAGAGGATAGCCGATTAACAGCTGTGTTAGATGAGAGACTAAAGTCCTTGGCCGACTGCCAGGCCAGTTGCTGACCATGTGATTTTCAGCCTCCCTACCTTGATGAACTCCAACTCTGCGACATGATGACGGGGAGGGTGATTGTGCTCGCCTTTCGTGATGGCATTTTGATCATCCATTGTAGTTTCAGCTCGACATTTACACCAGGCTCCACTATCAGACATTTTCTTAGCACAAACACATCTCCAGGACTTGAAATTGCGATCCGGAGCTACCTGGAAATTAGAATTTTTCTAACACAATTTTGGAAAGCACGTTTCAAAATTTGTTGTCCTTTATGCAGTAATAGTTAGACTGTTTACGATTGTAATGTCTTTGTAGACAACCGACAGCTAGACATTTCAGTCGTGAAGTGTTGATGGACAACCTATATCAATTTTCTCAACGAATTTTTATTCATTTTTATTCAAATTATTCTTCTTATGGTCATTTTTACAAATTTTGTTGAAAAGCATTATACAAAACTATTTTCCCATAAAGTTTGTCTTATAATCGCAGAAAATCCCGACCCTGCGCCTTTGTTTTCGGCGAAAAGGCTTCCTCTCGGATGACTTGCATCACTTTCCAGGATCTCTCTCTTTCTCTTTGTCGGCATCTCGCTGACTCAACCCGGACCATTGAGAACACATGAACATGATCAAAAACTAAGTAATTAGCGCTTATCTGGATATTTTTTGGTAGGCTTGAAAATCACATGACGACAAGTCGAAGTACGGTAGACCTACCTGATAAATATTATAACGATATCCTTTGTACATAAGTTTTTGATAGCCTTTGAAGGAAGTCACCAGCTGGGGAACATCTGGATTATAACGAACGAAGGAGACCTGGAAAAAATGAGTGAACTAGAGGACAGCTGGTTGAGCGACTACCTTTTTCTTCTCCTTATCCGGCGAGGAAGGAATACTACTGACAGAAATCGGCGAAATTGCTGAAGTATCCGTAGAGGATGAGGAGAGCTCGGAAGAACTGCCGAGCATCTGAAAAAAAAACTTTATAGGAGAAAATTGACAAGAGTGGACAGAAGAGAGACAGGATGATATCACGATCAGCTGATGGCAGATAACGCGTGGCTGGCTGCGGCAGGTGCTAGGTGCAAGTCAGGCAGGCAGATGACTTTTAACTAGCTCAGCACAATAGCCTTAGGGGAGAGAGTTGATTATGAAAGATAGAGAGGCCCAAAAGAATCAACAGAAAACAACGGGACCTGATGGATACTTAGAGAGAGGAGGTCAAAGAATCGAAGAACTGAGAGCGAACGGAACGGTCAATTGTTATTTTGGCAGGATGAAAAAATTAGAAAGAATTGTAAGGAGCTGAAGAACCCAGAGAGTCTAGAAGTTTCAAAATTAAAGGAAAGAATTGAGATTAGCCTAGATTTATCTATAAAATGTTGTGGTCTCATAATTTCATACCAAGATACTTCAGTGGTGTTCATGAAACATGACAAGACTGAAATTTTTAACATTTGTTGATTGATGTAGTTTGTGCAAAAACAGTTAGACAGTTTACTACCGGATATGGCTTTGCGTGTAACTGACAAATAGACATTCCAGACGTAAACCGTTGTTACAGTAACAAGAACTTCTAAAGTTTTTGAAGGATGTTAAAGTAATTTTTTTTATTCCTGAAGGTGCCTTAGAAAGTGTTTTTTTATGGTTTTTTATGATTAAATAATTAAATGAATTTTCGAGATGCTTTCTTGTTCCGCTCCATTCTTGACGTCAATGGACATTTGAAAAATACATAAAACCGTTCGAAATGAAAAGCAGATAAATGGCAGAGGGCGGGATAGTCATCCCTCGTGGCAGGAAAACTGACTCATAGAGTGTACTTGGCTTGCTGGAAAATGGCACTAGAGAGTATAAAAGATTGAGGAGCACTAGCTGACACTACCTGGCCCTATTTGGGAACACACTGCTGACCGAGAGAGAGAGAGAGGGGCGCTGTCGCGGCGACCAGTTCAGCGCTGGCACAGATTTGGCCCGAAAAACAGCCGCAGGGGTCGGGAGCGCGGTCGAGCGCGGGAAGGCAATTGGGGCGATGCCACGGCGGCGGCGACGTCTCTGACCCCAAAACTTTTCAACTTGACGGAGAAGAAGAAAGCTTTTTCTTGTCTAAAGGGGTCGCACATCTTTTTCCTCCTGGCTTATCACTGACAAAACAAGTGAGGTCACTCCCCCTTCCCCTTGTTGGAGCACATGGATCATAAGGTGTCGAAGCTGGCAATCATCACGTGTTTACGTAAAATAACCGCCTTTTAGAGCTGAAAAATAGGTTCTATCAGCCGGGAAAAAATAATGATAGGGCCCTGTTTACAAGAAAGAGATAAAGCACACCATGGAAATTGAAAAAAAAAACAGAGCAAGAGGTGTCAGACGACCCTGCAATAGAGAAAAATGAAATAGGACTTTGCTCCCAGGGGCAAATGCTAAGAACATCAGTCCGCTTCAAACGTGCCCTCCAGACATTGTCCTCTCCCCTGCCTGTCAAAGGTGGTCACCTGTTGCCAAAAGGACATTGATATCAAGTGCAAAGGAGAGAGTATCATAAACGATACGTGGCAAAGGTTGCAGAGGAGATGAGAGACTCGACTGAAGGCCACTGACAGTGAGGAGAATGGCATCGATCGTATCATCGTCGATGACGGCTTCTGTGGGAAAGAAACATAAAAAGGGAGATTAGAAAAGAGACAGTCGCTCAAGGTGTGCAAAATATGTGGAAGTTTACAACTAGAAAGTCTTTGTGTAAAACAACAGTTAGACATTTCAATCATAAATTGTCTAATTGTAGTTGCCCAAACACTGTCGAAGAATGGCAATGAAATTCAGGTTACCGGTTGGCATTGATTTTCTCTTCCACAGGTCCATTTGTGAAGGCCACACCGCATATGGACAGGTGAATGATGGCGGTATGATAAGGCCGGCTGGCTTCCTCCCTCAAATTTCTAAACCCCTCACATGATTATCAGGGTTTTACCCCGTCGAAACGGGGTCACCCGGGTGCCAGGACGGGGGCAAAACATCCGCGATCCGCGGCCGGCCATTAAAGGCGACTGGCGCGACATACTTCGAGATCCCGGGGGTTTCACTATATAAAGAAGGAAGGCTGAAAGGTATACTGTAGAGAGAAAGAAAGGAGTAGGAGACAGTTTCAAAAATTTGGAAAAAAATTCACCAGCTGTCCCGAAAAGGAAAATGCATAGGATAGCACTGCCGGGTACAGTTCTTGGCAAAGGGCAACGAGAAAATGGCGAAATGGGAGTTGTCTTTTCAAGGATGGCACCGACTGGTAAGGAATTCTCGTTTCTTCTCCCGTTTTTTGGTCTTTTAATGCATCCGGGGCAGGAAAGACTACTTTGTAATAGAAAAGAAGATGCAGAAATATAAATTTGATAAATTAGATAAAACTCTTTTTTTTCCTCTTTTCTCAATTGGCGCAATCATCCATATAATTTTAGCTTAAAATAACTAAAATTCGGCCTTAATTATCGACGAATGAATCAGAAATGCGGTAAACGCAAGAAAAGGCTGGAAGACTTTAATTTTTTGAAGAGAGACCAAAGAAGGCAGCACACGTAACCTAATCTCGACCGAAATGCCGCCTTCTCTTGGTCGAGGTCGGAAAAGTAGGCCTAGGCCGGCACGAGAATGGCAGGAGATGACACCCGACTGGCGACTACAGTTGACACCCGGCTGTATGTGGCCGTATGTTGCGTCACACACACACTGACCCCCCGCCTGTATGTACATAGGCAGGCTATGTGCCCTCTATGCAAAGGCATACACGCCGCGGCAGCTCCCGGAAGTAGCTGGCGCGACTCTACTTTCTCTCTCTTCCTCACTCTCTCGACTACTATCCCCCGGGGGGCAGCACAGCGCGCAACTGTACGGAGCACAAACACACGACGGCAGCAGCCCTCCCAAACACGGAGCCTCGGCCGAGGGCCGAATCGGGGAGCGCTTCGTGACCGCCACCGCCAAAACAGCACGCGCTCGCACAAAGGATTCCGCCACTGCGGAGACCCCTAGAGCTCACGACGGATTGTGCGGGAGAAGAGAGAAAGAAGGACAACGATGAGACGTACAAAAAAGCTCGACGGAATGAGAGAAAGGCAGCTGTTGTATAGAAAAGAAGGTGGTCTCGATTTCTTGAGGATTTCTCTTTCAAAGAAAGGGAGGAGAAAAAGAAGTAAAAGGAGTGTGAGAATCGAAAGACAATAGCTATAACAAGAATATTTTTTGTATAACAACGCCGAACAACTTTTGCAATGTTTAACTATAGTTACAGAAATTTTTAAATGTTCTCACCCTCCGTAACAACTGATGAAGTCAGTTCCTCTCCTCTGCTACTGTTACGCAAGGAATAAAATTGAGGTAGATAGCAGCAGTGACTCACAAAAGTCATGTACAATTTTCTATGTGCCAGGTACGGTATTGTACATGAATGAAAACCGCGGCCCCCCCCCCTTTACTCTCCTCTCTCCGGAAGAAGGTCGTCGCCCCATAAATGGAGAGAAGGGCAAAGCGAAAGTGGACAGTGCGGCGACGACGAGAGGTGAAAGCGCCGTTCGGGAACGGCTGACCACTACCACCCATCCGCCGCGGGCGGCCGCAGATCGTGCGCTGACGTAATGAATATCCAAAAGAGGTAAAATTTAGCTGTGATATTGTGAAATTTAACTGGCTTTTTTGAATCTTTTAAAACCGGCAAAACCGGGAGGAGCAACTGTAAATAGCTCAAGGTGAACTACGGTAGTCAAATGACGGCACCAAAAATGAGTAATTAATGTTTTGATCCTCCAAATAAAAAAAATATTATTTACATTTTTCCGTATCGTTCACTGGTCCAAGAATCGGTTGAATAAGACCCAGAAAAATATTCAAAGCATTTTCAGAAATTTTGTTTTTTTTTTCAAAGAGTACCAGTGGAGCAAAATATGGGGGACTGTTTCATGGATATCACTTTATGAATTAAATAAAGTACTATCAAGGTAGAATAAATAAGAAGAAAGTTATATTGAATTTTTTCTTTCTAAAAAAATTTTCGTTTAAATTGAATAAAACATTCCTGAAAGAGTTAAAGTTAGAAAGCCAACTCCAAAAAGACCAAATGACTTACAAAAAATTGCGCCCAGACAGACATCCGTCTTTTTATCGAAGACGGCAAAAACTAGAGACGATGAAAGTGAAATAATTTCCGAGAATGGGAGAAACAGGAGAAAGTCCATTAAAGCAGACGGAATCCACTCTCAACAATGGATGAATCTTCACTTTTTTCGCGCCAGAGGAGATGACGAGAGGAAGAGGGAGAGAGGAAGAGAAGTGGGTCAAACTTGGAAGTGACGGTATTTTGGCAGGCGGAGCCTCGGGGGTCGTGACCGGCGGTGTCGCCTCGGGGAAGGCGACGTGTTTGCGTATCCCGGCCGGCAGCGCCACCCATTCAAACGCGCGTAGCACGAACGTGCGCGAATTGCGCGCAATCTGCGGAGACACGGCGGAGAGGTCACTTTCACTCTCCCGTTGACGGAACGGCAATCGCCGACGCGCAAAACGAGGTGAAGGACGGCTTGCCATTAACTTGCTGCGCTCTTCGACACGGTCAAACATAACTTTGTCGATAGTAAAAATGAATTGAGAATATTTTTTGACAAACTAAAGAATTTAGGAGATCAGATCAGGGAAATTTGTAGAATAGTTGAGTTTCAACTATCAGATATTGTCTTGCTACAGATACAACTCTAGGATTGTATTTCGAAGGTATCAGAAGAATAGGAAATGTTGCAATAAAAATGTTTTTGTAACGAACTAATAGCTATAGCCATCCAATGCTTTTTATGTCGTTTGTAAAATTTTGGTTTTTGACTGCAATGTCTAACTGTCAGTTGCACTTAAAGACATTTCAGTCGAAATTTGTTTTGCTCTTGTTTTCTTCAAACAACAAAAAAAATTGTAATTTGATTACTTTTTTTGCTCCTTCTAGCTGCTTCTTTACAATGATTCACCTCCGTATGTGTCCAGGAAAAGAGTTTCGAAAGCGAGTTCGTGCGCTCTCGTCGTCGTTTTCGGCCGACCACACAGCAGCCGTCGGCGATCGCCCGACGTGTGATCAGAGGCTCCACTTATGGAGATGAGAGTCTCGTCACTTGACATGTAACTGTCTCGGAAAATTTGGTTCAAGGCTTAGGCTCTCGATCTTCTGAATCAGACAGGAGGATCTTTAAACCCTTATCTATCTTTCCGCTACCCCCCCTGGGGGTCACTCCGCTGTCGGCAAATAAACAGTCCGTGCGCGACAGTTGAGCAATCAGAGTCGCCCTGATCGCCAGCCGGCTGGCACGGGTGGTATCCCTCGGCAAGTAAGAGGGAAGGGGAAATGGTTGGCGACAAATGTTGACTGACAAGAAGGGATCCAACAGGAAATAATCTCGAGGCGGATAGGTTGTATAAGGCCTGTTTATTGGGGGGAATTTGGTAAGGATCTGTCGCCGGTTGTTTGTGCCCTCGGGAAGTTATCTTTACGTGTAGTCAGTTGACTCGGTAAGCAAAAATTTGAATCAGTCAGCAAAAATATAAGGAGAAGTTGAGAGAAGGGAATAATGAAATTTTTTGTCAGAAATTCGGCAATGATATTCCTCGAGGTCAACAAAAAAAAGTCTTCAAGCGTATTTGTCTAAAAAAAGTCTAGATTGTGGATGGTTGTAAACAAAAATTGAAATTCCTTAGATTCAGATGGCGCAGGTTATTCAAAATTAAGTTAAAAAACGGTTTTCACAAATGGCAGAAAGTAATCCAAAGAGACGAAAAGAGTAACATGGAAACGCCATCTTCTTAACCACGTCAGAGGCCACCAAGTTCCGTTCCTCGGCGCCACTGATAACCGTCTAATGTCCAGTAAGCAAGAGAACACACTCATTGGCACTTCTTATCATGCCCTGTTGAAATTTGTCCGCCATTTGAGTTTTCCTCTCTTCAAACCGAGGGGACATTTCAGTGGTAGGGGACAACTCAGCGAACTGTTTGCCTTTTCCCGTATGTGTCGTTGTCGTCCCCTGTTTTCCTACACAGGGGGAAGAGCAGGCACTTCCCGTCGCGGAATACTGATAACCAGGCGGTCGGGGGTGAATGGATGTGAAAACAAGGAAGTCAAGAAGAGAGACACATGTCGAGAATATGTTATTTAAATTCTTCTTTTTTTTTATATTCCATAGACGAAATAGAGACAATTAATTTTTTTTAATAAGAAACTGGATACATGGAACTTCTAACTTTTATAACATACCAACTCACTGGCTATCCTGCTAGAAACACGAAATGAAAACACTTTTTCTTAAAAGCAGTCTTGTCTAGTACTTTTACCAGTACCCTCGCCCATAATAATACTACGATGCTTGAAAGTTTAATCTCATCTGAATATCGCATAGGAAATTGACAACTTTTTTTTCCTGATAAACTGGATGTTGAACATAGTTGTGGGTTGAGTCTCGTGTTACCACACTTGTTGATTGAGAAGTCTTGTGCATCAGCTCCCATTGTTTTTTAAAGTCTTTTTGATCCAATTGACAGAACTTCGTGATTTTAATTAGTGACTTCGGGTGACAGATCTGCTTCTCAGCATCTCTTGCTTGAAACGCCGGATAAACTAGAACAATACTCTTCGTCTCTGGTAAACGACATACTCTAATAAAGTGAGCTTTGAGAATGTGCTGAATGACACCGGAATCATAATTTTGGAGGACACCAAGAGCTGTCTCTGAATTTTTTTCAATTTCGAGTCTTCCTGTATATTTCAAGTAAGAAATAACCAAAAATTGGAAAATCTTCAAATTCGTAGAATCCACACTGAAAACTCCTTTGATACCGAAAAATAAAATGGAAACCAATCTATATAAGTTCAATCTCTCAACAAAAGCGGTCACAATAATTCGAAACTACCTTTACATGTTCCCTTCTCTTTATTTTCTTTGATTACCTTTCTTACTGTCGATTATGTCATAATCATTGTCGCTCGATCAAAACAGAGCGTTGTGTGTGTGTCCTTAGCACAATTCGCATTGCGTCATAGGGTTATTTTGTCGGCACTTCCGATACCCGTTGCGTTATTTATTCACACCTCTAATAGGGTGGATATAAATCCCTAGATTGATTCAATTAGAAAATCAAAAAATTTATTTTCAGCCAGAATATTGCATATGGTGAAGATTCACGAAAATAACGAGAGTTATGAGATTTTCAATAAGGAATTAGATTCTTCATAAGTACCATGCCCTGTTTAATGTCACCCCAGACTTTGAAGAGAGCGATCAGAGCATAGAAGATGGTTTTGTTGGTGAAATGGAGAAGAATCAGGGCTAAAAATATGTAGCCACGGAAGACTAAGCAAACATTTAGGGATTTTAGGTGACTTACTCATTACAATTTGAGGGTCTTTGAAGCTTTTCATGATGTCAGGTATGAACATGCCCTGAAAAAATAGGAACATTAGGCGTTTGTGTGTCTCTTGTATGAAACATCTGTATACAGTTTATGATTGAAATGTCAATTGTACACAAAGAAAATCCAGTTGTTTCATATTCCCTGTGCAACTCAAATGTTGTCATCGTCTCACATTTGTTCCCGTGTGAAGCACCCTTTCAAATCGCCGCTCTTCGCCATAGGGAGCACTTCTAGTTGACCTTTTTATCATAATGACCGTCATAGATAGCTCGCGTTACCATCTAGCAGAAAAAACTTACGAATAGCCACTCCGTTAAGGAGGATTCGGGCACAATCATCGTAGCGAAAAGAACCAACGCAACAGCAATATTAAAAATGAAAATGCAGATGTAGTGAAACATAGCCGGTAGAAGCATTATTCGACAATCGAAAAGAGTGCCACCTATGACTAGGGCGAAAATCAGGATGCCATAAATACAGTAAAAGCCAATGAACTATAAAAGAAAGATTTTAACGAAGAAAAGATACCTTGATCCATCCTGGCACGGAGAAAAATGGGAAGGTTAAAGCGATGCAAACTATAAAAAGAAGGATGTTGATGATGGAGTATATTCTGCTGAGATTCTGGAAAAACAAATTTTTTCAAATAATAAAAGTCGACTGAAATGTCTTTGCATCAAACACAAATTTTTAAACGAATTTGCAACAGGAACGTTAAAAAAACCATTTTACTTGTTTGCTTGTTTATTTGTTTATTTTATTTGTTTAAAATCCTTTTTTCAGCAAACCACTTACCTTGCTCTTGATGTTACATCCATAACAGACTTCCGAGTTGGAATCCCTCAAGTTACGAACCCAACACATTTTTTTCTAGAAGAAACCAATCAATATGAGGTAAAAATATGTTTACAATATGGCTGCTGAGAAGATCTGTCTGCGTCGCGCGGGGCGGAGCTTTCGCCATAGCTTTTTTTTGGCAACTGTGCATTGTTTACGAGGTCAAAAACGATAAGGGAGGATGTAAATGACCATAAGAAACCTGACACCGCTTTATTCGGACAGTCTGGAGAGATGATTTATTAATAGGACGAATGTGTGTAAGAGGCGGATGAATCAGACAAAAAAGACGCTTGGGAGCGCAGCACGATTTGCAGCGCTACATTTTGCAGGACAAGAGATTTTAGCGATCTTTTACGGTTTGATACGTTCCAGATCCGGGCCTGTAACGGTGAAATGTACATCTGTTAAACTATCAGAAATAAACAATACACGACAGTTTACGACGAGAATGTTTAGCTGTTGTTGCGTAAAGTGTTAGTAAGTGGAATCTATGAAATTTCTATAAAATTAGCACCAAATAAAAAGAACAAAAACCAGATATTTTTTACGCAATATAATTATTGCAGAATAAAAAAAATCTAAAAATGTTTCTAAAAATGCAAATCTTTTAATTGAAATGAGATTTGTTTTTTAAGAGTTTTTAGTCAAGGACTACATGACTTACAAAATAGAATGATGGTTCCTTCACCTGACCATCACTCTTCTCTTCATTAGTCGTTAGATCTACGTGAGCTCCTCTTTTCTCGGCGACCTCCGTTATGTAATTAGTGCTGTAGTTGAGATCTACAGAAGCCATTTTTGCGATCGTTTTTAAGGCTCCTCCCCGTTCCAGTACTCAGTGCCAGCCTGTGACCAGTTTAACAAGTATTGGTGTATTCAGTTATTTTTATCTTTTAGTTGACCCAATTTTGAAAACATCTTCTTCTATTCAATTAAAAACATTTTTGTTTTCTAAATATACTTTCAAATGGGTACTCTTTGTTTAATGTTGAAGAGTCTTACCACTGTTTTAGTCTAAATCCTATATTCAATACAAAAATATAATGGCGAGGATTCCCTTTTTCATCTGACATCAACAAAGGCACTTCAAATTATTGTCTTCAATGAACTGTAATCGATAAAAAGAAAACAAAGGTCACCTCCCGAATATTGTTTATCATTCTTTACTAGAAATTTTTTAGATCAAGCTTAGGTATTGCTCTTTAAACCTCTTTTGTACTCTTATTATTTTTCATCGTATTCAAACGGACAATAGTCCGGATTATTCGTCGGTTGAATACGGAATCCTCGAGCAACTTGTCGGCAGCGCATCTCATGCATTCGTGGCCATGACTCTCCAGCATTCTTCGTTGTAGCTGCTGGTGACCAAAGACGTTCGGCAGCGGCAGAAGCTCGTGGCCTAGTAATTTGTGGGAAGAAGGAGAAGAATCCTTACCAAAGACGGGCTTCGATATTTGTGTTGTCGACCATTTCCCCCCAGATGGCAACGATTCCTCCCATAACCAGTTGTTTTTGTTCAGGAGTACCAGCAAAATCAGTTGGATCACAGTAATAGTATCTGAAATGTATATTTGAGATAGTAATGGTTTTGATGCAACAACAATTAAACATTTCAGTTGTAAACTGTTGATTCCCTTCTCCTTACCTAGAATTGCTCGGCACATCATTAGTGATGTTATCTCTCCAATCGGCTCCATACTTGATGTAATTCAGATACCAACAAGCAGAAATAATAACTGGAAACCCAGCTTTTGTGACATTCTTCGCCTTCTCATAGATCTGTTCATGTGTATTTCCCTTCCAAATGTGGATAACAGTTCCTGGAGTTGGCTTATTATTATCGAAGACTTCCTGCCACACGACTTTTCGTCTTTTGAGTTTCAAAGTATCGACAATTGCGTCCAATCTGATAATTTTAATTGTGTTTTAGGAAGCCTACCGATCGAAAAAGTAATTTTCCAACTCGGTATTATTAGAAAACCCTTTTTTCTTCTTGAAATCTTGAATTTTGGGATTATTATCCCAGCACTCGCGCAGGAAATCCTCGACCTCGTCGCCTCCAAGGTGGAGAAATTCATCAGGGAAGGTTTCTGTCACCTCGGTGAGGAAATCCTAAAGATTTTCAAATAAATGAGAAAGATTACCTCGATAAAGTTATAATTTTCCTCATTCGCCGGATCTAAAAGATTTTGCCAAGTCACCTGTCCTTCGTCATCGTAACAGTCGGTTAAGAAGCCCCTCTGCCCTTTCCAGGCACCGGTATGACCTGAAATTTTCTTATTTTTTATCAATCTCTTTTAAAAACCTGGCAAATCGAATTCTGGCATGACTCGAATTCCCCTCAATCTGGCATAGTTGATAATATCTTGCACGTCGTTTCGACTATAGTAGTGACGAGGGGAGTAAGCTCCTATTGTATGGAGATTCGGGAATTTTTTGGATTCATATGGAAAGGATTCACTATCGACCAGATGCCAATGGAGGAGGTTCAGCTTGTTCATTGCCATGAGATCCTGAAATCAAGAAATTTTGATTCTTGAAGAAATAAAAACACGACACAAATAGCAATTTTATCCATTCAACCCCCCCCCCCCCTCCCCCCAAGTTACTTACAATTTGTCTTTTGATGATCTTCACTGACAGAAAATGTCTTGAAGAGTCGATCATAACTCCTCTAACCGGGAATCTGGGCTTGTCATGAATGTCAACTGTTCGAATAAAGTACTAAAACCAAAAGATTTCTACTACATAATAAAAAATGAACTTTTTGTCTCTTTTCATCCCAGAAAACCAGTTGACTAAGGGTCTCCATGGCTCTGACAGCTCCCCAAACATTCTCTGCCCTAATTGAGGCATCATTCATAGTCACTCTGAGCTTATCTGAAGGGTACTAGATGAATAATTATGATTTACATTCTTCAGAGGCGTTGTGAGGAGGAGTTCCAGTCGGGCATGGTTCTTTAATCTTTACAGAAATGACAAAATCTTCAGCGGATCCCTTCGGAGAAACAGGAAATGGGAACATCCACTTATTGACTGGAAATTGGACTGTTCAAATGAAAAATTTACGATAGTTTTCAGAATTAACCCGAAGAACATCACAATCATACTTATCTCCAAGATTGAACCCAATCTTTTGCGCATCGAGGGAGCGGTTCGTCTTCCCATAGCTTATTTGTTCGGGAAGAGGGAAGATACCACCAGTTGTCCAGCGATCAGGAGCATCGCGACCATAATACCAGGCGGAGAGGAGAGGTAGATTAAAAAGAAGATAGATGAACATCTGGAATGAACAGAAAGAATAGCAATAAATGGCGATAGATCGAAAAATCGAATATTTTGGCGTCTTTCTCATAAGCAATTGACAGCTGATGAGGTAAAAACAATTGTACAAATAGGGATAGAGAAAATATAATTTGGAAAAAACGGTTAACGACTGGAATGTCATTATATGTAAGTTAGACATTATTGCCTAAACTGTCTTGTTTATGTGCTTGAAGAGACTTTTCATGTTGAATTGAAAATTGCTCAAAAATACAGTTGGAGGAACACTCCTTCTCTCGTTCTCTTTTTATACATTTTCTAATTAACTGCACACCATGTAGTGTCAGTCGCTGCGCAAGAAAACCTTAGCTAATCAGGGGGGAGGAAGGAAATGGAGCTGATTTTCGACGATGCGGGTCACCTTATCTAGTCATGTTTGGCGTTCTCACGGCACGAGCTCACGATGTCACGTTTATTTAAAAGCAAAGACCACACGTAGTTCCACAATATCGAGATTTTTCGTTGTGAGAATAGAATTCGGAATGGCAGAAACCGTTGGTCTTCCATTTTTGACAGCCGTTGGAATAGTCACCGCAGGTGGTAGCATTTTCACCTATAAATTGATTTTGACTCAGAATGTGAAAACGGGTGTAGGTTTGATGGCCAGAAAAGTTACAACAAAGACATTATGTCTTGATATTGTTGCACAAACAACAATAAGTGACTGGAGTATCGTCCTGTGCAACAACAGTTATTCCCTACCTGGACTATTTCCGCAATAACCACATGTCTTCCTACAATTCTCTTTCACAAATGGTTGCATTCCAATATTTCTACAAACCGTGGGATCCTTTGCACAACCTTCCACTGCATCGACACAGCCCTTATTGGCACAGAATCCACACATATTTGGACAGTCTTCTGCAAGAATCTGCCTCCATTTTGGTTCCTTACACATCGCATGAGTTACTTTCTTACAATCGTAGCGGGGAACTAAAAAAATGAGAAAATGGAGAGAAGAAAGTACATTCGACATTTTGGCAGTTGTATTCCGGAGTGAGACAGCAATAGCCACAGGTTTTGGGGCAGTTTTTAACGGCTGTTTGACGGACGAGGGCGTTTTCGGTGCCATCTTTCTGAAAATGAAGGAAAAATGAGAGGCTAGAAGTTGTAAACCTGTAGTTTTATAAAATATAAACCTAAAATTACCTTGAAGCAAGAATCCGGTCTCTCATCCGTTCCATTCAATTCTACTTTGCTTTTCGGATACAGTACAGAACAGACCTCATCGGGCTCTACATTTTCACAAATTACCGCTTTATCATCGTACTGAAGTTTCAAATTTCTCAAAAAATTAGAGTATGCTTACGTAAATATTTCCTTTTTCATCGGTTACCGTACAATTTCTATCACTTAGACCATCTTTAGAGCTTATTAGAGCTATAAAATGGAGGAAAAAGAAGAACCTAAACATGGCAGATTATCACTCAAATGACAGAGGAACATATTTATAAAGGGTAAGATTGTTTAGAAGGCCACCCTTGAAGATAGCAGGTGGTTCAATAGAAAACAAAGAACGTGGCAGAAACGTATAGTAACTGGGGGTCTCATACATAAACAATCAACAAAGAGATGTTTTTTTTTGGGTGTTTCGAAATCAATTTGATGGCAAATGGATGATTTTTAGCTTCTAACAGGCAAACCGATCCCTTTTTGGTCTTCTTGACGTCAGTCATCAAGGACACAAAGTAAAGATCTCTTCTCATGATAGTATTGAGAAAAACATTGTTTCACAGTGTCTAAACAGGGTTCTCCCGCCTGAACTCGTGACCTTCCCCTTACATATAAATAGTCCTTTTCAACAGCCAAAATGAACCAGCACAATGCGCTACATTGTTCTCCTTCTTCTTGTTAATCTTGTTTTTGGAACTGTCAATCAGGTTGGAAATGGTTTATTCTGAATGAAGATTGCATAGAAAAAAGAAACACCTTCCTATCGTAAAGTGCCTAATTGATTATTACGTTGTTGCCCAAATATCACCAACAAGAAAAATGAAATTTTTAGGAACCTGTATCCATAAACACCGAACTTCAACGACCCAATAGAGCCAAACGACTGAGCACTGCAGCCAAGTTTGGACTAGGAGCCCTCGGAGCTGGTCTTCTTGCCTATGGAGCACACAAAGCTTATAAGTCCTACAGGAACAACAAAGCAAACCAGCAAATGAATAATAATTTACCAAGAGATCGAGATCATTAAGCCAATATTTTCTAATTCTTTTTAAAATTTGATAGAAATAAAGGATCATTTTAGAAAGTCACAATTGAATAAGTGAATAAATGATGCACAGTTACAGCATAAATATGGATCCGAGTCATAATTTTCGGGCATTGTGACTCGGTTGCGCGCAAATCAATAAAATTTCATAAAAACTTTTATTGGCACACCGCCAATGGGGTGAGTCGCAATGAACTATGATTGAATGCCTGCTGATATATCAATAAAACTGAGTAAGTATAGGTCCATAATACACCAATATTACGGAATTTGTAAACAGCCTGTTATAACTTGTTACAAATATGTGGAAACCATTGAAAACTAGGAATTTCCATTTGACGCACTTTTGCAGAATAATCTAAAACCGTCCCAGTTGCAAACTATTTTGAATAATATTTGCTGTGAAGCAGTATATCCTTGTCTAAAATTTTCTAAAAAAAAAGGACGAAAAATTTATGTCTTATTTCGGAAACTGATTTCATAAATAAGTTTCAAAAAATGAGCTGCATGCTCTAAAAAACAACTTTCTTTATTTGCTGCAGTTATTTGTCGGTTTTTCTTTGATTTCTTGTCACAATCCGCTGTGTTCCAAGCGTTCAAAATTCGGCAGAGAAGCGCCTCATTGAGTTATATGTCGGCTGCTTATTACCCGCTTTGATTGTCGTCAATTCTGAGCAATGCTACCTCTATCGAAGAATCGCCGATATTCCCCTTGCTATTCGGAACAGGTGACTATTAGTCTTTTTTGCTTAAAAATGCCCCCCAATGACTGACAGTCATTTACACGGTTCATCGCATGTTCAAACGGGGCGACAAAAAGCAGTCAGGGGAACTTCCGTCAGTATAGGTACATTCTCTTCTGAAGTCTTGTCTAGATGGCAACGTCACCAGACGCTGAGGTAAGCATTTTTTGCTATAGCCTTGTCGGATTTTGACATGGGCGACACACGGGGAGGAGAGGGATGAGTGCTTTGGGAACATTCCATATGTTACATTTGAACACTACACCACACATTATCCATGTGTATTACTGAAAAATTCTCATTTTTATCATCGTATAAGATATTTCCTTAGGGAGGCAGGGATATCAAAGCCTTCCATCGGTTGTTCACTTAATAATCATTAATTAGAAGAGCGATTGCTATACACATCTCACTTTATGATAGATAGACTAGTTCCAGAGGAGGGAGATCTAAAAGATAGTTTACCAGAAAGAAAATATAAAAAAGACAATTTGGAACATTTTGCAGAATGATTTAAAGATGTTGTGTTTCCTTCCTAAAAAAATTCGCAATTAATAAATTAACGTTACATTTCTGAGGTATTGTTGATCCTTTATAGTAGCTGATAACCTTATTCCTTGAATATACAACATGATCCTTCCATGAAATGAAAAAATTTTCACCTCATGGTACATTGGTCATGAGATATTTTTTTGGTTGGTTGAGCTGGAAGTACTGTATGCATAGAAATACGCTCTAGGAGAACGAGGCATAGAGTCCAAGCTTCCAAAATGCCAAAACTCCCATCCAAATTACCTGCATTCGAGACAATAGGCATTCTGTTAGATAATCAATCGCCGTTTTGATAATGCCCGTCATTATGCGTGATAGTAGCATTTGCGTGAAAGTGCTGGATCTCATGCCAGCTGTCGGGCTCTCTGCTTTCAGCCATGTCATGTCCGTCGACGGCTGGACGGGTGCTAGCCCTCCAGGTAACTTTAGCTGCCAGACAGCCAGCCGTCTTCACCTTCAATTTTTAACGTCGTAGTACTCTCTATTTCCTCCAAAGTGTACTTCAACTTTTTAAAATTTTTAAAATTTTTGGATACTCAAGATTTTTAACTTTTCTGATGGAATGATTGGAATTTGTCGTTTAGGTCTGAAAAAACGTCCCAGAGTACCACCAACCTTCTCATGCATTGAATATTTTATCAGTTCTTGCAGGAAACTTGCAAATTGCCAGCAATCAGCTGAAAATTTAGCGATTTTTTGATTTTTAAAGATACTTTGGAATTCTAATTATCTAATTTTTTTTTTTAAAAATTGAGGAATGATCAAAAACTGACTTTGGATTCTGAGAATAACAACTCAAGATTTTGTTGCAGCTTTCCAATTTCCTAGATTGACATTTAACTACCTTTATATGAGTCATTTCTTAATGCTCATGCTTTGTGCATGTGCCTTAACAGGATGTAGGAAAATTAAGTTCTTTATATTTTTTTTTATCTACCACCTTGCTTCATAGTGCCCAAAAACTTTGAAAAAAAAAAACATTTTTTTTCTCATGTTCTCATCCATTTTCATTCTTTTTATTAATCTCAAATTTTTTTTCTTCAGAAACTTATTATAAAATTTCGTCGCTCACTCATTATGAGACTATCAGCGAGAGTAACTGGTTGATAGGCTTTCCATTGTGTAAGTTTTTTCGTCGAAAATATATACCAAAGTTTGAATTGAAATTTTTTTTGGGGCCTTCGAATTTTTTTTTCTCCTCTCTCTAACATAAACTGAGTGAATATATTGTTCATTTGCTCCGTCACCACTCCAGAAAGTCTTCTCCTTCCCCTAATTGACCCCTGGACCCCCAAATTTCCCTCTGTGTCCACACGTTGTCAAAGTAAATATGACTGGCACCTCATTACCTGATTGTGTCTCCCCTCATTCTAGCCAGCCGACGGGTAAATAGGGTAAAAAGAGGAGTTTAATTAACGTAAAATCTGCTAATTAATCTTGTTTTCTCGTCATCGCGTTGCATGTCGGATGGCTATTCTCCTAACCGGCAATTGGTAGAGAGGGAAGGAGGTGTCCCGGGAGGGCGATCTGTCGCCTAACTCTCCACGTGTCGAAAACATATCTCCGGGGGGAAGAGATTCACCTTTTTCTGTATTTGGAAAAACATCAAAAAGAGAAAGAGTAAGCGAGACGCTAAGTTTGCATAATGGGTGAAGTTTTTGGAGGAAGATAGCAGAAGAGAAAATAGAGAGTACCGAAAAATGTGGCCCTTTGCTTATAAGACTATGAAAATAAAATTTTAATTTTGATAGAAATTGGAGATTTTTTAAAATGTTGTTCTGCCTCTCCAATTGCTCATTTCTCGGCCATTTTTCAACGAATTTCTAGGAATTTAGGAGTTTTAAGGATCTTTGTGATGGGATCATTCCAAAACGCAACTAGTTACTAGTCTAGCTTTGAAATTTTTATTGAGAAACAGCCGCAACATTTTTTCTTCCTTAATTGCCCATAAATTACCCGACACGGCTGCTGGAGGCTTGAGCAAGGATTACCGAGATGGTCATAAAAAGGCTTTTGTGTTCCTGGAATAGAGAAAAAAAATAGGAACACAATGCATGAATTAAAATTCCCATGAGAATAGTAGCACGTGTTCAAAATTTCAGATGGCTGGCCGGGGCGTGGTATCTCGAGTCGTCTGCGCGGTCACGCCCTCTTTGGCGGCTCCAACAGCGATGTCCTCCGCTCGTCGACACTCCTATCGTCATGATTTGGAAGCACGGTAAGATTTTTTCTCCTCCATTATCCTCCCATTCGCACCCACTTGAGATCCGAATGTGTTGTCGGTCTTTGACAATTGAGTTATGTCGCCTTGGGGAAAAAAGAGGGGCGTGGGATAGAGCCTTTACTTACTGGTCAGATGCTAGCAGAAGTGTAGAGGAATGAGGTGAGTCTATTCATTTGTCCCTAAAAATGTTTTTTGTAAAATAGTGGGAACTCCTAAAGATTCTTACGGAAGAAATTTAGTCATAGCCTAACTAACCCTAAAAATATTATAGAACTTATTTGAAATTGAAATGTTAGAAAATAAGTTTCAACTTTATATTTTTGTTTTTTTAAGCTTTCTCTCTGATATAATATAAGAATTCAAAATTTTAAAAAATTTCGATAATTGTGAAAAAAAAAATAATTGTATTTGTGACAATCAAAAAATCGAAAAGTTGAGAACAATTTTTAAAAATCAAAAATCAAAAATATGTTGAAAATATTTTTCATGGGCAATTTTTATAAATTTATACACAAAATAATTTTTTTACAATTTTTAATTATCCTGATATCTGTTCCTATCCTCAAAATTCTATTTCTAATATTATTTTTATAATGTCCTCCCACTTTCCTTCCCCTCCCTAGATGTATAATATTCTAATGACTTCTGCTTGACCGCCTCCATTGGCCACGTATTGTCCTGATGCCTTCCTCCTTTCCCTATGGTTGTGGGGGTGGAACCTATAGCCTTTTTTTCGAACACTTCCTGTACCCATAATGGCTATCCGGGGAAGCAGTGAGCGAAAAAAGGAAACAGGAGAATATTTCAGAGATGTCAGCAAACAGGAATCACTCGGAGACAGAGCCTCGTCGAAGTTGACACTTGATGATGAACTCTTCGATATTCTATGTGCATTCGGGTGAGTCTAAAAGGGAATAAGAATCATAGATTTGCATTTTGCCTTCTACGTATCTTACACCTCCCCATATCTGTTTAAATTGCAACAAACATTCAACTTTCTAAACCATTTGACGACTGACTTAATCTATAACTGTATAAAATGTCTTAAAATACCTCCATTACGCGAAAAAATTAATAAGAAAATATCCAAAATTTTTGCGGCTGAGATGAACCCGATCTACATAGGGTATTTTGGAGAAAGATTGATAGTCAGCTGCTCTAACCACCTGAAAACAGGTGAAATACCTACTTTTGTAACTATAAAAATACATCCAAGTTTATAGATATCACCAATGAGAAGAAGGAAACCTTTAAGCAACTCAGTATTTACTAAAAAATGTGAATGATTTGATTGACGTTATAAAAAATGCCTTGTTGACCAACAAGTATCCTCCTCCTCTGCCAATCTGTTATCATCATGCAGCAGGTTTCATATTACACCCTCACCTTAGTGAGTGGCCACCAATATCTTGACTGCTTTATGTGCTGTTGACCATCAGTTGTTGGTGGCCGCTCAATGACCGAAGACGATTTATCGAGGTAGCTTTTTTTAATTTCTCTCTCCTACCCTGCCCGTCGACTGAAACCAATCGGAGGCACTTTCTTTCATTTCCTTTCTATCCAGTAGCGTTGTTCAATTACCTCGAGCCACCAAAATGTCCGGACATTACTATTTACGCGGCAGAAGTTAGGTTAGGCAGAAGTAGAGGGGTGAAAAGATTTAATTGAAAGAAAGGTAAAAAATTATGGAGAGTTAGGATGATTTTTTACAAAATATTAGGGGACCGTTGGAAACTAAGGTGAAAAACGAACATTATTTAAACATTTCAGTCATAAACTGTTATTCGACCAACGTTTGTGTAATAACGACAGTTTACGGCTTAAATGTCTAGTTGCACATAAAGACAATAACCTCATGTAACATGTCCTAAACCTTTCTAAACACATTCCTTATTTTTCTTCCGAATCTGGAAAGAAGTCGAATTGTTTCTCATTGTAAAGCTCAGAATTTTCTATCAGAATCTTACCATCCGTAAGAAATTGTAAAAAATCCATATGATTTCATCTTCTGTTTTTCTATACCTCTCTCCCCTGACTTTCTCGCAACATCCGATGAAAAATTGGGCGTCTCTATCTGCTCGGACTAACAAATGCCGCAGATTAATGACAACACCAATCATCCTCGTCCGGCTCCCCGTGTGTGTATGAGAGAGAGAGGATAGCAGCCACTAGTGAGAGAAAGAGAGAAAAGGATTTTTACACTCGATCCATGAGTATCGAAGATTTTAATTGCTGAGAGCAAGAAGAAGATTGGAAAATAAAGAATGAATGATGTAATGGTGTGTCGACTAATTTAAGGATAACAATAGTTGGACCATTCAATCGCTTCATATTGTTTGTGCAACCACAACATAACAGTATACGACCGGAATGTGTAACCGTTAGCTTTGATATTGTTTGTGTAACAACCTCAAAAAACGCTTGAATCAAGTTAGTATCTGTATCCATCCATCACAACCCTGGTCGTACTTCACCCACCGGCTGGCAACAAACGAACAACGGCTGTGTTATTTTTCCCTAGTATCTAAGCACAACTTCGTCAACTATACACCTTCTCATACTCTTCTTTTTCTAAAAAAAAGAAGAAGTTGACCAGCTGTTTCCTCATAAATTTTGAGTGCAAGCGATAGACGGTGGTGGGCGTGGCTGACAAGAGTCCCATCGTCGTCTCTCCTTTGTTCGGCGCCTCATGGTGGCCCCAGTGGATGGACCCGATTGAAGTTCTTCCGGAAGGACTTGCCCGGCTACCGGATGTCCAAAGGCGACAGTCAGTCTTCCAGGATTTGGTGACGGTATTCCGGAAGAATACACCGCATTTTCACTTTGCTAAAAAGAGCCGTAGGAATTATTCCGATTCGAGTGACACGCCCGACAGACCACCATTGGATAAGTTAGTTTTTGATTTGCATGATAGAAATTTGGAAATAAGAAATAAAAAAATAAAAGAGTAGGCCACTGTTGCACACAAAGACATTTTGGTTGCAAACTGTTTAGTAGTTGCACACGCAACATAAAACGACTGAAATGTCGTTATATGTATGCAACTTTCCATGGATATTCTAGAACATCAAATTTTTTTTCACCCATGAATCTCTTACCATTCGTATTATCTCTTTCCTAAACAGATCACCGTTCCCGTAAATATTCTTTCCCACTGTCCTTTTGGCCGTTCGCCTAATGGATTTCCGGATTATCACATAGAAGAGCAGTGTAGCGAAGGAAATCTAAGACACTATGCGCAGCACTAGCAGTACACCGACAGCTTTCTTAGAAAGCTTTCTATACGGTTCTTTTTTCGAAAGGTCAGTCATCATTCCTTTTTTTGGCGTCGTCCATGCATGAAAAAATTGGTAGGCATTGAAAACTACTTGAGATTCCAATATATCCTCCCCCCGGGGAAGCTATACCCAGTCTCTGCCATCAACCCCTCACAAACAAGTTTTTGGATTGTGACCCGAGGGTGTGATTTACTTTGTTTAGAGGAAAAGGAAAGGCTCCTGGTCATACATGCCAATGTCCACTCTGTGTTCAATTGATTGCAACGACTGACAGTCGGGAGTGATTGAGGGCAGTCGAGAGTAAAACAACAGCCTCGTGGGAAGGGGCCCAGGGAAGTGACGTACCAGGTGTACTAAAACGAAAATTAATTTTATTTAGACAGAAAACAACATAAAATTGTAGGATAATATATCACTTTTTGGGTGTAATAACTATAGAAATCTACCTACTTTAGATTTTTTGGGCTTTCTAGGCAATTTGATAAATTTGAGGAACTCAATTTTATTTATTTTTTTATAATTATTTTCAGAACTTCTTTACCTATCAGACCTCTAGATTTTTCTAGAGAGAATTGTTTTGACCGAAAAAAGATGTCTGCTCTTGGACATATGTATTTCGTCGTGAAATAGCCGATCGGATTGAATATCTATTTGAGTCCAAAAAGTCTTTTTGTAAAACAACTTCTATCCCCAGACCAAAATGTTGTCTCTTCTCCCCCACTTCCCTCTCTGAAATCTTTTAAAATATTCAGAAAGCAATAAATTATAGTCAACACAGCGTCCCCCTGGGTTGAAAACAATCATAATAATTCGCGTGACCTCCCGAACACAGCTTTTTCCACGTATAGCTGCTGTCAGACTGACAGATGGGGCTAGCGTGATATCCACAGGGGAACAGCGACATTTACAAATGCTATCTGAACGTAGAATCGCCGAGAGCAGAGAGCTCTTCATGCACTCTCTCGTCAAATCTATAGCCTTTTTCGCTGATGTCGTGTAAGTTAGATAGATAGATAACTTATTTTCTTTCTATTATATTTTTTGGATTGTTTAGATAGTAAAAATTGATTGTGTGGTTAAAACAGAACTCAGAATTTTCATAACTATTGAAAAAAAGTATTCCGAAAACCCTAATAATCTATATTTTTCATTTGATAGAAAGGCATCATCGGAAACTGCATATCTATTTATATATATAATTTTTCAAATTTCAGTGAAACTGAAACATTTCTCGGTCCAAAACCGGAAAACAAAGAAGATGAAGAGGAAAATAAGCCGTTGACACGACAAGCTTTGTTGGAACGAATCCGAGAGAAGAAAGAGGTCATCGGAAAGTTGCGATGTCAAGGATGGAGCATGGCTCGGAAGAGACGAACCCTCAAGTAGGTTTTTAATTTGTGTGCTTTGAATATTTGTTTAACTTATCTACTAGTCGATGGATAGAGTTACGAGGAGAGAAGAGGCAGACTGAACTCAGTAATCAGCTGAGCTCTGGTAGAGCTGGTCACGTTTGAAGAGTCTAGTCTAGTTTTAGGCTTTTTTGAATTTCTAAGCTCAAATTTTAAATAGTCTTTCTATTTTCCTTTTTATATTCCTTTATGGAAATTGTTACAAATTAAAAAAAAATTCTAAATTGTCATTGTTTTCCTTTTCTCAATAAAAACATATAAAAGCAGAAAATTACTTTCTAATAAATTAAAAATTAAAAAGTTATTATTATTTAATTATTTCAGACTCGCCCAAAAATATCTCGAGCAACACGAATCCAAGGTATCAAAGAGCCATCTTTATATGGAGGAACTGCGGAAACGTGGTCGACTGCTAAAAAGACACTTCTCCAATTTTAAAACATATTTGATACCGTGGGAGGGGAAGATCAAACGTATTGAAAGTGAGTAGTTTTTCTTTTTTTTTGATTTTCCATGAAGCCCTAGAAACTCATATTTCCGTAAAAAAATTGCCTCCCTTCCAGGTCATTTCGGCTCAGTGGTCTCCTCCTATTTCACTTTCCTCCGATGGATTGTCTTCGTCAATGTAATCATGACACTAATAATTTTTTCCTTCGTTGTTTTACCGGAGTCATTGGCGGATTCCGTAGCCGATCCGGGTCGTTTAAATCGAACAAATTCACGTAAAAGTATTCCACTCAATGAGAAGGTCCACGCTGATGAACTGGCCGTTGTTTGGCACTATGACGTAAGGAAAATTTGAAGAAAAATGATGGGATGATTTTCAGGGGTATCTTCGATATTCTCCTCTCTTCTACGGCTACTACGGGGACGACGAATTTTTAGGACAAAAAGTCCGCTATGCACTGCCTTTAGCATATTTTCTAACGACGATCTTTATCTTTGGCTATTCATTCTTTGCAATTTTGAGAAAGTAAGTAGTTTCTTGAAATTTTTATAAGAAAAAGAAGCATTTCCTTATTTAATTTTTACGTTTACTTTTTTCTGCCTATTCAAAATGAAAAATGACACAAAAAGGATTTTTATGAACAAAAAAGTTCTGAAATATTTTAACGAACCCTTATAAAAAACCAAATTTTAATAATAGTATGAAAAAAATGTTTTCTAATGTTCAGAGTAGTTAAAAAATTGTATGTATCAAAATTAACAAAAAAAACTCTTTGAGATGGAAATTAATTTTTCTTCTTACTTTTTCTTCTTCCAGAATGGCGGCGAATACTCGTATGTCAAAAATTTCTGGCTCCAAAACTCAACAATACATCTTCAACTGGCGACTTTTTACTGGCTGGGATTACAGTATAGGAAATTCCGAAACAGCTGCAAATACTGTCATGGCTGTCGTTATTAAGCTTCGAGTAAATTGTCTCTGATTTCAGTTAATTTTTAAAAAATTTATAGGAATCCATAGCCGATATAAAAGTGGACTCTGTTACAAAATTTCGATGGTTACAGTTCATTCTACGGGTCATAGCCAATGTTATCATCTGCGCCATGCTGGCATTTTCTATATATATGATTACTTTTGCTGTGCAGAGATCACAGACGGCAGTGGAACAGGAGGGAAATTTATTCACAAAAAATCAGGTGGGATTTTTAAAATAATTCTAATTGTTTCTTTACTAGTTTTGAATTTAGAAAATCAAATTTCCTGGCTACATTTTTTTAATTTTTCAAATCAGTTATTCAAATATTCTTCTCAAAACTCATCAAAATAATAAGAAAAAAAAGTTCAGGTACCTTCCGTCGTCGCTACTATCACACATGTCTTTCCAATGATCTTCGATTTGATAGGCAGAATAGAAAATTATCATCCTCGGACGGCTCTACGTGCTCATTTAACCCGAGTTTTAGTTCTTTATGTGTTGAATTATCTGACTCTCATCGTCGCTTTATTCGACAAAATGGACGCTATTCGGGAGCATGGAGCTAAGCATGAGCAGCCAAGATATAAACGGCAAATGGGGGATAGAAACCCGGTAGGAAAAAAAATTTTTGTTGATTTTTAGAACATTCCTCATCCTCCACCCTATGCTTCAAGAAATTTTGAAAGCAAGGGACAATTTTTGGCTTTTATGGATAGAGCTACTAAGAAATTTGATGTACATAGGACTACCAGACAGGCACCGACAACTCCATATACGGTGAGATCACCTATTAGACTCTGTTTTGTACTAATTTTCTCCTGATAGAGAGAAAAATTGATGAAAACTTTCACAGAATTCGCAACTAGCAGAACTCCCTGTAACTCAATTTTGAATCATTTAGGCGAATAAAAATCACAGAATATAAATTCCATGAATTGTCCTAAGTCATATTTCAACTCTATTTTTCAGGTCACCCCTCAATACGGCCCCTTCAATGTCAACAATCCTCAAGTAGTCATGCGAAATGGGAGCTTCACCCGTTCTTGGGAGACGCAACGTATTGGTCCAGCTCCGATGCCACTTTTTACCCCTCCTCCACGGCCTGTGAGGCCATATACATCCGGGAAAATACAACAGGTAAAAAATTGAAGAATTTTTCAAAGAATATATATTTTTCTAGCAATTTGGAGGTCCCGATTTTCCTACTCAACGGCCGTATACGAGAATAACAGCAAATCCAGCAAGAACCAGGACGGGTATTCCACCCTGGTTTCAAACAACGACAGAATCTCCAACGACAAAAAGTACCCAAGCGACTACGCTGGAAGAGAGAGAAGAGGATTACGGAGATGAATTTATACCACCGGCAGCAGAACCATGTGGGTTTTTTTGAGATTTCTAACCAAAAAATAAAGTAGAAAATCTTTCCCATCTTCAAAATTAAAAACCCAAATCCATGTTTTCAACAAAAACTGAAAATCAAACTATCTTAATAATTTGTCATAATAAAAACTTATTTTCAGCCAATAAAACCCTGCCGGAGCCTTCATATCGCCGTTCGGAAGATGGAACTATTCATGATATCTGTTGGGAGACCATAATTGGTCAGGTATTTTCATCTTTCTATTCTTAAATACTTTTTTAATGATTCTAGGAAATCGTAAAACTGGTCACCATGGACCTAATCGTTACAATTTTATCCATTTTGGTTATCGATTTCCTCCGTGGTTTATGGATCCGTCACTGTGCTTCCTGGTGGTGTTGGGATATCGAGACGACCTTTGTAAATTTTATTTTCCATTTTATATATCTAATTTTTCAGCCAGAATATGGAGAATTCAAGGTGGCGGAAAATGTCCTCCATATTATTAACAATCAAGGAATGATCTGGCTCGGGCTATTCTTTGCCCCTCTCCTTCCGGCATTGAATAATATTAAGCTGATTATTCTAATGTATATTAGAGGATGGGCAGTGATGACATGTAATGTCCCGGCTAGGGAAATATTTCGAGCCAGTAGGTGAGTCAGAATGAGGTTTTTTTAATTGAAAAGGATTTTTTGTCAACTATACTGTTATACTCTACATTTTTATATGATCAGCAACAAAAACAGCAAAAAATGAACCATACAACATTTTTTAACCAAAATTCATCAGCCCATAAGAAACATTATTTGTTGCAGGTCGAGTAACTTCTATCTCGGTATCCTCCTTCTATGGTTGGTACTTTGTACCCTTCCAGTTGGATTTGTCATTGCTTCGAAGAATCCGTCCAGGAGTTGCGGTCCTTTTGCGTGAGTGTTCAATTTTCTATGGACAAAAAGCTCAAAAAACTAGTCACAATTCCATAAACAATTTTTGAGATTTTTACTTTTTTGACTGGTTTTTATTTTTAATAGATTACTGTTTAATACAGATCAGTTTGAAATTAAAAATTTAATTTTAAGATCTTTCAAAATCTCTCTTTCAGTCGCTACGACCACTTCTACACAGTCGTAACTAAAGAAATTGAGAAGAGAGTTGACCATACGGTACTTGGCTACTTGAGGAATATAGCTTCTCCTGGAGTTATTATTCCTTTCATCATTATTTTGATGTAAGTTGCTGTTTTTTTTTCTTATTTTTGTTCAGGTTGATCATTTATTTCCTGGTCTCTCTTGTTAAAGGTCTTCGAGAAGCCAACACGGATCTTCAACAACAGCTAATCCATGAAAGAACCGAAGAAAAGAAGAAAATCTTTGAGTTGGCTGGTGGAGGAAAGAAAAAACAAGATGACATCAATCGAGACAGGCAAAAGAAAAAGAACACCTTCCAATATCTCCCTCTGGTTGAGCAAAGACGACGAGAAACTTGGAGAGCTTATCACGAATTGGAGGAAGAAATTGTCAGAGCTAGTGATTCAAGTACTTCGGAGGATGAAGATGTCAGTGAGGAGTCACCAGAAATTATTGTCCGATCTCTACCTCCACCCAGCAGTTCCGCGGAGACTGTTCCAGCCATGCAACAATTTCATCCCAGCTTGGCGAGTCTGGTTGAGAATGAAGAGGAAGAAGAAGAGCTCAATGAGGCCAGAATTCATTCATCAAGTCAGTCAAGAGTGCAATTCGACTCACCAGCTTTGAGTAATGTGGTGGATATTGCGACTCCCGAAGAGATACGGTAGGCTTTTAGAAAATTAAAGCATGAATTAGAAAATAGAAGAAAGAGGCTTAAACTGGATGTTTTAAAGGAAAAATATTTTAAAATTTGAAGTACACAAGTATTTAGAGTAGTGTGCTATTGCAACAAAAACACATCTGTAATGTCTTTGTGTGCAATTTCCCATTTTGAGCCTCCTTCATTCCTTATTCATTTGCTTAACCACTAATATTTTTCTTTTGTTCTAACCTGCATGTTTTTTTTTCATTCAGTTCTATCCTCCGTCCTTTCCTCGAGCTCAAATATGGGTATCAATCGACTGCTCATCCCCGCTTCCCTCGAGATCTCTCCACTCCTCCAACTCTCATCACCACATCACGAAGCCGTAATAGCACTCCTTACATATCACTCTACGATCTGGCAAATGTGGATAGCAGTATTCCATCGTGTGTAGCTAACTTAGCTTTAATATTTTTAATTTTTAAAAGACGTATAAAAAAGTGCTTTTAGATTGTTATCCACACAAGCTTTGAGAGGAGAAGAAAGAGCAGAGATCCATCATCAAAGAAACGGAGAAAAAAGATATTCAAGACCAGTAGAGATCAGCATAACCAAGCCAAAAATAGTCAGCCAGCCAGAGAATTCAAGCCAGCAATCAGATGAGAAGGAGGAAGTGAGGATAAGGAAGAATAGTAGTGGCAAGTGAGTAGAATTCCAATTCTATATAAGCCCAAAAATTTTTAAGTTCAATCTTTTGAAGTCGAAAAAAATTTAAACTTGTTATTTTGAAACAACAGAATCTCTGTTACCTAAGACGAGACCTAAAGTTCCGGCATGAGGAAAAAACTAAAAAGCATTTCCAGGTTCGATGCCAGTTCCATCAAACCAGAATTTCAACCATGGCCTTCTATTGACGAGGTTAAACAGCGGAAAGAGCAGCTTTTGAAGCGAACACCTCTTTCATTCGCCAACCCGTTGCCATCTACATCTATTGGAACCAGCAGTGAGATTAAAAATGACGAGGAAAGACCACTAGAAGGAGTAAAGCCACCAGTTCCTCTTCATCGGAAGTATCAAGGCTATCCAACAGATGTAAGAAAAAGAAGAAAAATATGATGTTTTTAGGGCTCTGCTTCGGAAACAGATGGAGAAGGGCGGTGTTCGATCTCACCTACCCGTCGATTCCGAATTTCTGTGTCACCAACGCGTCGACTATTATCAGATGATCATGAAACTGGTCATCAAGGACGGATTTATTCTATCAAGCAAGAATCTGCCAATGCCTCGACTGCAAGCTTGCAACGAAATAGCCAGCCATCAGGGAAGAAAGATGAAATAATATCTCCTCGTGCCCCGCGAGTCGAATTCGGTGACGATGATAGTCCTCGGGTCCAATAATCTAAAAAGACTTGATACTAATCCCTTCATTTTTACGACATTCCACACGGCTTTTGCATATCTTCATATTGATATATGTGATATGAATGTTAGGATATTTGAATGAATTGATTTGAGATTAAAAATGGTTTGAAACTTCAGAACTGGTTATTAAGACCTATGCTCACATTGAAGAGTGGATTTTAAAGGTCCATACCATTCCAACCTGGATATTAATCCTTTCGGGGTTTTTTTTAGATAAACATCAAAGTGAGGCCTATTTTAAACCCAAATTTGTTGGGTTGAAAAAATATAAGCTTTGGGAATGATAAAGCAATCTTTTATCATTGTCTGTTCCTTCCCCTAGTCAGCAGTACAAACAGTCCGCTCCTTTGGCAGATAGTCTCTTGTCATCACACTGTAGAGTTCTTCCGCCGTCAGTCGACAGCTATGGTCCACTATAAACTTCAATATTTCCCTGTCAGAGGAAGAGCTGACCACATTCGCCAGCTTTTCAAAATTTCAGGAGTAAAGTATGATGAAGAGGTAGTAACGCTGGAAGAATGGCCACAAAAGAAGTCGAGTAAGTTGAGGATTTTGGTCTACAGAACTGACATTTTAATACTGCATTTGGGATTCCAAAGTAGTAGACATCGTCAAGTTTTTTTTAAAACGTATAAGTCTAATTTTTACCGACAATTTTTGAGAGTTGATCTTTTCTCTTCCGAAGCTAATTTAGTTTTCAAGCAAATAATAATTTTTTATGCCATTCGATACAAAAAAAACATTCGGTAAAACAGTGCAAATTATGAAATGGTATACAGATTATGAAAATATTGATTTTAGAAACTCCTTTCGGTCAGTTACCCGTTCTTGAGGTTGATGGTCAACATATTGCCCAATCTTTGGCCATTCTGCGTTTCCTTGGCCATCAATTCAGTCAGTTTTCTTTGTTATTCACCCTTAAAATTTATTTTCAGATCGTGCTGGTCGCAATGCTGTTGAATGTGCCCGTCTCGATATGATAGCCGACTATGTGCAAGACATGACAAACAACCAGGCATTTGGAGACTGGGGACGAGTTCTGTTTGGAATGATTGAAGGTGTCGACAAAGTAGCACAAAGCAGAGAAACGACCCTTATCTTTATAGGAGGCTTACTTCAAGGAAAAGATTATGGAAGCCGTAGAGCAGTATGCACCGACCGTCGAGAGATTCCTGGTAGAAAATGGAAATCAGTTATTCGCCGGTGATACAGAGACCTGGGTAGACATCTTCGTGGCGGAGGTATTCAGTCGGGTACAAGATTTCGGTCATTCGCACGCCCTCTCGGCCTATCCACACATAGAAGCTTTGATCAGAAGAGTTCACAGCGCACCAGCTATAAAGCATTATATCGAGCATCGTCCAAAGTATCCATGCTAAATTTTTGTATTCATAGGTATACCTAATAAAGAATGTAAGACTGTACTATAAAGTGAATTCCTCGCCTTTTTTGAAAAAAAAAGAAATCCCTTCATTCTGAGAGAGTCGTAAATTTTTACCTATTGTCCAAATCCATTCTGAGAGGTTTCTACCCAGTTGCTCTACGCTATGAGATACAAGTTCAGCATCTGAACCTTACATACATGTTTGGTGGGAAACAATCGGCCAGTTCTTGTAAATTTCTCAGAACTGAGCAAAGATAAAATAGCAAAATAAATTTTAATTAGTAGTCCAAAACTACTCTAGTATTTCATTGTAAATTGGCTCAGCTGACAACAGCCAGTAGGTAGACATAAATTTTCATAAGGAAATGCCTATCCAGGACCCCTGAATGAACAATTCTCTCTCTCAAAT
Source organism: Oscheius sp. DF5120 (assembly GCA_932521415.1). Lineage (NCBI taxonomy): Eukaryota > Metazoa > Nematoda > Chromadorea > Rhabditida > Rhabditidae > Oscheius > Oscheius sp. DF5120. Next base: position 800,951 of record OW051465.1, on the reverse strand, counting down.
TTCCCCATTCTCTCTCTGATTTTTCCATCATCGATCCACATGAATACAAAAGCAGCTGTGCTGACAGACAGCGGGCAGCCGATTCTCCTAACTGCGCTTTCGTCTCTATTCATGTCTATCAGTGTCAGTCGTCCGCCATTTGATCAAAATGATCCAAAATATACCTGTTGTTGTGGGGCTATGCACATCAAGGTAAAAAATTTAATAGTAGATAAAAATTAAGAAATTTTAGAAAGGAGCCAGGATAATAGCTGTTTTGACTAACGCCTTCACAGCCGCTAATATTATTTTTAGCTTTACGAGGAATAGTACTGTAGCTTTCTACAGTGTCATGAGGTAGAATTATAATAAAAAAAAATGATGGGTAGGGATGTTTTCTACTATTTGGGGTGAGATTTTTTAGCCAGGAAGTCAAGGAGAGATATCGGAGAAAGGTGGAAGGTTTTTTGAAAGCTTTGGTATGCAATTTTTACTAGAAAAAAAAATTTTTTTTAAAGAGAAATCTGATATTTTTTAGTGCCGCCTTCGCTGTGGTCGTCTTCGGTTCCCTACTTTATGGAGTCTTCAAGGAAAAACGTCTTTATCTAGTACCCTATCTGCTCTTTCAGGTGGGATCCCAGTTTTTTCGACTGATATAAATTCCTTTAATTCTAGGCTATCTCCATTGCCATGACCCTCCTATGTCTCATCATTTTCCTCATATCTCTCGCAGCACACTCCAACATTGTCTTCTCCTTAGCCGAAGATCTTGGAAATATTAATACTTCTCTCCCTCCAACAGAACTAGACGCCCAGCTAGCTGCTTTCACCGTTGTTTTCACACTTGGATTGTGTATTGGTGTTCTGGTACAAGCCTTCTTTGGAGAAGTCATTTACCGTTTCCACAATTTTTTGAAAGAACGAGAGCAATCATTTGCTTTTAATTTTGATACATCGACTTTTCAAACGACTCCCATAACTCCAGGAAGTGAGCCAATTATTCAATAAATATAGAAATTTTGCAAAATATCAATGAATAAAAATAAATAAACACAAATAAATAAACACATGTGGGAGAGGAGGGAGGATTACCTTTCTGCTTCAAACTCCTTTATCCGTCCCGGAAAGCTAGCTGTTCGGTTCTCCGTTATCTTCCTGTCTCCTTTCTTTATTTCTCTTTCTACTTCTATTCTTGTTTTGCAACTCAGAAGCCCATCCCAAAATAAGAAAAAAAATAACCAAAGATCAAGAAGATAAGACAAGGAAGATACATGAATTTTACTGTCCTATCACAAAAAGCTAATCATTGAAGGTCTGCACCACACGTCTCGCTCAAGAATTCCTTCTTCTCAACATGCTGCTCTCAGACTTATTTGGTTGGTTATTTAAAACATGGCAGGTAAGAAGAGGTTTCAATAGACTGTTTTTCTGTTTTGACTGATCGACCCAATACGATTAACTAAGCTAATCTGTGCTAATAAATACTTAGTACATTCTACTACTTGAGCTTCCTTTTGACGGCTGCTCTTTCAACTTTTTTTTTGCAAGGTACTTCAGAAATTAGTCGCCAACCTAATATCTTTTTACTTCTTTTCTTTAAAAAAAAATAAAATATAAATTAAAACTAAAAAAATATATAAATCAGGTAAACTGAAACTAAATCTATATTTATTTTTAACTTCCTTCTGTATTTCTTTAATATATTATCCTCTCTTCTCTCTCTCTCATTCACTTTCTATGACTCATCCTCCATCATCTCTAAAAACAAACCATTTATGTTTTCCCAGCCAGCCGTTAGGACATACACAAACAACCCTAACCAAATCTTTATCTTATGAATAACAAGGCGGTCAATCTCTGGATAGTCTCGAAATTTTTGGTCGATCCACGTCATTGTATTGATTCAATTTTATTATGGGAACGTACAACCAGAGTAAGAAAGACAAAATTTTGAATTTAAGAAATTGGATTGGAATTGAAAGAATCTCGCCTTGGCATTGCCAAATTGATACATAGAGTGCAAGGGAACCCGTTCCTTTCTTGATTCAGTCCATCAATGACGGGAGGATACACACCCCCTTTCTTGCGAACAGTTCACATGACGAATGTTTTCCTTTTATTTCACTGTACCTCCATTGCCTCTATTTTCTGTTTAGAGACATCTAACATAAACAAGGCCGGTCATTGCCCCATACCTCTTATCGGTCGACTATATCTCCCACTCTTCTTGTTATAAAACGAGGCGTTCTTATTTTTATTTTTATTATTGAGGTGTCTGAATGATAGGGCAGTATTTAAGAGGAACTATTCCTATCTTTTCACTCCCACGGTCGCTCTCTACCTGTTATTTTTATCTTTCCTTTTATGAAGGAGAGTTTTTATTGGCTTATTTTTGGTTAGAAATATCTTCCTAAAGTTTTTCCTTTCTAATATTCTATTTTTTTGTTTTCAGAAGTACACCATGCCTATTCCAAAATTCTGTTCCTGGCTCACAGTACCAGAAAATGCAGAAGAGGACGATATAAACTCCTTCAGCGGTAAGCAGATTTTTTAATATTTTTCCTATGATTTCTAAAGGCTACTAAGTGCTCTAGAAAATTTTTATTAATTCTATAAATAAGTGAAAAGCCCTGCTTGAAATATTAATATCAGAGCTGTCAAATTGTTTTTTAAATCAATTTTTTCCATAATCTTCTTCACTATTACCACTATCTTCAGTCAAAACATGCTCTTTATTAAGTTCAACGACAGTTCACTGGTACCTTATTTTCTTATCTGTCAATCATTTTAATGCAAACATTGTATGGAAAAAATTTCAGATTTCCGTCGAGTTCCTCTGGAACTCCTTCGCTCTCATGAACTCGAAGCTGACAGACCAATCCATAACTACGTCTCTGGTCAATATCTACGCCGTGTCATCGCCACGGAGAATAAGAAAATGCGAAGCAAAATATAAAACGTGTGTATACATTCAGCATTTCACTATAATATTATGGATAATATCGACAAGGATTAAGTGATACTAAAAATACAATACAATGATCTCCAATGTAAATAAACTATGCAATATGTCGATGTTGTCAAAATTGTTAGAATACTATCATTTTGTGCTCTAATTAAGATAACAAAGAACAATAGTTATTTGAACAATAATTAGGCGTTATTACTCGATCCTCCGTCAAAAGCCATTCTGGGTGGTCCCTGATTATCGTCCTTCCTTCTAGCCATTGATACATGAACGATGGTGCCACCCAGCATGTTTCCATCCATCTAAACCGCCATTTTGTTTATGTCAAAGACTCTTTTACCTCTCTAATAGCCATTACTGCCTCTTGGGTAAAATTAAATTCAATAAATGCATGACCCTTTCTCTCGGCTATATTAATCCTTTTAATATTCCCATATTTTTCAAAAGTTGCTCGTAGAGTTTCCTTTTGCAATTCGTATCCTTTCACGTATATGGTTCGTTGATTGCCTGATTCTTTATTTTTATCCTGATAGACCATCGTAGATGAGACTTGAAGATCCTGAAAGAGCAATAAAAAAAACAAAATTTCTCCCCGGCCGGGAATTGAACCCGGGTCTCGCATGTGACAGACGCGGATACTCACCACTATACTACCGAGGACATATTATCCTGAATACATAGGAGGAAAATCATACTTACGTCTTCGAATGGGTCTAAAATTTCCCCGTCTTCACTGTATCCTTTCATCGAAGGCTTTCCTTCCGTCCCAGAAAGTAATCGAGCCCGTTTGAATGTATGTTTGTCGTCAGACTAAAATTTCGTAATATTCATGCCAATTTTTACCTTTTTCATGGTGATCTTCCCCTCTTGTACCTTCTTAATCAGTTCATGAGTCGCTTCTTCTGCCTCTTCCATTGCTAAAACCTATCTTTACCCGATAATATTATGAAAATCTCACTTCTTTTGCCGACTTTTTTATCATTTTTATCAGCTACTGCCTTTTTTTCAGCTAATCGACGCTTCTGAATGGTATTTTTATTTGATTTCAAGGATTAAACTACCATTTCTTTATATTTTTCCTGCAGTTCTTTGTGTCGTTTCTCCTCAGCCGAGAGGGTTACTGGTAGAGAGAAGGCACTGATACGAATAGATGGTTTTGACATCTAAATTGTCCAAATTTTTTAGATAATTCTAGTAATTTCGTGGAAAAACCAGGCACTCCATTGAACTACAGAGAAAGTATGTTATCTCGTACTTTTTCATCTTTGGTAGTTCAAAAAATTAAATTTCTAGTGACGAAAAACTGAAAGAAACCTTAAAATTCAAATGAAAAATAAATTTCAAAACGAAAAACGTCATACGTTACAGAATTGGCTAGATTTTGCTTCTCGTAAAGGGAAACATAAAAAAAATAATAAAACAATCACTATGGTTACTCCAAAATCCTTCGTTCTCCAATAATAACATAAAAATCTTATTTGCTCTACGAAAGACATCCAAAGTTAAGTTAAAAATAAGCAATTTTTAAATTTGGACAAAAAGGCGTTTAAAATACAATAAATGGCAACTGCTCTGTGACACACGGTGTGAAGGCAATACAAGGGGTATCAAATGGCAAAAAAAAAGGACGAGGTTAGTTTGTGACGAATAGCGAATCACAGGGATAGTGAAGGACTAAAAACGAGGGGAGATAAATAATAAAAAAATAACACCGAGTAATTTTAACTCGTTGATCTATAATATCTACATTACACCGTCTTTTTCTCAGTCGATGAAATCTGCCGTTATGACATCGTCGCTCCGAGTCGTCTTCTCACATTTTCGTAGACCACGTAGCTGATACTGACTGCAGGAATGACCTAAAAAGAAAGGTAAAAGTGATAAAAAGTCATTCAACCTTTAAAAAATTTGGCGCTATACCGCGATACAACCCGAAAAACCCATCATTCTTCAAAATATATCGAAACTGGCCGACCATTGTATCAGGAACTGAACTGTCGGCTGTAATTGCTGAATTAAAAAATTAAAAATAAGGAGAGGTAGATTACATCGAGCTTGAAGACGAGTTCGAACTAAGGCCAAAGGATAACTTGATAGTTGTCCGCAAGTAGAACTGATAGTTCCACAACCGAGAAGCGCCAAAACACCAGGTTCAGGAGATTCAGGATTACGTTTTATGTACATTTGTTTGAGTGTTTCATAGACGGCGAGATCAATTCCAGCATACGGTATTATTCCCAGTAAATTTGGCACGTACCCCTGCAAATTAAAAAAGATAATTCTTCAAACCTTGTAGAAAGCAATCATTCCTTCCTTTGTATACATTTTATAGGCAAAATGAATGACCCCCTTGTCCAGTTGACCCGTTCTTCTCAATGCCAGACGAGTTTTCATTACTTCCATTGGATAAATTGCCGTTTGGGAGATAGCACCAGCTAAACAAAACATAGGAGCCAATAAATATAAATTACCAGCAGATCCGGCGCTAAATCGTTCTAAAACCGTCAAATCTGTATCTCCTTTATATTGCTGAATTAGCCTTTTGCATTGTTCATATGCCATAAATTTCATTGCAGATTCTGGAGCAATTTTGATAACATTGATGCCGTTTCCTCGCCAAAATGATTTTATTCCACCCTCGGCGTGTAGTAAATTAATACAAGATAATACACCGAGTTTGTTCGTCTTGGTTGAATGAACCTAGCATAATAAATGTGATCAAAATAGAGAAAAAAAATACCTGCATGTAAACTTTAATACGATCAAACGGTGCCGTACTCGTCCTACTCATACATCCGGCAACTCCACCGGCGACTAAATGCCTCCACCAAACACCCGTCTCCATTTCCCGCTTTGAAAAATCCTCTGGAACTTGGCTATCTTCCCCGATATCAATAACCTGAAAGTAATATATTACAAATTGAGTAAATTAACTTCATTTTCCTTTTTTTATCATGCATGTTAACCCCTCAAAATTTATTTCTGTGTACAAAAATATATAAGATCTCACACCAAAATCTGTTTTTTTTACAAATTATAGAACAGTTTTATCGTGGCTTTTTGATGCCGCGTTCAAATGCGCATCAAAAAGTTTTTTTTTCTCGGGCAAAGAGATGATCAAGTTCAACAAGTTAAGGATAACTAGACTATAGGAATGAAAAGAGGAAAATGAGCCATCTTCCACAAAAAGGGAGTCTAAACTGGTTACAACTCACCAAATTGTGCCTCCAAAAATCAACAATATCTTTAACATCGGAGCTAGGATAAAGTAACATAAATTCTTGAAATTCATTTAAATCTATAGAAGCAGAACCCGTTTGATCCATTCTGAAAGAAATTGAAAATATCAGTTACTTGAATTGGGGTGCAACATAATTATGATTATATGAAATATAATTATGTGAAAACATGGACAAAATAGGTAACGAAAATTGTGAATTGAACATATTTTTTAGATACCTCTTTTTGACGGTATCTTTATTTTCCGTAGCCTGGAGAATTCTATAAAAATTGAGAAATGATTGAAAATAAGAGCAAAATGAAATAAGACCTACTTCTCGACTATATTCCTTGCTCGTGTGTCGTCTATCGGCACTCCCATATCATTACAATATGTTTTTATTTCGCGAACATCTATATACCCTAAAATACATTAATTTATATAGAAAAAAGAATTAAACCAACCGTCTCTATTTCTGTCTAAATCTTGAAAAATTGATTCCAGTCGTTTCTCATGTTCTACGACATACTTTACAAAATCCGAATAGTTTACTTTATCGTCATTTGTTGTACTTAAGCGTTCCATTAGTTTCTATTTAAAAAGAATCACAATATATAGAACTAAAAATAACTTACAGGAGCTAGTCTGGAAGGTATGTGAGGCATTTCTCGCTTTAATGCCGTTGTTAGATCTCTAATATCAACTGTTCCATCATTATCCATATCTAATCGATCATATAATTCTCGTATTCTAAAGAAATAAAATCCAAACATTTAGAAAAGCTTACTTTTTCTCTTTCTCGGATGATATATTCTTTATTAACGCGGCATGTGTAGCGATAGCAGTTTCTTTCGGAATTGAACCCTAAAATATACAAATGGACAAAATTAAATTATATGAAGTATAGATTTTGTACAAAAATACGTAAAAGCGTGTGAATATTAGCTGTAAAACAGTTTGATTTAGGTGAATTTTATATTTTTCCCAAATGGAACAACCCCCGAAACTTAAGCAAAAATATTAAAATAAAAGTTTTAAAACCAGTTCAGGAAATTGATTTGTCCGCATTTTTTTGGGGCCACAAAATTTCACCTCACATAAGAATGTTAAATCTTTTTTGTTATCTACAAAAAAGATATGATCGAGTCTACCTGTACAAGAGGAGTATGTTTTCCAGTAGGTCTAGTAAGAGCCTGATCCGGCTTTACATGTGAACTGAGCTGCCGAGGATCCAATACAACTGATTCTAAAATATTTTGTATAAACAAAAAAGTCATAAGAAATATTACCTTTCTTTTGTCCCTCTTCTACCTTCTGCTCACTAAATGATGTAGAAGGCGCTGTTGGGAGACCGAGACTTTCCGTGTTCGAACTGTCCGCCAACACTCTTCTAAACAATCTGAAAACGAAGAGATAAAATAAAATATATTAAAAGTCACCTGATCCCATTACTCTCAACAACCATGGCGTTTGTGTTATTTGCAGCTTAAAGCTGGACGGTAACATCCACACCGCGTGGCTCTTATATTGATAATCTAGAAAAATATAACACTAATAGATTAAAATTTTTAAAGCTCAGAGCAATGTTGCACTGAGGCATAAGATAAAGAAAATATAATTTCCTAATTATGCACACTCATAAAACAGCTTTTTTAATCATTAATATACTGATATAACTAATCAAAAAAATATAATTTTCTTTAAAATATCTGAAAAATAGGGAAAGAATAAAATACAAGTTGCCATTGTCACCTAGCAACTGTTTTTCAACAAATATTGATTATTGAAGATATGAAATCGCAATTTTACTTACGTTTAGGAAGAAAAGGAACAAAATAATGTAGAAAAATAGCAATAAACAACAAGAAACCAAAGAAGACAGCGGTTTTAATCCTTGGACAGGCTGAGTGATTGAAAATAAATACGTAGGGATTTTCATATTGACGCGCACAGTGTCAGTTGAATACAACGGGACGATGATGGATTTCGAGGTGATTCGTGATGAAATCAATATGTGTCTTTACTTTCGATTTGTAGATACTGCAAGACGTATTTTAGCTTCTGCAAATATTAAAAAAAATTTGGCTTTAAAAAAAAAACTAAAAATAATTTTTCTCCTCATTTTGTAATTTCTTCTACAAAGAAAGTCAAATGAGCCTCTTATTCGATGTAATCCCTTTTATCAACTTGTCCCCTGTCATCTTATAGCCTTATCGGCGCTTTTATGGTGGCCATGCGTGTATTTTAATCAGTCATTTTTTGTTTTTATGGTTCAGAAGTCATTCTTTATATCTTTTTTTACTGCGTTTCAATTTTCTATATGTTGTTCTTTTTTTAGGTTGGATTAGGAAAAAATTGAAAAAAATTACAAGGAAATTGGCAAAATTGAGGAGCCATGTGGGTTCTTCTCTTTCTCCCACTAGCCAGTACCCTGCGGGTCCTTCATTTAGCAGATTTCCACTTGGATGTGGATTATTCGACCAGTGGAGATAATACAAAAATGTGCCATAATGTAACGGGCGGACGAGCCATGAGACTAGGGAAATATGGTGATTATATGTGTGATTCACCCCAGGTCAGTCAATCAATAATTACTCGGTAGATGCGTTTTTTTTAAATTATAAAATATGACTCCTGGGCAATTTTAAATGGTGAATTTGAATTTCTAGGTTTCAAATTGCATATAATGGTCAAAATCGCGCTAGGAGAGATGGGTAATAAATAATGAAAAGCAAAAAAATTGTCTTTTTTTTTTTAAATTGTCGACCAGTTGCAGGAGGTAATTTCTTCGAATCGACCGTTTCACCAAGAAATTCAAATTTTGGAATACGTTTTAGCCTAGTAAGCTCAATATTGGGCCCGAGGAGTATCTGGTAGTTAAAGATTGCACGCAGGAGTTTTTGAAAAATAAGCGACCTATTGAATTTTTCGAACTCAGTTTCTATATGATCCTTTTTATCAGTCTCTTGTCGAATTTGCTGTCCGTGAAGCTGCTCGAATAATTCCAAATCCGGATATCCTCCTTTGGACTGGTGATAATGTTCCTCATGTGGACGATTACAATCTGAATTGTGAGTCTTTAGCTAAAAATTCTAACAAATTCTTGAAATGTTTAGATGTAGTCAATGCAATAAACATAACCACTTCTGCTATTTTATCGCAGTTTAATCACGTGCCTTTAATCCTTCCTACTTTCGGCAATCATGACTATGCTCCGGCCAATGGATTTGATAAGGATAGCTCATTGTATGGAAAGACTTGGAAATTGTGGAACAGTGTTATACCACAGGATCAGCAGGTTAGTTGAATCCAATCAGAGATGCGCGGATCAAAATGTGAATCTATACTAATGAAATGTACTATATTTTCGAACATTATTTATTTATTTATTGCAATATCAAAGCTGCTGCTTGTCGTAGTACTACGTTCCAACTTCTCTTGCCACTCTCAACCGTTTTTGTGAAACTTGTCTTTCCATCTTTGTTTCGGTCGTTACCTCGAGCATTATATAATGTTAAAATATAATTTAAAAAAATCATCATTTTTATACATTTCATTAGTTGCGTACCTGTTTACACAATTTGCGGATGACATTTTCTACCGTCTTTTTTCAGTCTAATTTTCTTCTCGGTGGTTATTACAAGGTGGTATTGAACTATGCTACAATTTTAGTCCTGAATACTAACCTATACTACAAGTAAGTTCATTTTTAGCTATTTTATGTTGTTCATTCTATCTATACTAGCTCTTGTCTATTTTTCAGTGCCAACCAGGCCTATTCCAACTTTACTAACAAGACTGACCCCGCTGGAATGTTCTCTTTTATGGAGACGGAGCTATCCTCTGCTACGAACTGTAAAAATAGAATATCCAGAAACTGCTCCTCAATTGTTCATGTGGTTGCTCACATTCCACCCGGAGTGTTTGAGAAGACTCCAAATTTCACCTGGTTTCGCGATGACTATAATAAGAAATTTATCGACCTAACGATTAAATATAAGGATGTAATCAAATGGATGTTTTATGGTCATCATCACACGGATACTTTTCATCTAATCAAGGTAAGTTCCTATAGTATTAAAAGGTAAAAGAGATACTAAGGGTTCTACGCCATCAAATTAACCTAGAGAGTTCTTTGAACGCCTTTGAAATTATCAAAGAAAAAGTAAAAATTTTCCTGATAGGTTTTAATCATAATAAAAAAACCGATTTTGAGTCACCTATAAAACTTTAATCCTAGGCAAGAAAGTTTTTTTTCTAGGATGGGCCTACCACAGTTCAATGTTCCTTCATGGCTCCTGCTGTCACTCCTTGGTTCTCTAGTCTGCCAGGTGCTGGTGCAAATAATCCAGCCTTTCGAATCTATGAAATTGAGGACGATGTCAATTTCAAGATTAATGATATCCTGTTAGAATTTCTTCTAAAAATTTTATTTTAGAACTTACTACGTGGACCTGACACTTCTTAACAATAACAATGGAAACGCCTCCTTTGTCTTGGAATATTCGTTCAAAGATGCTTACAACATGTATACTGGAATAGACGCCATAAGTATGGACAAATTACTTCAACGAATGAAAGTGGACGACTTAATGTTCCAAAAATACATTACCTACAATTCAATTTTATGGGATACTACTCTTCCAACGGGTCAATATAGGTTAATCTTAATATTTTATTAAAAATAGTTTCAGGAGTGCTCAACTTTGCTCAATAGAATGGTCCAACTACGATGATTATTATGAATGCATGAAAAATTATAATCCAGTAGTCAAAAAAGCCCCCAGTTGGACGATCAATCTGCTTATTATGTTAATTTCACTAATTATTTATTAAACAACTAAAAACCCTTTTCAATCTTTTCTATACACAACAGGGAATTTGAATTCACCATTCAAAATTATAGCACTAAAGATGATTGAAGAAACAGGAATTTTATCAAGCACACCATATCACACGAAATGTTCTGTAATAATCCTTGTTGTCTGCATTGAGATTATTATATCCAAAACGTATTAATTAATTTAAAAAACTTCATAAAATTTGTTTTTTTTTTCATAAAACATGGGAGAATAATGGTATGTACATTACGAATTATCCAGAAGTTGTGAATAAAAAATTTATCAAAATTTGTTTAATTAACTTTCAAATGTCGCCTGTTATACTCTGGATGATGTTTTAAATATTCTATCAGCTTATCTGGGGATATGAGGCCTTGACAAATTCTATGTACAGCTACAAAAAGGGGAAACTCCTTGAGTTTACCAGATCGTTCGAGAAGGTCGTATACTTCTTTGGCAGTCAACGGGCCTTGGGCTGATTGACCATTGAGAAGTTCTTGCTCAACAACTTGTAGGGGCTAGAATTGTACTTTGATATTTTAAACAAACGAAAATACCTTATTCGCTTTAACAAAAGCCTCGCAGACCTTCCTATTCCTACCGCCGTAGCAGGAAGTAACTACGTCTGCCACCCCACAGGATTCCATCAAAGTGGTCAATTGAGCTCCAGGATAATAAATTTCAACGAAGCGAGCAATTTCCATCAGACCAAGACGGATAACAGCCGCTTTGGTATTATCACCGGCTTTAAGGCCGTCGGCGAAACCGGCAGCACAGGCGACGATGTTCTGAAAAATCTTTGTATACCTCTTTTTACTATTTTTACCTTGAGAGCACCACAAAGCTCCACAGTTGGGGCATCTGGAACTAAATTGACACGGAATGTCTCACAGTTGAAGAGTTTTTCTAAATACTCGGCATTTTCGTTGGAGGTGTTGCAGCCTGGAAAAATATTAAAAATTCTAATATTTATTATTTATGTAGGCTCTCATACAACACCCTTTCCATACCCATTTTTAACTTTCTTCAAACTAATATTTTGCGTACATTATTCTTCATTGGAATGGCACCCTTCTAACTCGATGTTCACCTTTTTTTAGACAACCTGATAATTATGAATTTAAAGTCAGGGTTTTGGTAAAACAGTGGATTCATAAACAAGAACTTTCGCATTGCACCATGTACACTACCTTATACACTAAAGTTAAATGGCATTTTTAGATTTTTGGGAGAAGAAAAAAAAACTCTAAGAAAGCCAATAATCTTTTTTCCAAAACTAACCTATGGTCGATTCGGCAAATTTATCGTCAGCTACTTCTGGTGCTAGGTTAGCTCCCATTAGTACCGATGTCTCTATCTGCAGCCTCTCCTCTATCTCCTCCGATATCAATTTTAGTTCTCCCGCCTCATCTTTCGATATTCCTTTAATTAATGATACGCCGACTGTTGTCTGAGGATTGATATGTCCTTCCAGTTGATCCAAGATCTTATGAACTCCTTGATGTGGGACAACAAAGAGAAGAATATTCGCCGATTTGCAAGAGTCTATTAAGCAGGACATGGCTACCTGAAAACTATATAGAGAGAAAATAAGTGAACTCACCACATTGGAGGGGATTTTTCTTCCAGGAAGATACTTGACATTTTCGTGTTGATGATTTATTATGTCCGTTAGCTTTTCCCCATTGATCACTTTCTCGGAGACCCAAAAATTCACGACAGGGTCGAAATGACGAGGATACTTGCTAACATTCTTGCCGACAAGACGGGCAATAGCAGTGGCCCTGAGGAAAATTTTTTTAATATCAAAAATCAATGGTCGTAATCAATGAAACCGTAAAAAAAAAGTATTACGGAAATTCAAGATAATGAAAATCGCTAAAAAAAAAACTCAACGAAAAGGACAAATCATTAATTAAAAAAGACCAGACGATCAAGAGTACCACCTTAAGTACAGGGAAACCCGTCTGGTGCAGATAATTTAATTAAAAAATTCATTAACAGGAAGAAACTAAGCATGGTTGCCTTTGAAGCACCTCAGTTTCAGTTTATCAGAAACATTCTAATTTGTATGTTTTATATGCTAAAAATGGCAAATTTTGTGTAGAATCCGAATATAACCAGGAGCAAACGATGAAGCAAAATAATAAAATATCCTTATTAGCAACATAAATATTTGTTAATAAGCCACTTACCAGCTTCCATATCCGATAACTGTAATCTTCTTAGGCGTTCTCATGATGTCGTTAGAGCAGTTTTTCTGTACTGATTTCTTCTCTGTAACCAGGTCTTTATATAGTACTCCTGACGGCGGCGAGATAACAACTATAATTATAATCACGTGAAGACAGTATGGGAATCCCTAGACGGCCGATCTTTAATGGTCAATGACGTAGAAATCAGTGATCCCAGAGAGGGCTGGACAGAGATCACTCTAGGAGAGGGGAGTCAAGTAGGATTATCCAGTATATACAATATCCCTTTGGTTATTTGTATAAAAGTGATGTAATGAAGGGCAAAGTATTAGGTCATGTTTCAAAAATCAGTCTATTTTCAGTGAGTCAGAAGCTTTTCACGTGGACAAAACAACAGGAGAGGTTTTGTTTAGTAGAAAAAGGAGGAAATAACGTTGTTCTACATTGTTTTATGGAGCCTTAGAATTTTTAAGTTTACAGTAATGGGGATAGGGTGCGTAATTACATACTTGAGTATTTTTTTTCTTTCTAATAGGAAGCTGAGTGATTTTAAATTGTAATTTGATTTTGTTTACTTTTTTATGCCACGATGTTTTATAATCTAGAAACTACACAATGCCAAAAAATATAAATGGAAATATACTTATATATATTGCAAATCTTAAGTTCGATATTTTTATTATGCAATATAAATAAAAATCGACAAGAAATGAAGATTTTGTTATCCTTTGTTCAATATTTATAGTTATTTTTTTATAATTTTATAACGACGCATGGTCCATCCTCTCGGGTCATATTCCTCTATCCTAAGGAAACAAACGGTTCTGCCACTATTCCATATAGAAATCTGATTACTAATCTTTTATTCACTTCTTTTTTTTACATCTCCATGCTACTTTTTTCAGTTATGAACGGTAAACCTTTTCAATTCTCAAACGAAAGGTGAAAAGAAGATTTGCCTGACTTGAAGTTAGGCCTATATGGGTGGCCTCCAGAGTCTTCATAATGTTCGATAAGAACAGCGAACAGAGGTGCTTGAAATGCAATTGGGTTTTTTATAGCGATAATAGTCAAAATCAGACGAAAAAAAAAACAGAATTAGGGCGATGAAATAATCGATAACTACTTTCAATTGAGGTGTAGCTTCACTTAAATATAATGTAATTTGAGAAATATTAAGATCGGTAGAAGTTTATAGGAATTTTTAACAGACTTTATCCTTCTAGTGGAGTTAAGCTTGTGTATTTCGATCCAGTTCCCCAGAACCATTAATCGCAAAAAAAATCAGTGTTTCGATTAAAAAAAACCCCTTCTCTTTATCTATGATCCGTCTCATGCACTATTACAATTTCCGTAAAAGTGCAAACCAACCTCTTCAGTCTGCAAATGACTCTATTACTACCACAATCTCACCCTTTATTCTCACGAAATTACACTATCAACTGACCACCTGCAAAGCGTGATGAATAATAAGCTAATTAGCGCTTTCCCCAACATAGAAAAATCTAAACCTTCCAGTTGAGTGTCTCAATAATTAATTAGATCTCTTTCATCTTTTTGCTGCAGTTATTACTGTTACACGTATAAATGATTGCGGTAGAAACCGTATCAAATTGTAAAAAAGAACATTTTTCAAACCCTCTGAAACTTTATAAAACGGTTTTCAAACCTTTGATCTATAATTCAAAATAAAGCAAATTACTACAAAAACATGCAGACACATTAAGGTGGTAACTAGAAAAATAATACAAACAGATATGAGTATTGGCAGACCCTGTTCTGATCAGCTTAAACATGTAAGTACACATAACGAAACCGAAGTAGAGAGATCGTATGGGGTACAGTATGGCAAACTTGTAGGGAGTAGGAAAAAATTATAAAAAACACATTAGAAATTGAAGAAATATAGGCTCCCGAGATCAATACAAAAACAAACTTAGTCATCTTCAGAAGAGGCCATCTGGATATCAGATTCATCGTCTTCCTCATCCTCACTTTCTTCTTCGTCCTCTTCCTCGTCAATAATATCTTCAAGAGTGGGATCTGGCTCATTCGCACGGTTTCGTGGCGACATTCTTATTGGTTCTTCGTCATCAACCTCTTCGGCTTCAGGTTCAGCTTCGATTAAAACTTCTTCAGCCGAATACCGAGAGGTAGATGGTCCAGGAACATTTGATGGGGAAGGTGAATGGATTGGATCAGGTACCCATTCTTCCTGGAAAAAAAATCAATTAATTGAATAGAAAACTACTAACTCTTTGATGCGGCAAGCCTCTCATAGTCGCAAAATGATCCAAATATTGTGCAAATCCACCAACTTCAGAAATTTGAGGAGAATACCGAACGTAAGGCCTATAACTCTCAGTTTACTGTTCTATCGAAATAACTAACGATTGAAGTAACTGGTTCAGAAGTTGTTTCATTCGAACAAGATTTTGCGTTCCAAAAATACGAACCAAAAGGAGCTCATTCATCGAAGTAAAACCAAGATCAGGAAATGTTGGTGGCATATAGCTAATATACAAGGTATTATCAACCAAATAAATATACCCAGCAGCGGCTCTTCCACGAGAATTATAATCATATCCAAGCACAGATACAAAAATAATAGCTCGACGCCTCATTGCTAATAGAAAATCACGAGGTGCAATTGTAACGTCGATTGGGATACCTCGGCCAAAAACAGAAGGATATTCACTAGGCTGAAAATATCAAATTAACAGAACAAAATTAAAAATAAACCATAACTACGCGTTCTCCGTCGTCTGCATTATCATTTCCGGCTAAACGAATGTCCCCTGTCATAATAAGTGCATAAATTAACTGAAGACAAGATAAGTTAACAAAATAAGTCAAACCTCTTGAGGATAGAAGTTCGGTCCATGAATTTCAGTCATTCTTTGAATGCGAACATGCAACTCCTGTTGACTAAAACGGGTAAAGAAACCACTAGGAGCAGCGGAGTACGTCTCCATATAGGCAGAGCCCTGATTATTAACACGAATACCTGAAAGCAAAAAAAAATTTCTTTCTGGAAAGTATTGAAATTGTAACACTAACTCGTAAAAAAATAAAGCAAAAAAATTAACCTCTTGGCGGAAAAGCATTTGGTGAAGTGGGTCTCGGCTCCATTGCAACAGGTGGAGCATTTCTAACCTGTTGAGCTGATACTGCAACTGCACGATTTCCTTGAATACTTGGTCTTGCTGGTAGTGCCGCTATGGCCGGGGCAGTACGAGCCTGAGCATTTATTGGTGGAGTTTGACGTTGAGATTGAGAAACTACTGCCGGAGGATTTTGAGGTTGAGCAGATTGTGCTGGTTGTGGTACAGCTTCTATAGCTTCAGGTGGATTTTCCGCTGCGACTCTTACTGCTGAAAAAACAAGCTTGTTTAAGTCAGACTAAAGGTCAGTTTTTTTAAAAAACTCGATTCGCACGAGGAGCGACAAATAAAGCTACTTGTGGAGCTGATATTTGAGGCCTATACTCAAAGTTCGTAAAAAAAAAAACTACCTTGTTGGACGGTAGTTCTTTGAATAGAAGAACCTTGCTGATGGGCTGCTTCTTGAGCTGGTGGAGCTTCTATACTAACATAAGGACGGTCGGCAGTTGCTGTAGCTGAAAATAAATCATTTATATAGATTCAAACAAAACAGACACCTTGTCTAGTACGAGCAGCTCCTGCAATATTGGCAACCGATTGACGAATTCGGGTGGATGCTTGGTTAGAAATATCCGCCCAATTATCAAATTCGGAAAGATGAGGATTAACTGTCGTCAGCATTTGGCTAATGCCAAGAAGCACTTCGTAAAGACCTAAAAGGTTAATTTTTGGATATCAGTAATATATGTAAATGAGAAAAGAAACAAACTTACGTGCTAATTCCGGATTAACTTGTCTCTCTTGAACTCCTTCTGGTGATGTGGTAATTGGGAAAAGTTCGGAAGTTACGTTAGTTAATTGATTCAATGATTGTGTAATTCGATTCCACATTTCGATATCAGCACGTAAACGCTCTGAAAATACATATTATCGTTATAAGTACAAAGCTTCTTGCTGGCAATCTCTTGTTTAATAATAGGAGTTAGTTTTAGAATATGGCCATCGGTAGTGGTTTTTAGATATAAGTTTTAATTATAAACAACTCACCAGAATTGTAATTAACGAAAGCAGACAAATCCCTCAAAGTCTCCATGGCCATATGGTGTTGGTTGTTGAGAATTCGCTCCCGTCTACCAGCCGTAATCAAATCATTGACGAGGACTTGCTGAAATTTAGGTGTTGACAAGTTAAGTACACTTACCATATCTTTAACCGGTGGCATGGGATTCATCCCTTCAGCAGCTGACCCGTAGTTTTCAATGAAGGCTCGCAACTAAAACGTGATGGGTTAGAATTGATTGGTATGCGGCTGTATAAAAGACATAATTCATTGGAGGATAAGTCTTTTTCGCGCCTAACGAACGACTTTGGACTACTGTAAGAAGTTTTCTTATGACAGTGCAAATGTATGAAAAAGAAAAATGGAAAAATATCACAACAGATGATTTTTCATACATAATAAAGACTTTCCGTGATTTAATCTCAAGAAAAAATCGATAACATTAGCAATGTTTTTCTTTACTTAATTTTCCTAAATAAAAAAATAAATAATCCGAGATGTTTAGATCTGTAATACTCTTGAGGGAGAAATAGAAAAGCTCAAATTACAATAAATTGACGAGAGATAAGATCGAGTTTTTCATGCAAAGGGGCAGGGAGGGATGGCTCCGCCTACTGATAAGTTGTCCCCGTCTTTAACGCCAGAAAAAAGCAACACAGAAGTGCACGAAGTGATCAAAACAGAATGATGAGATGACCATAGGGAGATTTAAGTATTATTGTTGTAGAAAAGAAAAAAACCGCCCCTTTTGTTCATCATTTAATTGATCGCTTAGGATGAAGTGAGTTGACAATAAACACTAAGGTTTCCATGTCAAATATGGGATAGCTAAAAAGCACAGCCGGGCTTTTCTACAAGTACCAAAGTGCATGATAAGTTAACACAGGGGGGGGGGGGGGCACGACTATTTAAAAAAAAAAGTTGATTATTGTTTCGCTGTTTGGGTGATTTCGTTATCAGCTTCTTCTTTCCAAAAGAATAGTATTCAACAGCAATCAGGTCTCCTATTACGACTTGCAATAAAATAAATAAAGAAATTGAGTGAATATGTTAACTTATAGAAATATAAAAAACTAATGAATTCAACCCCTGCCGTCGTAAACAGTAATTGAATTTCCAAGGGTCGGATAAAGGCGTTCTTTTAGTCGTTCGTCATAATCCCTGCATCAGAAATGAGCCACCCGGGTGGTCTTTCGCCATTCTCTATACTCTATTACCGACCGAGAGTGGTGGTAATAGAGTTACAGTCACAGGTACCATGTTTTTCTAAAGAAATAAAAAATGTTATGCCTTGTATATTATCGCGGGAGGAGACATAAAAAGTACGGAAGAAACCTCGTTTTGTCTATTAACAGGCAGAATACGAAATGGAATTTTTTTTTTGGGAAAATGAATCCGAAAATTGTAATAAGTATGGAAAGCAAAAGAGACAAAAAAATAAAAATCTCGGTGAAGTGATTATTAATCTAACAGGGATGTTATATATTTCCAGATGCGAATGTAGATTAACCTGCACTTTTAATTGACGCCGTTTCAGTAAGAGTTATAGAAACGAAACAGGCATAATAGCAAGAAACTCCATGCTGTTAGTTTTTTTTAATGCTTTCAGAGTGGCATATAACTGGTATATTTTATAACAAAACAGATGGGAAACCTATGTTTTGTTAAATGAAAATATGTCTATTTTATCGTGTGTTTATCACTTGCAGAAAGAATTAGCCTTTTCATCACCATTGAACAATGGCTATAATGAATCTATCTTTCCAAAAATTCTAGCGACGTAATTAATTTCACCCAGCGGGAATTCTCAAAGAAAGGTCATTGCCGCGGGTGAAAAGAAAAAGGTCCAGAGATAAATCAAAAAGACTCTTCCGGAGGACTCGTCCAATATGAAATATTCGCCTAACGGGGTGGTCTATTGATCAACATTGACAATGCGGTAAACAAAACTTCCTGTCCATCCTTCGAAATGTGCTAGCAACATTTCACTTCAAATCATTACTCCGTGAGCCCTCCTCTCTTCAGTGTTCACGTTTGTATAAATATGTGCCCACCCAGACTTTGCAACATAAATGCTAGTATTTGAACTAAGAGAGTGCAAAAAATGAGCTGAGCAAACTTACTCGAATAGCTATGCCTTTCAAAGACGAGTTGTTGTGCTGTATTCCTGGTTCTTTATCCTCCGGTTTATCTTCTGACCTGAAAAGCAACATTTAGCGGTCGGAAGTGTGTCGATAGAGGAGCTTTGCAGAAGCAAATCCGGATGAATCACTTATTAGCAGCAAGCTCAGACATTGTTTTTGTCATATGTGAGGCTAAATTTCATTTATTAGCATAATTTAAGGAAGTTGACGCATATATATAATTATTTCAAGCGCTGTTCCAACGTCCAAGGTCACTTTCTTTATCTGTCATATGATCTAACAAAAAGTTAAAATTCATTGAAACTTATAAGCCAAACTGAACGGCGCCGATCATGTAACAAAACAGTTTTGCGTTAATAAGATTAGATCGAAATGTCATCATCCGTTTTTTTAAAAGGATAATTCGAATCACCCTTTACTCATTATTGTTGCGCACACTCGACTTGAAAATATGATCTATAACGCAAATGGAATGAAAACTGAAAATTACCCTATGACTGCCTTTTTCGGTTCATTGATTGTTTTCTCCTCTTTAACAACTGATGGACGAGATGATGGAGCGGTGGCTGACTGCACAAAGTTTTCCTCGCGGGGGATCGTGACAGCCGATTTATTTTGCCTCGAGGTTCCAGGCTGTTCTGTCGTTCGAGTACTGGGACTTGGCTCTTTTACATCGGTTCTTTCCGCTGTTAAAAAAGAGGGAGCTGACTCAAATTCGGCTAGTGGTTGCCTTTTTGCCTCTATTAACTGAAACGGAAAAAATAAGAAGGAAAATTGGAAAAACTGACCACAGTTCCTTCTTCTACAAATCCCTCCAATCTAATAGCTTTCTTCGAAGTTTCTCCCGCATTCCTTTTCGTTTGTCGAACCTGAAAAATGAAATTTTTCAAGATCTAATTCATTTATCATAATACTTAGTTGGAGGAAGAAATAACATCTTATGTCCCTTCGAAAGACTACTCAAGTCCCATTTAAGAATTTTACCGATGATTGCATCCATCGGGTAATCTAATATGTTCATCTGTTCCAATTTTTTAACACAAGAGGCATACATCGCACGTTATCTCATCATGTAATCTTCTTCGGCATTGAAAACTACCGATCGTAATTCAAAATAACAATAGCGGTGGGTGTAACATGGCCGTAACTCAAATGCTGTTATCAATTGACTACCTACCGTTTTCATTCCACCGCGTCCACAGAAACCGGCAACCATTGCAGCAACCAAGGCAAGAAATGGAGTAGTTGGCAAAATGAGAAAGACAAAAATAACGGAAGAAGCTCGTTGATTATTCAAATACGAGTGAAGCTCACAATGTAGAAAAGCATCTTGCGGACGATTTGAATATATCCATTCTGTGTTTTTCTCAGCAATTGACTTGTTTAAAGCACAACTACAATTGTTTACAAACGGAAAGGAACTTACTCTATGTAATCCTTGATCGACTGAATTTCATAACTTGCATTGCTGTTTACAAAAAAGT
Source organism: Oscheius sp. DF5120 (assembly GCA_932521415.1). Classification (NCBI taxonomy): domain Eukaryota; kingdom Metazoa; phylum Nematoda; class Chromadorea; order Rhabditida; family Rhabditidae; genus Oscheius; species Oscheius sp. DF5120. The sequence continues at coordinate 779,956 of OW051465.1, read as the reverse complement.
AGTGAAGTGGAAGAGATATCCATACAGCAAGAATTCCAACAACAGTCATACCCATAAGCCAGTAAAATCCAAAAGTATAATAGAATTGAAGGCGATGACGAGCATAGACTTTTAAAAATGTCGAAACATACTGCAAAACACCATCATCATGGATATTAATCCATGCTAAAAATATAAATATACAGTTATAGCGAAAAAATATACCAGATTTGCCTATAGAGTTGTCCAGATTCTTTCTCAACTTTTCTTTATATCCACGCTGAAGATATCGTCTCATCATTCTATGAACATAGCCACCATCCGTTTGCTCACTAAAAAAATTGTTAAACATTTTAATAAAAACGTTTGTTATTAATATTTTATAATGAGACAAAAACATGAAGATGTATAATGCACTCGTAATGATGAATATACATTTCTACGAGTTATGTGAATGAAAAATATCTGCTTATGAAAAAATGCGCGGCGATCATGTGCCATGAGCCATGTAGGTTATTATTTAGCATGATTAAGGTGTGTCATTTTAAGATCAGAAACTGGTGAGTCTACTATTTAGCAGATGGGTAATTTACAGCTTGCATGAAAACAATAACATACCTAATACTTTCGTTAAAATCAATCTCATTTCTGACCGGCTCATTGTAATCTATTTCAATCTTCTTATCATTTTCGGCTTTGAGTAATTCAGCATCCGTTATGGCGCTCAAGTCATCTTCATTAGGCTCTTCTTCTGGATGTTTCAACTTATAAAACCGTTGCCTTCGCTCCGTTTCATATTCATGCTTTTTTTTAATAAGACTTCGAGCCGAATCAATCGCTACTGCTTCACACTCCAAAAAAAACCGATTGTGTTGATAAATCGAAGTAATCATCCATAAAGTTGCTAGACTTGGAAGTATAACAAGAGGAAGATAGTGAGTAAAAGATAAAAGTCCTCCGATACAGACGCCACTCACCCCATCGGTTTCTTGCTGAAAAAAATGAATAGTAAGTAAAGAAAAAATACCAAATGAAAACATTGCCAAAAAGCGGATGAAACTGCAGATAAAGAGTAAACGGCGAAAAGTAAAACCGTACGTACATTCCAGCCAAATTTCCTAAAAAAAAACATAACAGATAAAGGATTTATTTCACCATTTCTCATTTTCATTTATCCATTTTGGACAAACAAAACCAAGATAAGAAATTACAGCAAGCCATATATAACCAGCTGCCAAACTGAAGTTCATCAGAATGGATTGACTGACGCACCTAACCATAAAATAAATACCAAACAAATTCACAAACCAATGTAAAAACTGTGTCTCAATTTCTGTTCTCCGTAGAAAAAGTCCATCTACATTTACACAGTCATTCTCGCGATAAAATAACGGTCCAACAGCCCATAATGATGTCCAGGTAGCAACGCAAAGAAAAGATTGAGCAGCACAGAAAAGTATGACATATTTGGAGTAGGAAAGTGAGAAAAAGTGAAGATACAACTGAATATATATTGATGTACAAGTAACTAACCCAGGCAAGTACAAATACGACTGTAAGAACACCGCCAAAAAAAAGTTGATAGACGTTCTGATAAATTCTTGAATGACTGTCAAAGTGGTTAGACCTGAATATAAATTTTAAAAATTTTATCTTAAAAATACCTGCATTTAGCGTAACAGAGATCAAAAACGGGTTTAGCTTCCTTAATTTTAGCCTCACTAAAAACTAGAGGCTCTGGACATTGTTGTTTAAAAGTGAAAGGCACCGGTAAAGAAGGCATCTGAAGATACATAGCCACTATTAAAGTAAGACTTACTGGACAAGTATCAGAAAATAAAGCACCAGAAGGACTCGTAGAATTAGAAAAACTAGAAGAAATAACAGTATCTACATCATCGCAATATACAGAAGGTGGAAAATAACCAGCACTGAAAACATAGTTGAGCACAAAATGAGTCTTACTTTACAACATCTTCACAAAGACGATAGGCTTCTCGACAAAAACCTCGCCGAACTTTAGCCCACATTTCAACATTAGCAATCTGTTAAAAGGGAATGCAAATCACAAAACAAGATATATTACCTTTATTGCATCATTATGCACATCACTAGAACGAAAAGAAACAACTTGCTTGACACATGGACGATAATGAACAGAACATATGAGTGGAGCAAGATAAGACCAGCATCTAAGCAAATTTATGAATACGAAACCATGGTTACCTCGGGAAATTTTGTAGTACTTGGTATTCTATGGGAAATAAATTTTCATTATAAACATAAGCGAAATTCAAGGATTGACCGAAACATGTATCACTTGGTGACGGCAAACCGCCTAAAATAAATAATAAAACAGTAAATTGTTCGTCTAACATTTGTTAGGAAGTGCGTCAGTTAGATTTGTGAAAGACGTATGACAACCCGTTGTACATTTCCAATTAGTAGAAGGGCTCGAGCACTGTTTAGTATGCAGCAATTGAAACCGTATTCCATTCTACAAAAATAATAGAAGTCAGTAAAATCCCTACCTGAATTGTTTCTTCCGACTCCTTCTCCAATTCAATTGCTTCTTCTTTGATTTCTTCATAATCTTCTCCTAATGAAAGACTAATTATGGCTAGTAATAACAGTACTCTCATCATACGTCATGTGACCTGAAAATAACAATACAAACAACAAAAACTACAAATATCGATTGGTATAAACCAAACTAAGCCATAATAAAACCAAAATCACAGCTTTTATTATAGAGATCATGTAAAGTCGTGGATAAATGGTACATCAATTAAGTCAGAACTTTCGACTACCACTTGAGAGTGTCTGAAATTATAAAAAGCACAATTTAATTCTAAAAGAGTAAAATTTTGAACGGATCATCTCAAATATTAAAAATACCAACCAATTTAGGTGTTTCTTGACAGGTAGAAGAAATTGTAGCATTTTCATTTATCCATCGAATTACACAGTCTGCATCAGCTCCTAATTCGAAGACCTGAAAGTCAAAACTGCAAGAGTAATTGGAAATTACCAGCTACAAAAAGTAAATTTTACATACCTCATCACGGTCGAAAATATTTAAAAAAAAAAACTTACCCCAACTAATGCTTCAATTTGTTCTGCATTAAATTTCAATCCCAATGAAATAGAAACATCATGAATTGCTGAAATATGTAACAAAGAAATAAATGATAACCTTGTAAAGTTTCTTTTGATATTTTACCGGCCATCTTTAGTTTTTCTCTGTTTATAAGCTAAAAACAGTAATTATTAGACTATAAACAAAAAGAAGTAGGGAATTTAAACCACAAGTCGTCTGAATGAAAAAGCGGAAATTAAAAAACCGCGTTGTACGTAAGGCACGATTGTTTTCTAATAGACGGCTAAACAAAAAGAATATTTTTTACCACAATAAAACTGCAAAAAAAGAACAGAGGCTTTTTTACTCCGCTGTTTTTAAATCAAAATACGTGTAGACCCAATACAGATGAAATCATAAAAATAAACAAAGAGTGATGGATCACATCTGCTGTGTTTGGCGGATACCATCTAAAAGCGGTTCCGTCTTTACGATACCGCTGATTGATTTGTAATGGTTTTAAATAACACTGACTAGACGTCAATAAGAAGGCTGAATGTGTGCATAACCTTGTGCTTAAGAAACAATGTGTACTTCATAAATAATAAAGAAATGGTACAACATAAGATCACTTAAATGCAAAATAACATATATTTAATTGAATTCAAATATTGTTCTCATCGTAAGTAAACTACCATAATCATTTCCGCATATCTTGCGAGTTGAGAATTTTTTCGCCAAGAGAGATTTCAGGAAATACATCAGCTTTTGTGGGAATATAGTTGTTCCAATTGAGAAGAACATACGTCGGATAGGCGAAGAAGGTAGCAGCATAGTAGGTACGGAGAAGTAAAAGACGAGAGGGACGTTCGAGATAATACCATGGAAGAGCCATTCTGATAATTCTGATAAATTGGATTGTTGCTGGGTAATAAAAGATAGCACAAAACAGCAAGAAAATAGAATATTAGTACGAGTAAAAATTGTATAATAATTGCAAAAAAAACAAACAATAAAAAAAATTAGACCCAAAAAGTTCTCACAATGACTCACTACGTAAGTTTACGGCAATTTTGCGTACATTATTCTTGAGATTGGAATGACATCTTTCTAATTCGTTATTTTTTTAGACGTTTAAGTTAATACTCTGTGCAATATGATTACTAGGAGTTCGAATCAGCATCTAATGTTCCCCTTGATTCCAAACAGAAAAAATATTATTTGAATTATTTCCAAAATTGAAATTTACAAAAGTTCTGCTTCCTTTTTGGAATCATATTTTTTTTGCCATGTCCGATTCGGATTTCGCCATTTAGTGGCTGTCCCTTATATGACAGGTGGTCTATTGGTTAGTAAATAATAATTTAGATGATCAATACTATTTATTAGACTCTGAATTTAAAAAAACTTAAAAAATCTATAAACCCAGCTGCTCAGCTACAGAATCATCACTCATCGCTACTGCTTCTTCCTCTTCTAAAAATCCGGATTCCAACTTTTCGTTACCATTCCTTACCTCTCATTTGTTGCCTGCTCAGTCTGGCTTCTTCGCCTTCTCTTAATTTTCGGAACATTGCATCGAAGTCTTTATCGATATGTTTGAGGTACTTGTATTCTTCACGATGACGAAAGCGTCCACCCCAAACGCCTTCCTCTACCAGTGTAACCTGAAATACGACTTTTTTGGGACTGTGAAATTGATAATATTAGACATCAAATTTGAATTTGACTACTAAATGACTATTTCTTCATGGAATATGAGATATAGTCTATTTACAACGGAAAATCGGCCTCCCAAGACTTATTGCAGATTATCCTTTAATTTTTCGAGGTACCGCCTATTTTTACTCTTTATAATTTCCCTTAAAAATATTTTCATAATGCACATTCATTGTATCGACTTTTTATCGATAGTACAAGATAAACATTTTTATAATAAAAAAATAACGGAAAAACAAATCATAAAGAGTAAAAATAGGCGGTATCTCGAAAAATTAAAAGAACACGAATGGATCTGGTGAGCCAATTTTTTCCTTTGGAAATAGACTAAATAAAATTGTTGAATTCAAGTATTAAATTGATAATAAGTTTAAAAAACGGAGGATGATAAAACTTACCGCTTCACCCGTATAAAAATCATTTGCATGCCTAATCGCAAAACATATAACAATACACATCATGATGATTAAAAAAACATCTGAACTATCTCTCGTGGCTTCATTCGGGATCCTGAATACTTTTTTTAACAGATCGATATAAACTTACACAGATCCTAAAACTCCTGACAGGCTAGCTAGGCAGCCGAGACGCAGCATGACAGGCCGTCAAACACGACGATCTCGTCGCAGCTCAGCCAGCTCGGTGATGGGTTGGAAGTAGCTTTGACCGCCTATTTGTGTACGATGAGAATTTTTTCTTCTCCTAAACTTTTGATTAAAAGTCAAAATTGATGGAAAATTATCATATGGTATTCGATGGATCTTACCTGTATCGATCCTTCAGATGGACTATTATTGGCATGGCACAAGCGTATAATGGCGTCCAGGCCATTGTTTCCAGAAAGATTGCAAAGTTAGCCTCATCTCCACTAGGGAGGATTAAGGGAAACAGTGTGATTCCAAAAGCAGTGAAGGAGAAAATAACAAAGTGAGTATAGAAAACCGGCAAGAGATGGTGACAGATTTTGAGACATTCCTCCGTCTGATATCTGGAAGCTAGATCCACTCGTCTCCTCCAACAAGCAATCCTCGGAGGATTGGAGAGAATTTTGACCAGATTCAGGACCAATAATGTAAAGATTTGGGGAACCAATTCAAACCAAACCACCAGCTAGAAGGATTAGCACTTTATAGAGTCACATACCTGGTACCTATCCTGATTCTCTGGAGTTCTTATCACAAATCCTACACTATATTGATCCCAATTAACTCCGGGTATGACCAAAATAGTGCAGAAGAAGATGGAAAAAATGACCTGAAATATAATATTAAAGAAAAATGAATTTCCAATAACCTCCCCGTTTTTTTCATTTATTTTTATTGAAAGTTGGTCAAAAAAATCCTTAGAAGAAGAAAAATAAGGAACAACTATTTTCTTTGAAAAATGTATTCGACGAAACTGGATCACTGGTTAGGCATTTTTGACTGACGAACAAGTTTTGGACATCTTGTGATTTTTATTAAAAATTTTTTTGAATTACTAAGTTACTAAAAAATGAAACATCCTTTTTCGCATCTTTTTTTACTTACCCCTAATCCCACTAAAACCTTAGCTAGATTGCTATTTTCCACTTTTTCATATTGTTTCGGTTGTAACATGGCGATAAATCTCTCTCCCGCCAGGCTAGACATTGTCAGAATCTGCCCATATATTCCAATAACACTGATAAGTCGAAGAGGAATAGCCAGCTTTACACTGACTCGATATTCACAGGTGTCCTCTTGAGGAATTGATAGTCTATAATTGATTTATTTCTTTGTCAGATACAACCCTCGCAACCTCAAATAGTCCAGCGAATAGACGGCAAAGAAGCCGATTGACACAAGAAGGGTAAAGAGCAGGTGAGCTCGGTAAATAAACTTGGCATTCGGGTGGACGAGCCAGTTGGTTCCCTGAAAGTTAGTAAAGTAGGAATCATTTTGTTATTCAAAGCTTTAGATCTAATTGAAAGGATAATTTAGAGGAGAAAATCCATGAGAAATATCACTTTGGTTAAAAACATGAGCGAGATAAAACTAATTTGAGAGAAAAATAGGCACATATAAATACTATATTTCTTTCAATGGTTCTCCTAACCAATTTTTTATTTTTTCAAGTTATTTCTCAACTTTTTTATTCAAAAAAATTATTTTATTTTATTGGATCGTTATGCTTCTGTTATCGAATTTACTTTCTAACGTTGTTCTAGGTAGCATAAGTAAAATTCTTTTATGGTGAAATGAAATATTAGGAATAATCGTCGAACAATCCATTTTTCGCCACAATTTTCCTGAGTCATCATCCTACCGGATAATCTTTTAATCTAATTTTCACCTTTCTAGGCAAACGAACACTGACAAATTCAAAAAAATATTCTCACATTTTGTAGTGTCTATTTGATAATGAAAAAAACGAAAGATTTTTATGTAAAAAGAGTAAAAATAGGAACTTACCACTGTTTTAACATTCCAATACAACAACAGTGGTCCAGCCAGGCAAAAAAGAACCTTTACAGCCAATAGAATCTTCATCCAGCTGCTCTGTGCCAGTGTCCATGCTGCTGTACAATCATCTATCATCTAAAAAATAAAAAAGGTTTTTTTTTAAAAAAAAAGTAGGAGGGGAAAGAGAAATATTAGATACCATTGGTAGCCAATAAAACTGTCCAATATCGTATGAAGAGGTCTGGATAATAAAGATGAGTGAGTAAGCAATGAAACCCGAGAGGATCTCTCGTCGGAGACGATTGCATAGCGGTGGTTGATTTCCTGGTAAATGAAGCAGAAAAAAAGTATCTTAAAATGTTCTACGAACATTGTTCTATGAATTTTAATATCATCCATATACATGTATTCAGTTGAAATCGAAAATTGTAAAAAATTATATTTTCTTTACTTCTTTAATTCAACTTTTATTACAACTATAATGTCCAATCAAAAATTTAAAAAAAAAACAAATTAACACATTTCTAATTCATAAAAAGCTTTTTGTCTTTTTTCCAAGTTTTTTAAGCCTTTTGATTTCTTTAATGCATTTTTCCTTTCAAATGATTATTTTTCACAAATTTTTTTCATGAAATTAATTTTCCATTCTTTCGCAAAAAAAAATCTAGCAAACACCTAAAATAATAAATTCTTCGCATCACCAAATAATTAAATTGCAAAAGAACGAAAGAAGGCAAGAAACAAGTTAGTGTGGCAAATAGCTCAATTGTCTGTGTCTGTCTATCGACTGGGTGGCATTTATTAAATACACATGTGGCACACATTTTGATGTTCAAAGAATACTCAGCCAGCCTGCCTACGCTGTGCTCTTGCAGAGAGACATTTATTTGCTCAGATTTCTTTTCCTTGATTCAAAAAATGAAGCAAAGCAATTTATATCTTCATTTTGAAAGAAGAACGGCTAATTAAGGCGCTTCAAGACATACTTAGCAGGAAGAGAAATGGAAAAAATTAGGCAATGAGTATTAAAAAAAGTGCAAGAAATGAATTAATGATCTTATGATATCCAAATTGCGGAAGAGTATCAATTTGGTAAAAAAGAAGGAAATAGAATGTAAAATAGTAATGAATTATTTTTTTCTGTATAATAATAATAAAAACAAAAAAAACCACTCAAGCCCAAAAATTTTGATGTTAAATTTTTTCTTCGAATATTGAACATTTTTTACTTGAAAACAAAAAATACTGCTAGATTTACATAAAGTTTCCTCGAGATGAAAATGATGAAAGAAATGTAGTTTCGTATTAATTAATGTAAAAAATTAAAACTTAAAATTACAAAACTGAATATAAAATATTCACTCAATTGTTATGCCTATTTTTTGAGAATTTTACTTTCAATTATTTGAGTTGACAAGGAGAAAAAATGGGGGAAAATAAGGAATTACGAGGAATAATAAATATTTAAATAAAAGATGAAATAGAGGAAACCTTGTAATCTGTAAATACAGCACCAAACTTCGTCTCAAAAACATTCCTCCCTTTATTGCGTGATGATTAATATCTATGATGTAGAAAAAAAGACTCATGGAATCCTCGCGGATGATGTCACACTCCCATCGACTCCTAAAATCGCGTGCAGGATCTCCGACTGCCACCTATACATTCGCTGTCAAAGACGAGAACATAATTCATTCTCTGCGAAGACTTTTTGGAACAAGAGTAGTTGAGAGAGGGGGAGAATACATATTGGACTGCCAAAAAGGCAGACGAGGTAATTTGAGCCTGACGGCTCTGACGAGATGACCTCTTAATTGGAGAGATCAAGAGAGACTTATAAGGGAATTATATGGACTGATGGCTCAGCTTTAGAATTTGCATTTGAATTTTTAATAGAATATACCCATATAGCAAACTTGAATTTGCTAAAAATTTTCATAATATAAATTTTAATATTTACCATGATTTTTATAACAAATATTAGGTTGTTCGGAAATTAATGCAGGCTTTTAATTTAATTTTTTTCTTAAGAGTTTGGTACACTTATTTTTTTCAAATGATATACTATTATACATTAAAAGAAAGCTTATCTTACGCTCTTTATCTGTGTATAATTGAATTGCTCCGCAACACTTTCTCAAGCCGAAATTCCATAAAAAGAAGGACTGTTTGATGGTGTTCAGCTGGTTTAATCCTTCATAGATTTCTGATTCCTAGTGAAACAATTACAGGGGCATAGTATGTCCAGCAAATTGAAAAAATGCTCGAGAAACTGCAACGTCTGCGCCCAACTTTAGTCAACAAAAAAGGTCCGATTCTTCTCCACGATAACACGCGACCCTACATCGGACAACCTGCAGAAGCTGAACAAGGTTGGCTACGAAACTATGCCTCATCCACCCTACTCACCGGACCTTGAATTTATTTTTTGCTAAAAGCTATATGCAACAAATGAGATTGATAAAAATCAGGCAGATCTGGTGAAATATTTGTGAAACGACCCTTTTTTTGCTGCATATTTAAGAACTAGTAGACAAGAGTAAAAAAATAAGTAAAAATATTAATTAAAAAAGCAAAATAGCATAACAATAAAAGTCTTAATTTACGGTGCTGCTGGTGGGATATAAGATTGTTATGACATTCATAATGGCATTCACCAGAGTGGTGACGTCTGTACCATCAAAGTTATCAGTTATATCAACCACTGTGTCCAACGTCATATTTCTGATACCCGTTTCACCTAAATTCATTTTGTTTTGAAAGAAATACTGAAAACCATTTAAAGCAGCACCGATTGAAATGGTGTTTTCCTGTGAAACACCCAGTAAGCCGTCGCAGTTTTGATTTCCAAAATCACCATAATTTCTGAACACATTGAAATCCAATAAAAAGAGAACATACTCTCCAGATAAAATCACTAAGCATGTTTCCGTGTTTCCTGACGGTTTCACAAACGTGTCGATTTCATCGAGTGCACTGAAAATTTCAAGTAATAACCGTTTTCTGCAGAAAAATAATACAAGAACATTACATAAAAATAGGTAAAAAACTTACTCGCAAATATCAGTTACAGAGATAGTTGAATTTGGTGTATGAGCCATTATGCTGCTATTAAAACCATTATTATCAAATTGATTGAAAGGCGAATCGGGAAACATAGTGTAGGACAAGTAATCTCTGTCTCCGTAAAATCCATAATTTGCACTGAAGTTCAAGTCTGGACTCTCAAAGAGCTGTCGTGCAACAGTGGACACAAAGTCTCTTTGCTGAAAATTTTATATTGAGTTTTTTTCCGTCTTTGACCGACCTGAATGTATTTGGCATATGTAATTGAATTCGTGGAACTTCCATGATATGACCAGTCAATAACAAAAGAACACGTTAAAGTAACTGAAACTTGCCACTTTGAATAGTTTCTTTATTTACAAACCTTTAATTGGAGCAGGGACTTTTGAACTTGAAGAAAGTGCTGTTGAACTTGTCACTAAAAATATTTGAATTGAACTACATTATCTCAAAAAAGAGTTTTTTTTTGCTTATTTACAAACCTGGATTTGTTGCTACATATTTTGCCTCCCAGTAGTTATTAAAGTTCTCACTTCCACTTGTATCATATACTATCTTTAACATATTCGCACTCGATTGCCAATATCCTCCTGTTGTTTGATTGGTCAATCTAAAACTGACTTCTTTCAATTATCTATTAGTTTACACAGCAAAAGGTGTTTTATCAAAGAGGCTATTATATAAGCTAATAGAGCTATGGAAATCCAGATGAACCATTTCGAAGTTTATTTGAATCTGGTAATCTTCGATTTCTGTGATGAAGTATTCGCAATGGTTAGGAAGACTGCCATCCGGATAACCAGGGGAGTAGAGCTAAATTTCAGACGATAGAAAACGTTGTAGTAAAGCTATACCGTTCCGAAATCAGTGAAGAATTGAGTTTCGCTACATATTGAAGGAGAAAGAGTATATGGCTGAGTAGTTAAAAAGGGATCTAAATTTAATTGACTGATATTCAAAAAGCTATTTGGTGAAAGTTTTTCGGTGAAAATTGTCCGTCGGAGATTTATTTTAGAGGGGGGTGTTAAATGCTGCTATAGAGATGTATATGATAATTTACCTTTCTTGCAAACTATTGGAAGTCTTTGGCTACATGGAGAATTAATCCACGTATTTATAGGAACATCAGCGTTGACTAAAGCAAGGATTACACAGGATCCTAGTTGAATATTTTGATGACCTAAACAATTGTGAGCTTCCAGCTGAACTCACCGAAATCTTGATAATCGTATGGCGTTCCATCCGACCATATATAATTTCCTCCATTCCATTGGAGACCCAGATTCATATAAGTAAAGTTGCTCATATATTGAGCAGTCATATCACCCACAAACGAGTTTTCCTGTATTCTTTTTTTTTTAATTTTTGCCTTTTCTTACCCCATCTGAATGAATAGAAGCCATATCGCCTCCAGCATCTCTGCAAAGTTTTGTTCCGTCAGCCATAGCATGAGCATCAGATAAAAAGTAGCATTTTCCACGAAAATAATTGGGAGCATAGCCAAAAATGTTATCGAAAAGACAATTAGGGACTGGAAGAGATTTTGCAACAAAAAAAGTGTTTACTATCAATTCCTGGAGTATACTTGCATTCAAAGCTGGCATAAAGAGCCTGGGAGCAGTCAACACTGTACCAGAGACCACTTTTAGTGGTCATCATTATCACACAAGCACCATTAGAAGCATTGGGTTTTCCTTTTTTATACTTTCGAGAAGAAAAAGTGATAACATACCGTCATAGAAATTTGTAAAGTCTCCTAACTCGATGTCTTTGCCTGTATCCCATTGACAGCTAGTGATCTCATTTCCAAGGCATGTGAGACCGACATATACCGGAAGATTTCCAGCATTTATCCTTTGATTGTCGAAAAAATTGTTGACTGTGTAGAGATAGGCATTGTTTCCAGCGCAGATGTTATAAGCATCATTTCGGTTATAAAGACCGGTAAAAAGCTGAAAATATGCTACTAGATTTAAGAAGCAAGACATAAATTTGTGGGTGACACGGCTTCAATATATGAGCAACTTAAATTAATTATTAAAAAAACTTATTTTTTGGAATCCAAACGATGAAGGGGAAGTAAGTATTCAATCAGAACTCAAATTTGTTAACTTTATGCAAAATCAAAATTGATTCGAATCTTCTTGAAACTTTGAAACTGTATTGAACATATACTAAATAGAAATGAGTCTAACCGAGCTGAACTTGATTGAAAATTTTAAAAGAAATGTTATACATATGAGTATATGAGAATTTTCTTTACGAATTAAATCTTTATGCTTTTCACAATCATCATTGAGTTTGAGAACAAACTTGGTACTTTCTTATTTCTTTCCTATTCCGTGGTGTTCAGGCTTAAATTCGTTTTTTTCATGGTTTGGTTAAAATTTTTATTCTTTTCAGGTTTGAATTTCGAATCAACTATTTGGCGCTGTTCTAAATCTTGTCTCAATCTTACCCCTGAATAACAGTTCCCATCCAGACCGTCATTGTATCCATCCGGACATATATAAGCTTCAATATTAGTTAAGAATAAAAGCCAAAGAAGAAACATGAACAAACCTAACTTCGATTTGATAAGAATTAAGAAAATGTTAGAACTGATAAGAACGGATAAGATTTTAATGGTGGAAATGAAGACACTGCCTCACATAACCTGGGTATTTTGGTTATTTCATTTTACAACAATTTTAAGGGCTACTTTTTATTTATTACGAATCAAAGCTATTGCTTGTCGCAGTACCGCGCTCCAGAGGTCGGATTTTTCTCTCGCCACCCTTATCCAATTCACGCCGATCTTTTTGTGTGTCTTTCCATCTTTGCTTCCTCGTTTTCTTTGGCCGTTAATTGGCGACCACTCGGTTACTAGTCTGCTCCATCGATCAAATGGTCTTATCGATAATGTTTTTGCCCATCTCCATTTCCTAGTTAGGTAGTTCTTTCTGATGTCTGGTAGAGGGCATGTTCATTCCAGCCAGTCATTTGTTTTTTTGTCTAGTAGCGAGACTCCGACCATTTTTCTCATCATTCGACGCTCAGTGGTGATTAATCTATTTAAATCTTTCTGTCGGGGGTTCCAAGATTCGCAACCGTAAAGCATGGCTGACTCGACACAGGTCATGTAGAGTTTTTGCTTGTGCTCCATCTGCATTGACCGAGATGTAAAGTATTGGTGAAAACGGTTAAACAATTGCATTTATCCTTCGAGATATTTCGTGAGAAATATTTCTGTCGAAGGACAGTATTCGTCCTAGATAGATGTAGCTTTTGCAATACTTGATGATTCCCCTTCCATATGTACCGGTGTTTCGACTCGGTTTGTCATAATCATCGTTTTCTCTCGGTTCATATGCAGTCCGACTTCCGCGCTTTTTGTTGCGAGGTCATCTATCATCTCTTGAGCTTCACTTGCGGAGGATGATAGAATAACCACATTGTCTGCATATCGAGGTTGGTGAGATATTTGCATTGATTTTTACTCCTTTTCTTTCCCAGTCGAGCTTTCGAAATACGTCTTCTAGTAATGATGAGAACAGGGATGGGGAGATGACATCTCCCTGTCTAACTTCTCGAAGCACTCGGATTAGTACTCGTTCTTCTAGTGTGTCGTTGAATATCCGTACTAATGGGCCTGATATGAAGTTCTTGGAGAGAATTAGCATATCGCTGTTTATGTTATTGATTCCTGGCGATTTACCGGACTTAAGTTTTGAGATTGCTTTGTGGACTTCACATTCTAGTATTTCCTTCTAGGACTTCAGTTTCTTGCATACTTCTAGGTAGTGAGTGTATGGTCCGATTTGTGTAGAGTTCCTCATAGAATTGTTTTGCAGTTTCTCTAATTTTTGTAGGTTTTGAAATCTTTCTTCCGTTCGTATCGCAGAGGTGAGTCATTCTCGTATTGGTAATTTTGGAGGATTGATGTGCTTTTAGCAGGCTGCGATTTATTCGTAGGGCTTGGTCAATTCTATTCAGATGTTTTCTTCTGATATCTTCTTTTAAGGATGATCGTAGAGCCTTTCCAATAATAGAGTCAACCAGGTTTCGTAAAGAGACATCTTGGTGACGGAATTCATGTTGTTTGTTGAATAGTTCACGGGTCTTCAGGGATAAGTGTGTGTCAGAGGGTTCCAAAGAACTGGCTATTTCCGCTGCAGTTGTGAGAGCCGGTTTGACTTCTTCATATGTTCTAGATTCAGGTTGTATGAGTTGTTCGGATGCAAACGTATATATGCTTCGGTTGAGAACTTTCTTTAGAGCTGGTTTCTTCTGCTTGAGATACTTTTTGAGTGGAAGGGATAGTTTCGACATCAGCAGTCTGAGATCGGACATGAATTCGAATTTACCAATTATGCCAACATCTTGGAAATTTTTGCAATCATTGGAGAGGATGTAGTCTATCATGTTGTGTGTTCGTTTGTCGGATGATTCCACTTGCGAGATGAGTGTTTCGGGCAAAAAGTCAATTTTCTTTTTTTTTTTTAATTAAATTTTTTAAGGGCATGATAAAAATATGTTTTTTTTGACAAATATTGTATTAAGAGAAGCTCTTATTAACAGCGTCAAGTAGCACAGTCCTCCTATTTTTCTTCTTTCTCAATTTCTCTATCCATCTTGTAGGCGAATGTTCAAATCTATGTCTCTTTTATTACTTTGTCCAAGGTTTACATTTCTTTTAACCATCACACATCTCTTATCATTTTCCGGCTGATGGGTCAATATTTTTTTCCAAATATGGCGCTCGATTGAAACCGTTAATATTATTGCGCTTGAATACATTATTAATTTTCTTATTAGCTATAGTTCATTGTTTGTTAGCCCATCTTATTTTTTTGATTAAAAACTGGCTTTTTTAGTTTGTTACTTCATTGTTGGTTTAATGTAATTTAAGGAATAGTCTAGTTTTTTATATCTAAAGAATAGAGCCGATATCAGTTGCAACAATCTCTCGGTCCTATTCATCACTTGTTTTTGAGTATTAGATAATAATTCTATTTTTTTTGAATATCTCCTTTTTCGTTTTACATCAAAACTAAAAAGGATTGTGATAGATGGTTAATAGTTTGAGCCTCGAGCCCCCTACAACTCTACAGTGCATTTGTTGTTTCTTTGGTTTGGCTACGAGGATGTGAAGCTTACAAATTACTTAGAACAGGTTTATTTATTTTAATTTCGGAGATTTGATTGTAATTGTAAATTTTTTTTGATTCTTGAATGACATTTCTACCTTGTCCATTAGACTTGTGTTCATCTCCCCCGAGATTAGAAAAAAAGCAGTCCAATGGAAAAATAAACATAATACAGAAACAGATGAGATCAAAATAGCAGTTCCATAACAATAAAAGTCTTAATTTACGGTGCTGCTGGTGGGATATAAGATTGTTATGACATTCATAATGGCATTCACCAGAGTGGTGACGTCTGTACCATCAAAGTTATCAGTTATATCAACCACTGTGTCCAACGTCATATTTCTGATACCCGTTTCACCTAAATTCATTTTGTTTTGAAAGAAATACTGAAAACCATTTAAAGCAGCACCGATTGAAATGGTGTTTTCCTGTGAAACACCCAGTAAGCCGTCGCAGTTTTGATTTCCAAAATCACCATAATTTCTGAACACATTGAAATCCAATAAAAAGAGAACATACTCTCCAGATAAAATCACTAAGCATGTTTCCGTGTTTCCTGACGGTTTCACAAACGTGTCGATTTCATCGAGTGCACTGAAAATTTCAAGTAATAACCGTTTTCTGCAGAAAAATAATACAAGAACATTACATAAAAATAGGTAAAAAACTTACTCGCAAATATCAGTTACAGAGATAGTTGAATTTGGTGTATGAGCCATTATGCTGCTATTAAAACCATTATTATCAAATTGATTGAAAGGCGAATCGGGAAACATAGTGTAGGACAAGTAATCTCTGTCTCCGTAAAATCCATAATTTGCACTGAAGTTCAAGTCTGGACTCTCAAAGAGCTGTCGTGCAACAGTGGACACAAAGTCTCTTTGCTGAAAATTTTATATTGAGTTTTTTTCCGTCTTTGACCGACCTGAATGTATTTGGCATATGTAATTGAATTCGTGGAACTTCCATGATATGACCAGTCAATAACAAAAGAACACGTTAAAGTAACTGAAACTTGCCACTTTGAATAGTTTCTTTATTTACAAACCTTTAATTGGAGCAGGGACTTTTGAACTTGAAGAAAGTGCTGTTGAACTTGTCACTAAAAATATTTGAATTGAACTACATTATCTCAAAAAAGAGTTTTTTTTTGCTTATTTACAAACCTGGATTTGTTGCTACATATTTTGCCTCCCAGTAGTTATTAAAGTTCTCACTTCCACTTGTATCATATACTATCTTTAACATATTCGCACTCGATTGCCAATATCCTCCTGTTGTTTGATTGGTCAATCTAAAACTGACTTCTTTCAATTATCTATTAGTTTACACAGCAAAAGGTGTTTTATCAAAGAGGCTATTATATAAGCTAATAGAGCTATGGAAATCCAGATGAACCATTTCGAAGTTTATTTGAATCTGGTAATCTTCGATTTCTGTGATGAAGTATTCGCAATGGTTAGGAAGACTGCCATCCGGATAACCAGGGGAGTAGAGCTAAATTTCAGACGATAGAAAACGTTGTAGTAAAGCTATACCGTTCCGAAATCAGTGAAGAATTGAGTTTCGCTACATATTGAAGGAGAAAGAGTATATGGCTGAGTAGTTAAAAAGGGATCTAAATTTAATTGACTGATATTCAAAAAGCTATTTGGTGAAAGTTTTTCGGTGAAAATTGTCCGTCGGAGATTTATTTTAGAGGGGGGTGTTAAATGCTGCTATAGAGATGTATATGATAATTTACCTTTCTTGCAAACTATTGGAAGTCTTTGGCTACATGGAGAATTAATCCACGTATTTATAGGAACATCAGCGTTGACTAAAGCAAGGATTACACAGGATCCTAGTTGAATATTTTGATGACCTAAACAATTGTGAGCTTCCAGCTGAACTCACCGAAATCTTGATAATCGTATGGCGTTCCATCCGACCATATATAATTTCCTCCATTCCATTGGAGACCCAGATTCATATAAGTAAAGTTGCTCATATATTGAGCAGTCATATCACCCACAAACGAGTTTTCCTGTATTCTTTTTTTTTTAATTTTTGCCTTTTCTTACCCCATCTGAATGAATAGAAGCCATATCGCCTCCAGCATCTCTGCAAAGTTTTGTTCCGTCAGCCATAGCATGAGCATCAGATAAAAAGTAGCATTTTCCACGAAAATAATTGGGAGCATAGCCAAAAATGTTATCGAAAAGACAATTAGGGACTGGAAGAGATTTTGCAACAAAAAAAGTGTTTACTATCAATTCCTGGAGTATACTTGCATTCAAAGCTGGCATAAAGAGCCTGGGAGCAGTCAACACTGTACCAGAGACCACTTTTAGTGGTCATCATTATCACACAAGCACCATTAGAAGCATTGGGTTTTCCTTTTTTATACTTTCGAGAAGAAAAAGTGATAACATACCGTCATAGAAATTTGTAAAGTCTCCTAACTCGATGTCTTTGCCTGTATCCCATTGACAGCTAGTGATCTCATTTCCAAGGCATGTGAGACCGACATATACCGGAAGATTTCCAGCATTTATCCTTTGATTGTCGAAAAAATTGTTGACTGTGTAGAGATAGGCATTGTTTCCAGCGCAGATGTTATAAGCATCATTTCGGTTATAAAGACCGGTAAAAAGCTGAAAATATGCTACTAGATTTAAGAAGCAAGACATAAATTTGTGGGTGACACGGCTTCAATATATGAGCAACTTAAATTAATTATTAAAAAAACTTATTTTTTGGAATCCAAACGATGAAGGGGAAGTAAGTATTCAATCAGAACTCAAATTTGTTAACTTTATGCAAAATCAAAATTGATTCGAATCTTCTTGAAACTTTGAAACTGTATTGAACATATACTAAATAGAAATGAGTCTAACCGAGCTGAACTTGATTGAAAATTTTAAAAGAAATGTTATACATATGAGTATATGAGAATTTTCTTTACGAATTAAATCTTTATGCTTTTCACAATCATCATTGAGTTTGAGAACAAACTTGGTACTTTCTTATTTCTTTCCTATTCCGTGGTGTTCAGGCTTAAATTCGTTTTTTTCATGGTTTGGTTAAAATTTTTATTCTTTTCAGGTTTGAATTTCGAATCAACTATTTGGCGCTGTTCTAAATCTTGTCTCAATCTTACCCCTGAATAACAGTTCCCATCCAGACCGTCATTGTATCCATCCGGACATATATAAGCTTCAATATTAGTTAAGAATAAAAGCCAAAGAAGAAACATGAACAAACCTAACTTCGATTTGATAAGAATTAAGAAAATGTTAGAACTGATAAGAACGGATAAGATTTTAATGGTGGAAATGAAGACACTGCCTCACATAACCTGGGTATTTTGGTTATTTCATTTTACAACAATTTTAAGGGCTACTTTTTATTTATTACGAATCAAAGCTATTGCTTGTCGCAGTACCGCGCTCCAGAGGTCGGATTTTTCTCTCGCCACCCTTATCCAATTCACGCCGATCTTTTTGTGTGTCTTTCCATCTTTGCTTCCTCGTTTTCTTTGGCCGTTAATTGGCGACCACTCGGTTACTAGTCTGCTCCATCGATCAAATGGTCTTATCGATAATGTTTTTGCCCATCTCCATTTCCTAGTTAGGTAGTTCTTTCTGATGTCTGGTAGAGGGCATGTTCATTCCAGCCAGTCATTTGTTTTTTTGTCTAGTAGCGAGACTCCGACCATTTTTCTCATCATTCGACGCTCAGTGGTGATTAATCTATTTAAATCTTTCTGTCGGGGGTTCCAAGATTCGCAACCGTAAAGCATGGCTGACTCGACACAGGTCATGTAGAGTTTTTGCTTGTGCTCCATCTGCATTGACCGAGATGTAAAGTATTGGTGAAAACGGTTAAACAATTGCATTTATCCTTCGAGATATTTCGTGAGAAATATTTCTGTCGAAGGACAGTATTCGTCCTAGATAGATGTAGCTTTTGCAATACTTGATGATTCCCCTTCCATATGTACCGGTGTTTCGACTCGGTTTGTCATAATCATCGTTTTCTCTCGGTTCATATGCAGTCCGACTTCCGCGCTTTTTGTTGCGAGGTCATCTATCATCTCTTGAGCTTCACTTGCGGAGGATGATAGAATAACCACATTGTCTGCATATCGAGGTTGGTGAGATATTTGCATTGATTTTTACTCCTTTTCTTTCCCAGTCGAGCTTTCGAAATACGTCTTCTAGTAATGATGAGAACAGGGATGGGGAGATGACATCTCCCTGTCTAACTTCTCGAAGCACTCGGATTAGTACTCGTTCTTCTAGTGTGTCGTTGAATATCCGTACTAATGGGCCTGATATGAAGTTCTTGGAGAGAATTAGCATATCGCTGTTTATGTTATTGATTCCTGGCGATTTACCGGACTTAAGTTTTGAGATTGCTTTGTGGACTTCACATTCTAGTATTTCCTTCTAGGACTTCAGTTTCTTGCATACTTCTAGGTAGTGAGTGTATGGTCCGATTTGTGTAGAGTTCCTCATAGAATTGTTTTGCAGTTTCTCTAATTTTTGTAGGTTTTGAAATCTTTCTTCCGTTCGTATCGCAGAGGTGAGTCATTCTCGTATTGGTAATTTTGGAGGATTGATGTGCTTTTAGCAGGCTGCGATTTATTCGTAGGGCTTGGTCAATTCTATTCAGATGTTTTCTTCTGATATCTTCTTTTAAGGATGATCGTAGAGCCTTTCCAATAATAGAGTCAACCAGGTTTCGTAAAGAGACATCTTGGTGACGGAATTCATGTTGTTTGTTGAATAGTTCACGGGTCTTCAGGGATAAGTGTGTGTCAGAGGGTTCCAAAGAACTGGCTATTTCCGCTGCAGTTGTGAGAGCCGGTTTGACTTCTTCATATGTTCTAGATTCAGGTTGTATGAGTTGTTCGGATGCAAACGTATATATGCTTCGGTTGAGAACTTTCTTTAGAGCTGGTTTCTTCTGCTTGAGATACTTTTTGAGTGGAAGGGATAGTTTCGACATCAGCAGTCTGAGATCGGACATGAATTCGAATTTACCAATTATGCCAACATCTTGGAAATTTTTGCAATCATTGGAGAGGATGTAGTCTATCATGTTGTGTGTTCGTTTGTCGGATGATTCCACTTGCGAGATGAGTGTTTCGGGCAAAAAGTCAATTTTCTTTTTTTTTTTTAATTAAATTTTTTAAGGGCATGATAAAAATATGTTTTTTTTGACAAATATTGTATTAAGAGAAGCTCTTATTAACAGCGTCAAGTAGCACAGTCCTCCTATTTTTCTTCTTTCTCAATTTCTCTATCCATCTTGTAGGCGAATGTTCAAATCTATGTCTCTTTTATTACTTTGTCCAAGGTTTACATTTCTTTTAACCATCACACATCTCTTATCATTTTCCGGCTGATGGGTCAATATTTTTTTCCAAATATGGCGCTCGATTGAAACCGTTAATATTATTGCGCTTGAATACATTATTAATTTTCTTATTAGCTATAGTTCATTGTTTGTTAGCCCATCTTATTTTTTTGATTAAAAACTGGCTTTTTTAGTTTGTTACTTCATTGTTGGTTTAATGTAATTTAAGGAATAGTCTAGTTTTTTATATCTAAAGAATAGAGCCGATATCAGTTGCAACAATCTCTCGGTCCTATTCATCACTTGTTTTTGAGTATTAGATAATAATTCTATTTTTTTTGAATATCTCCTTTTTCGTTTTACATCAAAACTAAAAAGGATTGTGATAGATGGTTAATAGTTTGAGCCTCGAGCCCCCTACAACTCTACAGTGCATTTGTTGTTTCTTTGGTTTGGCTACGAGGATGTGAAGCTTACAAATTACTTAGAACAGGTTTATTTATTTTAATTTCGGAGATTTGATTGTAATTGTAAATTTTTTTTGATTCTTGAATGACATTTCTACCTTGTCCATTAGACTTGTGTTCATCTCCCCCGAGATTAGAAAAAAAGCAGTCCAATGGAAAAATAAACATAATACAGAAACAGATGAGATCAAAATAGCAGTTCCATAACAATAAAAGTCTTAATTTACGGTGCTGCTGGTGGGATATAAGATTGTTATGACATTCATAATGGCATTCACCAGAGTGGTGACGTCTGTACCATCAAAGTTATCAGTTATATCAACCACTGTGTCCAACGTCATATTTCTGATACCCGTTTCACCTAAATTCATTTTGTTTTGAAAGAAATACTGAAAACCATTTAAAGCAGCACCGATTGAAATGGTGTTTTCCTGTGAAACACCCAGTAAGCCGTCGCAGTTTTGATTTCCAAAATCACCATAATTTCTGAACACATTGAAATCCAATAAAAAGAGAACATACTCTCCAGATAAAATCACTAAGCATGTTTCCGTGTTTCCTGACGGTTTCACAAACGTGTCGATTTCATCGAGTGCACTGAAAATTTCAAGTAATAACCGTTTTCTGCAGAAAAATAATACAAGAACATTACATAAAAATAGGTAAAAAACTTACTCGCAAATATCAGTTACAGAGATAGTTGAATTTGGTGTATGAGCCATTATGCTGCTATTAAAACCATTATTATCAAATTGATTGAAAGGCGAATCGGGAAACATAGTGTAGGACAAGTAATCTCTGTCTCCGTAAAATCCATAATTTGCACTGAAGTTCAAGTCTGGACTCTCAAAGAGCTGTCGTGCAACAGTGGACACAAAGTCTCTTTGCTGAAAATTTTATATTGAGTTTTTTTCCGTCTTTGACCGACCTGAATGTATTTGGCATATGTAATTGAATTCGTGGAACTTCCATGATATGACCAGTCAATAACAAAAGAACACGTTAAAGTAACTGAAACTTGCCACTTTGAATAGTTTCTTTATTTACAAACCTTTAATTGGAGCAAGGGTTGTTGAACTTGTTGCTAAAAATATTTAATGAATTGGATTATCTCAAAAACTCTCGTTTTTACTGAATATTAATGGATTCTTCCGAAGTAAATCTCGGAATATTCCTATCAAAAATCATATATTGTCAAAAGAATTAAAGTGGGAATTAACTCAAAATGTTAGATATTTAAAAGATTTTTTTCATACTTCATTGATTGCCTGGCTGAGAGCATAGGTTTTCCGATACCATTTCGAATCATTATGAAAGGATCAATCCCGATCTAAAATTAACTATTTCAACATTTTATTCATATAACATTATACAGAAACAACAGAGATGCCAAGATAGCCAAAAAAATAGTAAATTTTGAGATATCGTTTTTGATGCTTTTATGATACCATGGATTGACTAGTAATTGCAGTAACCAAATTAGTAATATCTGCAGCATCAAAATTAATGGAAATGTTAACCAATTGATTTAGAGTCATAACAGTTATACCCGTTTCTCCTAGAAGAATAATATAAAATTTAGCAAGAAGATACCATGTAGACCAGCTCCGATTGTGAATCCAAATTGTGCTGTAGTATTTAGTTCATCTTGATAGGGACATGTAATTAAATCAGACTGAGGTCTAACATGTTACATGAAAGATACGAAGAAAATTAACTTACTTTCCAGAGAAAAATACTAAGCAAGAGTTTACAGGCGACACCATATAGGTGTTTATATCATCGAGAGCCTCACAAACATCAGTAAAACAGCAGGTAGCGTTCGGTTCTCTTGAACTCAAGCTCGCATTAAAATCGTGGAAATAAATGTAAGGACTGTTGTAAAACATTATATAGGTCATTTCATCTCTATCTCCATAAAACCCAAAATTTGCAGAAAATTGTAAATCGACATTTCTATAAAGCTGTAAAGCTACATTTGATACGAAGTTCCGTTGCTGAATTTTGCAATCAACGCTCGGAAGCACATACTTGTAGGTAACTATTTTTAACTGTAGGATCCTTGGAACTTCCAAGATAGGACCAATCCAAAACAAACGAACAATTTAGTAAAACTGAAAATAATAACAAAAACATTAACTAACTTGGAGGTGGCCGTGCTGTTATAGCAGTCGAATCAGTTGTAGTTATAGTTTTTTCTAAATACAATACACCAATGTTTTTTTAATATATAGACACAGAAAAAAGCAGTGAAGACATAAAAGTGCTCATTGTTTTATTTATTGAGATCAACGAATCTAGCAAGAAAAGACGAACTATAAGTGCATCGTGCCTGACTTAAGACGACTGTGAGACTAACCGGAAGTCATAGAGGGGGAAGCATTAAAACTTATTGAAGATGTCAGTTCTGTATTAGAAGAAGTAGTTAATGTACTACTGATTTCTCCATTTGTTGGCGTACGTCCTCCTGATGTTTCTGTTGTCTCACTTATTCCAATCGTACTTGAAAAACTCGGAGTACTGCTCGAGTAACCAGAGATTGAACTGCCTTCAATATATTTTTTTGTTAATAATAAAGAAGAATAGTTTCAGAGAGCTCTATACTATTTATGCTTTTTAACTATCACTGTTTAAAAACATGTTTACGCAATTTGGGAACTGCATATTACATATTAGATATGCAGTTCCAAATTATTCCCAAATTAGCCTTAGGTGTTTTACTTGTTGTCCGGATTTTACTCAGAGAGCTACTGTTACTATTGTTGTTTTGGAAGTTTCCCCTATTCCTTTAAATTTAAAAACAAACTTACCAGATGTAGATTTGCTCGTAGCAATCCATTCCGCCGTTGTTGTATCAATAGTTGTACCTTATCAATAATTTTTTATTCATTAACATACTTCCTTGTCTAGTCGATACGGGAATAGTCGTTGAGCTTCCAATTACGAAAAACAAAAGAATAGAAAATATATATGAAAGGATAGAATAATAAAAGTGTAGGAAAAAGGTGCTACTGGCTCACAATGTGAAAGAGTGATGGACCGCGCTTATGCACGCGAGAAAAGTAGTTATATGAGTGTGGCGGATAGTGTAAGTTAGGTTTATTTCCGGCATTAGGTGCACTAGATTAGGTGGTAGTACCTTGACTGATTGAAGAAGTTTGTGTAGAACTTGGATTGCTAGTTGAACCTGCTGTTTCGTAGCTAGCAGAAACAGATGTTGATCCAATTGTGGTAGAAGAAACTGCTATTTGACTAGTTGCTGGACTACCCATAAAGCTTGAAGAAGCTATTGTAGTTACTGTCGGAATGCTTGATCGAGAAACTGTGTTGCCAGAGCTAGCTTGAATTCCAGTCGTTCCAGTAGCGGTAGATCTGACGAAAGAAGGGCTAGTAGGCGTAGTCATTGTGGGACTTTCAGTGGTTGTAATTACAGTTCCAGTTGTCAATGTGGAAGAAGTATAGAGACTGGGTGTTCCTGAAGTAGAAGATCCAGTCGAAGAACTCGTAGAAGAGATGCTGCTAGGAGAGCTGGCTGTAGCTGATGAAGATGAACTGAAGCCAGTTGTCCCTCCCGTTTCAATTGAAGAACTCATTGTATTAGTTACACTACTTGAACTATCACTGGTTCCGGTCGACATTTTAGTGACTGGAGTACTTTCTGTCGATGTGGAAGAGGGTGATGCGTTGGATACAGTACTAGTAGATGGTCCTTGGGATGTGCTTTCACTGTTTGAACTTGTTGTCGATCCACTGGTTGTTGATGTGTCGAAAGTTGAGAAACTGGATTGACTGCTTAACTCTGTGCTAGATGAAAAAGTCGAAGAGGAAGATATTGCTGAGCTGCTTCCTGTAGTACTAGTGGAACTCGGTTCTATAGTGTAACTTGTAAAAGGTGAGGTACTACTGAGCGTAGAACCTACAACCGAAGGAATCGTCATTGTGCTCCCTCCAGTTGGTATAAAAGATGAGCTACCAGTGGACCCAGTGGTTGCAATTAGAGTGGAAGATCCTAAACTAGAAGAGCTAGCGGAGGTAGCTGTAGTACTGATGCTCGGATTACTGGATATTGACTCGGAGGTAACTGAATCAGTACTCGTCTGTGGAGATGCAGAACTACTACCCGGTGACATAGAAGAGCTCGGTTCATTTATACGAGTTGTTGATTGAGCCCAGGAAGTAGTATATTCCGTACTGAAGTCTATTACTGTGCTACCTATACTACTTAGAGGGGTAGAATCGGCAGTTATCTGACTGCTTGTACGAATTGTAGCGCTTGTACTTGATAAAATGGTTGTTGAAAAAAGACTAGCAGTTGTTGAACTGCTTCCCTGAGAGGGAATTGTTGTCATAGCACCACTTTCTGTGATTCTAGAACTACTAAATGTGCTCGAAGGAATTAATGAATAACTCGGAGAGGTTCTACTGACTGTAGAAGATTCTTGCACTATTGTACTTGATGATCCAATTGTACTCAATGAAGGGCTTGATGTGACTTCAGTAGTGGTCTGACTGCTTTCACTCATACGTGAAGAACTAGAAATCCCTGGAGTACTTGGTGGGGTTGTAGAACTTGATGTACCAAATGGTCCACTTGGCGATTCACTTCTTGTACT
Source organism: Oscheius sp. DF5120 (assembly GCA_932521415.1). Classification (NCBI taxonomy): domain Eukaryota; kingdom Metazoa; phylum Nematoda; class Chromadorea; order Rhabditida; family Rhabditidae; genus Oscheius; species Oscheius sp. DF5120. Next base: position 754,132 of record OW051465.1, on the reverse strand, counting down.
CCATTCAGCAGTAGAAGAATAAAAACTACTCATCTCTCCTGTATACCCAGTAGTACTTGTTCCCTCGGCAAATCCACGAGTAGTTTTGATTTTTGTGATTTCACTGGTATCACTCGTCATTGTATTCCCTCCAGAAGAAGTACTCATCCCACTTGAAAAAGTAGAACTTGTTACTCCTTCTTCTGTTGACCCACTCGTGGTCACAAAACTCGTCCCTCCTGCACTTCTCGTACTCATTGTACTACTCGCCGTATTTTGTTCAGTACTTCCCATAACTAACAAAATAACCCGTTAAAAATTTAAATAATTATAAAGTAGCCTACCTATAGAAGTAGTAGGGCCTTCGGTGCTGGAAGATATACTAGTTCCAGTATTCGTTATTGTCGACGGGCTTATAGAGCTGATTGTGCTTTCAGATTGACCTAAAAGATATCAATTTTCTTCGTTTTATAATCAAGTTTACTGGTAGTTGGAGATCCACTTGTACTGCTTTCAGAGCTTCCACTGGTTCCAGTGGTGGAAGGAACAGGAGAATAAGTTGTTACAGTACCTAAAAAAATATCCAAGATTCCTATTTTTTAATTAAAAATATACCAGTTCCTGTGCTTCCAGCTTCCGTAGAACCACCAGTACTAGATGGACTTCCAGGTGTTGAAGTAGAACTACTACTTTCAGTCAAGTAGGTACTTCCAGCACCCGTCATAGTTGATTCACTGGATCCTGTAGTAGGAGGAACTGTGCTGGTCGGTCCACTTGATGTACCTGTTGCTGTAGTAACTGTCACTGTAGTGCCTGTACTTCCACTGACTTCTAAACACTTTGTATTTCTCAATTCAATCAATATTTACCAGTTGTTGATGAGCTAGCAGTTGCAGTTTCAGTAGTTATACTCGTGGCAGTAGCGGTATTAGTAGATCCAGGATTTGATGTTGATGAACTTCCAGAGGTTTCAGTGCTAGTAGAACTGGTTCCTGATAGAGTGGTTGATGAGGTACCTAAAAAAATATCCAAGGTTCCTATTTTTTGGTTAAAAATATACCAGTTCCTGTGCTTCCAGCTTCCGTAGAAACAAGAGAGACCGTAGAACCAACTGTGCTGGTCGGTCCACTTGATGTACCTGTTGCTGTAGTAACTGTCACTGTAGTGCCTGTACTTCCACTGACTTCTAAACACTTTGTATTTCTCAATTCAATCAATATTTACCAGTTGTTGGGTTTCCAGTCCCTGTTTGCGTCGACGAAAGGGTTGTTGATGAGCTAGCAGTTGCAGTTTCAGTAGTTATACTCGTGGCAGTAGCGGTATTAGTAGATCCAGGATTTGATGTTGATGAACTTCCAGAAGTTTCAGTGGTCACTATCGTTCCCGAGCTAGCTGTTGACCCTCCAGTATTTCCGGTCGAAGTCATACCAGACATTGTACTTCCTCCAGTTGTACTAGATCCAGTGAAAATTGTTTCTAAAGTTATCAACTATTCTAACACATTAAAAACGACACTTACGAGCTGAACTGCTAATAGTAACTGTTCCAGTAGTTCCAGGAGATTTTGTACTGACTAAATACCAATTTGGTAATTAAATAACCAAAATTACCCGTTGATTCAACACTTGCAGTGACAGTGCTTCCAGTTGATCCCGAAAACGTAACTGATGTCGCTGTTGTTCTTAGCGTGCTGTCACTGGGGCTTGTTCCAGTATTAGTAGATTCTGTCGATGATCCAGTTACTGTAGTAGCTGTTCCTGTAGCACCTGGAGTAGTCGATAAAGCCGTTGCTGTACTGCCTAAACATCCATTTGTCATTTAAGTTCCAAAATTGATTTTCCACCTCCAGTGTTTGCAGTTGATCCTGTCGCTGTTGATTGATTAATTGTACTACCAGTAGTTCTAGTTCCTTGAGTGCTTATAATGCTTCCAGAAGTCGTGCCAGTGTTTTTAGTTGATGTACCAATTACTGTGGTAGAAGATATACTAGTTCCAGTATTCGTTATTGTCGACGGGCTTATAGAGCTGATTGTGCTTTCAGATTGACCTAAAAGATATCAATTTTCTTCGTTTTATAATCAAGTTTACTGGTAGTTGGAGGTCCACTTGTACTGCTTTCAGAGCTTCCACTGGTTCCAGTGGTGGAAGGAACAGGAGAATAAGTTGTTACAGTACCTAAAAAAATATCCAGGGTTCCTATTTTTTAAATAAAAATATACCAGTTCCTGTGCTTCCAGCTTCCGTAGAAACAAGAGAGACCGTAGAACCAACTGTGCTGGTCGGTCCACTTGATGTACCTGTTGCTGTAGTAACTGACACTGTAGTGCCCGTACTTCCACTGACTTCTAAACACTTTGTATTTCTCAATTCAATCAATATTTACCAGTTGTTGGGTGTCCAGTCCCTGTTTGCGTCGACGAAAGGGTTGTTGATGAGCTAGCAGTTGCAGTTTCAGTAGTTATACTCGTGGCAGTAGCGGTATTAGTAGATCCAGGATTTGATGTTGATGAACTTCCAGAGGTTTCAGTGCTAGTAGAACTGGTTCCTGATAGAGTGGTTGATGAGGTACCTAAAAAAATATCCAAGGTTCCTATTTTTTGGTTAAAAATATACCAGTTCCTGTGCTTCCAGCTTCCGTAGAAACAAGAGAGACCGTAGAACCAACTGTGCTGGTCGGTCCACTTGATGTACCTGTTGCTGTAGTAACTGTCACTGTAGTGCCTGTACTTCCACTGACTTCTAAACACTTTGTATTTCTCAATTCAATCAATATTTACCAGTTGTTGGGTTTCCAGTCCCTGTTTGCGTCGACGAAAGGGTTGTTGATGAGCTAGCAGTTGCAGTTTCAGTAGTTATACTCGTGGCAGTATTAGGAGTTCCAGTAGAGATTATGGTTGTTCCCATACTGATAGTGCCTGTAGAGCCACTTGAAGTTGTTGGATTGGCAGTTGATGAACTAATGGAAGTTTCTGTAGATCCTTCAGCTGTGGATTGACTGGTCACTGTACCTGGAAGAACAACGGGATTATAGAATTGCTTTCCGCGGAACATTTACGGAATTGCAAATATTTTTTTTCTTGCTATTTTCATTATTTTCTTTTGTTAAATTCAAATCCTATTAGCATTAAAAACATATTAAACTTTTTTTAAGATAACTAAAAGCAGAAATTGAATGAGTGGAATGAGAAAAATATATTAATATTTAGGTATACTACTAAAATTAATACCAGTTGAGCCTCCAGACAATACAGTAGTTCCTGTTGAGCTAATTTCTCCTGTCGTGGTTACAGGAGTCTTTGAAGCCCCTGTAGATGTGCTTCCTCCTGAAACTCAATTATCTCTTCAAATTCCCACCTGTAGAAGATTGCCCAGGAGTTATGGTTTCACTCGAAGTTGAAATATCACCTAAAACGTTGAAGATTTAATAAATTTGTAAATAAAGATACCAGTGGATTGGGATGGGCTAATAGAACTAGATGAGGGACTAGAACCGGTATTTAAAGAGCTAGACGAGGTGGATTGAGTAAAAGAAGTTGTAGAAATGCTCGACTGTGGAATGCTATTGGCTGTTGAGCCGCTAGAAGAAAAACTAGAGACTGATGTTTGGGTATTTCCTGTAGTGGCAGTTTTTGGGCTATTTGTGATATCTGTAACTGTTGAATGGCTAAGAGGCGAGCTAGTGATGATCGATTGGGTATAGTCACTCGTTGTAAGTGTTATACTGCTAGAAAACTCGCTGAAGGCGATAGTAATGGTTGATGGATTTTCAGTAGCGGTAGATCTGACGAAAGAAGGGCTAGTAGGCGTAGTCATTGTGGGACTTTCAGTGGTTGTAATTACAGTTCCAGTTGTCAATGTGGAAGAAGTATAGAGACTGGGTGTTCCTGAAGTAGAAGATCCAGTCGAAGAACTCGTAGAAGAGATGCTGCTAGGAGAGCTGGCTGTAGCTGATGAAGATGAACTGAAGCCAGTTGTCCCTCCCGTTTCAATTGAAGAACTCATTGTATTAGTTACACTACTTGAACTATCACTGGTTCCGGTCGACATTTTAGTGACTGGAGTACTTTCTGTCGATGTGGAAGAGGGTGATGCGTTGGATACAGTACTAGTAGATGGTCCTTGGGATGTGCTTTCACTGTTTGAACTTGTTGTCGATCCACTGGTTGTTGATGTGTCGAAAGTTGAGAAACTGGATTGACTGCTTAACTCTGTGCTAGATGAAAAAGTCGAAGAGGAAGATATTGCTGAGCTGCTTCCTGTAGTACTAGTGGAACTCGGTTCTATAGTGTAACTTGTAAAAGGTGAGGTACTACTGAGCGTAGAACCTACAACCGAAGGAATCGTCATTGTGCTCCCTCCAGTTGGTATAAAAGATGAGCTACCAGTGGACCCAGTGGTTGCAATTAGAGTGGAAGATCCTAAACTAGAAGAGCTAGCGGAGGTAGCTGTAGTACTGATGCTCGGATTACTGGATATTGACTCGGAGGTAACTGAATCAGTACTCGTCTGTGGAGATGCTGTTGGGTTGCTTGTTAGACCTGCTGATGATGTACTCAACGGAACTTCTTTAGTTGAAGAGATCCCTCCTAGTGTACTTTGCATTATTCCTGTAGATGATTGAAAAGTTGATCCAATTGTCTTCTCTCCGTCTGTAGACTCACTAACATAACTCGTTATCGTACTCCCTCCGGTACTAACCGTCCCACTCGGAGACACTGTACTAATCGAACTTATACCAGTACTACCAGAAACTAACAAAATTAACAGTTATAAAAAGGATTAAATGGACAGTTGAGCTGAATCGTATGGAATTTTGATATCGGTCGGTATTTTTTCCTTGTTATTTTTTGACATTGAGCATTTTTTCTTATTCTATCTAAAATCTACAGAAAAAAATAGATATCTATACCGATACTGAAATTCGATACTTATGAGCAACAGCCTACCTGTGGTACCAGGAGTGGTATTAATTGTAGGCGAAGTGTTTTGACCGGTAGTTGAGGATTGTTGGTTAATCATCGTTGAGCTTCCTCTTGAAGCAGTAGATACATGACTAGTTATAGTTGTTAAGACAGAAGTAGACCCTAAAAATTTTTTGGGTTACTTGTTCATCCCTTGCCTGGACTGCTCGCTGTGTTAGCTGTTGAAGCAATAACAGTTGAAGCTAGAGAAGATGTAGCTGTAGTTCCAGCTTTAGTCGTTATTGTTCCGGTACTTCCTATCAAAGTCGTAGAAATAGTGATTCCACCATTGCTTGTCGATTTCGTTGACTCTGTTATTGAAGTCATAGAGGAAGACGGTGTTGACCCAGTTGAAGGCTGAGAATTCGAGGTAGTAACTGTATTTGTCGATTCTGTAGATACAGTGGTCCCAGCACTGCTTCCAAGAGATGAAGGAGAAGATATTCCAATAGTTGTTATACTCGGTCTAGTTACAGCAGTCGTAGTCATTCCAGCTGTCAATGTAGATCCAGAAGTACTTCCACTGCCTAATGTAGAACTGCTTTCTACCATAGTAGTTGAAGCAATAGATGGACTGGAAGACGTCTCTGAAGTCATTGTTGGCCCTCCAGAGGTTATACTTACTTGTTGCAGAATGAGTGCTTGAGCTTACAGTTGATGTGATCGTTTTCGTGACAGTAAAAAGGGCAGAAGTAGAAAAAAGACCGGTATTTGTGGAATAGGTGGAAGGTATAGTAGAAGGACTTCCACTCATTGGATTGTTAGTTGAACTAGTTCCAATAGAAGTAATTGTTGAGATAGAAGAACTCGTTGGACTGCTAGTTAATTGTGTCTTTGTCGATCCAGTGCTTGGACTTCCTCCTTCTATAGTCGTCGGCAAACTTGAAACAGTGGTACCAGGTTTAGCAGTTGAAGACACAGTATTGGCGGCAATTGTAGAAATCATAGTTGTTATTTCTCCAGTGGTTCTAGTACCACCTGTAGTATGGGTAGCTGGATTAGCTTTGGCTGTTGTTTTATCATTTGAAGGAGAAGTATTAGTAGGAAGTGTTGTTGTGGTGGTGATAGGAGTAGTAGTAGTAGTAGTAGTAGTCGTCGTCGTCGTCGTCGACGTGCTGGTAGTATTAGCAATAGGAACCGGAGGGTCTGAAAATAAATATTACTTAACTTACGCAACTTACTTAAATCACCGGTTACAATTTGTGTTATATTGCCATCCACTCCTAGTGTCACTACACTTCGATTACTATTCCCCAAATTTTCACTAATTTGTTTATTATATGCACTGTTCATTTCCGTTTGATTCGCCGCTGTTGACACCACAAATACATCCTGGGTTGTCGAACTAATCAATTCCGCTACAGCCTTTGTAAACGCCATGTAGTCCGGATTAGCCATGCTAAAAATATATAGTAAATATTACAGTAATCCAGGGTAATGTCATTTTCCCTTATTTTCTTCTTTTTTTCCATGTACTAAACTAGAAAAAAAAGTGAAGTCAGTAATTAAAAACGACTTACTAATCAGGAGAAAATCCTTTACAAGGTACAAAATGAACCAGACTCTTCTGACCACTGATATCGTTATAGCTGTCCACAGCGCTAAATTTTTAATTTTTAATCACGGTTTTAATTTAAAACTCACGACATCTGGCTAAATCCTGTTTCAGAATTCCTCTGCAAGTTATTAATTGCTGTCTTGGCTGCATCTTGTGTCATAGTATCACTGGAAGCAGCTTGATCGGTATAGCGAATCAGCACATAACCAGTCGCCGGGTCGGGATCCATTCCATTTACTATACCCAAAGCTGTATTTTTAGTCTGCAAATTTATAAAATAAAAATATATTTTTAATATTTTAAAAAATAAACGCCTTACCGAATCAAAATCGCAGCTAGGTTGCATATTTGTATCTCTTTTGAATCTAGTGTCTGCTGAAGTGTCATCTTGTCCAATATAAATAGCCATGGAAATGATTTTAGTGGCTTGAACTGAGTTCGATTTACTGGAATCTAAATAAATAATTTTTTTGTAATATTCATGAAGGCTCTACTTTTTCCCGTATTCGTCAAAACCACAGTTAAGACAACAGCCGCCGTCACGACGAGAATTATCACAATGATAAAGGCGACGGTCATTGCCCTCGGCCATTTGACCTTCATCTTAATTATCCTAAAATTTAATTTGAAAAATTATGAAAACTATTTTAAAAAAGAAGAAGGCGATTACAAGCTTAGCAGCTTATCAGAGAAATGGTGAAAGATCACTATAGAGTTCCGGAGAAAGATGAATGGAATGTTTAATTGTTGCTTCAAAAAACGCAAAATTTTATTTTTTGCGTATTATTTAACGTTAGCAGTTGTAAAAGTTCGTTAATTTCCCATCTTGTGAACTTAAATTCATTTTTCTTCTCAAAATCCCCCCATATAATCTCTCTATCATCTTTCTTATTGATTTTTTCTTTAATACTTTTCTCGAATCTAAAGGCAGTTATCTTTGGCACCATCACCAAACGCGACACGGTTCTTGTCAAATAATTGTAATAAATGGTCGCAACGAAAGAAAGTACAAGGAAGGTGCTTTCTTGGCGCCACATGTCCAGCCAAATTTTTCACGTGATAAGCCATTCTACATCCATGAAGAAGAAGAGGATTTTGCAACATATGGAAGGATGTACGCGTTTATAGCAAGCACACAATCAGAAGCAATAAAGAGATGAGCTAGAAGTTAAAAAAAAATAAAAAAATAAAAGAATGGATTAAAATCTGGAGTAACGATGCTTTTATGTAACAATAGGTAGACGCTCTAAAAGTGCAAACAATATCACGCAATTGGAATAGCTTACTGTTGTTGCATACAAAAACATTCCAGTCGTAAACTGTCTAATTGTACCATAAACCACCCATTCTTTTTAGTAGCTCCTACGATAAGAAAACCCGTGAAAATGAATAAATAATACAGCCAAACTAATATAGTAGTCTTTCCTAATGAAAGTATCAGTATTAAAGTCAGTGCAAATGGTTGTATATGGTGATGCCTGATAAGGAAAATGCGAGTCCCCCAGCCAGGATCAACCAGGCTCTGATTCACCTTTTGAGCTTATCACACCCTAGCTGAATGCAACTTTGAGTCATGGAAAAGGTTAGGGCGTGGCAGGAATTGGGATTTTTTCAGTTATTAAGATTATCTTTTAGAAAAATGACTAAAATGTTCTCAGGGCGTTAGTTTTCCTTATCACCAACTATCTTAAGGAATCGAAATTAAAATTTTTTGTTTGGAAGAGACCCGACTGGGGTTTCTTTGTAAAACAATATTTTTTGACTAAAAATGTCTAGTTGTCAATTGCATTCAAACGACAATTTCAGATCAAAGCAAAAAGAAAAATGCAGGTGAGGCAGTTTTGCAAACATCTAACTGCATTTTATTGCAGTCGTGAAATATCGACACAGAGGAGTTTTTTTCCGTTCGTAAATGATAGGAGGGCGTTCACCAGAAAAAAAACGAGTACCGTCGATGTCTTTTTCTAACTTTGAATCGACGTGTAGATGCTATTAAAGGCTCCAAATGACTCAACTACCGTATTTTTCTTTAAAAAGTTAAGCTAGGCAAATAACCCGGAAAACCACACCCATCTCTGACGACATATGAACAGCTGATAATTTTATAGTAACTTTATGATAGTAGCAATTGTATGCTGCAAACCTTATCAGGAAAAGTTTACGATGTCTTTCTCCATTTTAAAGAAGTTAGGTTAAGTAAAATTAACAAAAAATTAATCAAAGTAATAATATTTCTAGTTTATAATTAAGCGATTCGCTCTGTTGATACCTGGTCATTTAAATCATATAAATCACAAACTCAACATTTTTACTTCCGTTTTTTTCCAAAAAGGGTGTGGCACTGATATTTTCTGTTGTCTCTGCCTTATCTTCCCTCCCTTTTTGTGACGTAATTTAGCGAATTCTTTATTATCATAAGTCGTTCAGTGTCTCGGGCACTGCTTCTGTCGATTTTAAAGCGCATCCAGCTGCTTTTTGTCCCAATTTCAGAGCTGATTCTAACGAAAAACCATGAAGGAGACCGGCAATGATACCAGAATTCAGACTAAATTTTTTATATTTCCAAAAAGGGGATAAAACTCTACCAATCTCCAGCTCCTGAGGCAGAAACTATTGTTTGCGGATCCACGGGAGGGGAATAAATGGTTGATAAATAAGTTGATCCATTTAATCTATAAGAAAGTACTATCATGTTATCTATAGACCGTAGACTATCAAAAGGAGGCATTTTTACAATGGCCCTGTAGGGGATCGGGTGGGTATTGAGGGGAAAAGACAATAAATCTTTGTGCAACTATTATCCTACCTTTTGAAAACTACTGTTCCCCTTTCCGCCATGGAAACCAATAACATTTCCAGATTTCCCAACAACTTTGGATGTCTTTGAATAAATTCTTCTATTCTTCCTGGTTTTTCTAGTGCTTCATCTGAAACAATCCACTTAATCATTTTAATTTATTGATCTTTCTACCTGGTACTTGAACTCCTAACCTCGTTGCCATCACTTTGAATTCATTAATGTTTGGACTTATATAGTGAACAGCTGGAAATTTACCGGAGTCGATGATTTTACAAGCTTTATGGTAGTCTGTTGGGTCAAACCAGACTAGAATAATTTAACTTGGATTGAAAAATGAAAAAAAAAAAACTACCTGGAATTCCATATTTTTCGGCCAATTCTATGGCTTTTTTAATAGTTTGGATGGGAATATTTCCATCTAATACTAAAAATTTGGATTCTTTGAAAACATCTTCATGCTGGAAAATCTATAAGAAAATTTTAATTTCAAAAGAGCGCAGTCAACCATTTTCGAAGAGATTTCATCGACTATTCTGCCTATCGAACTTACACCAAACCAAATATCGCCTTTTACATTGATGGAACAGTAAGAAGCTGTAGGAATGTTGTCGATTTTAGTGATCCGAGAGAGGTCCTGAGCGATTTTTCATGAAAAAAGGATGAGAAAATACCATATGGCTGCATCTATCAAAGAAATATTTTGCATGAGAATCGTTTCCAACGGCAGAGATTAAAGTAGCATCAATTCCAAGTCTATAGTAACAAATTTGAATCAAACAAATAATTTCTTCGACTCCTATACATAAAGATAATAAATACATTATTGCTATAGTGTAAATTTATTACCACGTTTTACCGTTAAGGTACAAAAATGTGTACATTTGTTTTTTTCTAAATTGTCATTTTTTCCAAGCCTGGTGTGAAATAGGAAAAAAAATCAATTTAAAGGAACAGTCTCACGATTTTAAATTTTGAGGAAATGGAGAAAAGTGACACCCGTTGTGCAAACATAAGCTCTATACAAGCAGACTTTTTTTTGTTTTTCTATTGTTTCTGGTTTTTTTGTATTTTGCATCTTTCTAAATAGAAAAGAAAATTTAACCAAATATAAAAATCTACATCACCATTACCGTATTTCCGCTGTTACGTACCCCCCATTCAAAGACATAAGACTTTAAAGAAACTTAATAAGAAAAAAGTAATATAATTATCCCATAGAAAAATACCTGCTCAGGGCATCAGCATGATTTCTTCCGACTCCTCCACATCTCTGCAGGGTGACTCCCTCATACGATCCGCCATCTTTCTGTGAGAGTTAATATTTGTCGACAGAATTAATCATTCTCCCCCTCTTTTCCTTCCTTCACGCATTGTTTTTTGCTGTTTCTCAATGCACAGTTATAAGATATGGCTCTATTCTGTTAATTTATTTCTACTTGTTTTGGAAATTTTTCTATTGGTTATTGCCATCAAATTCTTCACCGATCCATGGATAGAAGTTTTCCCCATCAGTGAGCAAGATATAATTCCTCAAATTTATGCAGCGCTTATGGGGTTTCAGGTAAGAAGAAATAAATTTTTAAAAAAGCTATAAATTTTTTGGCATGATATAAATTTATTGCATAAAATATGGACCATTACGGTTTTCTTCGAAAAATATCATTTTTCGCAGATAACTGCCTGTATCTGTGGCCTGGTTGGCACCTATACTACCCGAATTCCTATTCTCAAAATTTTTTGGATTCTAATGATTAGTCTGGTGATTATTGACGTTTGTATGATCAACCCAATGGCCAATTGGATGAGCACCGTTCATAAAGATTTTTCATTGGAAAAAATTGCTTTGGATAAGGAGGTAAATTGCTCTGTTTGGAAGGACATAACTAGAAAAATTAATTGCTGTCCTCCTACGAAAATTGCTGGTAAATGTAGAAATATTGGTATGTATTTTTTATTGTTGAACAAAAAAATATATAACATTTTGTAGGGTACTACTTGCCTCGATGCTCTAGTTCTGTAATTTCCTGCACCCGTCCCCTGCTTCAATGGCTTCATATGAGAGCAGATCATGCCGCATTAACCATTTACTTCCTCCTTTTGCCCTTGAAATGTCTTGTCGTCTTTGTACTGAGGGAGGATATCAGAAGAATCTTCTTTATACAAGAAGTATCAGGGTAATTTGACCCATAAAATGGAAAACAATTAATATTTTTTAGCGACTACGATGAGGCAGAAGATGAATATACACCAACTTATAAGGAATTTAAAGAAGTTTCCCCTTTGAAAGAGGTGAAATCAGTCCCACAGAGGTTATATGGAGCATAATAAAAGGAATAGATTTGGTACAAGTAAAATTGTTTTCTACCAGAAAAGTTTCTTATTCTTATTTTTGAGCATTCTAATTGATATCATTTTTAAATTCTAAATTGCTTCAATGAGAACATTATTTAAACAGTGAAATGATTCAATTTGAGAAACCATCTCAACCTCATCAAAATCATCAAGTGACACACTATGAGGCCCTCTCGTAAATTTTGTTAGCTCACCTGAACTTCTTGGTGCGTAATCGCTTCTAGATCTACTATAACTGCACCAATAACAGTCTAAAGCAATAATTTATTGCTATTTTCACTTTATTTTTCATACCACTTTAGATTTCTTCACCTTCTCTGTACCAGCTATATGCTTTTGAGATCGAATGGGAGCTTTTTCAGTGTTTTCACTTCCGTTTACAGCTAGTATTTTGGCCAGTTGAGCACCAATTTTGGCATTATTTTTCAACAGAGCAATGTCTAAAGAAAAATTCTCAAAAAATATTGAATGCTTACTAGTCTTCATAGATGCTCCTTTTGTCAGCTCATTGACAGTTTTTAGAATAAACGGAGTCACTTTTTGAGCTTTTATTCCTTTCAAGCTAAAAAAAAATATTTATTTTTTACTCTTTCTCTGCTGAATTTTCGAACACAATAATTTCTTTAAAAAGATCTAATATCTTCTGAAAATTTAACAGGAAATTATTAAAAAACATTTTTAACCAATTTGTGATATTTACCTAAAAAGTCCTATGGTCTGACACAAATATTACGCCTTTTTTATGTCGTAAAATGACGAGCTATATTATTTCATACCTAGCCTGTTTTAACGCCACCTGAATAGCATCCTCTATCAATTTTCCATCTCCTTCAAATTCTTTAGGTATAGGACAGGCTAGAAGAGTTCCAGCCGAGAGGTTTAGTTCTTTCGAAAGTTCTAAAAATAGCCATCCTAATACAAATATATGCCACCAATAATGCTCGCTACTTCATTGAGGTCCATAGTATTTAATTGTCCTTTACATCCAGAAGATTGGGTAAAAAACCCAGGAAACTCATTATATTGTCCATAGACGATATTATTAACTGAATGGGTTTCCTAAAAAAAGAAAAATACAGATGAAAAAATGAAAGCTCACCAAAAATTCCACCGTTTTTGGAATATCTAATATAGACTTGACACCAGCACAAACTACAGCTACAGGCGTTCTAGCCAACTCTATGAGGTCAGCTGAGATATCAAAGGCTAAAAAATTCAGAAAATAATATGGTGAGTAAGACAATTAGGTTACAATTGAATATACAGCCTCATTTTGTGGTATCCGACGTTTTTATTGTAATGCTGCCAAAAAACCAATTTTAGAAAAACAGTTTTATAACTAGTCACATTCCAAATGAACGATTTGAATCTGGAATGTTTCTTTTTTCTCAGCAAAATGCAAATATACCATTTTCAGTTTAATACTGGTTTTTGTAAACAAATTATTTAAAGTCTTAATTCTTAACATCAAAATTTACGAAAAGTCTTTTCTTTTTTTACCTAAAACTAAAAAAATAAAGCATTGCTGTTCAAAAATAACTTGTTGAAATAGTGTTGTACTATTAACGGCTTACTTTTATCGGCTCCTCTATGCACCCCACCAATTCCACCTGTAGCAAAGACCCGTATTCCTGCGAGGTTAGCTAGATACATGGTAGCGGCCACGGTTGTGCCACCGATGACTTTCTAAAAAAACTGATTTTTTAATTCAAATTGTGGCTTTTTCAGGTATACAAATTTCACCAAATGATCAGTACCTTATTCAAAGCATAGGGTATGTCCCTCCTTGAAACTTTGATTGAATCCATTGTATCGGCTACTTCCAACAATTGGGAATCCGTCAACCCAACGTGAATATTTCCATTTAACAAAGCGATAGTGGCCGGTTCACAATTTTCCTTCCTAACCTCATTTTCTAGAGCTTTTGCTGTCCTAAAATATCCCAGAAAATAATAAGAAAATAAGTAACACTACTCTAAATTTTGAGGATATGGCAGCCCATGAGTTATAACGGTACTTTCTAAAGCAACAACACCTTTCTTCTCGGTTAATGCTGCTTTTACTCGATCAGATATGATCAGACGTGCGGAACGAAGCATAGAAACGACTGAAAAATCAATGAAGACGAATGATAAGCGGCGGGTTATGGAGACGCGAAACATTCGTGATTATATTGCGAAGCAATTAGAACAGGAATCAGAATAATGTTGCACACCAGACACCAAAAGACTGAAACGTCTTTAATAACAGTTAGACAATTCAGTTTTGCCTAAACTGACTAACTGTTGTTCAGCAAAATAAAATGAGGTAAAAACAAATTTTTTTCCTTCTTATCGTTTTATTCAATGCAAATCATCCTGGAAAAAAGCAATTCCGTATTAATTAAATGATGGTCGAGACTCTGAAGTCCTAGTAAAACTAACTGATGGGATAATCTTATTTATACAAAAGACATTCCTTTTTACCCATTCTCTATAAGGTCGAAGAAAATATAACGTTCCCATTGGTGCAAGCACTGGAACCAAACCTAAAACTTGTTTTTTTAATTGTAATTTAGGATATTTACCAGTTATAATAAAGACAGAAATTTCTAGAAATGGATGATTATAGATTTGAAAGACTCCCAGAGCATAGACGCTTCCCGCTATCATTACTAAAATTGGAAGAAATGCTTGGTAGGTGAGGGCATAAAGCAGAGCTTTATGCATTCTTCTCGTCCTTTCAGTCATTGTATGCTGCTTTCGAAGAATCGTTATGGTCTTCAAACGGAAAAAGATGATCACGGCGTAGATAGGATAGACGGAGAGACAGAGATGTAGGGAGACAAGTAGAATCTTCCATTCGAGGATGTTAATACTGCCAAAGAGAAATGAGGGTGTGAAATCATAATCAGGAAAACGGGAATGGAGGATGGCAGAAAGATTGAAAGGCTCATCGAAAGAGAGATCGAAGAGGATCTGAAAAGTTGAAAGGGGGTTTTTGTGCAACAACTGTTTACAATTGTAATATCTAACTGTTATTGTACTAATGAGAACAGCAACTTTTTTTTTTGTCCTTGTATTTTGTCGTTTCATATTTTCTATCCAAAACTTACCAATTGGGTCAAGGAAGGCAAGTAAAAAAGGCATATAATACAGATCAGCTGCTTTCTTGACGTCGTAACCTTCCTCAGTGTGACATACCGATAGACAAAACTAATCATCAGACTGTAGAGTGCATGAGTATAACAGTGTACCGTGATCGTATGTCTGAAACATTACAACTTTTATCAAAATTATCAGGATACAATATCCCGCAGAATTTGACATTTATCAGTTTGCAAGGTCCACTCGGAATGAATATAAGGGTTCTATCAACCTGAATAATTCTAAAAAATCAATTGGTATCCCATCAAAAGGGAAAACCATACCTTGCTTGGACTAATAGTGAAGTCAGACAAGCAATTAAATCACAAATTCCGCAATTTACTATTAAAACGGAGTAAGTTTTGATGTTAGTTATGGAAAAAGACACGGAGAGGTAAATAGTCAAGCTGTTGGCAATGATACCAATGATATTGGTGATAGAATGGAGATTAATAGCAACAATTTCTATAACAGTAGCGGACATATTAAGCCTAAAATTGGAGTGTTAGTGATTGAATTATAGATTGAGAAATGGAACAAGGATTGATCTTTTCAAGTACATCTATGAAAATTATTTTAAAAAAATAATCTGAATGAACTTGGAAACATGCAATCTATTCCTGGTTTCCACATAAAGCCTCAATTCTATTTAGCAAATTAACATTGAAAACGATGACTGCTTCAGCTAAACTTTCATCACGCTTTAATAATTTCTTGATTATTCAGCTGTCTGAAATATGTGAATATATTATCTATCAATAAGTAAGACAGACAAAGAACAGGGTTAAAATGTTTTATAGTAAAAGCTAGATACATGAATTTTAAGGATAACAGTATAATAAGATGGGTAGTTAGACAGATATAACTTATAACAACTAGTGACTATTGGATATTCCAGTCGTAAACCATTGTTTCATGTATTACTATCAAAAGTAATTTGATCAGTCCTTTCGATTTCTATTAGACATCTAACGTTCGTCATGAACGCGGTTTTTGCTAAGAATAATTAAACAAAAAACATGTGCTTTTTGTATTAAATCATTTTTCAGCCCCGTATGAATCATTTAATCAAATATCCTATAAATGGACAAACAATTATTCAGATGATATGGGTTCTCCCAAAAGTTTATTATAATATTGGATGCCAGAAGTGATAACTTTCTTCTAAAAAGTTTTAAAGAAGAAGAAATTTCTTATGATTTTCATTAGGTGATAGAGCACATCATCAGAAAATATCAGAAAAAGACAAGGTAAATCTCTAAGTATAGTGTCTGTACAATAATAACTTGATATATGTTGTAATAGGTTTAAAGGAAAGCACCCTATTATTATATTTTTATACACATCAACACCGTATCAGCTGTTGCACTTCCTCTCTGTTGACTATTTGGACCACCACCATTGTCCTTTATGACCCTGGAATACCGTCATTCACCCTCGTTTTCTCGTAAAATCCTTGCTCTTTGCATTTTTCTTTAGCTTTCTGTTGGTTTATGGCTTCTTTAAATCGATTCTGGCGGTCGTCGATCAGTTGAACTTTCCCCCGGAATTCTGGCAGGCTGAATGGCGAATGGGTCAAGCATTGGAAAAATATCAGAAGCAACTAAGATTTATTGACGAATGGAATATTATCAAAAGGGAAGAGGATTTCTACTTATTAGCCGGCTTGATTACATTGAAGCAGTCATTATGAATCAGCCACTCTCCGTCGACTTTCTTCCAAACTTGGAGATAAGCACCGGATTCGATTCCTTTAGTGCCGTCGAGATGATAGCTTCCTCTTTCGAATGCCCAGTCACCACTTCCATTAACCTCCTCGGTTATGATCTGCAATCCAATTTGGTTTGCTATCACAAATACTTCCTTACTTGAGCAGTTTGTACTCCATCAGCCATATCCGATTTGAAATACTCTTCAATTCCGGCGCGTCCCTTCACCGGAGCCCGTCCATTGGGCATGAAATAGCCGTCAGGATCATAGACGAGACTAGCACCAGCTGGATCGCCGGCGTTGAATGCCTTCATGAAGTCCTGTTGACGTGATTTGATTTCTTGAAAAAGAGCTGGAAGTATAGACGTTTTGTCTGGCAAAGACAGATTTGACATAAATAGGAAGGAATGGAAAGGAGATCTATGGGGGAATATGGAGTTTGGGCAACAACAGTTTAAGGCAACCAACTGTTGTTTCACAAGCATCAAACAACAAAAAAAACTAAATAATGTTTCACAAAAAGACATTTAATGTAGTTGTACCATTTCCTCCCACATTCTTCATTTTCAATGTTTCAAAATAATACAGTACTCCCATAATCTCCAAAACAAACCATTATTAACTCCCGCTAGTTGACTATTTTTCAGAGGAATGTGACGAAAGTAGTTTGTCATGACGAGGGAGAGAAGAGCCACTGCCACTTACCGCTCATTCCTGCCGTTGACAGCTCCTGCCGCAATTTCTATACCCGCCCTCTACAGCCCTTCTTATATATTCTTATGGCTAATAGCTTCCGCCGGAGGTATCGCAATCCCGGGTAATCGTTGGAGAGAGCATTTTCCGCTGTGTGCACACAAACTTTTTACGTGTTTGTGGAATTTCTACAAATGATAGTGGAGGAAAATAAAAATGGGAGGAGGGGTTTAATAGCTGAATGAGGAGTATAAGAGGAGCGTAGAGAAGAATGATAGAAATCATTGGTGACATGAAAGCTTTCGTCCTTTCCGCTGCTGTGATCGTCGCTGTCGTTTTTGCCTGCTCACCGGATGGTAAGTAAACTGTCTAATTTTAGTTAGACAACATTAAACGAATATCTAGTTGCTGTTATTGAGTACAAAGATATTCCAATCGTTTCGAGTTGCATTTCTTATAAATATAATTTTAGCTACTCCACCACGGACTTCTGCAGTCTTCTCGGTAAATGTTCTAGTACCTTTAAACTGGTCATATCCGGATAGTACTAACAGTAGAGCTAAAAGAGACGTTTCATCATCATCATCTACAACAGCGTCAGCAACATTGATGACATCAACAGTTGGATCTGTTCAGTCTGAAAAAGGACAAGTCAATAGTATCGCAGAGGCCAGTACTAATATTGATTCTGATGTGAGAGCCAGTGTAAGTTAGGGCAAAAAGTAGTAGTTAAAATTTATTTTCAGATTGAAGAAACTTTAAAACAGTTCAATATCGGTACCAAGATTACCATTACTATTAATACCTTCCCCACTGTAGCTACAAGAGGGCCAAAGGTATCGTCTTGTACTACTGGAACTGGCTGGATCCTCTACAAGGGATCGGTCTACTATCAGTGCAATGGAACAGATAGGCAAACAGCCAATGCTCCGGGGAAGATCACTTTAAAATCCGCTACGGTAAGGAATAAATGGAAGATACAGGAATTTTTGAAGGCCTATTCGGAGAACCAGTGGAAGGCAATCGCTGTCAAGGTGCAAGATAAACTGGCTCAAAAGAAAGTCGTCTTTCAAGACAATCTCGCCGTCACATTTGCTTAAAAAGGTTGACATTTTTCAGTGATAATATGGTAATACTCGCATTTGATATTTTAACGTTTAATAAATAAACCTTTCACTTGTAATCTGCCTTAATGTTATTTTGCTAAACCACAATTGGAATGTTTTTGCGAATAATAACAGTTAGACATCCAAATTATTTCGTTGCCAGACAAAAGTTGTTTCATAAAAAAATAAAACACAACACAGTAGTAATAAAATATATTTCCCTTGCCTATTTATTTTTCACATTTAACTTGAGAGCGAAGATTCTTCTGCCCTTTCAGAGCCTGAATCCTGTTTCTTCTGATAGCTTCTTCATCAATAAAGATTTTCGTGTCCATCTCTCTGCGAACCGCTATCTCATCGAGTCGTCCGCCGTTCTTTCTCCTTACTTCATCCGCCGCAATCATCTGCACTTGCATTTGTCCGCAGCTAGTATCGCATCGAAGATGAAGCATCTGTCCGGCTGGCTGATCAAAATACTGATCAATGATGGTGAAGGCTGTATTCTTATACTCCTGACTCAGCAATTCTTTCTTTATTCTTAACGTCTCGATGAATTTGGTCTGATTCAAGACGATTTCTTCCATCTCTTTGCATGTTAACAGCAGCGGTTGCAGTAGCTCCGGTCCCGTTGCAATGGCCTCTTCCATCACTCTCTTCTTATAGTACTTGATTACGGGTTCTTGTTTTCGAGCAACTTGATTGCGGTTGATAGGTTCGTGAAGAGACTTATACGACATCGTTCCAGAGCTATTACTATAATTCGAGAGGATATCAGGCTCGAAGTCAATCGTCACATCGTTCTCCTTTACCAATTGCACACGTAATTCACGCGGCATCGAAAGTTTTCGGCGAGAGATCGAAGGATATATGACATAATGACAATTAAAACGTGTCAAAAGAGATAACTCCGTCGAAAATTGTTGGAATTGTAAAGCTGTTTGAAAAATTTAATATATTTAGAAGCGTCTTAAGTTAAAGCCCTAGGACGCATATTTCCTTGGTGATACAACCACCGAAAAATCTCTTGCTCGAGGCGACCGATCTTTGTTTGATCTCTTTTTTTCTTCATATTTATCAATAATCGTCTTTTGAACTGTTTTGTCTTCCCTATATAAATCAATACCGAAGAATTAGAATTCAACATCTAAAGTTTCTACATAAAACATAAATCCCATCGTTCAATAAATCCCTTTTTCCAGCTATCTGGAGGAAAAGAATCCTCTTTTTTTATGATCTCCGTCCCACCTTTCTCGATCTTCGTATAGCTATGCATCGGTCTTCTCGAACAACATTGCTCCTAGCAACGACCTAAACCAAGGTCTTTTCCTTTTAAAATGAACAGCTACGAACTTCTCTACCTACTTTTGTTTTTAGAATGGCTTCCAAGCTCCACAGGTAATCCATTGTTATCATTTTTCAAAGGCTTTCTTTAGAATCCTGCGGTGAAATGGAATTTTCTTGCTCATCCTCTCGCTGTATACCCGTTTCCTGGCTATGTGACGGAAAGACCGACTGTGAAGACGGGATAGATGAACATCATCGCCACTGTCACAATAACCATAGACGTAAATTTTATGTCAAGAATAAAACATTGTGTCCTTTAGGAAATTCCAGCTGTATGGGAAATGAAATAGAGTGTCTTTATGGCGGTTCCTGGAGATGTATTCAACATCAATGGCTCTGTGACGGTCATCTAGTGAGTATTTTTTATATCAAACCAGCTTTTTATTAGAAATTTATTTTATTACTATTTTCTAGATATTTAATCTTTTTGCAGGTAGATAAAAATTTTAATAAACAATATTTTAATGATATAAACATATGGAAATTCTTTTTTGCTAGAATTTTTTAATCTAATAAATGTGTTTAGGATTGCGACGACAGAAGTGATGAAGAAAATTGTGGAGAGACGATAGTTAGCCAATTTTCAATATGTGGATTAGCAGAAGCTCCGTGAGTTTTCTCCATTTGAAAACTGAATAATTTAGCTGTGCCTCCGGCGGTTGTATTCCAAAAAATCTTCTTTGTGACGGAATAGCAGACTGTATGGATGGTTCAGATGAACGTTGCCTAGAAGAAGGATCTTCAACACTTCCTACCTTATTTTCTGGAGCTACAACTGGGGGAAATATCATTGAATCTCTTGGAAGCATATCAGAATTTGGAAGTTTAAAGCCTCTACTTCCATCAGAGGGGATTACTCCTTTAACCACGGCTGAAAGCCCAATAAACTCTGTGGTCACAGAGAATCCAAAAACAAGCCAAGCAATTGAAGGCGATAGTATCGGTGAGTTGGTGCCGAATTATGTCACCTTCCCATCGACTATAGAAGACCTACCGAAGGAAACAGTCTTTCCAATGATTATTGGAACGGAAGAAGAGAGCAGCACGTCGATAGTGATGCTAGAAAATGTGGCAACAGAGGAAAATAATCTAGTAATAAGTGAAGTGCCTACTATAACACCTCTGAAGATTACCACAGAAATATTTGAGCCTCTTGAAAGCATTACTGAAAGTACTACAGAGGCAACAACTGAGAAATTTACTTCGACGGTGGAAGACAATTCTCGAACTATTGGTGAGACAATAACAGAGATCACCACGGAAAAAACTAATGAATCATCAAAAACGGATTCTGATGTGAATTTTGCTGGCTCTAACAGCCCTTTTGGACAACAAACTGTTCAAGAAGAATATGTAGTGACGTCTACAGAGGCTTTACCGATGAATGAAAGCGCTCCTTTCAAAGTGCTTTCTGAAACAATAGGGGCGACAGAAGAACCACCCGGAGTTATAGAGGTTGTAAGACCAATAGGAGCTTCAGAAAAGCCTATTGAAACTGAAAAACAGCCCACAGAGACTTTAAAAATTGCCGAAACGGTCATAGAACCTTCAGAAACTCTTCCAAGTAATATTGAAAAACTACAAAATCCTTTTGACTCCACTTCTTCTACTCCATCAGATCCAAAAATTTCAGAGCGAGAACCCGTGAAAGCCTTCATTCTCCCCCTTCCACCCTGGCTTCGAAAACAAATTCAAAGTCCTAACCCAGCCAGTCCTACCATCATTCTCCCTGTACCCTATTCTGTCGCCACACTGCCACCCGATTTAGTTTCTACCCGTAGAGTTCATCGAACTAACGTAGCTTTTCCTCCAACTCTTTCACCTGAACAAAGATTGGAATATACCTTATCTCCAGTGAATGCAACAGTTCAAAATGGAATCCAAGCTTTTCTCTACAAGTTCTTTCATCCGCAGAAGGTGGATGTATCACAGTTAGAACCAGTGAAGATGAAAAAAATGGAGCCAATTGTTCCGGTGAATATGAATGAGACAGTGGTCAAGGAGATGAATACTACGGAAACGCTATGATTTGTACATATATGCATTATTGAATTTTTTTATAACATGAAACAACACGAAATGCTATTATACCAATAACCAGTTAAACGTTCTGGCTAATAAATCCCCGCAATCAGACGGCTCATTGATCTCTTTATTTAAATTTGCTAGGAATGTCTTCACTTTCTCCTCTCCTCTCATCGCAAACCCGTCTTTCCCCTTGCTATGTCTTATCATCCGGAAGGAACGGTCCGATACGCCCACAACGGCTCCACAATCTGATTATCCGACGCCATTTCGCTTAATTATAAACGTCTTATCTTCGTGTCGACATCTCAAAATCATTCATAGAGAGATAAAATTGAGCTCTTCGAGCCGCGATTTGTGGTGCTACTAAATTAGCAACACATGTGTGGAGAGAGTATATAGAGTTTACTAACAAGCCGAGTGACTAGACGCAGGTGGCACACTTCGAGGTGAAAAATTGCAGAACAACAGACAACTAGACGAGGGTTTTTACTCTGCGGTGTTCTCTTTGATCTGAAGAGAATATTTTTTCTTTAATTCTTAATAATTGTTACATGGTGATTACAGTCAAAAAGTTTATGACTTAAATGTCTTTGTATAAACTAATAACACTTCAGTCGTTTCATGTTGTGTTGTATTTCCTTGTAAATTCCATTGCCGTAGCGTATTAAAAAGCTCTTCGTATTTCTTTTTCATCCCCGCGATGATGAGATGGCACTTGATCGTACCATATGCAGCTGCGAGGCACAGCTGCATTCACATCATCGTAAAAGAAGATGGTTATTCAAGCAGATGGTTTTGCGTTGAAGCACAAATTTTTGACCGATTAATCAATCTATTTGCTCAATTGGATAACCAGACCCCGTGTGAGCGAGTGGGTGGTAAAATTGAACGATCGGTTTTATGACCTCTCGTGCTATGCTGTGATGTTCTATAGAACTTAATTTTTTTCAATTCCCGGAACTCATAATTTTTATCTTCTTTTGATCCGTATCAGTTTTGAGTGTCCATCTGTCGCCTTTTTCTCTCTTGCGACTAGCCCGTGGTGGCTGGCGGTCAGTCGAACGGAAAATCGATAGCCAGAGCGCAGAGTGTGGTCGCCGCCGTCTGCGTCACTCTCTCGGAGAGAGAGGACCGGCTGTGTTCGACCCCTCACTTGCCAGCCGTAGCCCGTCCCCCATCAACTCATCTGACTAATCCACCCCTCTCCGTTGTTAGTACACTATCCACAAAACTACACAATTAGGTTCTCTGATCACCTATCTACCGGTTTTTAAATAGGTCATCAACCATATAACACTTTGCCTTCTTTTCTTCAGTTTTCTTAGTAGTAAAAATCGAGAAAGGATGAAAATGTTCGTATTCCAGGTAGTGTTTGGTAAAAAAAAGCCGTATAATTTTTTTTCTCTCCTAGCTGTGTAATCCAGTTGAATGAATATTTGGGAAAAAAAGTTAGTCATTGCTAGACAGAAAGTTGCACACGAAACATTCCAGTCTTTTGATATTGTTTACACGATAACTGTTAGATATTTGTGTCTAAAATATCTAACAAAGACTGTCCAGTCGTTTAACAATGTGTTGTGCAAAACATCCTCCGACCAGCTGGTTAATTAGACTTCAGGTTAATTCATGCGGTCACGGTCATCCATCTCTCTACTATTTCGATTCTTTTTCTAGTAATCTCCCATCCATTTGCTCCATTTGAAATGATCACATGAATAAGGACATTCTTCTATTTCTCGAGAAGGAGAGCAAGGTCAACTGGTTTATTTAGCTTGTTGATTATTTTATTTTTATACTTGTAAGACGTTAATTCCTTAAGATATGTTGCGCTTGATTAGTTGAGTACATGTGGTCTTTTGCGGCATAGGTCAATAGGATAAATACTGAGTGCAACAGAGCAATATTTTACGACTAGAATGTTTAACGGTCCGCCCACAAAGACTAGTCTAATTTTTTTTCATCCATTTAAGCCAAATTTTTTGATACAAGTATACAGAAAACACAAAATTCTAAAAATCAATATCGTATGTCCACTGATGGCTACTCTCCGAATCGATTTTTCTGACCTTTAAATTCCTTTACCGCCTTCTTCCTAGTCGCGAACTAATGGCGAAACACAGCTCCCAGCTGGCTATCACTTTTTCCACCTTATCTACATTCAGTCGTCCTCTGACCACTCATTCGTCTCTCTTTTCTATGTCGACTGTAACACTCTCCTGACTCATTGTTTGCTGTGGTTTAATTCTCTTAGTGTATCCTTTCTCTATACGGATTTTTTCCCTTCCTTGTTTTTTTCACTGTTTCGTAAACTAAGATCTACAACAGTTGTTTAAAATTCAAAATTTGGCGATTTATATTTACCCATCGTATTTCTCCTTCTATCTTCTCTCAGGGCTCTTAGTTGTGTCCACAGCACAGCTCTCGCGCTCTCTGTGTCTCCTAATGCGGGTCTTACAGAGTTTTTCAGGGATTTTGTCACGGTTCGGAGGGCTATTCTTGGATAGTGAATAAGAGGAGGGAACAGAGTCCGAAAAGGGATGAGATAATCCAACAGCCCTGAGAAATTTTGTGACACTACACAGATGCACAAACTACCTTTTAAATCAACATAGTAGATCTATCGGAAATAACGTCCTTTTTTCCCATTCCTTTTTCTCTCTCAATATCTCTCTCCTCGAAAACGCGCGAAACTGACAAAGAGCCAAAACCTTGACCTCGAAGAGATGAAATTGATAGAATATCATTAGGAATTCTGACCTTTTCCCCTCATTTTGAATTCATAAAGTTCATCAGTTGCCCTTTTTTCTTTGGCACTTTATTAAACTCGAAAATCGATGAGGTTAAAAATGGATGGATGACGAATTGGAGGTTATCAATTCATTCTTTTTTACCCACTTCTGCTGCTCTATGCATTCTATCGTTTGTATTCATTCCGGTTTCTCTGACTTTTTATGCTTTATTGGAGGGTAAAAGAAATCTTAAAGAGTGAGAAAGGAGAAGACTTGATGCTTAATGGGGAACATTTAACTTCTATTCAACAACAGTTAACCATTTGTTTGTTGCACAAACATTAAAGACTGAAATGCTATATTGTGATATATGGAAAAACATTTCAGTTACTTGAGTTGTCAGAGCAAAAATGTGTACGCAAGATAATCAAGGTTCTTTTTCCTCCCATTATCACACTAGGATACTTTAGAAACTCTAAAAAGTCGCCAAAAAGCCCTTAAGTTGCCATTTGAAACCGGAAGAGACCTTCATTGAACGGCCTCTAAATTGCAACTCTTTCAATCAAGTGTTGAAATATCACGTCTCTGTATCGTTCCTCTCTATCTTGCCTTTCGATCAATGATTCATTACTTCAATTTATCTTTTACAGAAAAGAATCCAGCTGGATCGTCAAATTTGGGGAGCGGATTGGATATCCGTAGCGTTAGCAGGGCATTAAACCATGGCTCTACAGCCGGCTCTGGATGACATCGATTTAAATAACTTGAGGGTAAATCCACTGCTTTTTTTTGTAGTTATTATTTACAGGACCCAGCCGGCATTTTTGAATTGATTGAAGTTGTCGGAAATGGAACATATGGTCAGGTTTTCAAGGTAAAACGGATTTTTTAGATTTACAATTTTTTTTAGGGAAGACACCTCAAAACTGCCCAACTGGCCGCCATCAAGATTATGAATATAAACGAGGATGAAGAGGAAGAAATCAAATTAGAAATAAATATGCTCAAGAAGGTAATCTTTCAAAAATTATAAAAGAGAATTTTGTAATTAAAAAAAAAACATCTTAATGTTTAATTTTCAGTACTCCCATCATCGCAACATTGCCACCTATTATGGTGCATTTGTCAAGAAACTTCCCTCTTCAACAGGAAAACATGATCAACTCTGGCTTGTCATGGAGTTCTGCGGCAGTGGATCAGTTACCGATCTTGTTAAAAGTACCAAGGGTAATTCGATTAAAGAGGAATGGATTGCCTACATTTCCAGGGAGATCTTACGGGTATTTTATAGCAATTGAATTGATATTTTTATTTTCTAGGGATTATATCACCTCCATCAAAATAAGGTTATTCACCGTGATATCAAAGGACAGAATGTTCTGTTAACGGATAATGCGGAGGTGAAATTGGTCGATTTTGGTGTATCGGCACAGTTAGATAAGACTGTAGGGAAGAGGAATACGTTCATTGGAACACCATACTGGTGCGTTTTTTAAATCTAGTTTTTAGGCTATTGTATTACTAGTTAGACATTCCAGTCATAAACAGTTTAACGAATAGCATGAAACGGGTGGACTTTATTGAAGTATAACTTTTATCACCTCGTTTTTTTCAGGATGGCTCCCGAAGTAATCGCGTGTGACGAAAATCCCGAAGCTACCTACGATTCCCGTTCGGATCTTTGGTCCCTGGGAATTACATGTGTCGAAATGGCTGAAGGACATCCTCCCCTATGTGACATGCATCCAATGAGAGCGCTATTCCTCATCCCTCGAAATGCGCCGCCACGATTGAAGCGCGGCAAGAGGTGGACGAAGAAATTTGAGGGATTCATAGAAACGGTTCTGGTAAAGGATTACCATCAGCGGCCTTATACGGATCAATTACTTCGGCATCCTTTTATAAGAGACCAACCGACTGAACGAAGTATTAGAATGTCAATTAAGGAACATATCGATAGGCACAGAAGAATAAATAAGAAAGGTAACAATAAAAAACGAAAAATTAGCATAAAATAGTGGTAAATTCCAACTACATGCTATTTAACAGTCCAGCGTAATATGTTCACAACGGTGCGCATTGGTTAAACGCTGGACAAAACAACTGTTAAATAGTATAGTACAGTTTTAATCAAATTTATTTATGTTCCTCGTTTTCACCGTTTTTTGACTAAATATATTAATAAAATTAATTGCAGACGACACTGAATATGAATACTCTGGAAGTGAAGATGACGAGCCGCAGGGATCTAAGAACGGTCATCATAATGATGAGCTTCCTTCAATGATTCCAATGGACAATACTCTTCGAAAAGGTTTCCAACGTCTCCAAGAATCCAATCGCAATGCCATGGAACATGCTGGACCCCAACAGCTGAAACGAATTCCTAATCAACCTCCTCCCCAGCGTGGACCACTACCCGGCAGTCCTCACCATGCTTATCGATACGGCCCAGAATCTCGGGCAAGAGAGCAAGAAGTGAAAATGAGAGCCCAAATAGCAGCTACCAGACCGAATGACTTGAGAGGTGATAGGAGACAGCGTCCACTGTCACATCATCAGGTAGAATATTGAATGTTTTGGATTTTTTGTTTAGCGGTCACCTCAACAGTCTCATCCGGCAGCCCCTCATCTCGCTGACCTAGCAAATTATCAGGATCGTAAACGACGTAGTGAGAGAGAAGATAGACAGAGAGATAGAAGTAATGTCAGGGATCGAGAGAGAAGCTGTAAGTGAAAAAATCCGTTCTAAAAAAATCAGAAATTAGTTGCCAATAATATGTGGTTGCTAGAAGTTTTTGCTTTTCTCATTGTTAGAAAGAATATTTTATCGCAAATTTCATTTCTTTTTCTCCCAGATAATCATTTTTATTTCAGCGCATCGTGCTGAAATGCCAGTCGCTCGTGTCAATGCCGTTGGTGGAGCTCCCGTGCGTAAAATGAGTGAACCTGTTCTCCATCAAGTCAAACCAGAAGATCTTGATGCTTTGGCTTGCGAATTGTCAAGAATGGGAGGCAATTCGTCGGAAAGCGGTAGCCAGAGTCCTCCACCTCCAGCTCCACCACCGCGGGATACTTCAAAAACTAATTGTGTTCATCTTGTCGATGTATGTCTCATTTTTTTGACTGAAAAGTATATTTCTTCTTTTAGGACTCTCCAACCAATACCCTTCGCGGTCCCAACAAACCCCTTCCGCCCACTCCTACTGAAGAGTCACCCGTCGATGACGGCACTCTTCAACAACCTCGTCGGACCAACGGCATACCGCGCCCGATGGTCAAAGCCGCCTCAATGCCCGATGTGAGTATTGTGTCCTGATTTTATTGACAAACCGCGTAATGTAAATAAGAGCGGTTTCACGAGAAGGAAGGGAATGGATAGGGAATTATGTTATTTTTCTTTAACTTGTAATTTTTAGCACCCTCCTGGAGTACAACGAGAATTTGGGGTGGAGAGTTCATCGGACAGTGAAGAAGATGAGATAAGGTCACCACAAGTTAGATTAGCTTCAGTTAATCCAATTCATCCAACGGTAAGTGAGGAGAAAATGATTTTTTATGGTTACGGGAAAATTGTGCAACAACAACTGTTAGTTATAAATTTGATATCGTTTCGCAAGCAACATCAAAAAGCTGAAATGCCTAATTGTTAGTTGAACAAAGATATTCCAATTATTTCGTGTTGTTTATGTGTTCGTACAACTTGCAAATTGTTGCTAAAAAATATCAAAAAAGTCGCGATCAAAACAGTTTCCCTCATTTATACTGTTCCGCTGAACCTACCCTTTCAGGCCTCTCCCCGCAATGGTGCCCTTCCTGACCTTCTTCCTAAAACGCCTGAAACTCGTCGCTCATTCGAAGACTCCCATGTGGAGGAGGAAGAAGAGGTAAGCTTATCCTCCCACTTTTCCCTTAATTATCTGATATTACAAAAAAATTATCAGATTACTTCGCTCTTTGGCAGCTTTTACGTAAGTCACACGTGCTGTTATTCCTTAAGTTCGAACTTGTGTTGTATCGATGGGACTCCTAATTTATACTGTCATTTTTTGAATATCAAGATGATATAAGAATTTTCAGCTACCTCATCCTATAGCCCCAACACTTCCGTCGATCAAATCAAATCAGACCCCATTATCACAAAGGGATAGGGAAAAAAGTTTTGTTGGATTCTTTGGAGCCAGTATGGGAAGTGGTGGAACAGTTAATCGACCAGGAAGGGCTCAGGATACTAGTCAGGTCACGGTGAGTGCTTTTTAATCCCAGAAAGAAGAATAAAATTAGATTTTATGTGTGCAACAACAATTCCAATTTCAAAAAATTCTTAAAATGCCGTGATGTTGTTGCACACAGCAACGTTTTAGTCGTTTGATGTTGCTCTATTTTATCAATTGAAATTCATCAGTCCCCTCTCTCCTTCAACTCCCCGTTCATTATCTTTGTTCCCTCCGCTGCTTATGATACTTTTGTTATCTAGTCAGCTGTTGAATTTCCCTCAGACCACAACAAAAGTAACCCAAAATTTTTAAGAATTTCTCAATAATTATGAACTGGGACTATGTGAGCCTTTCCTTCTTTATTTATTTTCATTATCTTTTTTTAGGTCAATGTAAATCCCACTCAAAATGGTGCCCACATTGACTCTGATGCTCCAGAAATTCGTAAATACAAGAAGAAATTTAGTGGAGAAATTCTATGCGCAGCTTTGTGGGGTGTCAATCTTCTCATAGGAACTGATTCTGGATTGATGTTGCTAGATCGAAGTGGTCAAGGAAAGGTCTATCAGCTGATTAGTCGACGACGATTTGAACAAATGACGGTTTTGGAAGGACAAAACATCCTGGTGACTATTTCGGGACGGAAAAGAAGAATCCGAGTTTATTATCTGTCATGGTTGAAGCAGAAAATCTTGAGAACAGAGGTTAGCTGATTTTTTTTGTCAAAAAAAAAGAATTTTTTAAATAATTTTGAGCTTAAAATAATGTCATTTGCAGGGTAGCAATTCCGGTATTCCTGCTGAAAAACGTAATGGTTGGGTGAATGTTGGCGATCTCCAAGGAGCTATACATTTCAAGATCGTCCGCTATGAGCGGATCAAATTCCTCGTCGTTGGTCTGGAAAATAGCATTGAGATCTATGCTTGGGCGCCTAAACCCTACCATAAATTCATGAGCTTTAAGGTATTTTTCTTTTTATTATATTCATTATTTTAGTCCTTCGGTTCCTTGACCCATCTACCACTCATTGTTGATCTAACAGTAGAGGACAATGCCCGGCTCAAAGTGCTCTATGGTTCACATGAAGGATTCCATGCCATTGATTTGGACTCTGCGGCAATCTATGACATTTATATTCCTCCAAATGTGAGCTGTTTTATGATATTTGAAAGAGGAATTTTTTAGAATGCTCAAAATATGACACCGCACTGCATAGTCGTCTTACCTAACAGTAATGGAATGCAATTATTGCTCTGTTATGATAGTAAGTTTAAAAAAATAAAATTTTCAATTCGAACAAAATGACTGCCTTCAATTTTTTTTCCATAAACATTTGGTTTTTCGAACGAATAACTTGGTAGCAAAAGTTCGAGAAGTTAATGTCAGTGTTTTAAAAAATGTGTTACAAAAAAGTTACATACGAAAACTCGATAAAAAAATTTTTTAGACGAAGGTGTGTACGTCAACTCCTTTGGCAAGATGACAAAAAATGTGGTTCTTCAATGGGGAGAGATGCCAAGCAGTGTTGCATATATCTCGACGGGTCAAATTATGGGCTGGGGCAATAAAGCTATCGAAATTCGGTCTGTCGATACTGGTCATTTGGATGGTGTGTTCATGCATAAGAAGGCGCAGAAGCTGAAGTTCCTCTGTGAGAGGAATGACAAAGTATTTTAACTTATTTTTTATTAAAAAAATTTCTAGGTCTTCTTCTCCTCTGCCAAGGGTGGCGGCTCATGTCAGATCTACTTCATGACCCTCAACAAGCCGGGTCTCTCCAACTGGTAACAATACTCAATTTTAAACTTGGCCGGTCTATAATTGTGGTTCTTTCCCTTCATTTCCCTGCCTATTGTATATTGTCTTTGTTTGGCATAATTCTAGTTGCTCATTTCATGTCCTTCTGTCTTTTTTATATTGTGAGCCTCCCCCGCGTTTAACGGTGCCTACTCAGTTGTTGATTTGAACGAACGACTTATATAAGCGATTATACTGAACAGCTTCTCCCGAACATTGCCTTTAAAATAAATATTTTTTTTACTTTTTAATGATATGGTTAAATGGATTCACACAAGCAACTTTAATAAACTTGTTTTTAGGCAAATAATAGTCTTTTGATCTTGTATATAACCACAGTTAGCAGTTGTTTATCCTACTTGTCGCCCTAGTAAATATAGTAACCAAAATGATTTATTCATTAATCACCTTCCACCAATTTATATTTCCTTTACACCATACCCCCCCGCCATCTGCTTTCAATCAGCTGGCAGGATGAACGCCTTTTTTAATGTTATCTCTTTTCCAGCTTCCTTTCTCTATACGGGGTTATATCGATCATCTGAGTTTTGTTTAGACTCACACACATGCCACACGTAACAGCTGGCAAATTAAGTTCTTTTTTTAATCCAATTGATGCTGAACACAGTAATAAGAAAAATACTCTTCTAGGTGCCAATCTGCCTTATCTAATCACGCGCCCGCGCCTCCAAAGACGTTGTGACGACTATCTTCAAGTTGTCTATTTACATTTTCCAATTTTATGACAAATTGGTCCGGGATTTAAAATTTATCTGGTACTCCTTTCTTTTTCTACAGCCGGGTGGAAAAAGCAACTCGTTGTTTATAATTCAAAACCCTTATAATCCGTAGCAGATCATTATTTTTGTAGGTATTAAATGCATCAAATTCCACTAGGACCTCTAGCAGCTTATGATGTGATTGAATATAGGATTATTGTCTTTGATGAACATCATAGCAAGGTAGGTGTTTATTGACCATAAAATGTCTAATTGTTGTATTGAGAAACAACATGGAACGATTAGAATGTCTATCTGTCAATTGCGCATATTTGTTAGACTGATATCTGTGGAAAAAAGTTAGATATATTATGGCTGCAATGTTTGGAAGTTACTGGGGCATGCACCAGAGTTGAGTGGTATTGAATTTCGCTACGCTTGTTCCTGTTATTTTACTATTTCTTTTGTTATTTCTTGTAGTATTGAGTATTTTCATAGCACTCGAAAAATATAAATAATAAAAAAAAGGTAATTTTTTATACTAAAGAACTTCAATGCCATCTTTTATGAAACAACACTTACACAGTCCACTTGTTTCATATAGTTAGTGCAGAATCAGATAATTTAGAATAGAATCTTCGGATGTTTTTTTTGAACTGGAGTCACATACTAATTTTCTTTTTAATATCCAGATTTTCACCAAAGATCCCGACCATCATTCAGTAGAATATTTAGTCCCCAACGAGTACAGCAATGAATTTTTCTACTGGGCGAGGATTCATTCAATTACCCGGTATTTTCCCTCATTTTCTTTCTATTTTTAGGGATGTCTTCCTGGCCTTGTTGAAATCCCACAGTAACAGAATTTTCTATCTAGTTTCCTTCAAACTCGATATCGACTCTAAAACGTGTTTACGATTACGTCATGTAAAAACAACAATATTTTCTAAGGGATATAAGGTTTGCTTTTTAAATCATTACTCTTTTCCAGATTCAATCTCACCTAGCTGGAAGCCAGATAGTTTTCAGTATCAATAATGTAGCAAAACGAGAAAAATGGCCGATAAACAAAACGGAAAGTGATAGAGCGCTGTTTGGACGCCAATTGAGGGCGACACAGAGTCAGCCTTCTTCACCTAGTGTGATTAGTCCAACAACCCCACCACCAAATCAACAGAACAGATTTAGAGTCAGTGTGGATAATGAAGAACCGCAGGTAAGGAAAGGGGGGGGGGGGGGTGTTCTGAAAGAGGATGAGCGATTGCACACAAAAGAGTTCCAGTTGATGTTTTTTGGGGAACTATTTTTGGACTTATCTATATCCTAATCAATTTTCATTTTATTTCACAAAAATTCAAATTTTTAGTTCCAAATCCGCGAAGGGGTTATGATGGTCGTCAAGTGCCTTCCCTCCGGTGAAATCAGCGGAACAGTCGTTTCCCTTGGAAAACAACGTTTTGGAGTTAAACTTCGTCGAATGGATAGCCTGAGAAAGTGGAAAGACACAATGGGAATGAAATCTATGAGCAAGTCGTTTTCTCCTTCTGTTCTCTTTTCATTGTGATTTTTTTAGATGGGGATGTGATGAAGACGAACAATTTTGTGAGCCTGTACTGGCCGGAAATCGAGCTCTGCTCATCAGTCGATCAGATGCGACCGTTTGCTGTCTTTTGGATACAGTTACAGCACCAAGATTTGGATTAGCAGCTGCTTTGAGTGAAAAAATTAGTAATGGATTCAAGTTAGTTGATTTTTATTAGAATAAAAAATGATATATAGAATGACAACCGATCCATTTGACATGGTTCGAGCCAATGTAACGGGATTACCCCCCGATAGTAGTCATTTGTGGAGCAATGTCGAGGTGTTTGAAGGAAATCCATTGATTTTGACCGTGGTAAGCAGTGTAGACGATTATAAAAAATTAGCATATCAGTCCAAACATTTATTCACGCTTCTTCCAACAGCTGCTAAAGCCTCAAAAATCCATTTTTTGCTTCAAAATTTTCAGCAAAAGCCATATATTACTTATGAGATAGTCTCATGACTTTTTTTTCACTTTCTTAGTGCTTAGATTTCCAAGAATCGAGCTCGGTATACAAAAATGATCCAGCATACTTATTTTATACTGAGATGATCCTTTTAAATTAAGCAATCTTCTCATTATACAAAATAACTTGATTCAGGCACCTAAGCACGGCTTCTGTTTGCTTTTCCAACTCCAACAAATTCAAGGAACACGTCTTTTTTGGAAAAAACAGGAACTTTCACTCTCCTTGGCTACCGATTCCTTAAAATCCCTCTTTTTACGAGCAACACGCAATAAAGAAACAGGAATGGTCGATCTAGCCATCCGAGGTTTTTTGACAACAAGTGATATGTGCAAAAATTTTGTGGAATTGCTGTCAATTCGAGTGTAATAATTGTAAAAAAGTGCGATTTCACTAAAAATCTTAAAATGTATTTCAATATTTAAGAAAATACTCTCAGGATCTAGTCATACTCTCTTCATGACCAATTAGAATCTTCTTGATCAGATTTTTTAACAACTTAACAACAAAGAATTTAAATTTTTAATGTTTTTTTTTTTGTAAAATCGAGCTAAAAAAAGAAATGACATCTCTATGACAATTACGTACTGTCTCCACAATTAGCATCGCAACCGTATCAGCCGATGATGTTGGAAAGCAAATACCTCAAACTTGGGTAATTAAACCGGGTGTCGGTAACAGTTTATCCGCTTATCAACTGTCTAGGGCATTTGAGACAGGCTAGCGATTATTTCTCGAGAAGATGACGAACAGATACAAACGGTTTGTTATGATTATTTAGTAAGCGAAAACTTTAAAATTCGAATAACTGACGAAATTTGTATACTCCTTCATGGAAGAAAAAAATATGAAAAATATACAAAAATAGAGCACCTATAGAAACTCTAGCTGAATAGGGTAAGGAAGAGGGCACAAATTGTACAGGCAGAAAACCCGTTGGGAAGAATTAGGACGGGGGGAATTATAAACAGTCTAGTGTTTAAAACATTACAATTTAAAAACATATTTGGCACACAAGCAAAGCTCGTATTATCTTATTATAATTTGAAGGAATGAAGAAAGATAAAGGGAGGAGGGGTGACCCTGTTGTGACAAGGGGAATGAACAGATGGAAAGAGATGATCACAGCTCGGACGACGATGATGTCGCTGTTGGCGTCGATCGACGGAAAAAGTAAAAAATATCGACGTATTGAAGAATGATAAAGACAATAAGAATTATGGTGATCATGATGCCAGCACGGGTTCTTAAAAATAATATACGTTTCCTTGAGAGAAAAGAGTGGTAAACAGTGTACCACTGAGACGTCTTAATATGCAACTGATAATTTAAAAACATACACGACTGAAATTCCGTCAGTTGCACACAACGACATTCCAGTTGATTCATGTTGTTTTCGAAAATTTCCTTACCTGGATCCTGTAAACGGTCTTATAAAGTCTAGAACTGTCGCGACGACGAATAGAAAAATCTTCAATAGTTCGACGAGAATATTGGCAAAGGAGAGAAGACCTTGATTAGCCCAACCAGGACCACCAAGTCTCACATCTAACGTATGATGTATTGAATTCTCCATTCGACACATCTGATTTTGGACGGCTTCGACATTTTCCTCAACATTGCGAAATCGATCCTGATACTGATAGTCGATACGATTGGCGATATTTTTCTGCTCTTGTTTTAACGTTGCAAATTCCGCCTGATGGAGTTCAATCGTTTCATTCATCATCTCTTCGAGCTTTTTATATTTAAATCTTTCTTCATCAAGTGTTTTATTCAAGTCGGCCAGCTCGTTTTGAAAGCTTTCCTGCAAGAAAAATTTATAATTTTAGATAAAAAATGTTGGGATTCCTTTGAAACAAGATTATACAACTGAATGTGCAGATATTGTTGCAAACAAAGGCATTCAAGTAAGTAAAAAAAACTGTTACTTACTGCCATCTTATCACATTTCGACTCCATTTTCTGCAGTTGGGTTTGTAACTTTCGAATTTCATTCAGGAGCTCTTCGTTCACAACCGGCATTATGTTAACCTTCTCTGTTGACGAGGAATAGGCATCTTGCTGAAATTGAACCAATATTAAACTGCAGTTTTGCAACAATTTTACTATTAGTTTTGAACTATTTATATAAATAAAAATCTATTGGATATCAAAATTAAAAATAGACTCACCGTTGGAATGGAGTATCTCTTCTCTCCTCTACTCCCTCTATTTGGTGTTGATGTCATCAATGGTTCATCGAGATCCATCCTCATTCCAGCCGGTAGAGTAGAGGACTTTGTCTTGACGATTGATCCGGTTGAGACTGGCTGTGCACTGATCAAGCTGCTGCCATGCTCCGAATTGGCGTAAAAGATGGAATGACCAACGCGTGAATCATCAGCACCACCGCCATCTGAAGAAAGACATGAGGCATGATGCCTATTATGAGTCAGGAAGTTGTAAATATTGCCTTGCGCGACGGAAGATACGCGAATAGCATATTTGGAGCGATGAAGGAAGGCAGAAATTATAGGTGATAGGCAGGAGGAACGGAAAGAAAAAAAACACAAATGACCGTTTCAACAACATATAGATATCCCGGCCTCACTGTTGTTGCACAAACGCTTCCAAAAGCCTTCAATATATTTTGTGAAACCTGTTTACAGCTGCAATATCTAATTGTTGTTAAAATTGTTGTTACACAATGATATTTCAGCCGTCTTCTGCCTTTTATGCATTTGAGGCTTTTTAATTATTTGACCTCTCCAACCCATTGTTACTCTCCCTATTCGTAAAATCATTTTTGCCCAATATTACTCCTCTGAGTTTTTATCATCTTTTCTGCTATCTCTCTTTCCAAATATACTCTTTACCTTCGTCTGATGCCGCGTGTCAATATCTCCTTCCCCCATATGTCATACTTGAGTCAGCCTTAATCCCTCTAACTCAAATATAAAAGTTCCAACTTATCACGCCTGGTTCCGTCTGCGGAAAATCTTCTTATAACTATGTCTCGTCATCTACTTGCTATAGCCTTCCTACTTTTGGCTCTAGCTTTCCCCCTCTATGCCGTCCGCTGCTTCGAGACTGAGTCGCCAAATGGATATGTAGATTGCAGTGGAAAGTATTGCTCAAGGGAAATACTTGGAACTAAAGTAACAAATATGTGTGGAAATGCCCAAGGAGATGGTGGTTATACATGTACGGTGGGTATTTTGAAAAAAGTACGAATGTCTAACTGTTGATATACAAATACCATCCCGCCTAAAATGTCCATTTTTCAGACAACCGGCACCCAGCAGCATAACACTCCTGTCGGCCCAGTCACTAAATACTGTTGCAAGGGTGACTACTGTAACTCTTCCACATCTACCAGCACTTTCTTCGCCCTCGCTGCCCCTCTTATGGCACTTCTCGTCGGAAAACTATAATCCTCCGCCACCCTACCGATACATAAATTATAAACTGACTCGATTCGTTAACATTATCCGCCGAACCCCATGATGGTTTGAGTCGATGTACAACTTCCATTGGCCCTGCGATGACACTTTCGGTCATTCCTTTGATATTCGCTCCAGTACGTTTAATTCCTTGTCCGATAGTCGAAATGACATTTGTTCTACTCGTGTCGAGAGTCGAAGAGGTGCCATTTTCCAGTTCAGCATATTTTACTTCATAGGAAGCAAGTTTCTTCTGAAAATAATAAAAATAAAAAAAAAATTATTAATTACGACTGGAATGCCTAACTCTTGCTGCCCACAAATACACTCCAGTCTTTTGATATTGGCTGTGCAGTAACATTTAGACATTTTGTTGCACAACACGGTATAATGTATGCCCTGTCGTTTCTAACTATCAATTTCTTATTTCCCTACTGGGCGCCCCCTAGACTACAGCTGAACCGTTAAGGGTTATCGCTATTTGACCAAAAAAAGATAGCAGAAACTTCTGAATTTATGGAAAAAATATAGGAATTCTCATTTTTAGGGTTCCTGATAATAACTTCCCTCCCTACGTACCATTTCGCAAACAAAACAGCTGCATCCTGATGCTTTAAGATTAAGAGTCGATGGCGATGGCATTTCACGAGAAGAAGGGAGACGCGAGCGATAAGTGCTCCTCTGACCAGGCAGCACAGTGGCTGGCGATTGATAGGGGGACGCCCTCCAGATGTTTCATAAACAAAACAGTCTAGCCTCTTGCCAAGTCAAGAAAAACAAAAAAGGGAATTTCTAATGGTAGATTAATTTTTCAAACAACTTTCACTTGTAATGATGGAGGAAACAATAAGGGTTGAATAAGAGTGGAGATGCTGATTGACAGGGACAACGCGTTCGAAACGTTTTATGGTCATCGTTGGACAGAATAAGAAAGGAAGAAAAGGTTTTTAGGCCAATGAATAAAATTTTGTTTTAGAGATAACATGAAACGAGTCAAATGTTCCAGTTATTAACCGTTGTTGAACAAAATAAAGTAATGTTCCCACAAGTTGTCTTAAAATTTTCAAGAAAAAAAAATTAAAACCGAACCTGTAATGCCTCCGTATCATGCGAATGTTTTTTGTTTTTTTTCTCAAAATGTTTTTGTATCCTAGCCATTTGCGGATTATCCGCTCCTCGTTGTTGCTCTGCTTCCTGACTTAGAGCCAAAAATTCTTCTACATCGCCTATAAAATTTGAAAAATAAAAGTGAAAGTAACCTTCTCGTTGTAAGTTAATAAATTTCAATTTTTCCTTAACCGCATCTATCTTTGCTACCAATTTGGCTCGTTCGCGTTCCTCTCCTCCCGTCCATGAACCATCATCCGAAGAGCGAATACTGCTGCCATCAGTCGTGTGTTGTAACTAAAAATAAATCATTATCCACCTTTCAAAAAAAAATTTGAATGACCGGGTAAATTTTTCTTGGAGCCATTGGTCGAAGGCAGCTGACGTAAAGGAGAGAAATGGAAATGAAATATGAACCGGAAGGGACTGTGTGTTATGAATCAGAGCTCACTGTGTAACACCCAACACCCCGTCTCAGTTTCTTTTTAGTCGACTCTGTTCACGTCGACGATTCTGAATTAATTGAAAGGAAAATGATCAGAAGCAAATGAATTTTTGTAGGAACGAGAAATTTTTTCCATCAAACTTAGCGGAAAAGATTTTAAAAAATTATTTAAAATAATTTTCAAGGTATAAAAAATCACAAACCTCTTGTATAAACTGCGGCTGCGACGTCCTCATTACGTCATGATAGGGAGTAGCGGAGATTTGTCGCCTGTAATATAGCATCTTCACTCTGGTCGACTGGCGGTATGTCAAAACAGTCGCCCCGTTGTCAAAGTAAAAAGGACGACGAGATAACGGGGGGTGGGATGAAAGAACGAAGGCACACGTACTCTAGATTTTTGACTGTCAGATGGGAAAAAAGGGTCAGAGACAAAAGGCTCGGGGATTTCGACAGAAATGAGCAGTTGTTGACGTACGACTTGTCGTGACATCTCATCAAGGACAAAGAACAGAAGGAAAAAGAAGGAGAGATAAAGATAAAGGGCTTACCAATATTGCACCTTGGCTTTGAAATCATATGTCATCGCTTGAATTTTTGTACAAATTTGGTTAAGAACATGATAAAATATTATTATCAGATATGATTAGAGAACTCTTAAAGGACAAAGTTCAAAATCTTGTGACAGGTTTTTCTGGAATGATTTGTTACTTCACGCAAAGACAAAACCTATAGACACGGTTAAATAATAGACATTAAATAACTGGAATGTCTTTGCGTGCAATAACAATACAGTACGCCTGCAATGTATTTTTCTCCCATAAAAACAAGTAAATTATCATCTAATAAGCTTGAGAGAATTTAAAATTTTTAAAACCAATTCTTGGCTTAGTAGCGCCCCGTTGTCGAAAAGTTCAGCCGACACACAATTATTCATCAAACTTTTTTTCTTCATGGGGCAAACAGACACTGACGTGTCCAGGAGAGGAAAGTACCCTTTGTTGTTGAAAGAAAAAGGAGGGAATCATGTTATCTCGTAGAGTTCCTACATGCTACTACTTCAATAACAAGATGTTTTCTTTACTTCCAGGCGCCATGAAAAGAGCAGGAGCACTAAGGAGAAAAAAAACTATAGCTGGCTGGTGATTGAGCCAATTCTGTGACTAATTAAAAACAAGAGAAGAGACACTATTTTCGAAGCGAAAAGAGAGTGGAAGAGGAGAAGAGAAGATTTTAACTAATTATCTTTTGGTCTCACGAAATTGATTTTGGACAGATCGATCTATGTAATTTTTTTTTTTTCGTTTCTAGAGTTTGCAAATTTAAAAAATGGATAAAAGTTGTTGAAACTAAAAAATTCTACATGAACTGTTGCCTAAGTTATGTAAATTTGATACAGCCCCATTTTGTGATATCCGTTTCGGAACTACAACGTTTTATGGAAAATCCGATTTAATAATGGGAAAAATTGAGAAAAACCATCTTTGAAATGGTCAAATTTTATATTGTGAAAAGCTATTTTGAGAAAGAATCATTTTTAAGGAAGTCAATTTAGGAATGCCCAATTTATGACTGGATGTTTTGAAGAATTGTGGAAGCTAATTTTTAGAGTATGTGATTCCTAGCCAATATCTGAAGCCCTTTTACATCAAATTCTACAAAACGTTCAGTCACAAATTGGGCATTCTTAAATTGACTTCCTTAAAAATGACTCGTTATGAAACATCCTTTTATAACATAACTTTCCATGAAATAGCGTTTCGGTATTCGTCCTTTTCTAATATTGATTTTTCGGCAATATCGCAGTTAAAAAAAGTCCCAGTTCCGAAACGGATTTCACAAAATAAAGCCGTATCGTAAATTTACATATGTAAAATGTTCAAATATACCCAACATGGAGTTTTCGAAAAAATATGTAGTTCATTTTGTTGATTATTTAAATATAAATACTCACCTTATCTCCTTCTGTTTCTTTGGCACTTTGTTAGGCTAGAAGGCTGAACTAGATTCCTAGCACGGCAATATTACCCTTAAAATTGAAAAAATAAAACAATCATATGATGAAATAAAAAATCAATATATCAAAGAGAAAAAAAAGGGTAAAGAGATATCTGAGCGGAGATTACCGCACACACCGGAAAGGTGTCAAATCAAATTGTATCAATGGGATTGCGTATATTTTCATATGTGTGGGAAAGAGAGACTAGGGTGATGGGTACCTGCAGCACCGGGAATCCCGTAAATATTTGAGACAAGGCTGGTGAAATAATGATGTTGCACAAATACATGAAATCTATACAAAAAAGCTAAAGAAGGGTCTTCTCTAGCCCATCGACGCGTCGCTTTCCGATGAGATTTCGATGTTCATCGGCATCGGAGTCGTCATCCGATGAAACACCACCAATTCCGCCGGGAATCTCGTCAGCCACATTTCGACTGCGGAGGGTCATTCCTTCGAGATCGTCGTTACGGTTGAGACTGAAAAATTTTGAGTAAATAGCTGTATTTCTATTCTTAGATAGAAAATTGGGACTTGACAAATGAGAAAGTTTGTGTAATAAGAGGACCTTTTGACTAATATTGAGCCCAGCTAACTTTTCTCCCGATATACTAAAAGATTCCTAGAATTTTGTAAAGTTTGGTCAAAAAAAATTATCTCTTATATCTAATCACTCCATTTCTAACCATTCATCCACAATGAAAGCCTTTTCCAAATTAAACGTCTCCTTCGGCGATTTGCCTAAATCTGAACCCGGGGCGGTCGCCTCTGACGACGTTATCAAACTGCCTATGATCTCCAGCAAAATATCGGCAAATCCTTTGAATGATAATTGTTTTGAGAAAGGACTAAGGAAGAGGGACAAGATGCGAAAGAATCAAGGGATGAAATTTAAAAAAAGGGATGAGAATAAAATGGCGAAGACTATCATCTACAACTCGGAAAGAAAATCCTGTTATCAGGATTCAAACGGCCGTCTTCGCGACATAAAAAATGGCAGATTCGTCAAGAAATAAATATTTCAAATGTCGTTTTTCTCTTCAAATTGGTTGAAACACTCACGCAATTGCGATATCATCCTCCAGATCCAGCTTCAAGTAAGGATTGCTCGATTGTGGTCGAAATTTGATACCAACAAGAATGAAGAAGAAAAGAGTAGATAGCTCAACAATGGCTACAGTCACCCATTCTAAGTCAAAAGGCACGGCATACTGAAAAAAAAAATTTTTTATAGTTGAAAATTTGTGGTAAAATGAAAAAACGAGTGAAAAATCTTGGTGTGCAACAGTTAGACATTTAGTCGTTTTATACACAACACCATTCAATAATTCAAAAAAACAAGAAATAATTGTTAAACGTCACATAAGTGATCTACAAATGGCCTCTGCATCGAACCATTCTCTTTCCGCTTGCCCGCCACCCAGAATATCAAATTAACCAGCAATGATGCCGGTCGTTTTGCTTCCTTCCTTTTACTTTCAAACTTTATTAACCGAGGCAAACTATCTGCCTGTAACAAATGGAAGAAGAGCTGCAAAGGTTAGAAAATTGAAAAGTATGTCACCGCGTGACTACAGCTGTTGTCCGTCAGTAAGACTATTATATGAGGTTGAAATAACGTGTCAGCTGGCGGGAAAAGTTAGCACTGAGAGAAAGATTTTTGAGATTGATGGGGAGAATGGATAAAAATTGAAGTTGCAGAATTAAACAGTTTATAATTGGAACCATACGCAACTGACAGTTAAATATTCCGGTCATAAATTGTTATACTGTTGTTGCACATGAAGTCATTCCTGCATAGTAGCTAATCAAGTAAAGTCATTATCATTGTCAGGTGAGTACAAATCGCAAGGTCATGATTTCTATGGAAACACTCACTAAATTATTGAGGAGAGGAGAGAGCGTCGTCACGCGAAATACGATGACGCTGATGCTTTTCAAAAAATCGCCGAGAGTCAAATGAATAAACATTGCCAGAGTGAACTTTAATGTCTATTTTGACTCTTTAAAAAAGTTCAATATGAAAACGAATTGACTGAGAGTTAAGAAAAAAAATTAATCGACGGCGAAGGAATGACATGCATGGATAAAAAGGAGTCGTTGTTTGTTGTTTTTACGACATTCAAAGACTCCAGGGAGCTGTTTTGGGGGTCATTGACTGGTCATTGCAAAAGAAGGAAAAGCGGAGAAAGAATATTGATGATCAGTAAAAATTTCAACGGTATCAACAAAGCTGGAATATAGTTCTACATGTATTTGTGGAGCGGCAGTTACATTTTAGTCATTTCATGTTGTTTGTGCAACACCAATTCAAACTTAAAATTTCCAAAAAAAAAATCAACCAACCTGTAGCAATATTTTAATAATCCTCGTCAGATAAATATAAGCTATAACAAGGATGTAAAATTGCCGGAATAGGCGCAATTTTTGCAGATTGAAGGCAGCCTTTCCGTCGCTCTTTGCTCCTTCCTTCAAGTGATCCATTGACCAGATAATTGGGAAGAAGATGAAAAAGCAGCATATCATATCGAGGAAGACGAACATCTCATACCAAAATTGATAGCCTTGTTGACCGGTTTCTGATTCTTCCATAATTACCATTGCGATGTTGTCAACTATCTGAATGGAAAAATATAGTGAGCAGATAGGATTATGCAAAAAAATATTGCGTTGCCCTAAAAAAAATAAGTGAGAGATCAACTGGTCAGTTTTTTTTTTAGGAATATTGAAGAATATCCTACCTGCAATGGTAAGACGATCATGAAAACCTTTCTGTCTCTCTCAGTTAAGAAATTTTTGAAAAATGTATATCCCGTTCCTATTAAAATGATTGTACCGAACAAAAGAGCTCCTTTCAATCTAAAAAAAATTCCTAAAATATGAAAAAGACC
The DNA here is from genome assembly GCA_932521415.1 of Oscheius sp. DF5120. Classification (NCBI taxonomy): domain Eukaryota; kingdom Metazoa; phylum Nematoda; class Chromadorea; order Rhabditida; family Rhabditidae; genus Oscheius; species Oscheius sp. DF5120. Next base: position 711,096 of record OW051465.1, on the reverse strand, counting down.
TTACAAATGAGTTATGTAAAAAACTACTGCCCATATCTCCCGTTGATGGCCATATTTGCTAACAAAATAATAATTAACGCCGTGGAAGAAAAGGCTGGCAGCTTTGAGGAAAACCAATGCTGTCATAAGACCATGCACACGGTAAATGTTTTGCTTGCTGAAAGAATGAGAATTTGACGAGGGGCAAAAAAAAACATTCAGTCATTTCTTTGTGCAACAAAATTTAGACATTCCAGTCTAAAAATGTCGCCATCCCAGAAAACCTTCAAAAAAGAAATTTCTAACCTGGTCATACATAATCTATGTGCCCATAGTATTCCACAAAAAGTGAACATCAACGACAAATACAGTAAAAGATGCGGTTTGGGTACATCTCCAGCAGACAAATAACTATTAGCATTTTGCTCTACCAGATCGATTGTAAAGTCGACGGCTACACGATCGCTATAAAAAAATGTGTGTCAGGCGAAGGGCTCCGATTTCACGGCAAACGCGGCGGGATGATTATGCAGAAAAACGAGAGATAGAAAAAGTTTCTCATGCTGTTTTGATTAGTAAATAGAAGGATAAAAGGGGAAAGATAGACTTACGCAAAACCATGAGCATGATATTTGAAACAATTATGATAGATCAGGTAATACTTTCCTCGCTGTTCCTTGCCGAACCGAATGGAAATCTGAAGAAAAAGGTAAATTGCAGAAAAAAAAATTTTTGATTCGGGATAACAGTTATTAATTCCAGTTGATTGTTGTTGTTTGTATAACAACTTCACAACTAAAATGTCTAAATGTTGTTGCATACACAGACATTCCAGTCTCAGACTGTCTAACTTGTTATATAAATGTTTAAAAATGCCCACATTCGTGGAATACAAATTATCCACTTGATTTAATGGAATATGATCCACGTAAGCATCCTTCGAATCTCCGTTCGAGAAAACATTCTTCAACCAAGGAAAGAAATCTCGTTTCTGACGTGGTACCTGAAGAAAATAATGTTAGTATGGTCAGCAGAACCCAGAGAGACACGCCACACAAATGAACAAACATACAGTGGCTGTGTCGACGGAAGGTTGGTCGGACGGTGGAACTGCATCGAGGCAACTGAAAAGGTATGTTTGGAAATGAAGGGGAAAATACATTGTATAATAACAAGTAGACTGATTTTGACGTACTCAATTGATATTTAGACATTCCGCTTCGTGATTTTTATGCAATTACAACACACGACAGAAATGTTTAATTGTAACTGCACAAACGGCGTATTGAAAAGTTATTAAAAAGTTGATATCAAAAACAGCTCAATATTGCTAAATAAATTGGAGAAGAAAGTTTGAGAGGTCAGATTGGTCGGTGAGCAAACCGGATTTGCTTTTGTACAATCAATAGTCAAAAAGAAAAGAACGGTCAATCATAGATTAACCAACTGTTATTTTTAACAATTTATTAATTTTTAAAAAATACTCACGCTTCATGTGTCGGACACAACTTAAGGTCCGTCCCTTTTCCAGATCTATAGACACTAAATCTCTTTTGTGGCAAGTCGGCAATGAAAAAAATAGCATCATAGCCTTGATCCTGTTGCTCTAATTGGCAGACATGTGGATTTGAACCGACTCCTGCAGCGATTGAAATTCCTCTCGACAATGAAAATCCGATGACTCCCTGAAAAACAAAACTAAAAAGAAGGAGCAGAATCTACCGATTTTTCTGCATTTTCTCCAGAGTCAATTTTGTTTTTGATCAAATCGGGAACACTAAAATTGCTCAATATCAAGTCGAAAGTTCCCCCAGCGTCATAGCCAAAGCCGGAGAGAATGATATTCCGACGCGATTCGTCCTGAAAAATAAAAAATCTAGAGGCAAAAAAAAATAAAAACTCATCGATGACCTATAATATTCAATAGAGTAAAATTATATTTACTAAAAAAAATTAACTTACCCTGAGTGATAGATGATGAATTTTTGCTTCAGATAGTAAAATTAAAAAGGCGATTTGTAGAGAAAAAGCAGAAAAGCTAAGCATCTAAAGAAAGGTATTTTTATATAAAATAAATTTAGGGAAAAAATAATAATTCATAAATGAAGGAAGGAACTAAAAGCAACTCGAAAGCTATCTGAATTTTTGCTTTAAAGCTGAATTAAATATATATGTCACACATTAAATTATCGAAATTCCCTAGTGTTGGCACAAATATCGGCTGAGAAAACAATAACCATCAGGGGATGCCGAAAGCGAAAAAATCAATTCTTCCGCTTCATATTATCAAAAACACAAAAATTAACATATACTCTGTTTTTAAAGAAAGAACCCGTTCTCTTTGACTATACTGGTGGTTAGCAAAGAATTGAGGACAAAGGCCACAGGATAAGGAGAGCAAGGACGTCGAGACCGCTGTTTACGCCTGGTAAAATGGAGTATCAGTTGGAAAATATATTTATTTGAGAGGAATGACACAGGAGTTTAAAAGTTTTTGAGCTAAAATGACGGTTTTTATGAAAACACCGCTTGTTAAACGTCGTCGAGAACTGGAGATGGAGTAAGCCGATGGTCAAGAACGGATTGAGGAGGTAGAGCTTGAGCAATGTCTAAAAATAATAATTGTATTTAAAGTATAAAAAGACGGAAATGCCTTTCCATACAACAGTATTACGACATTCCAGTCGTTTCATGTTGTTGCAGTTCATTGTACTATAGTTCTTTAATTCATTTACCTTCCAACTGCCAATATTCTACCGTATCTGTCTGAATATCCCAAAAATCTGTCTCCTTATTCGGTTCCGGATAATCCTTCAGGTAAGCTTGGTAGTCTACAAAGTCGCCAAAAGGGCTGGGCCGTCTTTCTCTTACTAATAATAATCAAATTGATGTTATGCAATCACAATACCTAGTATTTGTTGTGGTTGTTGGAAGATCTCCGGAGTTCTTTGGAAATTTCTCATAACCATGGGAAGTTGATGAGGAGAGATATGTTCTAAAAAGTCCAGTTAAAATAGGTGAAATGTAGTTGCACAAACGGATCATCCAGTAAGAGTTAGACAGTTTACAACTGATGTTGTTACAATTGTTTGATATTGTTTCACAAACGTCTAAAAAACCTACGATATGAAGGTGAATAAGATGGCATTGGTCCTATCCGTGGCTGCATGGCAAAGGGAGAGCTCGTTGGCATTATATATTCACCAGGAGGAGGAGTAAAGAATCTCGGAAACGGTTCACCAGTTTGAACCGTTGAACTTTGTGTATTTTTGGTTAGAGGGAGTCCTCGTTTTTTCATTATCAATCTTCTATTTCGTTCATTCACTAAATTGCAATTTTTTAATTGAAATTTTTCACTTACAGAAGTTCAAATTATTATGTTGATCGACCAAATTCTCTAGATCTTTCGCTAATTTTGTTATTTTTTCCTTTTCTGATGGCTTAAGATGCCCTGAAGGTCCAGATGGAAGTTGATTTTCATTTCTTATTTTTATTTGGCTGCCATGGTAGGGACTAGGTGAGAGCATCATTACGATTGTATTGAATATTTCTGACGCGAAAATAATAACGCTCCTTTCATTATTCCAGTTTCGCTTTCGTTTTGGCTTTTACCAAGAGTATAGTATTAAATAATCCCTGTAAAGCGAACCAATTAGCCAAGGAATTAGGGATGAGAGAGGGGTAGTCAATGTCGTTTAACTCCTCTGACACGCCAAGCTCTCTGTATTCCCTTGTTGATGAACATGGTGGAGGGATTCTGGTGCCCTGGGTAAAGTTTTCAAGAGCTACCGGAGATTATAGTATATTAGAGGAGTATCTAGATACCGCCGTGAGTTTAAGAGATGCAAAGAAATGGGCTATTGTGGACCGAGCCATATGAAAAAAGCGACATTTTCTAGACCATCTCTAGACCAAATTTTTATTTTCTTAAGCAATCGGATACCTAAAATACAGAGTCCGAAATAACCCTAGCATACAAAAAACTTCAAAAATTCATTTTTTTTAAACCATTAAATTCTCTCACAAGTCATCCAGGTCCGTTCCTATCTCTACAATGGCGGAAAAGGGAAGCTTGTATCCATTACTGAGCTCGTAAAGATCCGTAACAAACAGAGGAATGCCTTGTTGAGCGCTCTTCGCAGAAAAAAGGGACGTGGCAAGACAGGGCCAAATATTCTGGACGATATCAATCAAGGCGACGCTTCTGCATTTCTTAAAGCATTGAAGGTAAAGAATTTTCCTGAGTCTAAAAATACGCGAAAAATTCAGGTACTCGACGGAGGTAGTGTCGGTGGACGTCGAGTACGGTACCGTGAACTTGTTTGGGATATTGAATCTCGCGGGAAGATGGGAGAATGTCTTCTTCACATCTGTCTCCTTCACAATACGGCTGATATGAATGAATTGGCTCGCTGTATTGTTCAAAAATTCCCTAAAATAGTCAATGAGATATTCATTTCGGAGGAATATTACGGACTGTCGCCTCTACATCAAGCTATTGTCAATGAAGACGTCAGCATGGCATATTTTTTGTGTAAAAATGGAGCAAATGTTCATCAAAGGTGAGTAAAGAAAAGGGGTTATATTGACGGTTTATCATTAAGGCCTTTAGAAAGAGCTTTTTGAAGTTTTTTAGTTCAAAGAAACTCAAATCATAGTTCCAGTGGATTGGTACGAATAAACTTAAAATATCACACACCCAATAAAAATAAACTTTTGCACTTTTTCAGATGCTACGGCTCATTTTTCTGTGCTGACGATCAAAAAGCTTCGAGAAGAGATTCATTAGAGCATGAATGGGTTGATATGGATCCTTCAATCACCTATTCCGGGTGAGTTTTTCCAAATTTTTTGACTAATAGGGAGACCACCCTTTAAATTCTTTATTTGTCCCCAAAATATCAACAAAGAGTTAAAGTTACGCAAAATTGTACAAAAAATATTACATTACTGAAATATTCTTCTTCTAGACTTAAAAAGAATTGCGTCGAAAATGATGGGAGGGGAAGTCCATTACTATTCTAGGGTCAAAAGGGTAAGGTCTCATTCCTTCATCAAAACCACGTCGACGATCAAATCCATGGAAGGCGCCGAAGACACGTGGGTCCATAGCGAAACGAGGATCCATTCCAAATCCAGTCATTCTTGGGTCGAAGTGATGATAGTGACGGGAGAAAACGCCCATTCGAGGATCGAAGCCATTGAATCGGGAACCATGATGCTTCATCATACGGGTTAACAAGGTCTTCTTCGTAGAGTGCTGATGACGACGATGGCGACGGTCCACTAGACCTCTCGAGTAACGACGCGAACGGGAATCTCCACGACTACGACCTCTTGAGTGACCACGGCTACGGCTTCTGGTTCTGGAGCGATCACGGGAACGGTCACGCCCTCCTCTTGAGCGAGATCTATCTCTGGGTTCTTTTTTTATCTTCGTATCATCAGCAGAAGAGTCGGAAGAAGGTGAAGAAGAATTGGACTTCAATAGTTGATGAACCAGATATTGCTTGGCTCTCTTGGAATCCATGAAGGAGTCGAAGTAACGAGACATGAGGGTCCGATAAGAATTCACCATGAAAGAGTCACTTTTATATTCTTCAAGTGTTGCTGAAGTATGCTAAAATATATTCGAAATTAATTTACTCCGCCCTCTAGGAGATAAGACATCTCCACCAGAATGACGTCATTTCTTTTTTATAATTATTGATTGGCAACACTGAGAAGAGAATTTTTGCAAAATTAAAAAATCCCATCGGATGTTTGATCCAATAGTTGTGAAAACCATTCTCTACTATAGAGCCATTCCCTATCAAAGTTCAATGTTAACAAGCCTTTCTCATACCAAGAAAGTTAAAATCAGTGTCCAAAGTTACAGCCATATTTATGATAGAAAGGGTTGATAACATGCCTCAGCCAGTCGATGGATAACTATTTCTTCCCAAAAATTAAATGAATTTCAACGTGTATTGACATCATAACTCTCTCGACATGTTCCCTTCCTGTCACTCTCTCTCCCGTATTCCTCTCTCCATCTGAATGGACGGAAAGAAGTTGAGGTCAAAGTTAACGGTCAAGACGGAATGCGGCGGCTCTATGCAACAGCACAAAGGGAAACCATCAAAGTCGACTGGAATAAAATGGCTGACTCATAAAATGAAACAAAAAGTCGGCTTGACGAGGAAGACGGAATTGGATAAGGACATTCTCGAAGCATTCGAACATCTGAAGGAGTATCGCCGACTGCTGCAGAATGTCGCTTTGGCTGTTCGAGATGTTATTCAACCGAATACTGAAATTACCCAGGCGAAGAAGGACTTCACATTTGATGCGCCGGAATGCCTCGACGAATACGAACAGCTCTACTCGACGCTACAGAAGAATCACGCAGCGAGCAAGCCATTTGAGAGATATGAGGTAGAAGTTTTTTTAAGAAGCGTTTGTGTAGTAAAATTTGATAGTTTACAACTGGAATGTCTAAATATTGTTGCACAAATCACCAAAATGTCTTCTATTTAGTTTTCTTCTTCTAGAACATTGAATTCTATGCGGATGCACTCTATAAAATGACCAAAATTCATCGCAAATATCATCGTGCCGCTGCCGACACCTTGTCTCCTATCGCCAATTTCCTTTACATTGAATGTCCGAAACTAGAGAAAATGCTGGAAAATCTTCAACTACTTCGCGATGAGAAAGACATTAAGGAGGCTGAATTCGAAGCCACCGGAATAAATGCCTTAATGGCACAAGAGGCCGCCAAAGATTTTCATCAAGCATGCTTAGAATTTATTAAATCAAACCAGACGGCTATCAGTGCAGATAGCATTAAGAAGCACGTTCACGCCATGGAACAATGGCAGAATTTACAAAGGCAACATCATATGGATATGATGCAGACCCTCGATTCGACGAAAAAATAGAATAACAATATAAATAATGTTTCTATCATTAGCTTTGTTTTTTGGACTGCAGTTAAGAACAATTGGCAGTTTTGTCATGTCTCGTAACTCACCAAAACCGGAACCAACTTTAAGCATTGTATATATAGAACATATCTCGACGTGCTCCATATTTTTGTAGAATATCGATATTCACGAAAATGCTCAAGAAAATACAAAAAGTTTCAAAAAGAGTTCAAAAAGCAAAATTTTCAGTTGTAAGTGTTTTTTGCAAATTAATAGATTGAAAGTTTTAAATTACCCTATGCATGTTAACCTAGAGATAAAAATCAAATTCATGGAACAATTTATATTTTTTAGACATGACTAATGTTTCAGGAAAATGTATTGGGGTGAGTATCCTCTCTCTTTTGCTGCCTGTACTGGTCAAGAGGAAATGTATCGTCTAATACGAGCATATAATGCGGATCCAAGTATGCCAGACAGGTAGTTTTCGCCTAGCAAGCATATTTCTTGAAATTTTTAGTAACGGCAACACAGTTCTTCATCTCTCCGTCATTCATGATCTTCCCCACATGCTTCAGCTGGCTTATAGTCTCGGAGCCCAGCTTCATTTGAGGAATAATGCTAAATTGACTCCTCTTGGTCTATCCGCTCGACTAGCGAATAAAAAAATGTTTGATCTCATTGTGGAACTAGAGATGGATATTGTTTGGAGGTATGGAGACATTGTATGTAAAGCATATCCACTGGCGGATATTGACACCATCCGGGAGTTAGATGGAAGCATAAATGCCAACTCTGTGCTGGCGAATGTGGCTTATGGGGTAAGTTTGAAGCATTTTTTGAGGATAAAAACATAATCAATGACTAAGTTTCCCTGGAAAAAATGTCAAGAAATATATAGAAAAATATAATATGAAAAATATAATATATAGAGCTATGTATATTATACACATAAAAAATGTTTTACATTTTATTTTTGTACAATCATAAAAAAACCATATGGGTATAAAAATTCTAGGTATCGTTTTTTTTTTCAGGATAAACCCGAACATCTCGAACTCTTCGGTGGCCTCCTTGAGGAGCTCCTGTCACAAAAATGGGAATCGTTTGGTCGTCGAAAATTGTTTTGGTCCCTTTTCGGCTTCCTCTACTTTTTCTTAGTCTATGGTATTGCCTTCATGACTCGGGATTTCGATCATACTGTGAGTTTAATACTGATTTTTTGATTTCGTAATCTGTCTGCTCACTAGTTACCAGTATGATGTCATTCTGGTGCCGATCTTTCCTCGTTACAATTAGATAGTGGTGCGAAAATGCAAACAGAAATCTTATTGTGTATTAGAATAAGAGCAAAAAAGTGACTAATAATTGATGTTGTATAAACAACATTTTAATCGTTCCCTACGTTATGTCTTTTATTGCCTATATTGATCCTTGACAATGTCATCCTAATGCTGATCTTTGCTCGCTATCTCCTTCGAAATTCCATATTTTCGAAAAGATTTCACAATAGAACCACAACAAGGGAGGTGGGTATAAATGTCGGTGTTCGGATTCGAAATTCATACAGCCTATCATGCCTCGTAATTTTGATTCCATTCTCAATTCCCTTCTCGAATCTAAGAAAGCTAGAAAGTTGCTAGCCAAGCGACTGTTGGAAGAATCTGACTCTTCTTCTTCGTCCTCTTCCTCTTCGTCTTCCTCCTCATCTTCCGATTCTAATGGAGAAGAGGACATTATTCCTATTCAACCGGCTGCTAGAGGTGTCAGGAGGGATAGATCTCGCTCAAGAGGAGGACGTGACCGTTCCCGTGATCGCTCCAGAACCAGAAGCCGTGGTCACTCAAGAGGTCGTAGTCGTGGAGATTCCCGTTCGCGTCGTTACTCGAGAGGTCCAGTGGACCGTCTTCTCTTCCATGGACCCATGGATCGTCGCCATCGTCGCCATCATCGCTTCGTGAAGAAAGCTTTCCTGGCTCATAAATACCAAGGACTCGACTTCTCTCCTCGTCCGTCGAGACGCTGTGAAATGCTGTCTCGTCCTTGTCGTAGATTTGAAGCTAGAATGGATTTCTTCCGTCGTCGTGGTCCCTTCCACCGCCCTTTCCCTCGTCATGGATTTGAATCTAGATTTGATCCAAGGATGGAAATGAACTTCCATGGCCTTCGCCGTTACTCTTTCTAAAAGAAGCTTTTTGTTATATATTTGTGATTTGTAAATAAATCTGCATTTTATTCTGTTATTGATGTTATATAGGGGGGGGGGGGAGAGAATATTAGGATTTTCATCATTTTATAATGCCCATAAAATTCAGCTTCCAAAATTAATATTCCACAATGGAACTGATAATTCAAATTGAAAAATCATCCTCTACCCATCGATCGATCTCAATTAAACGTTTCTTTTTTCAGAATGAAGAATCCTATGGAAATGTGACTTCTCCTCTTCTGGCTGAGTTTGGATTCTCCTTTGATGAACTTTCCTTTCTCTCGTATTCTGTGGAGCCAACGCCTCCTCAGTGCCATCTCTGGAAGTACCAAAATAACCGTCAACGATTGAGAGGGATAACTGAAGTGCTAGCCGTTGTTGCTGTGATTATCAGATGCACCAAAGATCTATTAGATATGCAAAGAACCGGAACAAAAAGATGGTGGAATTCAATCGTAAGGTCATTGATTTCTTTCCTCTTTTTAGAAATCCTTTCCTGAAAAATTACTTCATAAAACTGCTCAGTTACTCGTTCTCCTGATGATCCCTATTCGATTTTTCTGTTTTTTGGATGAAATAATGCTCGTGGCAGAGAACATTTTAGCTATTGGAGTCGTTCTAGCGACGACTAGTCATTTTTTATTCTATTGTAGAGGATTGAGATTTGTTGGGCCGTTTGTGCTGATGGTATACAAGATTGTCGTGGGAGATATGATGCGATTTTTGTTCATTTATAGCTTTTTTATTATTGGATTTGCCCAAGGTAGGGATTATTTTGGTAAATTTGGGGAGCATAAATAACATTAAATTGTCTAATTGCAAACAAATATTTTAATAATGAATACTCTTTTTCAATTTTCAGCATTTTTTGTAATCTTCCGATCCTGCGAACGAGCCGAAAACGACTATTGCAGTAAAACTATGATAGATCCAGAGTCAGATTATCCAAACAAGTAGGTTCCTTTTAATCTCCTTCCTGTAATAATTCAAAAAAGCCTTTTAGATTCGAAAATATCATGTCCACCGGTTCTGAAGCTCTTCTTCGCATGTTTATTATGAGTGTTGGAGAGTTTGGAGCTCTTTATAAGAATTTAAATGACTGTAAGGCTACTGTAGCGGTGCAAGGAAAGTTTTGTTTTTTTCTCTATGAACTCCTGGTGACTATAATGTTATTGAATCTGTTAATCGCTATGATGACGAGAACCTACGAAAAGATTGCGGAGGCCGAGAAAGAGTGGAAAAGACAATGGGCAAAGGTAAGTCAATTGTTTGATACTATTTGTGTGACATTTTCGTCAAAACAAAACATCACTCTTTAATTTTACGCTCCCAATGAAACAAAATACGACCCATTTGATATTCAACCAAGTGGGGGGGGGGGGGCATTCTGATATATACCCCAATAGCTTATATCCCATTTATTAAGTCCTTTGAGAATTGTTATTTTCAAGGTAATTTTAATGCTGGAGCAAAGTCTGAGCCCTGAAGAACGTCTTCTGGCGATGTTCAGCTACTCGCGACCCATTCGATGTGATAAATTGCGGCGAGCTTTCGTTGTTCGCTTCAAGCAATCTGTAATTATTTTGTCAATATAAAATAAGACTTTTAGGTGACGGATGAACCAAAAAAAATTGAGCTGAACAAGAAGAAGCATAGCCTTCGTCTCTCCCAAAATAGTGCTCTTCACATGACTGGCCTTCGCTAGATTTTTCTCAATAAAGTTTGCTTTAAATTGCATTTGATTCATTAATTATAACTTCCTTTTCTACGGTCAAAAAAAATCGAAATCACGCTGGCCAGTCTCGCCCGTCTTTCTTTCGATCGGTCTTAGTGTGCTTTTGTCACTATTACCTTCTTTTGTTCAACTGATAGGGAAAAGGTCACGTGGGATACTATGTGTAGGAGCCTTTTTTCTTATTTTGCATGACTATTTTGACAGAGAAATGAGATCAATCAGTCGACGGGAAAAAATATTTTTTGACAATCTAAACCTTTCCAAATCTATGTTAAAACGGAACTAAATGCAAAGCTTTTTATTAATAATTTTGTAGAACATTTTACATTTTTCAAATTGTATTCCAATGATATACAAAAAATTCTGAATAAAGAGTAGTCATGAACACTTAGTGAAATCGATCCAATAGGCGTAAATTAGCAGTGATAAGACGTTTTTCGTATTGCATTCGGTATTTTTAGTTCGTTTTTTTTACCTCTCAAAATAGATTAACAAATCATAAATATCTCCAAATCAACTTCTTATCTCTTCGCGCCTTCTACTTGGTCTCGTTATCAGTTCTTTTCTTCAATCTTTCGCATTCTCTTATATTCTATTGTACTCGCACTTAAACACTTCAATTTGACAATTTGATAGATGAATTTTTATTTTTAGATCATAAAAAGTTGATAAAATGAGGAGTATGAGGTAGAGCGCGCTTATTTTCCTCGCCACGCTCAGACGACTCTTAGCATTTCCTTTGAAAAACAACCTATTTTCTTTGTGTCTCGTGATGTGTATCTGATTTTCATGGGAAGCTCATCGGGAAAACAGTAAGATATTCAGTTCTACTGGTTGTATGAATAATTTGAGAAGAAAAAATGGAATGAAACCCTCGACCTTGTTTCTTTTCTTTTTCCTCGTGCTTCTGCCTTTCTCTCTATCCAATTGACCCTCAAAAATACTATTTTTAGCAATGCCTCGACCCTTTTTATCCTCCTTATCACAAATGAAATTACCGGGAAGGAACATGTCCCTGAATGAAATATCGGTAGGTTTTGTGGTTGGGACGTTTAAAATTTCGGAATCAGTTGGTATTTACCTTTTCTGTTATTTTTCAACAAACGTGTTTGAGATTAAAAAAATAGCCTGATATTTACCGAAATTTTGCTCTTTTTTTCTTACGTTATTTAGTATGATTAGTACTTTTCTAGGTATAATTTTTTGAGTAAATTCTGAGTGTATCAGCTAATTTCCTTCTTTGTTTTCTTTTCATTCAACTCATAAATCGAAAACAAGTCAGACATTTCATATTTTATTTTTTTCATATGTTTAGGTTGCTCTCAGGCCATTTTTCTTTGAAGTTCATCCAGATCGCTTCGCCAGATTTCCAATAGTCAGAGAGCAGAATGAAAAATCTCTTCAGGTATGTTTTTCTTTCAAGTTGAATGTTTTAAAACTTTGGTTTTAAGATTTTTAATGGCTATATCAACGATTTATTTCCCGTCAGCTCCTCTATAAAACCTATTACTGTTAAATTTTCAATCTTGGATAAGTCTACAAAAGATTTACAAGATATACGAATCAATTTGAGTGGAACAGATCCAATTAGAATAGTCAGGTAGAGGAAATTTCTCAATTTTTCATTGCATAGAAAAATAACGACTGCTAAATTTTTTTTAATGTAATTGTTAAATTTTAGACAAGCCCTCGAGGGTTGTAATCTGCCAACGAAAGATTTACCGGACAAATCAGCTCATTCCTCTTCATTAGCTGGTGTTTTTACTCAAACGACAACAAGCTATGAAGATTTTGGAATAGATCAAGATCTAATGAGAAAGTAAGTATTCTCTTATAAAGAATATATCTCGTGGCGAAATCTAATAATATAATTTTTTTATGTATAACGAATATTATTTTTGAATTTTTTTTCCTTTCAGATATCTCCGTCATAAACGAAAACAACCCTTGTCGAATGATCTAAAAGCCGTTTTGTCAACTTCTAGGGGAGAGGTGACTCAAAAAATGAAAGAAAGCCAGTAAGTTTCTTTCTTTTTTCTTTTTTTTTTATTTGTAGAGCGACTAAACAAACGTTGAAGGAAGAAGTTGATGATTTAAAATGGCGAACAGGAGTTCGAGACGTGAGTTTTACCTTATTTTTATCTTCGCTATTTGTTAGGTTAAATGGGAGATAAATTGGAGCGAGACCCATATGAGAAGGTGTATAGGAAATCTTCATCGAATTCTTGATCATGCGGAAAAGAGCGTAAGAGATAATGTAGTTAATGCCCTCTATAAGAACATCCTCCGGTAGGTAATTGATCATTATTTTCTATTTCTTAGATTTGGACGGGGATCGTACGTCTGTTGCGATGGATCAATTCAATTTGGTGCAGATAATGTACCAGAACAATGGAATCAGGTGGGTTGGAAAAAAAAAACTTTTAAAATCTTGGATACAAACACCACTTTTCTAAAATCCATTTAGATCACTTTTTTCTTCAGATTTGCTCCGAAGCGACTGTTCGCCGAACCCAAATCCCAGCTCTTCATGAAGCGATTGTTCGTCTTCGCAGCATCCTAGCCGGTGCAGTTATCCTTGTTCCTCATCAAAATGGCCTTGCCCAGACTCTTCAACAAGTCCAATCCTTTATTGTACGGTTAGTTTTTTATTTTTTTGAATTTTTGGTCTCTCAGACTGAATAATAAGCCAGAATTACATGGGCAGTTGGGTCAGCAATGTCAAGATACTATGATAGAAATCGTGACGTCGTATGATGAGCTATCTATTGGTCATGATGGCAGATTATTAATTCCTTGCAATGTAGACGTTCTATCCCTTTTGGGTTTCTTGCAAGATTCTGCAGAAAAATCAAGAAAATTGAATAGGAACATGCAGCAACTGGCGGTTGGTTTCTGTCTTTTTTCATTTATCACTTTTTCAGGCCGAGTTAGATACAGATCGCCTCGATTTGATGAGAGAACTCTCGCTTCACTCCCTCGAATGGGAAGAGGGACTTTCTCTTGGAGCTGTTCTTGCCTGTATTCGTCGATTGAGAAATGTGGATGATAACACCAGGGAGCTGTTGAAAGGACTTTCTATTCAGTTATCCTTCAATCCAGCTGTGTATGTAATGAGCGATGGACGTCTTTCGGTCCCACTTTCATGGATGTAACAATGTTGCACAAACAACAAAATTGGAAAATGCCTGTGTGCAACATGGTTGGTGGAGTTAAATTTTTAGAAGAAAAATATTTCGTGTTCACAAAAATTTGGGTTTATCTTATTTTTTTGCATGCATACAAAACTTTTGTGCAACCATATTCTAGTCGGTTCATGTTGCCTTCTTGTACATATTAGGCTCCTTATTGTCATTGCATAATTAGTGCTGTATCCATCCGGTCACAGAGTGTTACGGGAAACTGTTAATAAAGAATTCAATTTTTGCCTATTTTTATAATGAAAACACTGGTTTTATTCCTAAAAAAATATCAAATTCTCTGATAAAAATATTGTATTTTGGTCATTTTAGGGTTTAAAAACTACCGTCTCCGAACCTTCAAACACTGTAAGTTCCTTTTTTGCTATCGAGATCATTCATTCCTTCAAAAGCAAGCAATTTGAACCGAAGGCGTGATAAGCAGAAAAATGTCATAAGAAAGTGCTGCCATTTATGTCGCTGTTGAGTTTGGCTATAGTCCCAGCAGGCTTGATGATCAGACTCTCACATTCGCGACTCTCGCTGCCACTATCTTCACCTGATGCCAGATGCATATCAACGGTTTCGGGCTCGAGTTTTTCGTTGGTTGGCTGGGAATGGTGGGTAGGTGAAGAGCCGCCCTGAAAAAGGTAACGTTGTTTAACGACGTTAATTCCTTGATATTGTTGCACAAACGCTTGAAATATCTTTGTATGCAACAATATCATGATATTATTCTAATTTTCGCTCTCACCGGCGGACTATCGTGATTATCCTTGCTACTCCCTCGTTGAACTAAACTCTGTCCCCGCTTCACGAAAGAACGCAGTCTGTAGCTGAAACCTGTTATCCTTTGTTCCTCTTCCTCAACTTACTTTGCCCTATTCGCATAAGTTTTCTTAAAACATGGGAATTTTTGTAGAAAAGTTGTACGGTAGTCGGTGGAACAAGCACAGAAAACGTAAAATTGTGAGGCGTGATTGGTTATTTCGAGGATATTGGCAACTGCTCGAAATATTTGGTAGTCCAGGCGTTTTTTGAGATTCTAGAGAATTTTTATTAGGTTAGATTGCGTTACCTCGTCAATTAAGAGCAAATTAATAGCTGCTGGAATGTTACAGACGAGTGACATGATAACTGTTCCGCCCAACATGTACATCAATGTGTCGTCCTGGAAAAATGAAATTTTTTTTCATTTTTAAAATGTTGCTAAATATTTATGTATCATCTCAATAGTACTTCTTTTAGTGCGTATGTTGAGCTATAGAATGCTACTAAAATAAGAAAAACGTTTGCTGAAAATAACACGAATAAAACTTTAGAAACAAAATACGCAAGATTATGAAAAATTTGGCGTTACCCTAAGTTATTTATTTTGCAGTTTTTTGCTTACTTTTTGATTTGGTGGTTGTTCTTTTCGTTTTGTTAACTGTCGTAGCATCTTTTGTCGATTTCGAAACGCTATCATAATTTGTATATTTAGAATTGACAATATTATAATCGGTAGAAAACGGAGTAATGTTTCTCTTGTCCATTTGTAGATCTAAAAATTGTTATTTTCTTGGTTGATTTAGTTGACTTACCTGCCAACCAGTAGTTTTGTAAATATGATGATCATCTAACTTGTATATTGTTACATTTGCATTTGAATCCCATGTTGTAATACTTTTGTATCGTGTTATAGCATACGGCACGTAAAGTAGAGCTGGAATTACATAGGCCAGAATAATAGCGTTAAAAGCTCTTTGTGGCGAATTCCATGTGCGAAAATGCATAGGAAAGATTATAGATATGTATCGTTCGAGTGAAAGTGCCACCACGACGAAGACACCCGCTCCGAGAGCCCAGTTGATGAATGTGAGCATGAAGTGACATTGATAGATTTGATAGAGGCGATATTGATTAATAGGTACGCCGTTTTTGGTTAGAACTTCTGTTGTGACAAAGATCATGACGAAAATCATGCAAAGAAGGTCTGCAACGGCTAGCGCTCGTAGATACATGTAGGAAACAGCTCGGAGACGACGACTCGCTAAATTTTAGATTTATTATTTTGTATTTTTTTTATTATACACATTCAAGTCAGCGTGTAGAGAATTTCTAATGTAACATGAGAAAGTAGATTGGTTTGCAGTAGAAAAAGATTAGTCTTTCTTTTTATTCTTTTAGCTGTACATTTAGTTCTTGCTTTGTAATCGTAATAATATATACTCACCCAATACGATTAGATTTGTTATATTTCCAATAATCCCTATGATGCAAACGAATGGCAGCACGTAACAATAGGCAATATTGCTGACTGTCGCTGCTCCACTGGGCAACGGTGCTGCTGTTTGGTTCATTCCTAAAATTTTTGGCTTATTAAAACTAGATAGTCGGTAGAGATTCGGAAGTTACAGTAAAGCGAGTGGAGGATTTTGCGTGAGTTGCGTTGCGAGCGGAAGAGCTCCGACTTGACTTTGTGCGGAAGTCGAGAATTGTTAAATGCTTCGTTAGGCTCTACCCCATCCGGAGTTTACTGTAGTCAAGGAGAAGGGTCAATGACCAAAAAATGTAGATGTATATGCGAAATTATGGCAGACATACACATTTGGGCGAGAAATACCCTAGTCACATAAGCAAGAATTCTGCTGGGCATAAAGCTTAGGATTTTCTGTTGGTGATTTTTCGAGTAGAACAATTGTCAATTTTAAGGATAAGGATCGTTCACTTGAAAAACAAATTTTTTTTCATCACCGGATTTGTATGTTTGCAGTTATAGAAAATCGTCTTGCGTAAAGAAGCCTTTCTGTCATAATCCTTAAAATTCTTTAAATCATTATTTATTGCTATAAATAATGATTTAACATATCCTTTTTCAGACGACAAAATGGAAGAAGAAAATGAGGTAGGATTGCCACAGAAAGGACTCAATATGATCATAAAAGTCTGTTGCTAGTAAATTTAGCTAATTTGTTTCCTTTTCTTAGGATGTAATACCGGAGATGCGAATCGCTAATGAATCAAGGGAACTTTTTAATATGTGCTGTGTTGAGTTTATAAAACATGTAGCGAGTGAAGCCCAAAGGATTTCAGCAGATGATATGAGAAAGACTATTTATCATGAACATGTACAAAAAGGTAAGTTTCATTATAGATAAAATCCATTCTCATGGCTTAAAAATATTCAAAGAACTAGAACTATTCTCTTTTTAATTTACACTCGTTTGTGTTTGCTGTCCACAAAGGTTTTCTAGTCTTTTCATAATAATGTCCACCATATCCGCCTTAATTTATTTGCCCAACAGAAAAATTTTGCCGAAAGCACGTGTGATATATGTTTCTTATTTTAAAAAAGCAGTGAAATGAAAAAATGGATCCGATTTTGACGGTCAAAAAATTTTGGGCTAATTAATCAGTGAACATTGTCTTTTGATTCTTTAGTAAAAGTCCCTTAGGCTGTTAAAGACTAGACAGAGATCTACATAATTGTTGCGAGAATAGCAAATTGTTAGAAACGAGGTGATCTGGTACGAAATGTTAAGCGTTTCAGAAAGTTATTTTTCTAGTTTTTCACGTAATCTTAAAGCAGAAAGCACTATGTCAAAACATTTAGAGAAATTTACCTTTGCAGTTGCTCATCATAGAACATCTAATTAATTAATTTGAATGATTTTCGACACCTAGATTAGGTAGGACATACTCCTATGCTTTGTTCTTTGTCTTTTCAACCCCAAGTGTTGCCGTAGGCTAGAGGAAAGTCACTCTGCCGGAGGGTAAAATGAGAGCAGTTAGTTTGAATGCGAGAGACGAGATTAGCCAGGGCATGATGCCGCGGATATCAGTGATGGCCTTATCCGCTACTTTATTATCATTATGTATTGAACAGCGAAATCAATAGACACGAGCTTCTACTTCTATTTCCGCAGAGGTGGTAGTAGGAAATTGGAAAGGAAACGGGTCAAAAGTAATATGTTACGATTGATCTGTTTGTAATTGAGAAAAACGAAATGATGTCATTTGGTCAAAAATCTTTTAAAAATTTTTTCAATCGCTTCAGGGCTATATAAGTGTCTATTACGCTAAACGATTCTCTAAAAAAATATCTTACTGTTTCATTCAATTATTAATTTTGTTGTCGCTATATTTTTTTCGAAAAACTATTGACAAAAATGATAATTTTATACGGATAACGCTATATTTTGGCGAAAATAACATCGAGATTAGCTTCATGAACTCTACATAAATTATAGGAATCTATAGGAATTATAGGAATTAATTTTACAAGGGGAATGTTTTCTGTGAGTATAGATCTTAGAGTATAAAAAAATAACGTTATTTGTCCTAGAAATCAATCAAATTATTTTGGCTATTCGGTAAAATCTATTGTTTTGAGAGACAAAGAGCCATGAGAATGTATTCAGGAGAAAACTTCTCTTTTATCAACTAAATATTCAATTTTAGCTCTACAAAATCTCAATTTTCCACCAGACTATATAGAGGCAGCAGATAGTGTGCTTGGAGAGTGCAAGGTTTGCTTTTAACTTCCTCAAGTTTTAAATACTACGAATGAAATCGCAACAACATGCGATGTACTAAAAGTTTGATGAAGATCCGACGATAAAGCTGAAAAATTTAACCCAAGGAAAGAGAGAGTCTCAAAAGTCGTATGTGCTGTGCAAACTGCGTCATTTTAGTAGTGCAGTAATTGGCGCCGGGGAGATGTGATGTGTCCAGGGGAGGGGAGACAAGAAAAAGTACGGAACAGAACAGATGATATACATTTTTCAGTTATTTAACGTAGAAAGTGCTATATTGAACCATATTTTTACCGATTTCGATGGATAAAAACTCTAGTTGTATTATTGTATAATAATTTTTTTTTATTTCAGGTAGCAGCTGAAAAACGACTAAAGAGAAAGAATTCACGATTGGATAAATGTGGAATACCGGAAGAGGAGCTGTATCTCATGCAACAGCAACTAATACAGAAGGTGAGCTACTTCGCTGAGCACGTTAACAAATTGCCCTTCTTAACGGAATTCATCAAACACAGCTCCGTTCAGAACAAAAAAATCAAAATCGCCAACCATAGCTCTGTGGTTTTATTTTCCTACTTGGCTGAAAAACAAAGAATCAAATTTCTAGTGACGGGCAGTTGAGCGGAATTAGAATTTTTTATTAGCTTCTGGGGGGTGCTTGCTAGAGTCGTCTTGCTCATTTTGATTCGAAAATCTAAATTTTTTTTATGCAGTTAACACAATTGGATGAAGAGGACGACTTATTTACTTTCCTGCCGTCTGATTTATTGCTGGGTTTTTGAGGACTACAATGAGTCTGTTGGGGAAGCTTAATGCTTAATGTGATTAAAATAGCGATGTTTTTCCAGATTAAAGAAGTTCTCTCAAAATTTTGGGAGGAAGATAAAGAAAGAGGCGGATACGCGCGTGTGTGCGACAAACGAAGCTTATTTTTGTTTGTGTTAGACATATATTAGCAAGATTACGTAAAAACAAAGGGGGGAATCAAAAAGTTTGAAGATGTCAGAAGGGCATAAGCTCAGCCTCAAGGCATTATTTTTTATGGCTCCGAGCCATTAGTGACTGAGCACACAGTTCGCAGAGTTCTCTATGGAGAATAGCAGATTTTACGCTTGAAGAAAGCTTTGAGGAGGTGGCTCTGATTATCTTTAGCTCCCATTAAACTTTAGTCGTCTAATTTGAGACAGAACTACTGGCGAAAAGTTTGACAATGAAGACTAATTGAATGGGGGATTCCCCGGGTTTTGTGCTGATTTTGTGAACTCTACTAGGGGATGAACACATTCAGTTGGCACTTAATTTTTCAAAAGTTTTGCTACTCCCTTGATCGATTAATTGTCAAATTTAGTTGATCAGGGAGAGTTAGAAACAGGAAGGAAATAGATTATCTGAATTTTCCCTACTAATCATTGCTCGAAAAGAAGAGAAAATTGAGCTAATTGACAAAGTGCTAGACCTAGCTAAAAAGTTTTAGGAAAATTTAATTATGTTCTGCAAAAAAATCCGAAAAAGAAGATATGTTTTGTTTACACATATGTTACTAATGGCCCCAGTTGAGCGAAAAGATGTTAGCTGACTTATCTGAGTCTGCTTATTCTTAGAAGCATCTACACGCGCATATTGTAGGCGACGGGATTCCAGATTGCCTTCTCTGAGTCAGGGATGCATACGGAAGCGGGATCACGTTACTAAAGGTGTTAATTAGTGTTTTTACGTAGGAGAACGGGGTATGCTGCTTCCGCTAATTATACAATGGTTGTAAAGGAAACATTTCTGTCTCTAATTTCTTATTCTCGTAATATTCTTATACTTTTAAGGAAATAGTTGATAGACAGAACAGCACAAAAGAACCTAAAATTCTCCAATAACATTTATCCCCCCCCCCCCCCCCCCCCTCCCTGAACGCCCCCGATAAATATGTTCACGTAGCGCTGGTTTGATAAGTAAAAGAAATTATATGCTCTATCAACGTACCGACGACACTTCCTTGAAATTCCTTTCAAGGAAGCATTTAATTTTAGTTGGCGGGAAAGGAAGGGTAATAGGTTGCCAGGAAATGAGCTCGAAGCAACTTGTCGGTCACTAAATGCTCTAATTTAGCTGTAAATTATTTAGGCGATAAGGAATTCTTCGTTGGCGAAGTTAAAAAGAATTGGAAAAAAAAGTGATGTGGAGCAATTTTTTGTGATGAACACGTAGCAAGTGGCCAGTGATCGTCGGAAGAGATTTCCTTATGCATACACGGGACCCGTAAAGTGAATTAGGGCGACCCAAAGAAGGTGGTAGGAGAGAAACAACGCCCATAGGTGGAATTGTTGAGAGAAAAAATTGCCCTTTTGGTTAGCAGACTCCACGAGATTGGACCATTTTTCATCGTAGAGTAATAGGGTCGCTTTTATGTTATAGATTACGTCGGGAGGTCGAGAGAGATTGGCTTCAAGTGATTTTGATTTTTGATGATTCAGAAAAAAAAGTAGCATAGATCTCGCGTGGGGACGTTACATAAACACTAAATGATCATCTTCTTCTGACATTTTGTTGTGTGTCAATGTAGTCTATGAAGCCTAAAAATACCAAGACATCATATTCCTTTAATCGTTCATTTCCAGGCACGCGAGGAACAAGAAGCAGCAGCAATGGCAGCCCAACGTCCACAAGCACAAGCTCTGGAAGCGACGGTCAGAAGTCTGATGGGACAAGATAATGCAGCCGATGATGAATATGACTAGAACAGGTTCTACACTTTCGTATGTATTAATTGTATAAGTTGATGTATAATTGTTATACGAGGTCACTTTGCGATCTAAGATCCAAGTGATATAAATCGTACATTTTTTTGTTTTGTATTCTTCAATTGTCTTTCTTCTTGTATTTTTTTTCCTTTTTTTGTGTGACATTTTTGGTAAGTCACAGTAAAAAAGAGCTATTGAAAAATGACTTAGCAATTTATATTCGGTATTGCGTATTTGCTTTTTACTCAACGACCACGTTGAAATCTTCAAATTTAGCTGTTTCTTAAGTTTTTTTGTTCATCAATTTCAACTTGTTTTTTTTATTTTTAATTCCAGAATGGCTCATCCCAGTTCAGTAGTACAGAAATACGAAGATGAGGAAGTAAATGAGATGGCTTCAACAGGAGTAGCATGTGATCGTCTTCGACAAGCATTAAAAAAGTGTATAAAACAGTCGCACTGTGTTCAAGTTCAAGCCAGGCTAGTATTTTTTTTACTTATTTTTCAATTTTATATATGTTAATTTACATCTTTCGATGTAATTTGAGGATTTCTATTGATTCAAGTTGATTTTTTTAGGTCGGCTAAGGAATGTATCGATGCTCACGACGGCTCTGTACCCGATAGGTGTTTCTCTCTTCTGCAAAATTTAACAGATTGTAAAAAGTCAATGGTTGATATGCGGTCTCGATTCCGCGGTCGTAAGGGTGATGTCTAATTATTTTTTTTTGCTTTTTCAATTTAGATTTGTATATTGTCTTTAGAATACATAAATCCATTGAACTTCTTTTTTCTATTCAGAGTAACGTGATATATATTTTGTTTCTGTAGTTATTCCCTTTTATCTTTTAAGCAGGTGCAAGTAGCCGATGATGCCTTGCCGCGAGCTGTTGCCTCTTGAAACTTTCTGCAGTCGATTCGTCTCTTTTACATCCGTCGGCGCCTGTGATATTTCACGTTCATTCTTCTTCACTTGAAGCCGTCTACACTTGCTTCCTCTACGGTCAGTCTTCTTTTCAATCTGTAACTCGTTGTCAATCATAATGGGTTTTATAGGCTGTAAGTTATTTGTTTTATTTTAGAGTTATACCACATGGACATTTTTCCATTGACGAAATCTCTCCGCCTCACGTGCACCTATTTCACATGCGTCGTCTCCCATAATACAAGTATTATCCTTAAAAAAAACTTTTCTCTTAGCTAGAAGAAACTGAACCTTTTTCACATGAAGACTGGGATTTGGGCTACTTTTCAAATCGAGAACTCGTTCAACCAGAAATGTAGTCTGATTTGTATTATAACCTTTGAAGATTTCAATCAGTGCTTCACTTTCCCGCATTGTGGATAATAGTTTGCCGTTAACGTCCAAAATTTGATCAGTTTTCATGAAACCAAAAGCTGCACGCGAGACACAATTCAGCCGAACAATGCAGCCTTTTCCATTTTTCATTTTGATATCCATCGGATCGTCTTCGACGATTTTATTTCTATTCTTTGGAAGTTCTGCAATTGTTTTATACAGAAAAAAAGACGAACCAAGGATCAAATAGGTGCATTCTTTAGAACATTTTATGGCGGCGATACGTTTTTCGCAGTGCGTTATATTCCATGGGCGGATGACGGATATCGAGATGGATTTGCCGCGAGCCATATTGAAAAGATGCTCTATGTGATCCGGATCAATTGGTATCATTCCGTTAATTGAGGTTATCTGCAAGTAATAAAAATATTATATATTTTATATCCTATACGAAAATGAAGAGAATTTGTTTAACTTTTCTACCAATTTCAATGTAAATAGTCGGTTATTTTTTTCTTCGGCTATCCAGAATATATTCAAAAGTTATACATAGAAACATTTAAATATCAAACGTCACAAGTCAAGTTTTTTTTATTTGTATTTTTTAGTTGCAACATTTTTGTATAGATTCAAATTACAACACGAAAATGGCAAACACTAAAATTCGATACCGCCCAACCTGGTTCCTACCTGATCGCCGACGATGAGAAATGGCATAAGAGGAGAATTTTTGCGAATTGACCGGACGACCATTGCATAGCTGACGGTTACGGCCAACGTTGTCCAATCCTCCTCGAGAGTAATCACGTATTCTTCCTGCTTAAAATGACGATAGAAGATCTGTTGTTTATCTTCCACCAAACCGGGAACGGTCTTCTGCTTCAGGATAGGTAACGGCTCACGTTCAAGTTCTTTTGCAACACGTTTTCCAATCAAACGTTGAAAGACATTGCTCCGATTTCCAAGGGCCTTCGAAGTAAATTTTCTTCTATTTCCTATTTTTTATTTTTATTTTTATATATTAATTTTTTACTTTCTTTCTAGGTTCTAGGTAACTTTAAAAAAGACAAAAATGTGAAAGAAAAGCAATGCTGCTGATATGCGTATATTGCGTATACGAAAAAAAACGCAAATGTGGAATTGTCCCAAAAAGATATTAGCCGTTTTGGAAAATACCAAAATGGAAACGACCCCTTTCGGCCGAATTTATACGTAATACGTATTATTCTTTGAAACACGGCGCGGAATGACAAAGATTCTCTTTAACTCTCTCCTTTCTATTATTTTCTTTGTTTTGAAAAGTAGTATAATTAGAAAATAAAAATAAAATAAGTTCGTTTAATTGATTCAAATGGTATGTAATTCATTCAAGTGTACTTCAAATTTTGAGAAATAGTAAGCACTAATAAGAATCAGATCGAGATATTCAAGAATACTGAAGTTGAATTGCCTTTTCAGGTACGTTTTTATACTTTTTAGGGAATAAAAATGACAGGTTAATATGTTCTATGGAAGCGCAACTTTAAAAAGTAGGAAAAAACGAACCTTTTTGTTGTTCTGCTTCATCGAAACCGCCTATAGTTTGATTCTTTTTTTGTATGGCTACTTTTCTCCTAACACCAGGCGGTAGAATTTGTGATTCTCTATCTGAGTCTATTTGAGCTAATCCACATTTTTTTCCAGCTTCATAAATTTCATTATTTGATACTTTTCGTGTCAATTGGAACAGATTATTTTCCGATTTGACTTTTGTCGCCAGTTTAGTTTTCTCGTCGGACTGTATCTTTCGTGGTTCCTTAGCCTTCTTTTTATCCTCACGATTTTGCTGTTCTTTTGTTTTTATATCAAATTTAACTTGATCCATCTGACTTTGTTGGGTCTTTTCGCCCCTTACAGCAAGCTGATCTATCGGATTGTTACAATCATTGGCGCTTCGTTGTTCTGGCGGTGTTGAGATGTCCATTTCAACTAGAATTTCCGGCACAGGCAGCTCTTTCTCCGTCTGTATTATAGACGTAGACCTGTGTGTCTGTGTCGGCAGCAGGATTCTACATGTCTTCAGCTGTGGCTTCTGTGGTGTTTTGGCTCGAGCCGTCTTTTCGTCACTCATGAAGGGGAGCTAGTAGAAAGTCAGAACTGAGTGACATATTATGAATTGTAAAATACAGGTATAATCTGAAAAATAATGTAATCTCCGCTTTTCTGAAGAAACTGGTCACAACAAATGATCTTGGTGGGATTTTTGGCTTGAAAAATGCTTTTTTAAGGGACTTTCAAAACCATTTTTTGGGCCTTTTGATTAATATGATAGCCTTTCAGACTCAGGATTTAAGGTCAATGCTATTCGAGAACGCATATATTTCACGGTGAAGTAAAAAATTAAGGATGGGCGATTTGGAACTGAAAATATGGTCGGTCTAGACCAATTAAGTGGAGAAGAAAATATAATTTTCGTTGTTTGACATCATGCCTTCTAAAATTCTTTCCCCATATCTCTAATCAGTCAACTTTTTGTGGAAGAGCATCGATTTTTGCGATGGATGCTCCTCGACAATATTTAAAATTATATAGAACGTTATAATACATGAAAATGTTTTTTTCACCTTTTTTCTTTGCTTTTCAACTCCCAAAATCCTGAAAATCCTCTAAATTACTAACTATCCATCATTCTAAAAGCCCTCTAGTCGTTTGTCTAATGTTCCAACCCCCCTCCCTCTTTGTTTCACATTTCTGAGAGGAAAAACAATAGCTGGATTTATTGGTAACACAGCAGCAAGATGAAGAGTGTAGATACAGCGGTAAAAGGCTGGGATGTTGGGAGATTATTTGGAATTTATGAAGAGAATTAGAAGGAGGCGTCATCCCACCAGCGAGAACTCTAAAAAATGGTTAAATAAGGTTCGTGGAAAAAATCAACCGATCTGAATCCAGGCATCCATCCACGTCCTCCGACCATCAGCCCGCTGCGTGGAACCGTCGCCATCCATCGGTCTCCTCCACGCTTAACATCATCGAATGAACGCTTTCGAATGTAACCAATATCTTCTGGACTATTCTCCGCGAAATAGAGATTTCGGGGAATGGCTATCTGAAAATTATCATATCAGTATTGTACGAATGCTAGGCACCCCTCAATGCAACCTAATTCATAATATTTAAGAGCTAATAGTATGGATACTAGTGTTATTGGCAATTTAATGGCAATGAAGATCCCTACTCAGGAGAATAAATGAATAGGATGATTTGAAGATTTTTTTTTATTCCGGAAGCGTTTTCGGACTTATATGGTAAATTTATCCCCCATAACAATTTTGATGATAATTAGCAGTTGCATGTTGATATAAAAATCAGGTTCGACTCCTGAGTTTTTCATGAGTTTTTCTGCCTTGCTGTTTGACTCACGTTATAATTAGAACATTCACCTATCAATATTTATAGCCAAACCCAACTCCTCATCATTTGGCTTTTCTTCTCCTACCTCCAATACACTTCTACCCACGCAATTGAATCATTCCACAGCATTTACTCATCGCTTTTTGAGCGGAAAATCAACGAATTTTCATTTTTTTTGCTGGACAAAAAAAATCCTTTTCAAGAGATTGTATGCACAAAGGAATCCTTTGAGAAAAAATAATTTTGAAATTTTGGCTTCTACCTCTAAGGTTAATTGAGGCGAACTTTTCTTCGAAAA
The DNA here is from genome assembly GCA_932521415.1 of Oscheius sp. DF5120. Taxonomy (NCBI): domain Eukaryota; kingdom Metazoa; phylum Nematoda; class Chromadorea; order Rhabditida; family Rhabditidae; genus Oscheius; species Oscheius sp. DF5120. The sequence goes on along the minus strand of OW051465.1, from coordinate 684,843 downwards.
GTCCCTAGCAAAGCGGATATCCGCTGATCTTTCCAAAAAATAGCAAAAAACGCTTGAAACATACGTGTAGGAAGAGAAATGTTATTCGTTCATTCTCCCATTTCTGATATTTATAATTTGTACGTGTCATTTTTGACTGGAAGGGAGATGTCATTCAGACGAAGGCAGGCGGAATGTGCAGCAGAATAGAAATGTATAGTCGAGTGGGAAAGTGGGTGTGGAAAAAAGAGGAAGATAAATAGAATAGGAGAATTTTAATCGGCTTTGATTTTAGTCGAAAAATGATAGGGAGAGAGGGATTATAAAATGTAGTAGAGAATTTTTTGGAAGAGGAAAAGCTTGAATCATCTGCTAATAAATATTTGAGCTAGAAATTTGTTGAAGAATTTTCATTTTTCAATTTTCAAAAACTCTGGCGCCAAAAATTTATTGACTTGAAAAAAAAAATTTTTCTAGCGCAAAAAATGTTGCCACTCGGAATGTTAAGCTTTCTTTCCTTTTCTATTTTTATTAAAAAATGTTTTAGGTTTCAGAAATCAAAAAATTTAAAGACAACTTATTTGAGAAATTTGAGGCGGAAAATTCGCTTCTTATGTCAAAAAAATATTCCCAGATACTCATTTCTCATACTCAATAGTTTAATTAACCTTCTCAATATATCGCTAGCCCGCAGTTTATGTTATTATAAAAACCAATGAAACAAGAGAAATATAAAAATAACCTACTTTGTATGCTTGTGAGCAGAGTATCATAATCGCGAGGAGTAGAAGGGAACTAGCGGCGGATCTCATACTCGGGGAGCAATAGAGTGATGGAGGCGAGTCTAAGGGGAGGGGGAGTGGCCGAGATTATCTCGAAAGCTTTCAATCCGAAATACAAATCAGAAGTCCCGAGATTTCCGAAAGTAACGTAAGATGATGTGAGATAGGATAAAAATAATGATATGTTTTGGCGATACACTGTTAATGTAAAATACATTCAATTTCCCCTTTAAAAAAAGGATACGAAAGTAAAAATGGAAGAAACCGATAAAATTTTAGGAAAAGATTCGACCTGTTTCATAGAAAATGTAAAAGGACAGCGACAAGACTTGAAACAATGTTTCAAAAACTTTGGTGGCTAGATAGCATCAGTTATTAGGATGTTCTAAGATTTTTGTTTTACCGGTTTTTCTGTATTTATGTAGTAATTTTAAATTTAAAAAAAATCATACCCGGTATAGATAGGTATAGGTATAGGTATAGAGAAAGCGAAAATGTGTATCCCTGCTGTAATTATTTTCTTCTAATTTTTTATCAGATGTTTTGTTTCTTTAACTCATTGACATTGTAGGACAAATTTTAAAATACATTCTGATAAGACATTATAGGGCACTTATGCGCAACAGGTTCTAGAGTTATAAAAATGTTTTCTTCTCGGGTGATTCACAATCTAAAAACCTTGATTGTCGTCAATGTGCTAAGTGAGCACGTATATTTTTGCAGTAATCTTCATAAATTACGTATTGTTCTTATGCGCAGAATTTATTATTTTTCTTCAAGGAACATACATTGTTAATAACCAACAGGTGCATTATAAGCCAGACTAGTGATACATACTTTCTAGGAAATAGTACAAAGTACAGTTTTTTTGAAATCTTGGCAAATTGTAATTGAAACATACTGTACTATTTCCATTTAATTTTTTTTCTTTTTTTCAGTTTTATAAGGTTTTTTTGTGTCGTGTTGTGTTTGTATGTAAACAAAAAATTATAAAGAAATAAGTGCATGATATAAGATACAGTTTATACGGCATATTGTATGTCACACGCCGTCCAATTTCTAATTTACAACTTCGATTTTTTTGTTTTCTTAATATGCTTTACAAAATACTTTTTATATTGAAGATGAACGGATTTTACGTGTGAAAAATCTAATAAAATGTATGCTAATTTAAAAATTGTAAGCAAATTTGTATTTTCAAGTTTGTTGTTTCGAAGTCTTCTCAAAATGTTATAATGCAATTAAAACGATACTGTGTGGTTTTCATGACCATCAGCGCGCAAATCATAGCCGATGCTCGGTTTTTTCATGCTCCTGGAACAAATTTTCAAATTTCGTTCTTTGCATGTGAGTCATAATCATCGTATTCGTTACATTTTTCGTCGATTTGCCCAATGACGAAGAAATCCACCTACGTTGTTCGCATAATTTCGCGCCTGTTGGTTTCATACATGCACACGTAATTAGGCGTGTTTGCGTGGCACGTCCGAGATTTTTAAATTTGGGCCATGAGGGTGGCAGCGCCGATTTCGGTTGAATGAGTGTAGAAAACAACCTGGGTTAAGAGGTAACCTTGTACTCACAGCTTTTGATCTGCCAGACCAAAAGCTCGCTGATCCATGGCAAAATTGAAGGCTACTTCTCGTGTCTGCTAGGCGAGAAGTCTCGGAAATGACCTCTCGTAAAGTGGCGGTGGGGATCATTGGTCGTCTACCATTGGAAGTAGGACTTCATGACGAATTTTAGGAAGAAAATAACTTTTAAATATTTTAAAGGTCCCGTTTCCGCACTCTAGGGGATTAAAATTCATCGCCTTAATTTCTTAAATAACCCTTCTCGCCAGACACATTTCCTTAAAAAATAACCGTCACTTGCCAGCTCATCTTCTTATCCTACTTATCGAAAAATTCATATAAATATTATATAAAAAGGCTTGTGAAAGTAGTGAAAGAGCAAAACAACCAAGAAAATATTGAAATAAAAAATTATTGAGCGGTATGAACTGGAGCAGCATGATCACTTTGTGCTTCTGGAACGTGCTGTTGGATAGTTTGTTGAGCTGGCTGTAATGTTTTTTTTTTTAATATTTTTGATTTTTGCTCACTTGTGGCGGCGACTTTTGGTTTACTTGTTGAACAGGTTGTGGAGCTTGTGCTGGTTGAGGTACCTCAGCTGGTTTTTGTTGCTGAGGAGCTGACTGTTGGTGTTGTTGGGCTTGTTGATTCTGTGGAGGTGCTTGTTTAGCTGGCTGTATATTTGGAGGATTTGATTGCTGATGAGCTTTGTTAAGTTCAGCTGGTTGAGACACAGCTGGTTGAGGTACAGCTTGAGTTTGCGAAGCTGCTGGTGGTTGCTGAGTAGCCGACTGTGATTGCTGATGAGCCTTGTTAAGTTCAGCTGGTTGAGGTACAGCTTGAGGTTGCGAAGCTACTGGTTGTTGCTGATGGACTTGTTGAGGAGCTGCCTGTGGCGGTTTCTCTTGCTCCTTCTTCACTTCTGCCTGTTGTTGATCTTGTTGTGGCTGTTGATCCGCCGGCTGAGCTTGTTGTTGAACTTGTGACTGAGCGGGCGGTTGAGGAGGAGGATGTTTTGGTGACTCTTCTTGTGGCTTCACTTGTTGCTCCGGTTGAGGTGGATGAGCTGGTTGCTCGGGTTGTTTTGGGTCTTCTTTAGGCTTATTGTGGACCTAAAAATATGAAAAATTAGGAACAACGCATTTACCTGATCTAAAGCTGGTTTTTCTGGTACAGATGGCATAACTTGAACGGGAACATGAGGAACATGTTCTTTACTGTCATTCGGCTCTAAAATAGCTGGTTGTGTATTCAATTGTGCTGGTTTTGGCTCTGATTTTGGTGTAACTTCCGGTGGCGAACGTTGACCGCCATATTGTGCTTGCTGATGGGCTTCTTTTTTCAATTGGGCTTCTCTCTTTGCTACTTCTAAAGCCATCGCTTGTTCTGGTGAAATAGCTGCATGTTTTTCAACTGGTAATTCATCACCACCAGCTAAAATAGTATCTTTTCATATAAGAAGCTTTACTTTTTCCTCGTTCTCTGTCTAAAGATGAAAGTGCCCCATCGCCAGCCTAAAAAGACAATTTAAATAACGATGATCATTTTTGAAAACAAAGAAAGACATGTTAAAATAGTCAACTTACGATGTAAATAACTGCAGAAATTCCAATAATTAGCACAATAATTAGTGCAACAGATGAAAAAAGTCCACCTTTTTTCTCTTCTTCATTTTTCTCATGTGACGTGAATGGTGTCGTCAGATCCGTTCCCTTTTGAACATTTCTCTGTCGTATTTCCGTCATATCTAAAACAATTCAAAGAAAATAGACAAAGAGAATTGTGAAAGTGAAGCTCACAGCTGGACTTTACATCGCTCTCGGTCAGTTTGAAATCGATTTTGATGACCAGCCAACAGCTGTCATAAACAGAGCTGGACATATAAACATATCAAATGTGGTAATGAGGATAAAGAAATCGTGCAAGGAATCAATCTTGTCCCTCCAAAGAGGCAGAAAGTGAAATTTGACTCCGAGGGAAGCTCTTAGTGTTATTTCAGGCTATACAATGGAAAAGCAGGCGAGAAAGAAGAAAAGCTGACTTAGAGCTACAAAAGATTCCTTTTTGATGCTTGGCATCGATAGGTGGCGAAAAAGAAAAATTCTCATTTTTGACTTGTCGCGCTGGCAGCGGCGTGAAGTGTCAAAATTATGTTTACACAGACGTTTTCGAACGTGGCATAGATTTGGAAACCATTAGATTTTGAATAGTTTCTAAAAAGCAGAACTATTTATTATCTTCTATGTAAAATTATAAACATTTCCAGGGTGTACAACCGGGACAAAAGGCGGTATTCCTATCGAGAGCTATAATTCTTTCTATTTCTTCTTCAGTTAGACGGATTTTTACAACATCATGAAGGTTTGAATAGATTCGAATAGGAGTAGCAGACTTGGGAATTATTCCAATACCGATATTGAATGCAAAGGCATAGAGAATCGTCTAAAAATAATATTTATATATGGAAAAAATCTACCTGTGGCGTCACACCGTATTTGTTTGCCGTGTCTTTGATTATATTCTCATTGAGAATCTCCTGATTGCCCCAACAAAGACTGCTGAATGCTTGAACAAAGATATTCTTTTGTTTACATTCGAGGCGAATCAGATCTTGTGTTAAATAGGGCTGATATTCGATCTGATTGACAGCTGGAGGAATCTGAAAAATTCTTTGAAAAAGAAATTGGAAAAATACCTTGACATATTTATCCATTTCACTTAGATCGTAATTCATAAAATTTGAGACGCCAATCGAGCGAATAATTCCCTTCTCCTTATGTTCTTCTAAAACGCTCCAAACGAGTTTTCTACCACGACTATTGACTTCATGTTCTTTATCGTTGCCTGTATCACGATCACGCGGATAATGAAAATAATGGATAAAAGGCCGTTCTAGCGCACCTTTTCGCCCATCCTCAATTTCTGCATTTTTAAGGCATTTTAAGGCTTATTTTCATTGATTGTGTGTCTTAACTCTTCGAAAATGTGTCATTTTAAACAATTTTCAAAAATGGTAATAAGGTCGAAATGCGCTACTTTAAAAAATGTGGTCGAAATCCAGTGGTCGGAATGGTCGAAATATTGCGCTAACAATTTGAATAAAAACAATCATAATAAATGGCGAAGCTGGACGAAGATTTACCATTTCTTTTTGAAAAAACCTTTTATTCAAAATAACGTGTCAAGAAATGAACATTGTTTTTAATATTAGTTAAATAGTCTTCTAAGATGCGGTCCGACTTGAAAGTGATTGAATGATTTTTTAACAACTTCTTCTAACTTTCGATAGCAGTATTTGCTGAATCTATATTCTTCAGAAGGTCCCAAGATGAAAAAGGATTTTCCAATGTCAATACGTAACTGCGTATTTCGTGACAAATACTTTCTTGCCACAACTTCAGAACTGTCGCTATGGCCACCAATCTAAATAGTCAGTAAACTTGCTATTAAATTTAAAAAAAATCAAACTTACTTCAAAATCAACAATTTTCATGTTTCCTTGATCATCAGCACCATAGGTTTCATCGTTACTTCTGAGATCATTCAAAAATAAACAACAAGAAAGCAAGATCTGGAAGACATTCACTTAGTGAAGGGAGACAATGACTAGCCTTTTCCTGAATTTATATCGTACTAATGAGAAAACATTTCAATTCGATTTTCCTCAAGACTTTAAAGTGAACTCAATTAGTGTAGTAAAGATTGATGGTATTTTAGATACTTATAATACTTCTAGTAGTTTCATTTATTTATCATGTAATCTTATTTGTGATACTTTCATCAATGAAAGACAATCCAACATTATAACAAAGTTCCCAATTAATAGTGAATGAGTTAAATATGAACCAATAAACTTGATTTATCACCGTTGTGTAAATAATTGTAATACTTTAAAGGGACGGTTTCACACCCTTTGCCCCGCCCACAAATACGCAGCCTTAAAGTACTGTAGCGGCTTAAGACGAAATATAAACAAAAAAAACATCAGGAATGACAAAGAATTAAAAAAAAAATAAAGATATTGTCCCAAAAACCAATTCTTGTAAGCTATTTTCTAAAACATCTAAACATGCAGTTACAGTTCACCTAAAGGGATGGCATGGCGATATAAGTTGGCGATTATACATCAAAACGTACATAGAATGCAAATTCTAAAATATGAAGACGAATGTTTGACCAACAACGATGAGCTAAACTATAGGACCAAAAGATGTAAGACTCAAAACAAGGTTGTCTACACTCGCCAAAACCCCGAACCCTCAATGTCTTGGAAGCAAGAGCTAATAGAGTCCATTAGAAAACGTTATTTGGAATGGCGCTCAGACAAGCAAAACACGGACAATTTTGAGGAGGAAGATGAAAAAGACCGAAATACATCCGAAGATATAAGTGATATGCTTTCTGATCTAATTAATAATATTGACCTACAAAATGAAGAATAGCTCCTAGAGAATATAAAGTTATGCCCCCCGTAGCAGCATTAATATTGTTACTAAAAAATTAATAAACTAACTTGTTATCAACATCCTTTGTTATTTCGTCAAACTATTTCATATTTCTTAAAAAAAACCTACAATGTAATACAAAAATGAAATGATAAATTACTTACCTGAAAAAAACTAACAAACATGTATAAAAAAACATACAAACAATAAAAAATAAAAGTAAAAAATACATAAAAGTATTGAAAATTCAAAAGCGCGCAAAGATCATGATACGCAGCGCATCGCTTTGGGCATTTTGGGCATTCCTGTGAAACCGTCCCTTTAACAATAAAATGGGTAGATGAAAACAACAACCTTATTGATTTTAATAAATGTGATCTTCATATAGAATTACACTTGAAATAATTTAAATAAAAAGAATTTCTAAATCCTTTTGAATCCTGATCCTTTCTTTAGGGCTCTAAGAAATGCGGCATTCTTTTTATTCAACCTTTCAGGTCTAGGAGTCTTTGACTCTGCATTCAATCTTTCCCCTTTGAATCCTTTGGAATTCACAGTATTACTTCCTCCAGTTTTTGCATTTTCAACTTTTTTATTTTCTATTATCTCCGAAGTCTTGGTTTCTTCTTTTATGTTTTCAATCAATCCTTCGGATCTAGGAAACTTAGTTTCTACTAATTCTATTTTATCTTTCTCGAATGAATACTCTTTCAAGGACAGAGTGAAAGTTGGAGTGGATTTTTTGAAGAAGATCGAATTTGAGAAAAACATCGACGGAGCAATTCAATATTTCATGGAAAAAGACAAAAGATCGTTCGACGAGGATGACTTGCATTTTCCCCCAAACAAAACTGACGATTTGAAACAATATATTGAAGTTGTGAAGGAGAATGTGAACAAATTCTTCACTTATTGTAACTAATTTTATTCTACAATAAAAAGTGTATCTTCTTATAAATTCAATTTATTTCTAAACATTAAATTTATGTTGAATTTTTTATCCAGAAAGACTAAATAGAATGTGTGAACTCCGGGCAGCTTCTACTAGAGAAGCCCAATTTTGAAGATAAAATGTGTTTAAAAAAATGTTGTCAAAAATGAATATAGATGATTTGTAAGCCTCAATAGAACTTGTCATTATTATTGTATAGAATTCAGTAGATACGCCTCAACACATTGTAATCATAACCTAAGTGCAGCCCCGCCCAAAGTGCAAGGCAGTCGCCGGAGGACTGGCATGACGATCAGCCGTGTCCTCCTCTCTCTTCTCCTCTCTCTTTCCTATCCTAACCCTCTGATGTGTTAGTGACTATATAAATATTCAAGCCTCTATGTGCTTAGAAGGACTTCATCTGGGACAGATATCATGGGACCTATTAATCCTGTTTGAGTCGACGCGAACATGGTTTACGGATTATAGAAATTGTCTCTTTGATAAAACTATTGTGAGAAAAACACAGTATAATATTAGGAGTGTTAAACATCAAGTGTATACTCAATGTCAGAATAAAGTAGCTCTTAATAATGATGCAGGTGAATCTAATAGTCATAAATGTTACATTATTAAAGATAATCACAAAACTATGGCTTATGGAAATGTAGATATCAAACCAGAGGTTCTACTTTGATTTGAATCTAAGATTCTAATGTCAAACCATATCTTTTATCTTCAAATTAGAGAAAGAATTATACTTTTGAATCTAAAAAGTTCTATAGGTGGATCTAAGTCATTTGTCTGTAGTAACTTTAGAAGAAGTAAACAGTAATAACCAGTGATGAGTTCCGAATTCTTGAATTTGAAATGTTGAAAGTTCTATTTTTCTATCTTTCCCAACTTTTAAATACTCTTGAAGTTCTATAGGTGGATCTAATCCAAAGGAATCGAAATAATATAATTTATCTTTTATCTTGGAATAACAGACCCAATGAGTTCCTTTATTATTAGAAGAATCCAGATTGACAATACCTACTTCTTTTTCTTTAATTCCTTCACTCGGCAACGTGTCTCTCATAAAGATTCCACGGAAATTCTTTAACTTAAGTACATTTACAAGCTCTTCAAGATCAAAATTAGTCAGAGGCTTCAGATCTTTTGAGAATTTCATTTATTGAGCATTATTTTTATTCAAATTGTTAGCGCAATATTTCGACCACTGGATTTCGACCACATTTTTTAAAGTAGCGCATTTCGACCTTATTACCATTTTTGAAAATTGTTTAAAATGACACATTTTCGAAGAGTTAAGACACACAATCAATGAAAATAAGCCTTAAAATGCCTTAAAAATGCAGAAATTGAGGATGGGCGAAAAGGTGCGCTAGAACGGCCTTTTATCCATTATTAATGAACAAGGACAAGATCCAAATATCTAAAAATTAAAAAAAAATTATTATTCACTTAGTTTTCAATTTTACAAGCGATTCTGCTAGCAATTCTCGAGTTTTTTTATCCGGATTACTATTAATTGTCGGTACTTTTGTCGTGATGAAAATATCTTCGCGGTTGAGGCCGAAAGCAGGACGAAATTTTTCGAGTGCATTGCCTAATTCTGCTTCATTCTTATAGATATGAGCTATGTCGAAGAGACGGTAGCCATGTTTAAGAGCTGCTTCAACGGATTTGTTAAGTTCCTCCTCAGAGAAAAAAATTATACATTAGATTTCCCGAACAGTGAAACTAACCTGTCCACGAATTCTTGAAATTCCTAGACCAATCATCGGCATGAAATTACCATCATTTAATCGTTGAGCACCACCGAGAACATTTTCGAACGACATTTTGAAAATAAAAAATATTAAAAGCAAAAAAAATTTTCAGAAACAACGTTATTTGTCTTTTTATAATCACAACATGCTAATGTCAACCCCTTCACCTGTTATTCACGTGAAAAAAAGTAAACAGGGTGGTTTAGCCGTCAAAATTGAACGGGTTATTGTAGAAAATAGAAATTTATAAAAATAAAAATCAACAACAAATTCACAACCATAAAATTCATTTAATAATCTCTTCAGGCTCTTCCTCAACAACGCCTTCTAACTGCTGATAATTTTCAACCTACAATGTTTTTTGTTTAGTTGATAAGGTGGTTTTTACCTTCATATCATTCAAACCAAGCTCATCATTTTGTTCATATGTCCGATTATAAAATTCTTTCTGAAAGCGAGGGTCATCTAGCGGTGCTGTGAGACTCTAAATATTCAGAAATAAAAAAACAGAAATAAAATAATCTACTTGAACGTAGCTATTACCAGCAGGATCATCTAATATAATTGTTGCAGTTTTTTTCAGCGAAAGTACATCATTAAATTGATTCATTAGCCGATCCATAGCTTTACGATCATTATCATTAGCACTATCGCCTGTGAAAAATTGAGATTGCTGTAAAAGTAATGAGATTAGTGTTTAATAAACAGCCGGCTACTTCTAATATTTGATCTTTTGTAGCAGTGAGAAGACCTTCAATTGTTGTAAAGCGACTGCTCAAAGCACCAGGACCGACTTCAAGTTCAAATTCAGGAATTTGCAAGCTACATGTATCAGATTTAAGAACATCTCTAGCTAAATCAAGATCCTAAATTCATAAAATATGAATAACAACGAATATTCTTACCTCTTTTACCGTAACAGATAGTTTACAACCTTGTTCCTTGATAGCGCCACCACTTTTTACCTCATTCGTCTTATAACCGCATTTATCACATGTTAATGCATAAATAATCACATCTTGGAAAAAAGGAATAGCTAAAAATTATTATAAAGTATAAAAAGCTTGGCAAACTTGTTGGCTTCATTTTAATTTCAGTTGGAGCAGTACAGTTCGGACAATCAATTGGTAAATGAAGAACCTCCATCTGCATTTCTTCTTTACTCTTCCATTCCGTGGCAGCTTCAGCTTCTTGAGATTGTCTATACATGCATAAAATCTTTATAAATTACTCACTCTTCATCATCATCATCAGCCAATCCTAACAATTTCAGCTCCTCTAATGGTCGATGATAATGAGAAACAATACAACGAGGATCAACGTGCCGGGGATCGGGATTTTGTATGAAACAATTGCCTGTAGGATCATGTAATTTCTATAAATCGCATGAAAAATAAAACAAAACCACTAACAAGTGTAAATGTCTCTTCTAAATTAGTCAATCGATCAAGTCGAGCTATAAAAGTGTCAATTTGAGCAGCTTCAGAAGGATATTCAACTCGTCGTCTCTCCTGATCTTGAGAAAGACCTCGACGAACACGATCGATAACTCCTTCAACTGTTGTAACTTCTTAAACAATAAAATCAAGGAAAAGTGGACTGAAACCTGCTGGTTGAGTTTTCGCCTGGATAGTTAACTCAATTTCCGGAATTAGAACCGTAGCATATTCTGATTTAACGAGTTGTCGACGAAGATCAACTTGTTCTATAACTTTGAGAACAATTTCCGTCCCGTGTTCCTAAAAATAATAAACATTTGGGCAGACTAACCTGGACAGCTTCTCCGCTTTGAATTTCATTATTTTGATAGCCGCAATGACGACACTCAAAAGACATCAAAATCACGGCTTTATAATATGGAATAGATACACACATAAGCTTTGTAATTCCCTAAAAATAAAAAAAAATGGTATAAAAACTAAAGTTCTTACATTTTCATAGCAATGTACACAAACAGACTCAATTTCCATCGGTGCTGTTTCATGATCATCCGCATTTAATGATCGATATACATCTTCTGTATTAGCAGCCATTATCTAAAAGAAAAAATATAGAAAAGTATTGAACAATGATAAAACATAATAATAAAAAAATAAATTCAAAGAAAATCCTAGAATATTGTGAGCGGAAAAACAGTACGCAGGAAATTTCTATTTTCAATTTGACGATTTTAAATTTCAATATTTATTTCAGTCACACTTTCTTATTATTCTTCTTTTATACAATAAAATAAATTTTTGAGATGGCTACATTAGCCGAAGAGGAGCCACTAGCAGCTACTGTGGCTAATGATGTCCTTGATTCTACATGTTCTGCATGTTTTTCTCACAAAGTAAAATACCTTCCAACTTTTTTGTTATTATTTTCTATTTTCAGCCAGATCAATCGTATCTTCGCTGTACAAGATGTCGAGTACTACACTATTGTAATAAGGATTGTCAAAGGAAGGACTGGCAAGACCATAAAGTTAAATTTTTTAGTTAAACATTTCTTTTTTTAGTATGAATGCATGTTTCTTGAAAAGTGTTCACCACGAATTCCTACCTCTATAGCTAGATTGATGTGTAGAATAGCATTAAAACAATCTAAAGGATTGCTGCCACCTGCTTTTAATGGAAGAACATGGACAATAATGATGGATCGTGAGGAATTATGCTAATATTTTATATTTTAGACAAAACTGAAATTCAGAAAGATCCTGAACGAGCTGATTTCTTTATTAATGTTAGTCACGTCCTTTATGAATTTATGGGACCAGAAATGGTTCCAAAACCGGCGGAATTAGTTTCTTCCTTTGGAAAAGTGAGCTTTTCAGATTTTTTTTGTAAAAAATTAAAATTTCAGATAGTTACAAATTGTTTCACAATAACTGACAGCCGATTAGGAAACATCTCATTAGGTACAGGGTTGTATGTAGGGTAAAAAGCTTAATTTTATCTAATATAACTAATTTAGGTTGTCCGTTCATGACCACAGCTGTGCTCCGGATTGTTTTATTCTGTTTGATGGTTCAAAAGCTATTTTACGAAGTCCACGGAGAGATATCAATTATAATGCGCACCTTACAATATCATATACGGACCTTGTTGCGACAACTTCGACAAGAAAAGATGCACTGAAACGACATTATTATTTTGATTGTACTTGTTCTCTTTGTAATGATACAACCCGGGTAACTTTATTTTTTTTATAAGTTAATTATTTTATAGGATCAATGGGGAATGTCCGCATTTTCTCCGTGTTGTCTTGGTGGAGTTTGTCTGGTAGATCCTCGCGCAGCGACGCTAACTTGTTATTTTTGTGGAATTCCTAGTCAGTTAAATCCCGATGATGTAAGCTATGATTTTGTTTATCTTCACGGGCGAATTTAAGGTTGAAACAGCCAATATAGAGTTAGATTTATTTTTGAATAAGACAAAAATAGGTAACGATTTGGAATCAGAGCTTCATAAAAGCCTAGCAATGTATAATAAACAGAAAAGTGTAAGATACTTGATAGATGAATTGAATTTCTAGATTTTATCCACATTAAATTTCCTCATGGCTGATTTATGTCAACGGATATTGGATTTAGCAATGGAGTTGAATCGACAAGAGCTATGTATACAATTTGCGAAAAAAGCCATTCAAGCTTATAAGTACGCCTTATTTATTGAAATATACAAAAATATAGACGATATCTTCCACCCGGTCATCCTGAACTGACAACACGACTGATGTCTGCTGCGATCGCCGATTCGTATTCAGTGTCGCCAACCGGACAAACACTTGAGCTGTTTCAAGAGGTCCGTTTCCTTTTTATCTTTCTCATTTTGGATGATGATCTTTATTTTGATCATGTGAATGGTCATTTTCTGACTATAGTCGCACGCTTTTCATATCTCAGTAAAGTAAGTTAGCGGCATGCAGCGTGATTTCCTTTTGTTATTTTTTGGGTTGCCATTTTTAGGGGCAAGGCTCTTAATTTTTTCTCATATTATATGACTCGTGTTTATCGCTAATGTTCGTCGACTAATTGTTTCCCCGTGGTGTAGTTTACGACAATGAGTAAATTAAGCATTTTGTCTTTGAACTCAACTGCTTTTAAGTATCATTCTTGTGCAAGGCTGCCTGCTAACTCCTAAATTGGCAATCTCAGCGTGCCCGAAACATGATGCTCATTACAGCTGACACGGAAGAGACTATAGTTAGATTTTATTATTTCTCTTTTTCATGACAATGGGAAATTATTATAAGATATTACACTTCATAAAAATGTAATATAGTGTAATATCGCCTAACTTTCTCTCGATAAATTGTGGGGGAAATTGCAATTGTCTTCAATAAACAATGCTTTGATGCTTTTATTGCGTGCAATCATTGCCTATTATTTAGAAGTCCTCGTCTGGCAACGTTTAAGCGGATGCTTTTTTTTACATAATTGGCGCCGGTTAATGTAATCAACATATCTTTGTCGCAATGATGAGACAAAGTAATTAAAAAACCTATTTGCACTTTCTGTCATTCAGTCAGTCAGCCAGTTTTGATATAATTTATATTTTTCATAAAGCTAACGAAATTATCACCACGGTGTAAATCGCAATTAGTACTTCCGCAAACATTGTCTGATTTTGATTGCCTCATTTTATTTTTAGAAAATTTATATTTTTATATGTCACAATTGAAGCCATTCAACAGGCAATAAATCACGCCGTCCTCAACTTTATTAAATTAGCAAGCTACTTCTGATGCTTGTCCTAGAGATATGCTATTTGGAGATGATGTACTCTTTTAGCTTTTGTTTAGGTTCACGTTTTTGAAAAGCTTTTTCTATGCTTCGATTATTTTGAATAAGTCCAGGAAAAAAATTATGGCCGAGGTCATGAACATCAGAAAGAAGAATTGCTACTTCTTTCATGGAAGATCTCAAAAACTTAAAAAAAATTCTTTTCTCTTTGTTCCTTCAGTTCTTTGATATCGGTATTGTTTAGGCTACCAAAAATAGGGATAGAGAGTGAGTGAGTGAAACAAACAATTTTCCTATCTTCTTCCGCTCGTCATATGAATCTTTTTCTCATATTGTGTGACGTGTGGCTTCAGATCATGAACTTTCTATTTAATATGAACAACTTTTTGTCTACTTGACTCAAGGACTCTGACATTTGACCACTTTAAATTGACTACATTAAATCATTCTCACGCTGTATCACGTGTGAATTTCTTCTAAAATCAGGACAATATTACATTAGTTTGCTGCTTTGAGCTCCCTTATATTTTATATTTGCAGCCGTTTATATTTGTAGATTAGCTTTTTTTTGACTTCTAATAAGTGATTTTTGCTGCTGAATGACTCATTTTCTCTTAATTTGTGTTCTACAAGCCGCTAGACTTGCTAGAAATTGATATGCTGACGTTTAGAACCATAGATTACTAGCCATCTGAGTAGAATTAATTAGTTTCCGGAGATCGGACCAGTTGTTGGTAGAGCACGGCCTGATTCGAGGAAGGAAGGACATCCACTGAATCGTTTCATTTTCCGCATCATTGAAGCGAAAAATAGCTAGAACGATCTTTATTTTACATTAGACATTCATATTTTTTAAAGTTTAGCAGATGTCCATTTTTTTTTATTCTAAAAATATATTAGTTTGACCATTATATCTATTCATTATGAATTTATTGACAGATAAATAGCTATTTTCACGTTTCGGCTGACTGGTCTAGGCAATTTGAAAGCCGCTTGGCAGGAACATTGAGTTAGAAAGCGGGAAACTATGAAATATTTTCCTTAAATTTCTTTACTTTACATCTTTTATAAAATTTAGATGTTTACTAATTATTTATTTTCAGGCCTACGAAGCTGCGCTTCTTAGTCACGGTCCTCGCCATGTGCTTACCTCACGAATAGATCATCTTCTCTCTCAATATCGCATTCGTCTAGACCGTGCCCTAGCATGCTAGTTTTTCCACTTTGTTACATTTTTTAGATCTCGATTAATATAATTACAGCGCAATGGTCTCTTATTCATTCACTTGTCAGAAAAATTAAGTGATTTTATTCATGTTTTGAGCCAGCTACAAGAACCGTGCCATGTTACGAGATCTTTTTGTATTTCTTCTATAGACTAAATTGGCTGATATGAGAGAAAAGTGGAAAAAATAAGATTATGCATATACGTAGAGCAATTTGGAAGGGGAAATGAAACGGAAATCTGCATCTTTCAATCTCCATACTCTCTCATTTTTTCATGAAGAGAAGATAGATTGACGTGGGGATAAAGTTCCAAAAGTTGATGGATGCGAGATTTTATTCCAGATATCGCATTACTTTTTCCAACTTTCTCGGCGCTTTTCTATTAAAAAAATCTCATTTCATTTTTTTTACAACGCGTATAATCACCTGAAGGGAAGTTGTAAATATTATAATATGAATAATCGGGAAGTTGTAAATAGAAGATAAGAGTCGGATTTTTATGATAACAATCAATATTTTTAATTTACTTATAATTTACATTTTTAGGCTGAGATATTTGCTTCGAAGGAATTGAGAATAAAATGAGTGTTTTAGCTCGCTTTGCGTAGGGCATACATTTTTTAATATTTATTGAAATATAAAAACGGCCACAGGAAAATCTAACAATTTTGGTGTTCTGTTTCTCCTTCGCGTGTCATGAATTTTTCGATTTGTTGCACTTTTCTAGACATAGTTGAAGAAATCATGGGTTCGTTCAGTTAGAGGTGAACATATGTACCCTTAGTAAAAGGCGGTAGGTTCCACAGCCATGTTTCTCCCTCTTCTTTGTTTTCTTATCATAGTCACGCGACTATTCAAATATGAACGTCCCTTCTAATTATCGGCGTAAACACTCTTTCATACATGCCGAGAGGCTGTTAACATGTTCTAACGAAGTAGCTTTTTGGGTAACAGCGACTCTTGAAATATCACTAATTCAGTAAAAACTTTTCGAGATCCAGCATTTTTAGTAGCCCCTTTTTTTCCCACACCCACAAATTTCACCTGCTTCGTCTAATATCTCCTCACCTAAAAATAGGTATTGCTCCAATTTTACGGCATTTTAACTCTCATTGCTCATAGACGCCTTACTTTTTTTAAAGGCGTGTTATGTAGTTCGATGACTAAAAATATGTACTGCTCATGGATACATGGCTTATCAAAGGAGCTGCTGATTTTACGACCATGTTACACGCTTCTAGTAGTTTTTATAGATAGCTTCTGAAGTTATTTTTAGTGGTGCCTCGTCAAATTTCAAGAAACTTGGTTTTAAATTAATTCTCAGTAAGAAAAAATAGCTAACTAAATAAAAAAAAACTAAACTTTTATATATATTAAAAAATAGCTGTAGGAAAAACATTAAAATGTTGTAGGCCTGTAACTAATTTTTTTAAAGAATTTTGCATCAGTTTCCAAAAGGTCATTGAAATTGCCACGTGAGAATTAGCCAAAAATTGCTTTTCGCCCCCTCTCATTTGATTTTTAATCTAATCGTATTCCAAAATTACGGAAGAAGTGTGGTGACTTTATTACAATAGAGTCAATAAAATTTACAGTTTGGTCAGAATAAAGATCAAGGAATTCATACGAACAATGAAAACAAGGAAGGTTTGCGTGAAAAATAAATATATTGACTATTTGTGGCGTTTGCGGAATAGAAATTTTTCTACTCAACTAGGAAATCATTTATTATTCAGAGTAAAATTTGAATTGTTTGTTAGTGGTGTTTATGTACTGTGATTTTTTGAATTTTTGTGAAGCTATTTTTCCTTCAACGTTTTGCTCTAAAGATCTCTAGTCTCTTCCATTTTCCCCTGTGCCCTCATTTTACACCAGGAATCTTCCAGTCTTTCAGCCTCTAACGAACTCAGTTGGCAATCAGGCTGAACGAGGTGCAAAACACAGTTCTCTCTCTCTCTCTGCGTCTCTTCATTTTTCTCAAAAACAAATTCTTTGATTACATAAGCAATACTACTGGTCGTGAGTTCACTGACCACGTGGCTATATAGAGCGGGTAAAGATCAGCCTGAAACTTTAGCTAGAGGAAGGGAGACAGGAAATTGAATTTTTGCGGCTATTTTTCTGGACATTACTGTCGGCGAGGCGATTTTTTGCAGCTAAATAAGCGTAAAACTGACAAATAAGTCCTTAACAAAAATAGTCTAATATTATACGACAGTACGCAATGTTTCAAATTTTAAAACGATTGTTTAATAATAGTCTATAAGTTGACCACCATTGTTGATGAAGATGAAAGTATCATTCCATTGCGAATCGGCAGGTGATCTAGTTAAGAAAATATCAACATGTTGGGGGATCCTTCCGAAAATTGCCTCAAATCTGTTTCACGTTTTGTTTCACAGCGCAAAATAATAAATGGCCTCTCCTTCCTCTCTTGAAACTATAGTCGTTCCATTCACGAGAACAATAGCCTCAAAAATGGGGCAGATATTGCGACGAAAGGTCAATAGAACAGCCAAAGTGATTGCTAGTTGTTGGACTTTTTTTTAGTCTAGTCGATGTATCATCTGAGTGAGTAAAAGGGTAGAGTTCCATGAACGGCAAGGAAAAATAGAGCAAAAGAGTACATTATTGGGTCAACGACAGTTATAGTACTTTAATATTTTTGATTTTTTTGAATACGTAAAGTAAAGTCCATTCATGAGCAAAAAAAATGTGTTCAACAAATTATTCACAACTTAGATGTACACACGCCGAAAAATTTTTAAGCATAAAATAGCTCAAGTTTAATTTTATAATATAATTTTTTTTATAATTATTTTATTTTATTGAACCATAGTGTTCAAAGTTATGTTGTGGCTAATTTTTTTTTAATTTTTAAATACCTATTCATATTTTTTTAGCTGCACTTTAGAGAATATTGTTCCCATAAGTGCAAAAACCACTAATTCGGTGGTTGTTTTTTTTTTCATTTCTCCGTCTTTAAGTCTCTTCCTCGACTACAAATCCACACTTTCGTAGTCGTCGTCGTCTCATTTTTCCGCGTCATTACCCCTCTTCCTTCAAAAATCACTGATCATCCACCTTTTTGTTATTCCCATATAAACCGATTTACCTTCCGGGAAAACGCCTTCCTGCAACCTGTTCAAACATAACCGTTGCCGCGGGGCAGCCAAAAATTCAAAAATCACAACGTTTTTCAACTAAACTACCCATCATCTAATATGATTATGTTTCTTTTGAAATCTGAGACCGAGTACATGGCCGAGCACCGCCTACTCTCCATCCATCTACCCTCTCCCGTTGACCACGCCTACCTCACGGGGCAGGAGGACGGATATTAGTCTATGCTCCTTGTTGCTATTTCTCTATTTTCTTTCTGGGGTTAAACAATGCTAGAAGCCTGACCTCCACACTGTGATTTGTTTTGCCCTCTAGGACTTTTGAAATTAATATTTTCCCTTCATCAGCACTGAAAAAGTATTCTTTGATCTTCTACTACCCTCATTACTTTTTTGTAAACTCAATGTGACCTTAAAAAAATGTTAATATGCTAATTAACAATGCTAATTGTCTGCTCTACCTCAAAGCTAACGCCTGCAGGCAGGAAGCGACGATTGTGTACACAGTTCACACGTGCTGATGGATAGACAATACAAACTAGAAGGCCTCGAAGCGGAGCGGAATGTTTTGTAGATGATACAGGAATCGCTAATATTTTGTATTCTATAGGCTAAATGATGAAATATTTTGCCCAGCTCTAGTTAGCTTCAAGGGCCGGTTCAAGCGCTTAAACTAGGCTATTTCCGCATGCTTTTGAAGATTCTTTTAGCTCATTTTCGGGTTAAATTTATTCATAAACCTTCCGCTGAAGGGATTTCTCGGCTAAAGTCAACAAAAAGAAATAGCCTTACTGATCAAGCAAGATTTCTTTTACCCATTTGTTTTTTCGAATGACTCAAAATTCACCGTATGTTTTCCCCTATTTTCTATTCAAAAAAGCAGTTTTTGGCCGACAAATCAGGTTTCCCCCACAAAACCATGATTTATGATTCGTTTTATTGGTAGATATTCGTACAGTTGACCTTTGTCGGGTCATACTTTTTTTTAATCTAATTCGGCAAAGAGACCGAATTACATGGTAAAAGTCGGAGTTTCATTTATTGGCAATGTTCTGATTTCTGTTTCTTTCCATTTTTTTTTCTGTTGATCCGATCACTTTCACTTACAATATTTTTTCTTAAATCACATTTTCACCATCCTTCATTACTTTTTCTTTTTTTATCCACTCTTGAAGAGGTCCTCCTTCGAATAATCAAATATATCGCCTCTCTTCTGACGCAGAATTATTGAATTAAAAAGAATGTCATTTTTGAGACTTCCGAAAAGTGGAGTCGGGAGAAAAGGAAAGACGATGTTCGACCAGTGGGATTGCGTCAGGGGGGTTAACTTGCTCATTTATGCGCTCTGGGAACTGAAAAAAGGGCCTCCCCACGATTGTTTTTTGTTCTTTAGGACTTTGATATGTAAATTTACATTTTATTCTATCCCTGAACACCCAGAACAGCGTATTCAACTTGCATCGTCAACTGTTTAAATTGTCCTTTATTACTCAATTGCAAACCTTTTTTTAAAAAAGGGGGAACAAAAAAGGTAAGCAGTATTCCCCCAAAATTTGATGTCTCACACCGCAACGGTCAATCAAATATCTGTGCCTTAATACTGCTTATCTATTGAACATTTTCGGAAAAAAAAACTTTTTTTCAGAGCATTTTAAATTCTAATCGAGGGATATTCCAATAATTATCAATTGCACGGTATGAACCCAGAACTGGGTCACTATACTTCGAAAACATCAAAAGTATTAAAGAAGAGTACAAATCGCCTGCTTGTATCCTCATCCTTGGGGATTCTTATTATTCCAAAACACAGCCTACAAATCCTCTTTAAAATTTTAGGAAAGTGTCTCCTGTCTGGTAAACACGTTCCCCTTGAATTAAAAAATAAACACGAACAAAATGTTGTGTATTTTTGAAAACAGCAATTTTTTTGAATCTATAATATAGACTAATTTTATCTTTAGCCATCAATATCTTCCTTCCAATATTCACATTTGCCCATTGTTTATGCCTTTCTCTCCCATTACCTAATATTCAAGCGCTTCCAGTTAGGTTAGGGTCATTTAGCCTTTGAACAAGTCATAAGCTTCGTCTCTTCAAAACATCCCGGCTCTTCTGGGAATCTAAATGGTTTCATTTATTTTTAGAGAGAGAAAATGGAGGCAGGGAGAGATTGGAGAGTTCGACTCGGACCTTGGAGGCGAGGAATGTACATAATGACGGATGATGTGATTAGATCTATGGATTGGAGGTATACGGTGAGTTGTTCTTACATATTTTTAAAATCACGAAAGAAGTGAAAACTGTTTAATTTATTAAATATGCATCAAAATTTGTACGTCATAGGGTATAATTTATTATATAGAGTACGGGATGCTGCTTCAAAATTATAATCTAGCCTTTTTTGCGTTTTGTTTAATTGTTTTTTTACGTAGAATTGCTTGCTTTCAGCTTGAACGCTGTATGTACGGAGCCTCGATCGTCCTCGGAGTCGTCGCCTTCATCTTTACCCTCTTTCGTCTCTGTCGAACAGATAAAAAGAAGCTCATTCTGGCCGCTCGACTGTATTCCTATAAAATCAGTCTCACCACAGCTGATTTTATTATTTTATTCCTCTACGCACCGATTCAACTTATCTGGATCACGACTTTTTGGGTGAGTTGGAGAGGATTTTATGATGACGTTTTTGTTTTCAGTGGAACGCCGGTGACACTATGTGTCGTCTATTCAAATTTGTTTCGGCTTTTGGCTTCTATCTGACTGCTAATATGCAAGTACTTGTCGCTTTTGATAGACTTTATATCACGGCGACAATGAGAACGTGCCGGTTATCCAGGAAGGTAGGTGAAAAAAAGAAAGTATTAAAAAATATCTAGATCTCAAGATGATTAAAGTTATAACAAAATACTTTTTTTTTTCAGAAAGAGCCATACAATACGCGTGCCTGTCTGATAACAGCATGGTCCCTTGCCTTGCTTTGTTCGACTCCTCAACTTTTCGTTTTCGGAACATCCTCCCCCGGTGAGGGCAAAGAGCAATGCATCACAATCTGGTTAGTATTTCATCTGTCAAATTAATCTGATGATTCAGGTTACAACGACGGATGGATCATGTGGAGCAACTTGAGTATCTACGAGACTATGAATATCATCTGGAACTCAGGACGAATCGATCAGAAGAGGTACGGTAGTTTCGAAATAAAGAAAATATTTGTATATAGTTATATTTCCCGAATGGGACATTGAAGCATTGGGTAGATGCACCCGAATTCAGCGAGCAGAGTATATTACAAGAATCACAGCAGTGGATGTACATCGAGCAGGTAGGGATAATATTTTTTTAAACGGTAAAACAGCGTCAAGAAATATTTCTTATATGTAATCCTTCCGTGCACCTCCTCGTCTCATTTTTAATTTCATTGCCAGGCAATTCATTAGACGTCGGCGATCTAACTTGCGCATTCTAAAAAGGCGAACTCCTAGATCAGAATAAAAAATTATCTACAAAGAGCAAGAAAGGGATCAGAATTAAGCGGTGTTTATTCGGCTTTAGCCGGATTTCGTCTTTTTTTTTTTTTTTTCTTGCTGTACTCATAATCAGTACAAAAATGTATATAATATACCCAAATGCTTTGCATAAAAATTCTTGTATTTTTAAGGCCTATAATATCGTTCATTTAACGACACTTTGCATCCTTCCCTACGTCCTGGAGTTGTTCTGCTATACCGTAATCCTTTATTTATTGAAAGGAGCTCAACAGGGGAAATTTCTATCTATTACTGATTTTTTTACCAGCAGGTATAGGATATTTAAAAGTTATAAAAATATTCTGAGCAGATTCAGATTATGCTGTCTAATAACTGAAAAATCCAGCACAGAACTGGAAGCTCCATTAAATATCGACCGAAGTGCATCAGTTACGTCGACGGAATTTTCTTCGTGGGTTCGGAAAATCAAACCGAGGACACAATCCGTCTTGGAACAAGGAGAACAACAGCTAGTAGTATCGCTTATGACACCAAGTAGGTTTTGTTTGGACGACGACCATGGTTCAAATTATGTGATAGAAAGTTTTAGTCGAGAGGATGTCGAAAATCTATACGTTGGAGTACAATATTCTCAATCTTTCAAAAATTTTCACGAAAACTCTATTTCTAACTTCTTTATTTTCCTATTTTCAGAAGACACTCCACGCGATATATCTTCCAGTTGTTCACAATTGAGTGCACATGCAGAAAGGTCTGTCGAAGGTAAGCAACCTCCGAAAGATAGTTATATTTAATTTTAGGTGGAAAAGAGACGATGGAAGGGATAAAAATGGACGCGAAAAGGGCATCAAATGCTTCGCCTTGGGTAGTAACTGTTAACTCTGCCAGACGGAAGGCAAGGATCAAGGCATTTTGGATGTTATCCGTCAACCTTCTCCTCTGGTCACCTTATTGTCTTGCGGCTATTATCAACACTATCACAATTTTTCCAGAATTTTTAAACTTCCAATTCGCCGCCGCCCTGGTTGCATTTAATTCAGTTTCAAACCTCCTTTTATGATCTCATAAAAAAAAACGTGGAAAACAATACGAGTAGCAGAGTGATATATCCAATACATGCATATATTGTTTATTACATCGTTATTTTTGAAAAATGAACTTTATGGAAAAGAATTACGTAATATGTAATAAAAAAATTTCCTTCGAGGCTATTTAA
The DNA here is from genome assembly GCA_932521415.1 of Oscheius sp. DF5120. Taxonomy (NCBI): domain Eukaryota; kingdom Metazoa; phylum Nematoda; class Chromadorea; order Rhabditida; family Rhabditidae; genus Oscheius; species Oscheius sp. DF5120. The sequence goes on along the minus strand of OW051465.1, from coordinate 661,581 downwards.
AAATTACTCTAGTAGGCATATTTCATTGTAAAAAGATCATTTAATCATTTAAAGAGAAATTCCCTTAGCGTTTTCAATCAATTTCAATTTACCTATCAATTTCTCGAGGATCTCAATTCAGCGTCCAAAGCAAATCTAGAGCCATTATTCATGGTCTAAGTCCCTTATACTATGAAATTGCTTTCAAAATTGCGTTAATATTACTCTGGATACTTTTTTTGATAATCGGTATGATTAAAAAATTTATTTTCGAGATCAATTTTCACATATATTTGATATTTTTTTGCACCTTCTATAGAAAATCCTTCATATCTTCACAAGTCCGTTACTTTTGGCCCTTTCAACGGAGGCCGTTCTCTTGGTGGACTTTCGCTTCTCACATAAACATAGTCTCCTGTCAGTTGCCTAGGATTTTCTTCTAATTTATCGACATTCACATATTCTCTATTGACTAGAGTCTTCGGTTTTGTTGATTGAATATTGACATAGCTCGAACTGGGAGTGTTTTCCGTCAAATTCACATAGTCATGAGGCTTTTTAGGAGTTGAAGTTTTTGGGTTGTGCAACTCATGATCCAGAGTGGTTACTCCATGACCTTCAAAATAGTCATGATGAGGTGGTCGTAGGGGCTGGAGTTCTATTGGAATTTCTTCCTCATATTCCTCTTCTTCAGGTAATTTTACACGTTGTGAGAGGAAATAACAAACAGCGACGAGAATTACAGCCAACGCCTGGAAGCCGGCATTCGTCAAGTGAAATACCACGCGAAGGTTTGAATTATCATAGAGGACACAGTTGCCACGGTCTGGAAAAAAGAAATTGAAGAATTGAAGAAAAGACGTACCGTATTCACATCGACTGTGCCATAATACACAACTCGAGTCAATTACCCAACCAAAAATAATTGGAGCAGGAATAAAACCGAAGAGATTGGTAGCACAAGAGGCGAGAGAGAGAGCCATGACTTTTTGATCATCATAGACGGATCTACAATATTTTAACATTCACAGATTTTAATTTCTAAGTTGATATAGTTAACACATATTTTATGGTGAATATGCTATTCTGAAAAATCGCCTCGAGATTCGAATGACCTCAGCTTAAGAGCAAAATTTTCTTCAAACTGCAATCATTTGATACTCAAAATTGTTTTAAGACGAATTTAGCATCTAAAAATATCCTGGAAGCGGTATGGTGATCAGGTTAGCTGAACCGAAAACCTCCATCATCATATTTTGCGGAATTTTTGTGAATATTCCAATATTTGCAAATTCTCTCCAGATTCTTACCTTAAAACGATCATCATTGTAACCATAAAAAATAGATTTCCAGCGAAGAGACCGATGAACATGACCGGAATATAGCCGAAGATACTGAAGCAGCGATCGTTTTGGAGACCTTTGTAGACAGGATTACCAGTCGCGCATGAGCAGGAGGACCACTAGAAATTTTTTTATTTATTTTAAATTTCATTAATTATGGTTCATTTTCATTGAAATTATTGCTATTGCTATTTTTTGCTATCAGATTTAGAATTTATTTTATTTCAACGTTCTAACTTTTAATTTTCCCAATTTATGTTTACAAATTGTTTTCCGCAGACTGTCACAACTGATCACAACCTTTAGTCTATGCTTTTTCCCATTAGAAATTAACTATAAAAATAAAACAAGGGTTCACTATTTTTAGTTACTATTTTAGCGAAAAAAAAAATGCTGGAAAAAAATTATTCAACTCACAATATCATCCACTGGGTTATAATCTGTGCATCCTGCATGACAGGGTGAAAAATAGTTCAATCCATCGTAGTTGACTGGATCGAATCGAAAGACCGTGGAGCAGCGGCAACTCATCGAACAGCCCATGAAGTCATCTTTTGAAGTCCATCTTTCTGTGAATGTTTCTTGCTGGAGACCTTGGATGTTCGATTGTTCACAGCCAAACAACATTCCCATCAAGTAGGTGCAAAAGATGAGAATCCAGGAGCCAAGGAGGAGTAAAATCGCACGTCTTGGAGGGACATTCCAGCGGGAAAGTAGCCAACCACCCAAGGCAGTTGAGGCGGCCACGGCGCCTGTGGAAATGAATCCTAAAACATTTTTTCTTTACTGTTGTCGATTATATAAAGTACAAAACACTAATGTCAGCATTTTAAAACATTTTTCTTTTGTTTCTTACTATGTTACAATTTTTGTAGACAGAGTTCACTAATATCCACCAAACAAACTAGGAAAAACTGCAATTCAATTAAAAAAAGTTGGAGACAACATTTAAAAATTGTAAGAAACATTGTATACTTTTCCCCTTGATAAGTAGTTTAATAAATACGCCTACCTGCATAGACATCCGCCACACTGGCACTTCTTCCAAATTGAGTTTCAATATATTTTGGAAGATAAGTTTGATAGCCGCCGATGAGATAGGAACCGAAAACCCAAGCAGAGACCATAGAGACGAAGACAGGATTTCGGATCAAGTCCCAAAGGATCAGAGGAAAGGCTGAAAAAAATTAATCATATTTCCACATGTTATATGATCAAAATAAGCAGTTGAAATCTGTTTTAACCACAATATGTATTCGAAAAATGAAAGCCAACCTTTCAATGACTCCACAAAATGCGAGCAACTCTTCGGCTCTTCTTGTTCCACATTGACTGGCGGTAGTAGAACTGCATCTGTATATTTTCTATAGCTTCTTGGAAAGAAAAAGAACGGTGCAGCACAAAGGAGATAGAGTACTCCACAGACGATGAAGCCTAGCCACCAAGCCCCGACCCAATGATCATCACGAGGCGTAACATGAGGTGGAGCTTCTCCAAGCGTCGTGTAAATTCTATTGGTTCCAGCAGCAAAGGCAAAACCAAGAGCAGGTCCGAAAGCATAGGTACTAGTAAGAAGACCTGAAAAATGAAAGAAAAGGTCCATACAAATTCCGTATATAACAAATAACAGGAGATTTTTTAGATATAGAAACGTGTTATTATGTTAACCAAAAGTTTACTATCTTTCTTTGATTTTTTTTCTTCAGATATAGTAAATATTAAAAACTATTAGGAAATTTTAAAACTGAAATAAGTCAAGTTTTACTTACCTAAAAAAAACGGTGATTGTCTTTTGTCCACTACATTGGCATCAATATAAACATAGGCAAGTGTATTGAATGGAGCTGCACAGATACCAGCAATCAGTTGGCCAAGAGCCAAAAAAGTGTAAGCTATCATATGTTCTTCTCTTTCTTGCCTGCAATCCTCATACTGTTCTGTATTTCGAGAAGGGTCGCACTTGAATTCCAATGCATATTCTTCCTAAATACTTTTTTTTTCGTTATTTCTTATAACTTGCTTTATTTTTTAAAAAAACATCCGCATCATGAGTCATCGGACCATAAATCCAAACCGGCAGAGCGAGAAGAAACATTGCAATTGAACTCAAAATGACTCCTATTCCAGTAATTCGTGGTAGATGACCAGTTGAGCCAAAATAACCGACGATGAGAATAGCAACGGTATGACCGATGTCATAAAGGGAGAGAAGAAGACCGGACAATTCACTGGAGAGGCCGAAACGACGTTCAAGAGCAGAGAGAATGCCAACAACATAGCCGAGATAGGTCCCTTGAATTGCTACCACTACAATCATCAAAATGACAAAGTGAGTGATGGATAGCCGAGGTGGTCGTCGCGTCGGAAGACGCATGTTATCCATTTATCTCTGTAATTTTATATGTTTACAGTAGAAAAAAAGAAGTTGACGAAAAAGAATGATTAGTTGTACTTTTGATCTTGAAAACAAGAAAGTAATAACAATGCTTTCCTATATTGTACCTAAAATTATTTTTTTCCTGTGTTCTTTACGCGTATTGCCAAATATTTATTTGCAACTTAATAGGTATTTATTGTTTTACACATTTCTTTGCATAAGATTTCCAAAGTTTTCTACTATTATGAATCTAAGTTGGATTATTGACTAGTTTACAATTTACATAGCGTGTTCATTCTCAAGCAGTACAGCAGCTAGTTAATATATCGCATACTTACCTATTTTTTAAAATTTCGCTTCACTTTATCAAGAAGCTTTATCAAGTACTTTGAGCGAATTGGATATCACATACTACACATACTGTATACTGTATTTTCTATCATGTACCTCTTTTGTTTTAATTTTCTTTTACTTTTTTCCCTTTTTTTTAAAAGGCAAACCCCAATATTTGCTGTACGACACAAAAAAAAACCTGATAAAACTGCGAAAAAAAGGAAAAAAATTTAAAAGAAAATAAGTAATACAGTATACAGTATGTGATATACAAGTATGTGTAGTATGTGCAGTATGTGATATACAATTTGCCAGTGCTTTGTGTTGTAGAGTATATCTAGAGGCTTGCTTTTCTAAAAAAGGAGAAAAATATATACGTCCATTTGCTTTACTTTGAGTATATTTTAATTTAATCTTCTTATCTTCCCCTACACTATGTAATTTACTCATTGCAGATAGATGAAAATAATATGTCTTCTGAACATTTTTTCGTTTTGAATTATGAGTTTTCTTTCAAGTCCTTATTCTGGTACGAAACTGTTTTAGGTTCCATTATCATTTTTTCAAAATATCTTAACTTATTATGAAAATTCTTGAGGTTAACATTTTTGGTTAATTGAGTGTTCCATTAGTATTTTTTTTAGGTAACGAAACTTGTGAACGAAGGAAACAAAAACAAAAGCTCTCCACAAATATAAAGAAACCATTCAAAGTATATTTTTTATTATACTTGCATAAATTATTTACTGCTGAAAAAACATGGTTAAAATGGACAGAAGATTCATTACAGTATCAGTCAGTGATGGGCGAAACGCAAAATACGGAATCTTTCCGCAGAACGGAATATTCCGCACGGAACACATTTTTAAAGCGTTTCACCCATCTCTGGTATCAACCTGGAATATACAATCGAAATTGCAATAAGAACCACGATTAACTGATCTGCTCTTCGTAATAAAGTTTTTTTTTAGTTTTTAGACTCCAAACAAAAATAATTAATGTAACTGAAATCTTTGTTATCTGATCGTGAAAAAGAAACTTATTAAAATGTTGTTGCAACAGACATACATAATTTGAATAATTTTATGTTCATTTAGAATCTGAAAGTAAAGAATGTTGATTTTGTTTTTGATCCAAATAAATTCTTAGCTTTCCTTAAAATTTTCCTCTGAACTATTTGGCTATTATTATCTTTTTTATACTTGCTTAGTTTAGAGATTATGAAAGAACGAGTGAATTATCAAAAATACAGAAGAAAATAAACAAGGAATTGTCATATTTAGCCTATCAATCTGTGGGCGTGACAAAGATGCTATAGAAAATAATAGAAACTCAAATAGCCAAGTGAAACAGGTTGAAAAATGAGTCAATCGACAACAAACAGACGAGCCGAGTGTCATTCAACTGGAATCGGCCACACAATGAGTCATTGGATCGATGCACAGATAACAGAATGTGCCATACGCGCCAAGGACGGAGGTTGAGAAAGGAAGGACAGCGTACGGTTGGCAATTAGAAACAACGGTCAGCAGCCGAAAGGCTAAGCGTGGCCATAAAAGAGGCAATCTGCAAAAGTATACAATTTCTGGTTAGTTCAAATTTTATTTCTTTTAGATAAGGCTAAAACCACATGAAATATCACAGGTAAAAAATATTATAAAATATAGTAAGCTAAAGCTGTAAAATTGATAATTCTTCAGCTTCTGTTGCACTTACACGTTTTCTATTATTAGGCTCCAGAAGTTGTTCAAGAAAGTCTACGAATAGATGGTCTTGAGTTGTTGGTGCATTGTAATGCAACTGGTTGTAACCATACTGAAAGAAATTATTATTAATTATCACGTATGTTATAAAGAAAGTAGAAAAAAACTGACCGTGACCATCTGTGCCATCCTATTTATTGGCACTTTACGTTCATCCGGTTCATTCCATCCCATTTTCAGAAGTTCACCTTCGGTGAAACAGCGTGGATTGCCTTTTCTTTTGTCAAGACGAAAGAATTTTCTCCATTGTGTCGCATCCCTCAAGTCCGGGATACCGAGCAGATGTGTGTGAAATCTACATATGTTTATCATTACATTTTTTTGAAAAGCCCACTGGTTCAATTGTTGTATATTATTAGCGGGGAATAATTGATATCCTGTATAAACTTCTGCCAATGTGCAACCGAGACTGAACAGATCCAACTTTTCATCCAATTCAATGCCGAGATAAACTTCAGGAGCTCTCAAAAGAATAGGTGAAAATTGGAAAACTACTTACTTATATACTAAAGGTATAACATTCTTTCCTCTTTTGTGTTTTAGTTCTTTTGTCGTGAAAGAATTTCCAAAATCGCATAATTTTATTTCTTGCTCTGAAGTTACAAGTATATTAGTCGGTTTGACATCCAAATGAACAATCTTTATGCTATGCAGAAATTTCAGGGCAGCAAGGACCTGAAAATAATTGAACTTTACATAACAAAAAGCAATACCTGTTTAGCAATCGTTATACACATTTTCAATTCATGGGGATCCTCGTTTTCTAGAAGGGCTTGCAAGCATATTCCGCCTCGTTCGAATATCATCAAATGTTCTTCTCCATAGATATAATCGCCCAAAAATTTTATAATACTGTAACTTGAGCCACCATGTTTGTCGACATGCATGAGAAAAGACACCTGAAGAGCACATGGACAAGGTAAGCAGCCAACAAACTTCTCTGTTCACATACGCTCTACGATCTTCATCAGTATAATCCTGTACTTTTATGGCTAACCTTGTTTCATATATATCTTTTGCGGAAAAGACCTGAAAATTATAAATAATTAAATTGAAGGAGGCTTCGTCTTCTTTAGAAATTTCAAAACTTACCTTACCAAAAACCCCTATGCCTAAGAGCTTTCCAACCATAATTACTTTATCGTTCAATTGAATTATCTCTCCTTCAGCGATCTGTAACTTTCATTTCATTCAGCAACAAAACCTCATTTACCTCTGGCCATTCTTCTGTCTCTATTTCATTTTCCGAACTAAGTGCTGGTTCAGATGCATCACTTTCAACTTCTTCAAAAATCTCTTGATTAGCGGATGAGATAGCTTGTGATCGCAGCATCCCTATAAGTAGAACAGTTAGTTTTGGATACTATATGTTTGTATGTGATGAACATGATAGAAACAAGGAATTAACAATTGAAAATGAAAATAATTTGTAGACCATTGCGATTAACTCTACGCTTTTCGAAATTGGCGGTAAAAATCGAAACCGCTTGTTCAAATGAAGTTTTTTTTTTAAATTTTACCACTAAATTTTTTATGGATAATCCCTTTCATAATCACGAAGTTGTCCCCAGACAGTATTTTCAACAAAACGCAGTATTTGATGAGAATAATAATAAAAATGCATATTTCAAGTGAAACATCTTGGTGCTTGACATACAACTTTTCATATAAATTTTCCATTTTTATGTAATTTAAACCAAATTTATTTTTTTATCAGCATTAACATCCCAGGAAATTGATATTCATTCAACAAAGGCACATATAAGTATGACATGACATTTGTATTTACAAATAAAAATGAAAAAATAAATAATTTCCTTTCATCTCTAATGCCTCGACGAGAAAATCCCTGCCAAGGGATTCACAATTGGTAGCGGTCGTTGATTAATATCCACCAGCGGGAATTCTGTGTTTAATGTCGGCGCAGCATGCTGAAAGTTATTCGTTCCTTACACAAAATCCGTCGTAATCGAACTAACCGCTTGCGGAACGCGGAACAGGTTGAAAATACTCAGCAGGGGGTGTTCTGTAGCTGTTGTTGCAGCTGGGGATGACTGAGGTTGAGAAGCTGCTCCATTATTAATCCAATATTGAGGAGCTTGGGCTGATTGAGAGGAACTTTGAGGTTGGTATTGGATAGGACGGGGAAGAGTAGGCAATTGACCTTCGGGAAGAAGACGATATGGATTTAAAACGGGCTTGGATGAAGGATATTGCTCTTTGTACACGCGGTGTTGCTCCTAAAGATTATTTTCATCGTAAAATTCCAATTTCAAAACAAAAGAATAGCCATTTTCATTTGAATTTGTACGAGAAAAAAAAACCTGAACAGTTTTGAATTTGTTTACATTTTCTCGGCAAATGTGGCAATTTGTATATCACGTACTGCGCTTAATTTCGTTTTCTTTTTTTTCACCTATTTTCAGAGTTTTTTTCAGGTTTTTTTTGTGTGGTCGAATATATCTTGGGGTTATCTTACTAAAAAGAAAAAAATAGAAAAAACTTGAAAGAAAAAAAAATACGTGATATAAAATACAGTATATAGTACGTGATATACAATTTGCCGCAAATGTCACATACAATAATCCTGTAATGTAGCAGATATCTTTTAGCTTCATTTTAATTATTATTATCTAATATATTTTGTTATTTGTTTTTTCTTCATGATTTCTCGCGACCGAATGATTATTACAGGCTATAAAAACGTAGCAAAAGAGAGCTAAGACAAGTAATAATAAAGAAGCAAAGGAAATCTGCAGGATTACTGTTTGACAGGATACGTTATTTTTTCATAGACTGTACAAGCATGTGATATACAATTAACTATTTTTCAGGCTAATTATTTTAAAAGAAAGGTTATTTAGATATATAATGTAAAAAAAAGTAAATGAAATAGACAAATTTTCCCTGAGAATTTATTTAACTCACCAAAAAGTCGTCGTACTCTTCGACTTCTGTTAGTAAATTTGTTAATACTTGTTCTCTTCCAACTGCTGGCGCTTTTGGCCTTAATTTTTTGCTTATTTTTTTTTTACCCTACTGAAAAACGAATGGAGGATATTGTGGAGCAAGAGGAGCAGCAACCTTAGGCTGAGGTGGCTGTCGAATGATTCGTGGTTGAACTTGTCTCGGATGGATGTCTAAAAAAATATTTTGTTTAGTTTCCTAAACATAAAAACCGTCATTGATGTATCTGTGGTGAACAGCTCTGTCAACGTTTTGATGTTGTCTGGCTACGCGTTTCACCGCGTAAACACGAAGAGACGGTTCATCATAGAAATCATCGGCCTGTAAAGGTTTGTCCTTCAAAAACTTGAGTGAGTCATGGTCATTTTTTGCCGTCGGCAATGGTCTATTGCTGCGCAAAACAGCCGCCAACGTCACAACTTTCACTCTTAAAGCTAATCAAAGATTTCGGGAGAAAGTCGCGTAAAAAAGAGACACGTGGACGGCTCACAACAAACAAATTTTTGATAAACTCTTACGGCGTAATCTTCCTGTGGTTGATCTGCTTTATCCGGAAATTCGACAATTTTGGTTCCTTGAATCTGATTTCTTTTTATTTTTGTATCTTCCACAGCGGGATGGAAAACACCATCTTCGTCGAATTTACCATTGATTCTGGAAATAATATTAATCTTTAGATTTTTATTTTTATTTAATATTATCCGACAAATAATTACCTTTCTTCAGGCATTGGTGGCATTTCTGGAGCTGAATTCACAGCATATATGCCTTTTGGAACAGCCATTGTTGTGGCAGTTGTTGGTCTAGCCGTGGGCGCCAAAGTTGTCGGCACTGGTGTTGATGTCAATTGATGCAGTACTTCATCGTGCGTCAACGGCAAAGGTGGCAATCCCTGAAGCCGGGGACTCCCGTCGATATCATTGATATCTTTCACAACGCCCTAAAAATCCAGCTGATGATAAACGAGCTTGCGACGATGGACTTTCTTTATCGGCGGGCAAGTTTCACACCATAAACTAATAACATTTGTGAAGGCAGGATAGGAGGGAAAAGAATCTTTGCGCTTTAATCCTTCAAGAATCGCGAAGGACGATGACACTCGAAAATTGGAAAGTGAAAGGCAGAGAACGAAATGTATAGCTTGCCGATAGTGCGAACGTTTTTAGCTCACCTTATTTAGAGCATCTTGATACCAACCGAAGCCTCCGAGATTACCAGAATTTATCAGTCTAGCATATTGATCCAACTGTGATGGACCATAGAAATTTTGAGCTGATGTAAGAAATGGAAAAATAACCAGTAGAAGTAGCATAGCTAAAGAAAAAGTAAATTTGAGGGGTAACAAATTTTTAGGACTTATAACCAAAGAAATCGTATATTTGTCTGAATTTTCTCAATTTGGGTGCTAAGGAATAGATTGAAATATTTGTGTTAAATTTCGAAAACGAAAGGAGTTTGGTTTATTTCAATAGCTCTATAAAAAGCGGGTCAAATTCTTTACAAACACTTGCCAGGCAGGCTCATAAAGCCCAAGGTCACCTTTCACTCGGAAAAAAAGTGAGAGATTTAGTCGTTCAACAATCCCACCATCATACGCGTAATTATAGAGGATAAAACAGGCACAAGGAATCCAGCATTGGAAAAACAAAGACGGCCGACGAGAAGCCAGTATACAGGGCTTGGTTATCGGCATGGGGATGTGAATTGAGATGCCTCGAAAAGGGAAGCAGTCAACACAAGAGATATGGGCAAAAACTTGAAAAGGAACGCTGAGATAGCTATCCTGAACATAACTGCCACGACTATCTATCGGAATGGAGTCCGGAAATAGGTGTTAAAAGACAGTAGGCAGCTAAAAGAGAGAGAGAGAGAGGGAACAGACATATCACGTAAGATTCAACCGCAGAAAACGGGATCCCCCCCGACAACTGGCAACGGAGGAAAGACGATTTGATGATGGCGTATTCGCAACAAGTTGACAACGCAAAGAAAATTGCGGCTGATTATATTGAGATAGCAAAAACTAGTTAGTAGTAATGTTTTAAACGTCCATGAAAAAATAATTAAATAACTAAATTATACGAATCTTCTGGAAAATGTCGTATAAATGAAGAACATCCATCCTTGTATTAACTGAAACGGAACGGCCACTAAATGGAGAAATCCGAAATGGATACGGCAAAAAAAAAATCAGCAAAGCCGGAAAAGCAAAAAAAAAAAAATTTTTTTTTTCAAAACAGAAAATAATAGAAAGGAAAGAATGAAATAGAATCTTTGTCATTCCGCGCAGTGTTTCAAAGAATAATACATATTATGTACAAATTCGGCAAAAATGAGTTGTTTCCATTTTGAAATTTGACAAAACGGCCAATATCGCGTATATAGTAATTATAATCTTACTTACATATTGTTGAACGACGTCTAATCGATATGTCATAGAGAAAATAAAGCCATCCAAACATTCCCAACAACCAGGCTTGCAATTGCTAGCCCTCATCGAAATGTGCTTTTCAATGTATCCCTTCATAAAAGGAAATATTGTAAATCAATCAGTCTATTCAATTAACTCACTCCCTTCCTTCCAAAAAACTAAAATATATGATAAGCAACAAATGAGAAATATATCTTTAGATGCAGAAAATAATGGACGACCAGGTGCCTTACTTATAAAATGCATGCTGAAGAAAATTTGCAGAATCGGAGATTCTTCTATTGTACATAAATTCCAAAATTCTTTTTAATGTTTTTGTTAAATATTTTTGAGCTCCAAGGTTCGGATAAATTTTCCATAATTTTTTATTAGATATTACAAAAAAACTTACTGATGAAGCATGGCATTCCTTCGTAAAATATATTTTTTTTTAAATCCGATCGCGACCCTAAAACCTAAAAATTATAAATTAATTTTATGACCAAATTCAATTAAGGAATTGAGCCAAAAACGAATTGGCTGTTTTGAAAAATTCTAAAATGGAAATAGCTCATTCCGGTCGAATTTGTATATACTATGTATTTTTCTACTTTTCATATGTTCATTTATTAAATATTAGTAAATTTTATAGAAATTTGAAAAAAAACAAAATCACTTTTAAAACGTACTGTACTATTGCAGAAGATTCTTTTTTCATCGTTTATTTGATATTGACAATATGCAGCAAAACCAATTAGTCGCACATGTTTTCATATTATCAGCTGATTGCGATAGTCGCCATAGGCAACGACTGACTTCGAAACACTTCGCTCTGATGCGACCGTTGAATCTGCTGCTTGGTTATTTTCTACCTTTTGTTCTTTCTGATTTTCTTTGGGGATGTGAGCCTAATTGTATGGGCCATACAGGTACGAAACTTTTGTGCAATATCACAATTTATTAGAAAGTGGTCCGGATTTAGCTGAAAGAGTTATTTTCAACGCGTCTTGGTTTATGGCTGGTGAAAATAAAGTTTCACCAGCTGTTTTGATAGCCGATTTGACCAAAAAATTGATACTTGATTCCAGAGAGGATTACGGAATAGTAGTAAGTTTATTGTTATCATTTTCAGTTGTAAAAAGATAACATGTAATTGTTGGCAATTTTTTGAACATATATTTGTGGCCTATTTTGTTGTTATTTAAAAGAATGTTTAAGATTCTCGAATCTGGTTCTGATTTTTCGATTCAATGGTTGCTATCAACTTCAACAGAAACTCTTGGTATTTCGGGTCTGGTGCCTTCAAAAACGCCCCAAGGAAATTTCAATCAACTGGTTAATGGTCTTTATGTGATTGATGATAAATTTTATAACATCACTGTTCAAGGAGTGAGTCGGCCTTTCAAATATTTGATGAACTCCAGATGGTTTTTGCCTCACCGTCAGTCTCTATTTACTTCACTCTTCTATCGAGTAATCAGCTGGACTGTTCCTTTGAGGGTTTAATCTTCGCCATAGTCCCATGGTCCGCGGTGAAAAGTCAATTTTCAAGAGAAATTAATTTCCTTACCTCCAGCCAATGCCCTGTAAGTAGCCTTTTGACCTTATGATAGGTACAATATTTTAGAGGAACGATTATAGAATTACTAATATTTTTTATCTTTTAGTTTAGAAAATGATTTTAATGATTAATGATCAGTATTTCAATTTTATTAAATTAGAGATTCCGCAAACATTCCTTTAAAATCTATTGCTCGCTTTTATTATGACAATTTCAGTACTGCTCCAGCCTCCCGTTGAGTAATAAAATAATAAAAATTTGCCCCAGAAGGGCGGTTAGTATTGAAGAGACAATTCCTACGAGTATTTTACCGACAACAACTATTTTGTCGACCGAAAGTACAATGGTTTTGAGCACAGAAACGACTACAACTAAGCCCTCTGTAACTTCAGTTACGCCAAATATGACGGAAAATTCCTCCTGGACCACCAGAATTTTCCACACAACGAAGAAAAAAGAAACAATGATTCCTGGAAGCACGAAAAGTACCTTATCTTTTTTAACAGAAACTATGGATTCAGGAACAGGTAAATTATTCATTTATTTATTTAAAGCAAATAATTATAAAACAAATTACCAATGACCAGTAGTCATCCACAATGTTAATTAACTTGAAAATACGCTATCAGCTTACCACTAGAACTTTTATAACTTTTTTAATTGGTTATTCTTGAAGCTTACCTTGTGTTTGTTCTACAGCATATTTTTTTACTATCGCTTCGCCATTATTACCCGCATTAACCACCTCAAAAAGCATCTTTTTAGCCACAACAGAATCCACTACAGTATTAAGTGAAGAAACTCGAGATATTCTACCTTCCTTCGTGGTAGTATATCCAAAGAAAGTCATCCGATGTGAGAAGAATATACTTTTCATGGTCAGACAGTTGGCTGGCATCGGAAATGATCCGCCCAGCTTCAAATGGAGTCTTATGGAAGGACCAGAAGTGATCAACGCCCTCGAAGCGGCGAGGGATAAGAGATTTGTCTCATTGACCACAAAAATGGTATTTTTTTTGTCTTTCAATTTTTAGCTTTTTAGATTAAAAACAATGTAACAATCAATTTAACGGTTTGTAATTCTGCTGGTGGATGCAAACATAGTGGTCCATTGACTGTTGAAATGCTGGAATCGAATGAAAGCTTGACGCTGGACATTGAAGGTATGTTTTGTCTTATTTTCTTTTTCAATGTTTACACAAAATTCTGCATATTATAGGCTGAAAAAAAGAATAAAAATGTTGAAAATTGAAATGTTTCTTTTAACATTTTTAATCGCTAGCGTTAATTTCATAATCTAGCATGATGATGCAGTGTACACACCTTTAAAAATGAATTTTAGGTATTCCCGAATTTATTTATCCATCAATGTCTATCAAACTCGAAGCAAGGGCTCAATTCAAATCCTGTTTGGAAAGTATTGATGCTAGAGATGCTCAATTCATATGGAATGTCACCAATGAAACCTTTTTAGATTCGATTTTTCGCATTCCGGCTTATAAATATACAGCTGGAGTGATAATACCACTCAGTTTGGAGGCTACATATAAGGATCCAAAGACGGACAAGTTTTTCATGGCGGAAACGACGATAGAAATTAAGGTAGGAGATGAATTAGCTATATTTTGTGTAACACTTGACTACCAGAATGCAGTTCAACCCAGTTTTTGACCACCCAAGTCAATCTAGTATCTCTTTACGCCTTCTAAAACTCCAGATAGCTTTTTTAATGAAATCATCCGGACCAAAAAATTATTTCCTCAAGTTGATTAACCTCATATTTCCACCAAGGTTTCTAAACGTCTAAACTCATCCTAGAACACATTCCATAAATAGTCAATCCCTCGAAAGTTTTTAGTCTTTTATCTATTATTTCCAGTTTTCTGAAGAACCTCTAATCCTCATAGTCGATGCTGCTCATCGTGTTCATCCTTCTGATGCGCCTCTTTACATCGATGCTTCCATTTCCCGAGATCCAAATAGTCCCAATTCCGTCCTTCGTCATTCTTGGAGCTGCTTCAATTTGTCTTCTAATGTCTCCTGTCGCTTGTCTGGAATCGATTGGTATTCCGATATCCTAGAAATAGGGCCAGAAGTTTTGGAAACAAATGGAAATTTTCAATTTGTCGACGTTATTAAGTCGAGCAGCGGACAAAGTGGAAATATCACAGCTACGGTTAAAATTTCTGCTCCAATGTTCCCCAGCTTAACAGTGATTCCACAATTGTTTGAGAGACAATCAATTTACGACTATATTCGGTTGCTTGTTCTGATTTCTAGCGAAGAAGCGCCAACAAATGTCAGCTGGCAGGTTATAAAAGAAGAAAATTACGGATTTTTTAATCTAAAAGATATCCTATCGGACAATAGAACTGATTTTGATATCAATTCAAATGGCAGGAAAATGTTGGCTTCACTTACAATACCGCCTAAAAATGAAGAAAATTGGACTGGACTTCTGCCAAATACGAAATATTTAATTCGACTAATTGCTGGAAATAAGTATGGAGCAACTTCTGCAGATATAGAAATAGTAACACAAGAAGAATTGCCACAAGGAGAGGTAGAAGTAGAACCGAGTGAGAATTTAACTGCATTGATCAGGTATCTTTTTAATTTTAAAATTTTTTTTTCAGCGATATAACCATCCGCTTCGGTGATGGTTGGAGCCAAAAGTCATTCCCTATTACCTATCGATTCGGATATCGAACTTTATTCACAAATAATGAATCGATTATCGAGTGGCTTCCACATTCTATGTCGACTTCTACCACCGTTGTTTTACCATCTGGTGGACCGATGATCAAGTCCTGTAGAGAAACAATCGGCTATACGGCTATGATCGAGGCATGTGATCGAAGTGGTGGATCGTGCAGGATTTCGGAATCAGCTAATTTTACTGTAAATTCAGTGAAAAATGTCACACTGGCTATTAATGATGTAATTTCGAAGTTGAATAATGATATTGTAAATGGTAAGTCAAGAACAAAAAATGACAAAATAGCTAGTCTATTAAAGAGACAACGGCACGAGTTTTTACAGTGGCGATACAATGATAAATAGCTATTTCACTGCCTCTTCGTTTTGCTTTTTTTTGTTGGTTTATAGCAGTTACTTAACAAATATTTTATCTCTAAAGCGCAGTGGTATCAATTCGACATCCCCGCACGATATGATATTTCTTCAACTATCCTAAAACAGTTGGATAAATGTTTTTATCATCCAAGCCCTGGGAAATGGGATATATGGCCTTTTGGATATTTTACAGTATCCCCCCTAAATATCTGAAAAACCTCCGTATTTCGGAAAATACTTATGTAACCACATACGGTTTTTTTTTATTAACTTTTCATGAAATTTTTTTCATTTTATTCTTTGTTTGTGTCTATTTTTTATTTTTTAAGACAGACATTGAGTATGATTGACAAAGACATATATTGAAAATACCACTTTCACGTTCATGCAACACAAAAATATTTAACTTTTATCTTATTTTTTAATATAATTTACAGAAAACCACCTAGAAGTTATGCAAAAAATCTGGGTCATTGAGCAAGAGCTGTGTCAAAATTTTGTAGACGCTAATGTAGCCGATCGAAGTACATTGGCTCTGATTCACAGTTTGTCTTCACAAAGGTATTTTTACCTTGAATTTTATTCTTTATTAAAAATATATATAATAATAATAAAAATTAAATTTAGCGAACTCGAAGAGTGGAAAGAAATTGTCGAAGCGACATCTCACGTCCTGCCTAGTGTCTCTGACAATGTACTGCTGGAAGTTCTTCCAATTCTTCAGCGTTATAGCTTAAAAATTGGCCATTCTGGCACTCCTAATCGCCAGAAAAGAGATGCTGACATGATAACAATGGCTAATAATAATCTAACATCAGAATCTGAAGCCAGTGGTATGCTCAAAGTGTGTGATCTCCTCCTGTGGAGAAATCAAAAAGTCACTGACATTTATTTAGCCAATATTAATGACTTCCTAGCAGGTTTTTGTCTACAGTTAGATGAAAATAGCAGCAGAATTCTGATAGCAAAGGTATTTTCCGAGGAAAATAGTACAGCTTACAGTTGTTTTTTTTTACGGGTGTAAGGTATACGTCTGTTTGATGTATGTCTTTAACAAAAAAACCGCTGTATGCTGTCAGATTTCCTGTTGCTTTTACAAACGAGCTTTAGGGAGACAATTATACCCAAATCCAAGCGCAGACAGTGAACCCAAGTCGATCCGATTTTTCTGGAGATTTCAAAACAGCTGGCGGAACAGCACCGGTATTTTATGTCTTATATAGATGAAAATATACCCTTAGATCCACTTTACAGCAGTTTTCCAGTCACTATTTCGAGAATGGAGCTGTGGATCGATGCTATTTTGTCATTATACTTGTCTGGCTAGTGCAAAGATTCAACCATCAGCTTTTGTGTAAGCATTTTCATAATAATTTGGACTACCATTCAAATCTAACTTTAACTATTTCTAGGCTAACCAGAACCGAGAAATTCGAATTTAGTGTACAAAATGACTATAGGATATTTACTGGTGATTGGACCGGAATTAGATTTTCAGCTAAAATTTTCTTCTGATTCTATCTACGATCTATCTGACGTCTTTTGACTCATTTATATATTTGATACTAAGAAATTTGATTTCAACATCTAAAGTTCTTCTGGAATTGTTTTTTTATTGTTTGGGTCAGACAACATCCAATTTCAGAGTCAACTCACAACTTCTCGAATATTTCTACCCGGCTGGTGCTATTGTCAATTTTAACCGTTCTGTTTCGGCTATATATAAGATCTCCATCATTGATCCAACAACTGGCAAACCTACAAATCAAATGATGTCTGTCATTCCGCTATATTCTCTAGCAATTCCTATTGACAATTATCAACCTACCAATTATTATTCTGTAAATATGTGTTCCTCTTTTTCTATAAATTTAGTGTTTCATTTTCACCGACAGCTCGATTAGCTGGGATTCTCATAGCTGTACAACTAGTAACTATGCGACCAAAGTCGCTGGAACTTATTTTATCTCCTGCAATTGTTCAACTTCCGGCTATATTGGAGTCTATCAAATGCCACCACCACCACCGCCACTAATTCCATTGCATAATGAAGTTCAATTCACATTTGTTGTGAATTCGACAGATATTCCGAATGACAGTCAACAAACAGCGTTCAAAAATGCTATGAAAGCCACGGGACAAATCGCTCGGCTGGTTGATTGGAATTTTGAGAAGAATAATAATAGTTTGGTGGAAGTTAAAGTGACTCTAAGACCGTCTTTTAAGGATAATCAAATAACAAATCCATATGTGAGTTTGAACTTTAAAAATAATTAGAAAATTGAAGAAGTCTAAAGGAAAATGGCAAAAAAATTAGTTTTAAAGTTACTACTTTTCCACATATTTTTAACCATATTCTGTTCTTCAATGACTGAAACAGTTAAGACTGAAAGAACGTTTCCAGGCCGTTCAATCAATTTTACGCATAGTTGATCCGCAAAGTGGCTTCATTGCTTGGGATAATTTGAAAATTCTCGTAACATCCTATCAAATAATTCAACGATCACTCATCGGAGATGGCAATGCCAGGAAAATTATTGTAAAAATCATCGACAAGATTTATAGTCAAGTGGTTGGTAATAATTCTGATGTGTTAGCTCTGAAATGGACAAATACTATAGCCACAACATTTAAACTTTCAAATTACCGATTTAAAAATGCTGAAATTTTTATGGGTATAAGAAAAAGAAAAAATATAAACTTATAGGAATAATGTTTAATTTTACAATTACAAAGTCATTTGAAGAAGAAAAATATCCATTATCAGCAGAAGAAATTTCATTAATGCTTCTCGTAAGTTTTTGTAAAATACATATAAAAGTACAGGAATCCACAAAGTATAATGAAATAGATGTAATCGGAAGCAATGGTGAGCCAATAAAGCTACCAGTTCTAAATGGCGACAAAGATATTGTCGAATTACGCGTTATTCAACGTATTTCACCAGCTTTTCAAATCATTTTCAGAATCCAATCCCCTTGTTACAATACTGCTTATAGTTATTTCAACCGTTTTATTAATTGTTTTATTATATATAGGCGGAGCGATTGTGGTAAAAATTCGAACAGATCGTTGCATAGAAGAAGAAAGACGACGCGTGGTAATGGTCGATGCAACGAATTTGAATGCTCCTCCGAGATATGGAGAAGCTACACAAAGTAAGAGCAAAGCGAAAATAGTTTAAAAAAATTCAGATCACGGATTCGTAAGAGCAAGACATCGATAGATGAATTCAATGATTATAAAATCAAAATCATGTTTTTTTTTCCTAAATTAAAAACATGTTAGTGCTAAATTACGCGTGTATCAATAAAAATATTATTACCAGCTTAAAAAAAACAGCACAACTTTGGAAAAAAACATGATGAAAAATATAGTCTGAAATTCTTTTTCGTCGATACAAAAATCCAATACGTACTTCTTTATTTTCATGCTCACCTAGAAGTTTAGGATATTTTTTCCATTTTATTTATTTGGGTTCATTTTTCAAAAAATACATAAAAACCCGTGAACGTTTCTATAAAATACGATTATGGGGACTTTATGTGACTGTAAGCTATATTTCTTCAGTTTTTCTTGAAGCAACGGCTCTTATACACTTTTAACCACTGAAAATTGAAATTATACAATTAGAAACAAAATTACCTTTATCCAGCATCAATTCCATAGCTTCTTGATCTAGCGAAGTTAGTATGATCAAAAAAAGTCTTTTCCACAATGAAAACAAGAACAAATGATAGTAAAATTGTTGAAAAACAGACAAAAGCAGCGGTCGCCACCTGCACAAGAAGCATGTTTGAGAAGTTACGCAAATAACGGGGCACTTATTGGACTAGATGTGGCAGAGGATAAGAGGGATACAAATATAGGCAATTTGAATGAAAATGATAAATAAAATATGACGGCTTTTTGAAAAAAACTGAGGTCCTTGTACGCTACATATTTTCTTCCGAAATTCCATGCAGCGCTTTGATTTTGCTCCCAACTTGCTCAATTTCTTTTTTTTAAATTTATTTTACTAATTTTTATATTATTCAGACAGAATATGGGTAAAAGAAAACGGGAAGAAGGGGGAGACTCTAGCTCACCGAAAAAGAAAAAAGAAAAGCCTGTAAGCTCTTTTTTTTATTTATTATTTCTTGTTCAGATTGAAATTAAAGAAGAAGAAGAAGATCCACAAATTTCGGATTTTTATATACCTGAAGAAATTTATAATGATACTATAGATGGGCGTAAGAAGAAAAAGAGCGTTACGTTTGACGTTTGTTGATATTTTGTAGAGTATTGGTTATTCCAGCCGTCATTTATACATGATTTTTCGTCAGATGAAGTCAGCACATCGAGAAAATTTGATAACATGTCAGTTAATGGTTCTTTGAGTGAATATACTAATGGAACTACGCATTTGAATATCAATGACTCGGATTACGTGTATTACCTTATTAGGAAACCATTAGAGGTATGATTTGTCTGTTGTTTTTTATTTTTTTCGTTTTTAGGTGTCTCTTGAAGATTTGAAGTCTATAAAACTACCAATTGATCCGTCAAAATCCAAAAAGATAAAGCTTAAGACAGGCAAGTACTTTTTTTTTCTTTTCTCATACAATACTTTTCAGAAACGACGGCATATTCCCTGAAATTAACGGAAACACCTCGACAAACACTTTACTTTCCATCGAAAAAAGTCATTACAGCTAAAGATACACAAAAGATTCGTTGCATGGGTACAATAGCTGCTCAAGGTGCTCTCATGCCAGTCGTGAAAAAAGTTGCCGGTCCGCCAATATTAGAACCAGGTTTCCTTTACTTCTACTTTTTTTTATTTATCCTTTTTTTAGGTGAAAATGTTCCGGAAGACTATGTTCCTGATATTGAATATAAATCTATCCGAAAAGAGCCCGATGTTAAGCTGGATGAGAAACGACAAAGATTGTTTGCTTTTGGTTTGTTTTACATTTTTTTCAGTCATTTCATTTTTAGGTGTTGTTGATGATGTTCTGACTCCTAAAAAAAAGAAGAAAGTAAAAACAGAAATATTAGAAGAATAATTGTTGGGTTTGTTTACATTTGCAATTTGTTTTTGTGTTTCGTTGAATGAAGTATTGTTTTATCTTTATGTTTACTAATTTTTTGTTATTTCAATCTATACATGACATTTATTTTTACATTGATTTAGTGCTAACTTTTAAATGAAAAGCCATAAAACTTAAATTTGAAGAAGAATTAGCACGAAGGTCACCTTTTATGGATTATTTTAGCATTTACTTTTATACACTTTGTTTGTTAGATGTATATTTCCATTATTTACAGAGATGTCCGGATCTAGTAGCCCATTGGAGCCAACTGCCGGTGGTCAGGACATGAGTGAAGGAATTATGACAATAGTTCGTCCAGCAATCCAACAACTTGACTCTCAGGTACAGGTTACGCGTCAAAGTCAGGTATTTTTTCTTTTTTACCTTTCTACAAATTTATTATAGGTTGTATTGGCTTCAAAGATCCAGGAACTCGCTGATATAATGCACGGCATGTGCGAAGATCAACCATATGATTTGAATCAGTACGCGCGAAAGTTGGCTGATTCGAAGAGGTTAGGTTTTTTTTACAAGAAATTTAATTTTCAGGCGAGTTATGAATACGGGAAAACTGCTAGAATCTGTGCACGATCGCCTGAGCACGCTGCAGCGTGATGTTGCTCGACAAGCCTATGCAAAAAAGAATGTTATTACGGGAATTCCACCGGCTTCCCCTCTTCGTTGACAAGGTTAGCGTATTTGCTTTTTTATTGTTGCCTCGATGAAAAAGCCCCGAGCATAATACTTCCCGATTTCCATCGTTTCTGTCCCATCGGTTGATGTTTTCCCCGCGCTCGTCTAGCTGATTTTATTTCTTCTACAGACGATTGTCGACGTCTATAACTAATTTTCTTATGTTCTAATTGTCTTACTTGTGCTTTTGCGCAACTGTTAGATGCGTAGGGGGAGCATGTAATGGCCCGACGGTACTAATAGTAGCTAGAGATTCCGTCGGCGAGATCTAAAATCCTTTTAAGTTTTTAATTATATAAAAATGGTTCTTTTGATCTCATTTTGTACATAATTTTGTAATAATAAATTTTTCTCACCACTATTTGTGGTGACATCGTAGATGTTGGTGATTTTGGGTTTGTTGAAGCGAGGGATAGCCTAAAAATCGTTTGGTATTTAGAAAAAAAAAAGATTACCTAGCCACATTTAACAATAATTGTCCAGCAGTGGCAGTTCCCTCATGTCCACCAGTGATTAAAATATTTTTCGTCAACTCTAGACGCCGCTTTCGCTCAATCTCAGCATTTTGCTCTGCGATTATCTCCATCGTCCGCCTAAACAGTTGGTAAATGTGGTTTTACTCATGTGGTGGTTGTAATAGTAAAAGACAAATTGTTGACTAACCGCAAAGCAGCATTTTTACCGCCAGCTTCTCCTGTTACGAGCCATGCTTCGCTCGCCATATTTGGTCTATAATATTTTTTTACATGTTTATATTTTTCAAACCGTAAGGTTGATGTCCAGTAGGCGAGGAAAATCATCAATGGGACGGAGAAAATAACAATAGGAATAATGGCGATATTCATGAATTCTGTCATAGAATCGTAGCGTGGATATTTTTCATAGCTAATTATCGACCAACCAAGACGATTCGCTACTTCTCCGACGTATTTAGAAAGCATAGCTATAGGAAATTTGTTTGAAAAATAATAGAATTACCTGAGACGACAGCTCGCGGCAGAAGGGGTCGCTGTTGTTTGGTAATGACTTCTGCACTGTGCGGAAGAATTATATAATATTTTAGGAGAATTGACCCATATTCACGACGAGGAAATCCGTCTAACATGGCGATTTGCTCAGCATTGAAAATTACCCTGAAAATGTTAATTTAAAACAATAATCTTACGGTTTTTTCAGATTACAAGCCGTCATATTTTGGCAAAATTTTGTAACAACTTTTGCCATAGCTCGTCGGAAAGGAGAAATGAGATCAGGTATCGGAGCATCAACGCAATAAGCTATTCGAATGCCCGATGTCCAATCGAACATATCTAATTCTAGAGGGACATTCTAAAAGAAAAAAACTGGAACATACCTTGATAAGATGGGTCATCGCCCGCAGTGAAAGCCACATTTGGAATGAATAAAAGAAGGATAAAAAGCATATTCTATACAGCTGAAAAAGTATGAATATTGGAAGAAGAGGAAGAAGTGTGTAAAGCTTCAGCACAGATGGTCTAATAATGACTCGGAGCGGAGCTTTCTGTTTGTCTCAAATGAACGGGAAACTTGGAAGTGTCGATTTAACGAATCGTTGGATCATGTAGACCAACACCGAGACTGCTAGCAGCTGTCTCTTTTCTTCTTCTTTCTCGTATGCACACCTGACCTTCGCGCTTCTATCTCCAATGTAATGAAAAATTATTAATTAAGAGCTTAATTAAGGGAAAGGGTAAAATTTTGGAAATTTTCGAACACTTTGGAGGTTTTTGGCCGTTATTGCTGGCAAAAATTGTATTTGGAGGGTTGAAAAAGTAGAAAAGAAATTTATCGAGGCTTTTTTAAAAGTATCAGGTAAAATAAAAATTGCAGAAATAGAAATACATATACTTATACATAATTACGTACAATTTGTTATAAACAATCTTCATGAAGAAAAAAAATTTTTGTTATAACGTGACTTGGATTTTTGTCAATTTTTTTTAGCAAACCGGATAAGATAAAGCGACTTCCCGAAATACATGAGTGGAAATGAAAAACTACACCGGACAGCTGGCAGCTGTTTCCTGAGCTAAGAGAAGGATGAGTTAAGATGATCAATTGCATATGACAAGGGAATTTTTCATTACAAGAAATAAATTTTATGGAATTTGATGTATTTTTTACTCGAATTAATATCGATTTGATACCGTTTTATGGTTATTTTTGTGCGATAATCAGAATTTGTTTTAGACATGTCCTCGGAACAGAAGAAATCCTTTTTCGACTATGCTCAATATGGAACGACAGCTGCTTCAGTTGTATTTTTCATGCGTGCTTTCAATCCCTTCCTGACGCATCGTCAACGGGGATCAACTGTTCTCTCCGCCGTTGGATGTCTTTATCTCTCCGTTGCAAATGAATTCGGTCTATTTCCTTTCAAATATTTTGTTAAGGAGAAGGTTCGCATCGAGAAATGAAAGATATTAACGATAAATTTGTTAAATTGTCAACATTTCAAACATTTGAAAACGTGCTATTGCTCCTTGTGGTATTCTGAAAAATCTGAAACTGTTTGAAAGAAATGAAAAGAATATCCCGTATTTATTTAATATACTTTTTTAAAACGTCTAGCATATTTTTTGGCGAAATATTTAGCCACTTCCGTTGGATATGGAATAACTATCGTGTTGTTTCTGAAAATAAAAAGATATTCAGCCGTTGTTGAATAAAAAGCACTGGACGTGAATACGTACTTGAACTAGCAACCATTATTTTTTAAAGTTGCTCAATTGCCTAATTCATGCGAAAATTTTAAAATTCTGGTTTTTTTTTTTTGCAATGTACTCACCGTTCATTTGCCACGTGTGTCAGTGTTTGTAAATATCTCAACTGTACTGTGGTAGGATTTGTACATAATGTATCGGCTGCTTCGTGATAACTTCTTAAGATTGTTTGGAATTTTGAATGTAATTTTGTTCTCACTTGCTAGCCTTTTTCTCGCCATCTGCTGCGATTATATTGGCTCTTGCATGTCGTACAGCTTCTGCTTCTGCTGCCATAGATCTCATCAGTTGATGAGGTAATCGAATATCTTTTATCTCAACTCGTTCTACTTTTACTCCCCAAGGGTCGGTTCCCTCATCCAAAACTTGTTCAGTGATCTATAAAGGCATTAGTAGTCGGAAAAGGACTCACACTTGCAATGGAATCCCGTTCACTGAGCATTTCGCTAAGGGTTTTAGTTCCTAAAACATTTCTTAGCGTCGTTTGAGCGAGTAGTCGAGTGGAAAATTGGGCGTCGTTGACATTTGTGACGGAAATTACCTTTAAAAAAAGTATTCTTGTTTATTAATTAAATATAAAAAGTATTCTGCAACTTACCGGATTAGAGACCCTAAAAAATATTACAGCTTCAACTGAAACTGTAACCGAATCCCGACTAAGTATTTCTTGTGGTGGTACGTCGAATGATAAAACACGTAAATCAACCTACAAATCATTTATTGCGTGGTGGTGTCTCACTATTTTATAGGTGTCGATACACGGAAGAACGAGAAAGAGTCCGGGACCACGCGTCCCGCCCGTAATTAATCGTCCAAGACGAAAGATTACAGCCCGTTGATATTCTCTTAATACGTTTAGGTTCGAGGTTGATTGACTCCGCTTACTTGATAATTTTCAAGCAAAAAAAGAGACTCCATGGCAAGAGTATTAGTACGAGGAAAAATGTTAAACCGAACATCAAGTTACTCACAAAAGGTCGAGGTTCCTGTAAAAAACTTTTCACTGCAATGTTTTTGAACTCATAAAATGGAAAAAAATAAAATCGTAACAAACTGACCCGTTCTTCGTGTAATAAATGACGCGTCCGAATGAGCCAGCTTTGTGAGCGAGCACGAATCGGTATTTTCTCGATGGCATCCTGGAAAAAAAATATTTAGAAGCATTTTTATGCTTACTACAAACTAGTATTTATGATTTTTTTTTCCTTTCTTCACATTATTATTGTTTCGCTTATACAAATGATATCATTTTAGGTGAAATTTATTGCTAGCAGTATGTAAATAAAAGAAAATTGAAATAATCTTTTTGAAATTTTTTTTTTAGTTTTAATAAGTCCAATATTAGAGTTTTGTTTATCAACACTTAAATTTAATATTTTGAACTACTATTCAGTTTAGAAAAAAATCATGCGAGTAGATTTTTAATTATTTCGATCCCAATAGCTGTTGTTTAATGAGGCTGGGCGATATCCCATCAGTATTTACCTTTTTTCTTCGTTATTTTACAATTTCTTTCATTTTTCTAGGCTCTAGATATGACTTTTTTTAGATTCTAAACATAAAATAAAAAACGCAAACAATAATATAGTAGAGAAAAAAGATAAATACCTGTATTCGAAATAGACCAGCTCTGTTGCTTACCCGTTTATGTGGCGGAACTTCACCTCTATCCAACCCAACAGCATGTACATCGGGTACCATCAAAAGATTTGGATTTGGTGGAAATACAAATCGCTCCGTATCCGACTCATCATACGGTGTAACTGGGGTACTTCTCGCCGAATCTAGTTCCAAACTACTTGGCGGATGATCATCCGACTGTAGTGTATGTATCCGTCGCATTATGCGATTTCTTCTCTCCGCTGCCGATAATTTGTGCATCCTGAGCGACATTGTAGAAAGAGCAGAACGAAGACTAATTGCAAAAAGTGCGAAATGAGGGACGAGACCCTAATGGGAGTAATTCTCTCCCTGCGCCTTGAGAGCGGAAGATAAACAAAGATTGTATATTATAAGGCTGAGCAGAAGATATCGCGCGGTTTAGTCCACAAATTGTGTTGATTAAAACAGCTGACGCTGCTTTTAGAGGCGTTGAAATGGAGGAATAGATGTAGAGATAAATGAGTAGCTGCTCACGAAATTGGTTAAAAACCTTTTTATATATGACATAGGTAATGTTGTCGAATAACATGAGGAACATCAGTCGGCCGCCCCGCCCAATGACTTTTACACCAATGTAGATTGATGAATAGTGCTGACAGCGGTTAAAATACACCATGTTAAGCATATTTTGTTAATTTCTTCATCACTTCAGGTTTATTAATAATTTAAGATCGAATTCAAATTATCCTAAAATCTTATAGATAAGAGCACTTAATAAGTAAGACTGATCTGTGTTGGATATGTATTTGTTTCCTACTTTTGAATTTTTTTTTCACTTTAGTTATATACTAAAAAAGTAGAAACTTGAAAAAATATTTCATTACCGAAAAGCGCGCGTTTTTCCGTCCTTTTTTTGTAAAAATTAAACCGCTTTTATCTATAAGATTTTAGGGTAGTTGACAAAAAAAACAGCTGACTTACTTTTAAAATATTATTTTTTTCTTCATTTTCAGTCGCTGCTCGACGATGTCCGAAACTCATACCCGGAGCGGCTGCGTGAGAAAACTGCCTGGAATAACTTTGTCTACGCGCATATTCGAGTAACTGGGAATGCTCATCTATGACGGAATAGTCCGTACATGTGAAAGCGCAAAAACTAACCCGAAACCTTTCAGGACCATCTCAACACCGGTGCTAGCGGTTGGCAGATGAGAGCCATTATTCAGCGGGAGGTGGGCTCTTGGAAAAAACCACCGGCAACAGCTGACAACCATGTTGCAACAATCTGCTGTGTTTGCAATCGACATGATTGAAGAAGACTTCCTTCATTTTTGAAGTGATTCTTCAGCCGCTACTTGCGAACATTATTCAGTCGGCGGTTCTTTTGTTCGAAGGATTTGTACGAGACGAGCATGCGGATTTTAAAACATTCAGATAATTCAAAAATTACTTTCACAATATCTTTTCTATTCTGAGTGCCAATTTTTTTTTGGAATTGTTCTATGTCATTGATGACTATTATCATAGCGAACAAAAATACAAACTCTTTAAATTTCAAAAAATACTTTATCAGTAAGTAATCACAATATAAAAATAAATGCAGAAAGACTTACAAAAGTACAGTAATAGTTTTTAACTGTGATGATGATCAAATCACATCGATTACTAACTTATTCTTCAATTAACTTATGCTCAAATTGAATGAATTAAATCGTAAAATGACTCAAGTGAAGGTGAAAACAAGGAAATAATAAAATATTTACTTCGCATAAATTAGGCTAAAACCAATCCCGTCTATTTATTTGTCATGAAATAAAGATAAATCATAAGGATGTTTACTGAAGAAGAGGGATATCTGTTTGATTTCCAAGAAGAACACTCATAAGTGCTGGACCGAAACCAGTTCCACGGTCACCATATTCAGCTGGTGCGGCAATATCCAAATGAATCCATGTTAATCCTTCTCCAAATTCAATATGAGCTCCAATAAAAAGACCGGCAATAGCTGACGGAGGCCCCTGAATAAATAATATAGGTTCAACAAATGTTGAAGGAGTTATGAACACTCAATCATGTTAGAGTTAGACAAATTAAATGTTCACACTCGACTAACTGTTTTATTAACCTCCATCTTTCCCAAATTACTGTTCTTCATATCGGCAAGTGTACTTTTTAAATCAGGAAAATGTAAATCTGGACAGAATAACATGGGAGCTATAAGATCTCCAGAGCGCCGTCCAGCCTCGCATATCTACAAGCAAAAAAAAATAGAAAAAATATCAAATACCTGTTTTTCCCATATTTCATTGTTGGTAAGGACGGCTCCATGTAGTTTACCTGTCATATAAGATTGAGCTCCTGTTAAAGTAGCCATATCAATTATAGTATTAGCCTTAATAAATGAAACAAATGAGACTATTTACCTTTAGTGTATGTTTTGCATAATAAACTCCATCTGCTAAAATTAGGCGGCCTTCAGCATCAGTATTATTAATTTCAACAGTCTTTCCACTTAACATAGTAATAATATCATCAGGCTTGCTAAATATTTATGGTAAAACGATTGAAAGCTTACTTGGCAGCAGGGCTAACATTGTTCTCAACAATACAAAGGCATGCATGTAAATTTTGCTTGAAGCCGGATTGAACCAACGTGGCGAAGGCTTGAAGCATTCCGGCAGCTCCTCCCATATCTCGTTTCATATCTAAATTTTCAAAATAAGTATTTTAATTCTATACTTGGCATCATAGTCTTTCCCTTGATTTGCATTCCGCCGGTATCGTAAACGACTCCCTTTCCGACTAAAGCATACGTTTCATAAGCTCCATTTGGCCTAAAGATTGATTACCAAAAAGAAAAAAAATACTAACGTGTAAGACAAAACTACAAATGCTGGGGGAGTTGGACCAGCTTTTCCTACATGATAAATTCCACCGAATCCCTTCTTCAATAGCTCTTCGCCCTGAATGAAAAATAAATATTATATTTAAGACTAACCTTGATAACAAGAGCAGGAACTCCCAATGCAGTTGCAACATCTTCCGCTTCTTTAACTAATGCATCGGTTGTGAGTTCATTGGCTGGAGTATCAATTAGTCGCTGAGTTGATCGAATAGATTTGACAAGATTGTCCAAAAATTTTACATCAACTTCGGAAAGAGTCTGAAAATCAAACGGAGGTTTTGGGAAAAATGTCTGTTGATAAGATATGAAAATTTACCTTGTCATCAGCGAGAACCACAGTAATGGTAACATTTTGAGCCTCAGACTTTGTTGTCTTTCTTGAATACAAAGGAAAGCTTCTAGCTACAGCTGCAACACTGGGAACAACATCTTCAAAATCCGAGAATAAAACTACGTTCAAATTAGGGAACTGAATCAAAATAAAGAATAAGAAAGTAACAACTAACTTTAGAAACTTTTCCATTTACAGCATCCTTCAATTCACGAAATATATTCAAGGCATTTGATGGAGCATTATGGCGTGAAGCTGTATCAGGCACAGAAATAATCTTCGCCTGGTTTAGATAAAGAGGAAGATTCCCTGCTTCTGGTAGACTATCAATTGCTGATTGCCAAAGTTTTTCTTCTATAATTAAGTTAAGATTCAAGAAAGTTTAATGAACCGACCAACGATGCCGTTGAAAACAGCAGAAACTTGCTTATAATCTATCTTTTTGAGATTTTTGTTCTTTCCAATCATAATAAGACCAGCACCTTGAGCTAATTCTACTGCACTCGAAAGACCATAACGAAGTGTTAACAACGCCATGGCTGAAAAAATTAATTTAATGAAAAGTAGACGATGGGAAAGACAGACAAATGGCAATATCATTTTATCTAGAAAAAATCTAATTGTGATTGACAGAGCAGTTAATTTTACGACATTATGAACATAGAGAATAATCATGTGAAGAAGACAAGTCGTATGTTTGCAAATACCGATTACATAATGAGAAGTAATGCAAAGAGACCACACCAAAGCGCAGACGGCGCCTTATAGGTGATAAACAGCGCTTCCAGACGTAATTGTCATAGATAAGCTGGGTAAGTGGTGTGATCCCATTGGGATAACTATTATGAAACAATGGAAATTATAAAAACGATAGCACAATAATTGGGGCACATGTTACTAAGTAAATTTTACAAATTACTTTTTACTCGTTTTTTACTGTTGAATTATCAGCTGTGGACTTCAACTCTTTAGATACATTTCACTGAAAGTATGCTTTTGGTATAAAACATATTCAGAAAATTATGGAACCAAAAAAAATAGCAATTTTTTAAACTCCAATCAACTTGAAATACTTATATCTTAGTATTATAAAAGTTTGCAAGACATATTACATCCAAAAAGATAGTTCTGATTAAAATCTACCTAAATATAGGAAGCCCCTATAAGTAAAACTTTATTTCACATGAGAAAAAAGCTTCTATTTGTTATATAAAAACAAGTAGATTAGGAAAAAGCACTGGGCTGAACAGCGGGTTTGAGGTTAGGACTACAAAGTTGTGACAGAACGCTATACATATAAAACTACAACTTTATGATAAATTAAATCGGCAGCTCAAACTTGACATCTAACTGGGCATCACGGGCTAGCTTTACAATATTTGATAGCTTAACGACCATTTTGGCAGCTTCGTCAAGATTGTCGCAAGGCAGAATCCTCAACTGCGAGTTAGCGATAAGGGCTTTTGCATCTTCTACTTTGGTTCCTAAACATTGGAATGAACAAAGCCTAAACACTACCTTGAAGCCTAACTACAATCGGAATTTTCAAATTCAGTTCTTTAGCAGCTTGAATAATGCCTTGAGCAATAATGTCGCATCGCATAATTCCTCCAAAAATGTTCACTAAAATAGCGGTAACCTATAAACATAAAAAATATATAGGCAAATGCAATCTACCGTTTTGGAATCGGATGTAATAATTTTGAAGGCTTCCGTAACCTGTTCAACAGTTGCTCCACCACCAACATCAAGGAAGTTAGCCGGCTCTCCTCCATGTAATTTAATAATATCCATTGTAGCCATAGCGAGTCCAGCACCGTTGACGAGGCATCCAATATTACCATCAAGTTGAATGTAGTTCAAATTGGCTGCAGCTGCCCGAACCTACAAATAAAATGCAAAAATATACAAAAATGGATATACCTCTAGGGGATTCTCTTGTTTGCTGTCTTTTAGGGAGAAAAGTTCGGGTTGGCGAAACTCAGCATTTGAATCAAGAAGCATTTTACAATCCATACAATACACTGAATTAAGGAATTAAGGAACTGAAATGCGACTCACCTTCACCATTTACATCTTCAGCCATTGGATTAATTTCGACCAAAGTAGCATCAGATTTTCTGAAGAGATTGTACAATTTCTGGATTATATCAGCAGCCTGATCTTGACATGCTCCCTAAAGAAATAAAAATTTGAAAGACGTCGAATTTTTACACTGAATCCCATTCGTTTAGCGATATCCTTAGCAACGCTTGGTGTCATACCAACGCTCATATCAATGGGAACCTTGACAATGGCATCAGGTTCAGTTTCGGCGACTTCTTCAATGTTTACTCCTCCTCTAGAGGATCCAATGACTATGGGTCCCTAAATTAAAACCATTGAATAAAAGTAAAACATACATTTGTATTACGATCAAGAGTAATCGAGAAATAATACTCCCTTCTTGTAAACAATCGCTTACAAACCATCACTTCGTCACATCGTTTACCTCTGGCATCGGTTTGCTTAGTGACCAAATTGGCTCCAATCATACCAACCGCTTTTTCTTTGACCTCATCCGGTCTAAAAAATGTTTATAATATTGAAGACAAAAAAGAACATACGTGAAAACAATATGAACCCCTCCTTGAAGACCGGAGTCGAATCTTCCCTTGCCACGTCCTCCTGCCAAGACTTGGGCCTTCACTACATAATCATTGCCTCCTGAACAAAATGAAACATTTACATAAAAATATACCAATTTTTTCGGCGGCTTGTTTAGCCTCATCTGGACTTCTAGCAACTCCAAAAGGAGGTACCTGCAAAAAAAAGGTCATAATATAGCAGAAAAGATGAAGAAAATAAACAAATTATCAAAAACAAACTTTTATGTTTTCATTTTGCAGAACCTTCATTCCATGATGCTCTTGTAGCATAAGATTGCGAACAGAAGCTGCGGCAAGGCTTTTTTGAGCCGAAGAGAGGAGAGGCTGACTGACACGAGACAGCATCCTGGAATAGTGGCATAAGCAAATGAAGAATCAAGAAAAAAGAGTTAGAGCGAACGAGAAAAATAAATAAAGAATATAATATTTCCACTAAACTATTCTATTGTTTCCTAACATAAACAAATAACAGCAACACATAAAAATAAGCGAGACATTCAAAAACGAACCAAGAAAATTATTTCGAGTAACAGGTAAATCTACAAAAAATAAAATTTCGCTTATATGATTTCAATGATTTACATAGGATACTCTGTAATATGTAGGATGTAGTACAGTATTTTCTTTCTGACGCAACAAATTTCTATTTTTTGGCATTTTCTGACGAAAAATTATCATGATTACATACGAAGAATTTTCAAATCAACTAACGACATTGAAAAATATAAAGAATAATAGAAATACACATATAGAAAAGTAAAAAGTTGGATGAAAAAAGAGTTCACAAATATAAAATGCTCAGAAATTTGTCGGAATCGATTCTATAGGTCATAAGCAAGAATGATGCAAGAATAAAAAGAAAATAACGAGAACAAACTGCAGCATTTTTAATCTGCAAAAATTGGTTGAAAATAGAGGCTACAATGTATTTTTACATGCAAAGTCGGTACCGCGGATGTCTTCGTAAAATAAGCCGACGAACTCGCTGCTTACGCGTCTAAACACCGCGGATCAGCTCATGTAGTAGCTTCGGCAAAACATCAGAAACAGCTGTAAAGTGAAAAGTTTTCGGATGACCTTTCAAATATAACGGAAAAGGTCACAAACTACAGGCTGGAACAAATTATAAAGGATCATGCGTTTCCTTGTCGTGCCACAGTGAGTAGCCACGGTTTATAGTCTTATCGCAGAGAGCGACTATCGGCAGTTGCCTTCTTGTAAAACATTCCGGCTCCTTCTCTCTTTTTGTCCTCCGAAAACCGCAATTCTAGGAACTGGGTCAGAAAGATATAGGCACTGTGCGGGTGTCGCCTATCAAGACGTCTCTCTGCATTCTTTGTACCCTGTCGGTCACTTATTTATTCCTCTATATAGTTAGAAAAAAGTAGTAAAAAAGGGAATTAGAAAAATTATATCTCATCTTGTATCTTAATAAATTACCTTCTTTTCATATAAATTTCGAAAAAATATATTTTTGAAAATTTACTTATCTGATCCATCACTGAATTATTTTTGGAAAAGATCTGTAAACCATATAAATTGGAAAACCCGTTGGAAATGAGCACTAATTACTTTCCCGCACACTAAATACCTTAATCAGGCGATGCGAAACCCGTATTTTCTTCCAGCCAATTTATTTCCTACTTCCATCAATAATATGCCTTCCTAGAAAATGTCGTTAGATGAACGTTTCAACGCTGCCGTTGAAATTATTCAAAAGTTACCCAAAGAAGGACCTGTCAGTACTTCAAATGAACAAAAGTTACAATTTTACTCTCTCTACAAGCAGGCAACCGTTGGAGATGTCAATACCGAACGACCAGGAATGTTCAGCTTTGTCGAGAAGGCCAAGTGGTTAGTAATATCCAAACGAGTGTTGAAATTTTGAAATATAGGGATGCCTGGAAAGAAGTAGAAGGAACATCATCTCAAGATGCTAAAGAACGGTACATCAAGGCCCTTCTCGATATGTTCGAGAAGATTTCTCAAGTAAGTTTCCATTCAAAGCAGACAAAAAATTCAGGAAATCGATGTCAACGACTGGCTCGAAAGCAAATGCGACCCTGTAATCAAGACAAACCTCGCCAAAATCGGAAATTAATTCATCCCGAGTTATTATGTATTTCCTCGAATAATAAACCTACTTCCTGCAACGTTGTTTGCCCTCGTCTCGCCTCTCTTAGACCTATTTGCGCATGATGAGGTCTCTCTGCTTTGAGTTGCCCACTCACAATACGCAACACTCCTTTCTCATTCTTCTCCCCTTCTATTCTTTGACCGCCCACAATATATTCGGGTCAAATCTCTCTGGTTGGAGGATTGCAAACCTAATTTATCGCGTATTTAGCCGATTTCGCGCACAGTCCGAATATATTGATCGATCAACTGCCCCAGTGTGTTCCTCTCTCCGCGATTGAAAGCTTGACAGCCCATAGCTTTCTTTTGCCATTTGACAAATTACCTCGTTAGCCGAGGAACCACGCATTTCAACTGTTCATTTTTTGTGCTAAAAAATGTACAGTTGAAAAAACAACAAAGCCAACCAGCAAAAGACGCTCTATCCGCTAAGAATAACCTTTTCGCGCGTTGAGCAAACTTCACAAGAAAACATATAGATTATACGTTCCTACTAGACATGATCGGAACGTTTTTTTTATCTTTTTCTTCTTTAATTTTTTTTACAGATTTTACACAGTATTTCTTATCTTTTAGCATAACAAAAATAGAAACTAAAATTGTAGTTAAAAAAAAGTGAAAAAAAAATGAGGTGAAAAATTTTGTATAGAATCAAATTACAACAAAAAAAATTGTTAAGTTTCCATAAGCGTTCCGCCTATCTGTTTCCCACCGATTAATCTTAGCATATCTTTGGCAGTCCCCGCAGGTGACAGCCGGCAGAGGTCAGCTGCCAGTTGACCCCGTTCATTTCATAAACAATACTGCCTCCTCCTCCTCCTCTTGCATCCCTCAATATCGATCGATTCACTCCACGGCCCAGTCCTCATTAGCATATGGGCCGTCCATTTGCACATATTACCTGTCCTGAGACATTCGATTCAAAGCCAGTTTTTATATTACCAACAACACCTCTTGAAATTTGAGTGAATCGTTCTCTTATCACAAAAGACAAAAGGGTTAGTCATAACCTTTGTTTCATTTCCGTGCGTCGTCAATCAATTTATTTAGCTTTTTTCTCGAGTTTATAGCAATAATATCAAAATTTCGTGACCAAGTTTTTTCGCGTGACTCTCTGCTAAATGGAGAAATGAATAAGTCATCATTCGACCGAGGTCAAGCCCATTCCTCACTCTGTCTCTCTTAGTAACCTTTTTTTCACTTTTACAACCAATTTGGCGTGTTCCCACTCTCACGTTTATTACAGCAATATATGAACTGGCAAGGCTGTTTCCTCGCGGTTTTTTGCGAAAAAAAGAGCAGGATGACTAGTAAACTGAGAGAGGCACAAACCAGTTAGCTTAAGGACAAATGTGTCAATCATACAAACCCTATTTCTGGTTTGCAAACTTTCATCATTTCTTTTCTCTATGTCACTGATGATTTTGAAATTTCAGTTTCCAATTTTCTCACTTTCTTTCAGTTTATAGATTCATCTTCGTGCTCAAACTTGCCTGAAGCAATAAACGCTCTGAACACCACTGTAAAATAAGATAACAAAGAACAAAACAATTTTTTTATTTTATTTTCTATTTTTTTTCAAAGGAAATTTCATTTTACACCGACAAAATAGAATACTCACAAAACAAACAATTTTTGTCTCTTTGTAATCCAATGACCACGTCGTCTCAAATTTTATGCAAATAAATTCCGCCAAAACTAGTCAAAAAAATTGGCGTATGACTTGGTAATAAAGTCATCTAATTGTGCTCCATTTTTATCTTGTTGCAGCTGTCATCGATGAGGAAAAGTACACAAAACACGTGACTTTCGGAGAGTTTTGTTTGTATTTCGGGGAAAGTTTTTGTCCTATTCATTTCGCTGTGCTCCGGTACTCCCACATACTGACAATTATTTGTTCTTGAAAAACAAAAATTGAGAAAAAAAATTTATCATCTTTTGATATTTTGAAATTTTCTCCTCGGCTTTTTCTCTTTCCAGAAGAATAGATTGATTAATCGTACAGCATAAAGCATCATTCATCAAAATAATGGCGCGACGATGAAAAAGATGAAGCAGCGGATAAATAGACGACCAGATAGTATCGCCAGATTGCATGATTATGATTGATGAATTAATTTTAATGAATTTTCTTATAAATTTAAATTGGAATCCTTTTAGAATCCAGGAAAATATAGAGGAAAATTTTTTTGCGTACCTGGGCACGTACAACATTTTTATTAACTTTTCTTGAAATTTTAGCCGTCTTCTCTTTTTTATATTTTTGCCATTTTATGATGATCAGCTTCTTCTAGTCAAGCCGTTAATTCCTTTTTATACCTCCTACCACCAGGAAGCGAGTATAGACTCGAGTCGTCATCAATTTTCCTGGCCGTGTAATTCGTCCGCCTCCAATTTCTCCCTCTCCTTAATTTTCAGAGGCTCTCTCTTTCAATACTCGCATTCATTGCCAATTGAACGCATGAGGTGGGCTCGTGGAAGAAATAGTAGCCAACATCGGGAGGGGAGGGGCACAGTTAGACCATCTGGTGCGGAGCAGTGACGCGCTCTCCCGGCTATCGCTAATTGAGCCTATCTCTTTGTTCATTTTAGACTATTAGTTGTTGATTTTTTTTTCAATTTTACTCAAATGTTTCTCCCATCGCTCAATTCCTAATCCTCATTGAAACTGACAGCCCTTTTTTGTGACCTCATTTCTTTATACATCCCGCTGACTAATTCTCCTGCCTTCTTTGATGATTGAGTTTCAAAATCTATTATTTTCTAACACTACTGATAACAGGACGCGGCGTCGTTTTCTTTTGTTTGCAGCTGACTCTCAGATGAAATGTTTCTCCGTTGCTGTTTTTACACGCGATTTCGTAGATAAACAGAGTATTAGTTTTTGAAGTAAGGAGAATTGATTTTATAAGAGGAAAAACAGTTCCAGTAACATAAAAGATTTTTTTAATAAACTGCACCTTGTTTACTGTTTTCTTGTCCCCTCTCTTTTGATTTTTCCCTTGTTATATGGTATAGCTTTTGTAATTCTGCCAAAGCTTCTACAAAATGTAGAAAGTAAAAATTATAAGAAATTCTCACAAGCCCTGGAATTTGTTTGTTTGCTACATTTCGATGCTTAATTTTTTTTTAACTGCTTTCTGCTTTATGAAAAAAGTGGTAAAAATACTTTCAGAATAGCAAATTCATTTTCAAAAGTGCAAGTCAACTCGTTCTCTCTTGTCCCGGCTCATTTCCCTATTTTTCTCTCTCCTCCTTTTCATTAGCCTAATTACTTCTACTCTTTCTCATTTTCTTTCTCCCTCTAAAAATTCGTCACACCATCGACCTTGACAGCTGTCGATGGTCATCAAAATTGCTGCCAGCCATGTGCTACCATAATTTGAGTGCGCGGAAATGAGAGAGTCATCCGCTGTGACTGACTCACTTGGCTTGCTTTTTGTGATTGAAACGTGTGACTCAGTACACAAACCATTATCCATAGGCCGTGTCTGTTCCGTCGAACAGTGCTTTTACGTTCTATCTATCTGTCTACCTCCTATTTTTTTCTTCTCTTCTCTTTCGCTTGATTAATTGCTAATTTTTCAGAATCCGACATGACGGATTCGATAATTTCACGTTTTGATATACAGCTGGATGCTGGCGATGCTCCAATTTTTAAAGGTCAGTATTTTTTAATTAAGTGGAAATTAATTTGAAATTATATTCTTTCCAACACAGCCTCGTTATTTAGGCTTCAAATTTCCAGTTCCCTTTAAAAAAAATTTATTTTATCACCATATTGAGCAATTCTCGCCGGAAATATTTGTCCAGCCATTTTTGATGCTCTCTGAATAATCAAATTTGGACTTTGCAAGCAATGAATCAGCCATGTCAACCGGAAAAGCAATTTTTATCAGTTTCAGGTGGTGAAGTGATAACTGGCAAGCTGTTAATCGAACTCCGTAGTCCTATCGTGATAAATGCCATCAAACTACAGATGAAAGGCAGAGCCGTCTGGGTCAATGATCCAATGAAGAAAGATGACATAGAGAAAGTTCTCTTCGATAATGATTTTACTCTATTGGAAAGACCACCTGGAAAACTGGAGCCAGGTCATTTTACTTGGGTAGCTGACTTCACATACTCTTTGCCCTTCGAATGCCCTCTGCCAAAAGGATGTCCGACGTCTTACGAAGGACCCTATGCGTTTGTTAGATATTTCATTCGTGCCAGCTTAGTCCACGAAGAGGAAGACTCCAAAATTGTGAGTTATCACGTACAATATAAAAGAAGACCTATTTCAGCATGAATACTATGTAAAAAAAGCCTTCTGTATAGTTTCACCATCTGATGGCCATCTAGTCGTGGGAGAACCCCAAGAAGTTACCGATACCGCCACATTTGGAAAGTGTTGTTGTAAAGGAAAAGTAGGATAATCTAGTCGATAGGGAACCAACCAATATTCAGTTATCTGCCGTATTTAGTCTTCCAAAGACCGGTTATTTGCCCGGAGAGGATATTATAGGAAATTTAAGGATTGGAAATAAACATCCGAAAGGAATTTTATCCCAGGTTAGTAAAGAAAAATGATCGAAATCGTATCTTATGAACATAAAGTAGCTTGATTACCACTTAGTTATGAATTAATTTTTATTTGTCGTTTTTCTAGATGGAAGTTCGTCTCGTTGACCGTGTCAAACGAATTGGAGCTCCTGAAGTCGCTGAATACTCTCCATGGCGAACTCTTTATTATCGTCGACTAGAGGAAGAAGCTGCCGCTACTAAAGCAGCCATTGAAAAAACTTCTCTCTACCTTATGACAGTTCCAGCTGTCTGTCCTACCACCAAAGGTACCCATTTTTCCTTACCGTCACCAACAAATCTTTTCAGGAGATTTCGAACACGCCGTAAATGAAATTCATAATTTGTCACCGGTTGGAAGGCTGTTGGAAAGTCCGTCGACGGCGACGTTGAGATTCAGAAAACAGCCATTTTTGAAGATTGAATATGCTATTCAGCTTTCCTTGGGACCATATTTACTCTTGGAAATACCGATAGATATTGGAGAACATTCAACAAGGGACAGAACCATTACATTAGAGGTAAGCGAGTTTCGCCAGAAAAAAGGAGAAGCGAACCAGGAAGGCTAAGAAATATCTTGCCATTGCGTCTTATCATACAATCCATACAGAAAACTTTTTCCCCATTGTTATATCGTTTCAGCCTTTCATCTGTGGTCCTCAACCCATTGAAGAACGTGATGAAGCTGGAAAAATCGCCATCGGCGGTCCCTTCACCTATACTCCTGTCTATTCATACAAACAAAACGCTACAGCTAGGATGACCAATGAGAACAACAGTTATGTCCCGTCGATTCCGACAATTATGGAAGAAGCCGTTCCAAATGGATCTCACGTGGTGACTGAAACCAGGCAGACGGTAAAACACTCGGGCGAAAACACAGTAGTGACAACAACGAAAACAATAGTCACCCATATGGATGGAAATGAGACAAAAACGATGGAGGAAACTGTAGTGGATAAGGGAGGAGAGGTGACTAGGACAGTGGAACAAACGGTGTTAAGCGACGAAGGATTGGAGACTCATATTGTCGAAGTGGTGAGTATTTAGCCATATATATAAATCGTAGATAATCCTCATGAATTTTGTTACTCAATTAAGGCAACTTTGCGAGCAAAAAAGGAGATCCAGAGAACATTTCACGCCCTTCTATCTTTCTTAATTAAATTCGATTACCACTAGTCTTTTTAAAATTTCAAGAATCAAATAATTACAAATTCAAAAATTTTCAGACAAAGACCGACACGGAGGGCAATGAAGAAGTCACAGTTGACATGTCAGAGAGGCAGGTAGATGAAGACGACTTGCCAGAAGCTCTGGAAGAGGCCAAAGAAAAAGTGGAAGAGTTGTTCGAAAAATTGGATCATCCACATGAGGACGAAGCACAACCCGTAACATCCACGACGAATGAGAATGGAGAGGAGACTGTCGTCACGATGGAGGTAGGAATAGTTCGATTTTATATCGATATTTTTTGAAATGAAAGCGGAGTAAATTAGTAGATTAGGCTTTTAAGCGAAAAAAAATCATTAAGTCCAAAAATTCCAGGAATTCGAGCATGATGGAGTGAAAACACTTCGGACAACCACGGTGACAAAACACGCTGATGGAAGTGAGTCGACAATGGTGCAGGAGCATTCCATGCAGGAGAATCACGACTAGATATTGAATTCTTGTTTCTTTTTTCTCAATCCCGGCAGCTGAATATCCGCTAGTCATTGTCTTCTGAGCTAGATTATTTGGGTAATTTCCAGAAACACTGCCGTATTTACATATCTCGCCACAAACACAGAAAACATTTTATTGTTACTATAAGATATTCATTATTTTATTTTTATTGCTCGTTTTTTATATGCTTTGGTTATGCATAAAGATGTTGCTTGAGGATGTCCATCTATCGAATATCAGATCATTTTTTAGGTCCCCTAGGCAATCTGACACACCTAGGAAATAACCGTTCAACATTACCCTAGGACACAGTTCATGGTGAGGTAATCAATTAGAGCCGAAAAAACTGATCAAATGGATCGTTGGACATTAAACAAATAGTATCTTTCCTCTAGGAATATAAATAAAAAAATCCTTCTGTTCTCTTAAAAGCGTCATCAACAATTCATCGTGGGAACTAAAAACTATGGGAAATTCACTCTGATAAAATTTCACGAAGTCAACCAAAGAGAGATGAAGCGACAGTTTTTTAATCCTGCAGTGTAAAAACGGTTAGTTTCTTTTTTTTCCATTCAAAGATGGTTATATTTGCTACTATATAGTTCGTATTCTTTTTAAAGAAAATAATTTGTATATTTTAATCCCAGATAAACTACTGATTTTTCAGAATGGATAGTGCTGGTTCGTTTAGCAAACCCCTAAAAATTTTCTCAAATATCATACATCGTGTTTGCTAAAGGAAATGTCTGAAAGTCGACAACTCTGTCTGTCCACGACAAAAAAATTTAGCAAAACGTTTTTTTTGTAATCAAACAAAATCTTCTGTGTTATTCCCTCCGTTTCGCCTTGGACTTTGTTTTGTAAGACCATTGCGTAAGAAACGCTTTTTCAATAGATTTGTAACCTCGGGCGCTATTACCATCTACCCTTTTTTCCGCGCTTTGGACCCAGGTACTGAATTATCTCTTCAATATTGTATATAACCATGTATCATTTCTTTAGCTGGATGAATCCGACTCCTGTTCGGATGGAAAACCAACCATTGAGTATTTTCTGGGATGATCATGGAAATTCCACTAAAAAGGTCAGTCAATTTTTAG
Organism: Oscheius sp. DF5120; assembly: GCA_932521415.1. Lineage (NCBI taxonomy): Eukaryota > Metazoa > Nematoda > Chromadorea > Rhabditida > Rhabditidae > Oscheius > Oscheius sp. DF5120. The sequence goes on along the minus strand of OW051465.1, from coordinate 620,308 downwards.
TTATATTTTAATTTTAATCTGATTTATCTGCAATTGTTCACATTCACCTGGAGTGAGATTTTTTTTTAAAAAAATGGATAATAATCGGGACGGCCACTAAATGGCGAAATCCGAAATGGATACAGCAAAAAAAAAGAAAGATTCCAAAAAGGAAGCAGCAATTTTGGAATTTTCAATTTTGGCAAATTTCAAAAATGGAAACAACCCCCGGGGTTCTATTGGAGAATTTACGGTATTCCGGACAAATTTATACGTAATACGTATTATTCTTTATAACCCGGCTCGGAATGACAAGTATTCTGTTTTACCATTTCCTTTCTGTTATTTTCTTTGTTTTGAAAAATAGTATAATTAGAGTACTTGTCATTCCGCGCTGTTTCAAAGAATAATATGTATTACGTATAAATTTATCCGAAATGAGTTGTTTCCATTTTTTTCTAAAACGGCCAATATCTTTTTGGGCCGATTTCACAGCTGTGTTTGATCGTATTCGCCTGTTTTCTCTTCATTTAGTGGCCATCCCAAATAATCGAATTTATTTAGCTTCTGCATCTCACGTATAAATTTTAAGTGGTTTTGTCTACACATAAAAAAAATTAGTATAAAAAATAAATTCCATAAAAAAACAAATATTAAAAAAACGTCTTCTTTCAGCTTACCTCAGGTATTCATTTCCAAGTCGACAGAATGTTTTTCCGTCTCGGCGACTGCATCGGGCAAGGTGTTTTTGGCAGTGTTTACAAGCTTGACGGTTATCAAAATATTCCAATGTGTTTGAAAATTCAAGTACTAACTGCCAGCAATAGTCAGCAAATTCGAGATGAGGTAAATAGACTTCTGAAATACAAAAAAGACCTGGGAGTTATCGAATTTTATAATCAATCGATACTTGCCTTCGTTATTTTTCAACTTTTTGCATTTTCTCTTGTGATATTCAGAATTTGTGGAAGAACTGATACTGCCCAGTCCTGGTCTGAAATCGAATGAAATTTTTAGATCGCTATAATGGAATCGATTAAGTTGGCAAATTTGGGACAATTTCTTATGACACATGAATCGTCATTCTATCTTCCTGGTTACAGTTGTATCGTGATGATGCGACAAACAACAACACTTTTAAAGTTGATGGGTAGAAAACAAGGTCCATTTGAGTTGGCTGATATACAAAATATCGGTTATCAAGTGGGAAAATTGCAAAGGTTATGCAAAATGTTTTAGATTCTATGTGGACTTAGCCATCTTCATTTTCTAGGCTTTACTCATTGCGATATGAAGCCGTCAAATATTTTAGTCAGTTATTCAAAGAATAGTTATTTAGAAGTGAAGGTATATTTACAAACAATGAAAAACAATAAATTTTAGGTCGCTGATTTTGGAAATACTGTGCGTACCACTGAAATGGTCAAATTCCAAAAAATAAACTGCGTGCAATCAACGTGGTATCGGCCACCGGAAGTTTATCTCGGTATGCCACAGGATCATAAAGTCGATGTATGGGCAACTGGTGTTATTTTAGCCGAATTATATACCGGCAATACACTTTTTATGACAGAAGATCATTGTCACACGCTTGCCAGGTAATAAAATAGAAATAGAAAATCTATCCTACAGGTTGCATTATTATTTAGTTGGTTTGCCGAGAAATGCCATCAGAAAAGGAATACATTTTACAAAGTACTTCTACTTTGATAGAACTACCAAAACATATCGGCTCTATACAAATGCGGAATTGAAAGAAAGAGGGGTAGTTTTGGATTCTACTCTCGGAACTATAAAATATACGAAGGTTGAGGATATTATTGAGGTAAATTTGTTCTGAAGCCTAAAAACGTTAAGTACTAATTAATTCTGACGGCACCTCCTGATCCCAAACTTTTTTTAAAGTGACTTTTTAGCTATTCATCGAAAATCAACAGTAGAGGCCGTAAGAGTTATCTGAAAAAAAATTGAAATATAAAAAATTGTTCATATATATATATATATATATATGAACAATTTTGTCAAAGGAATAAGATACAAAATTTTCAGCAAGGATTTAATTCACAACACAAAATTTCGTCGATTGACTTTGAATTCATAGAAATTCTAAAGTTTATGTTTCAAGTCAACGCCTATGATCGTCCTGATCCGGCTGTCATCATTAGCATGCCATTTTTCTCTCAAATGGCCTGGCAAATTCTCTACGCTAAATAAAAGATCTATTAGATTCGTATATATAATTTTCTCAAAAATGAATGTCATACATATCATCCAGGTAATCATGCCGAGAGATTAATGATGGCACATTTTCTATTGTAAAGCAACACCTGGTCACGTTTTGGCCCAGGTATTATCACGCATCTTGTTTTCTAAAATATTTTTCATGCTTTTCCGATCTTGAATTAAATTTTAAATTTATTCTTAAATTTTTTTCAACAGCACAGAGGTACACTAAACTTAAGGTGATGATAAAAAAACAAGAAAAAAAGCAGGTCGTAAAGAATAAAATTTTATTACTAGAGTGAATTAGTGTACGAACACCAGTTATCGTCGTCGTTATTCTTTATGATCGTAGCAGTTTTTCTATAGTCTGTCCCAAAAAAATGATACTTTTTTATAGGTATAAAAGCTACAGTAATGAAAAAGGTCTCAAAGCGCGGATCTTTAATAAAGAGATGTTCTTTCCTTATTTTTATTTCTTGATGTGGTTACTTTGCTTTTTTTAGCTTTCGTAAAACTTCGTTTGCAATATAGTAGCTTCAAAAACAAAGTAATCACATAAAAAATGAAAATAATAAAAAATCATCTTTTTATTTTAGATCCGCGCTTCGACACCTTTTACGTTACTGTAGCTTTTATACCTATAAAAAAGTGTATCACAGACTATAGTTCTTATTCTTTGTTTTTGTCTTAATTTTTTTATTTGTTGAAGCCAACTTTTTGAAAGCTTTCGTTAAAATGTCCTCTCGCTCAATGTTTTCCTCCGCAGTACATCCTCATAGAAAAAATATGACATGCAGAACGCCAGGAACAGTGATGGATCGCCTTCGGCGAAATCTCGGCTGTTAATTGGCTAAGTTGACAGCAAATATGTTGCTTTCAACAACAGCTGGGAACAGTTGTCTTTTCTCGTTCTAGGGCTCACTGGTAGAACACCTGATTAATCGCGAAATCCGAACCATCACACCTCTGTTCCTTCACTTATCGGTTTATTCCATCTCTTGGGGCGGCAAGAGTGTTTTATGTTGTGTTTTTTGTGAAGTTCGCACTACCACCTGACAGGTGTTTAGTGCCACGGAAGTCAAATACCTTTCGGCACAATGAAGGACAAAACGTTTACGAAATTGCTTATATTTACTTATTGTTTATTTCATTTTTTGACATATTATATTTAAATTTGATACACAATTTCTTATCTTTTTGCATATAGAAGTAATGAAAACTTTTGTGTAGAATATGAATATAACAAGAAAATATTTTTTTAATAATGAATATTAAAAATGAAATTTACCCCAATATTAGCCTTATTGTTTTACCACCATACATTTCTCTTTTTTTTACTTTTATAACTCTTGTATCCAAGCAACTTCCCCATTTTGCAGATCATTTGTAGTCATTCACCTCCCGTCGTTAGTATGGTACATGACCCATATTTCATTTTTATATTATGCTATAGGCTTGTTCAATTTCAACGGAATCATCGCCACCAACATCAAATGGAACTGTGAAAAAAGTTCAAGAAAATGGTGATGTTCGAAATGCTCGGACGAATCCGGAACGTGTTCCAAGTATTCGGGTTATCGAAGAAGGCAATAGCAGTAGCCATCATGGAGTGTTGAGAAACGGGAATGCTAAGCCTCATAGGAAGAAGTGTAAGTTTTGAAAGAGTTCTTTCTCGGCGGATCTTGTTTATCGCATTCAGTTACTAGTTGTTTTCACCAGAGCGAATAGATCGCTTTGATTTCTTTGTCTTGCAAGAGTTGTGAATCTTTCTTAAATCCCTAGTTTGTCGCAAAACACCAGTTTGTTAAAAGCACTTGCAGATTTGAGAGAATGTTTGACGAGTTTTTGTTTCTTTTCTTACTGATCAAATGCCAAAAAATTCATAATGACACGAATCACTGGCGCCTATTAATTACCAATTCCACGATTCTGTGCCACTTTTTCTCTTGGTCGTCTAATCGCACGCAATCCTTACCGTGACGAGTCGTCTTCGTAACTCAATTCGTCTCAGCGTCGGCTCTTGACCTTCGTCAAATTAGGAACAGTCAATCAGAGAGAAGGAGTCTTCTGGCTTCCTGTCGTCGCTTTTTGCCTAACCTAAGATTTTATTGTATATTTGTATTTTCATGAGAAAATCTGGATTTACAGCCGTCACTCTAAAGCCAATGGCGGCTATTGAAGAGGATGAGATTCGACCTCCGCCGAGCAAATGCTGCTGTGATCATATTTCCGTTCAGGTGGAGTTATCGTTTTAATTTTCACCATTCAGGGGATACATTTTTGATTAGTTTTTTAACGAAATTTCCTGAAATAACAGCCTACTACATTAAGTGGAAAAAGTTCGTCTAGAATTTTTCCAATCAAAACACTGCTCTTACCAATTCTATCCAAAAAAATATTCCAACACGGTTGCATAGAAAAAACCTAGTTGCATTCCGATAAGCAAATTTGACGGACGATGATCGTAGAGGAAATTCTATCGCTGTCCTAGTAATCTACATGAAAAAATGGATTGGTTACTATCTTTAAAAAAAAAAAACTCGAACCGTATTTCAGACTGCGTGTCGTCTGGTGGCATTTCTTTCCCTGATCGCATCTATCGCCAATGCTGCTTTGTACTGTCTTGGTTTAAGTCGAATGGGACTCGGCGCAGCCGCCGAAATAATCATAATGATCCTGGACTTTGTTGCAGCCATCTGCCTTTTAATTGGCGCTACTAATGGTAGTCCGGCTATGTTGAAACCGTACTTGTTCTTTATGGTAAGCATAATATTCTGAAAACCGGTAAATAACACGAAATTGTCATTTTCAGGCAGCTTGGTCATTTGGTCTTATTTTATTGCTACTTTCATGTCTCTGGAAACTGTTAACAACTCGAAATTTTGCAAATAACACGATCCATAATTTAATGGATATCAATAGAACAGGCGAAGGGTCTCGAGTTCGACACGTAAGACATGGTCAAGAAGGCTGTGAGTTAAATGGAAGGAAAAACCAAAACTTCAGGGGAAATAATAATAACTTTCGTCATTGTTGCTGCTCTCGGTTTGATCATTTTCATCGACTGCGTATTTCTTCATGTTGCGTATAGAGCCTTTCAATTCTTTGCCTATAAGAAAGATCGTGCGAAAGAAGGAAGAACTCCAATTTAATTTAACCAATTGATCTCTCTTCTACGGGTTTGAATGTGATCTTGTAAAACAATAAAGAAAAGCAATTATACATAGTAAAAAAATTCAATAAAACAGCTTGTATCAATTCTTTCAACGATGAATATAAAAAAGCAAACTATAGGATTAAAGTTATACAAAGAGAGGCGAAATACAGAGTGAAAGGCATAATTTAAAAAAAAAAGAAATTATGCAACCGTTAGCAATCAGTTTGTAGCAAACGCGGCAATGTTGAGCGGCGGAAGGAGGGAGATTCGCCTTCGGGGTAATAATCACAGATTATACAATTTAACTAGAACAGAAAAATGGATGGGAGAGGACAAACCCGAAGAAAAGGAGAAGCTGTCATACAGTTTGATGAAGAACTTTAAAAAAAAAATTATTGTATCGGATACCAACTACATTTCAGATAGGTGCTGGGAACAAAGCCTTCAGCGTCACCGTTTAATCTAAATTTTTATTAAAAATAAAAATAAAGTATACAACTCACGTTCGGACTCTCGTCCACCCGTCACCTTCATCCTTTTCTACAAGTAGTAATTCTTGGTTCTCTTTAATACACATTGTACCTTCAGTTCCACCATCATAAGCAAATTGTGCCATCGCTGTACCCAATATGGGCAAATCGCAATTAGAATAAACCGGCAACTTAAAGAAATCTAATTTCAATTTGAAAAACCTTTCTTACATCTTCTCGGTGATCAGGTCGTCGATTCTCACTCTTGGAATTATCAATACTCGTAATACTTTCTTCTGAAACACTACTTCTTCCATTAGTTGGCTTTGGGATACTTGAAGCCGAACTGCCACTTCTTACCGAAGGAGGAGTATCGATTATACTTCCTGAAAAAAAGTGGAAATCGAATATGTATTAACCTAATGAAACTAACCTAATGGCAAATTGTTATGTGAATGAACTTCTTCCATTAATGTACGAAGTTTATTAATCTGCGCTGTTAATGTATCTATTTCTTTGTTGTGTTTGGCTAATAGTTGATCACAATCTGCAGCATTTCCCAACTTTGGATTATTACGATACGCCTGAAAATATTCAATTTCAAAGCGTTCCTTCTCGTGTGAGAAAACCAAAGGTGAAGTTTTTGATAACAGCCCCCACTCATCGTTCGCAAGAGCAAACGTGACTCATAAAAACAAAAGGGAACGAGATCTAATCAACACAAACCTGTTGTAATTTAATACAGCCTTCTTTTTCTTTATTGGCTTTTTCGCGATCAGCAGAAAGACTAGCAATTTTCTCTTCGATTTTCTTGATCCTCTGGTGTGGTGGCAACTGACCGTAGTCGCTGTTTGCATCGGTCTTATGCTTCGGTCCACTACCACCAAAAATCTTCATCGATGGATTTCGAGAAACTTTAGATTCTTTTCTCATACCGGAAAGCACTCCACGTTTCAACGTTGAATCTACACTATCACTTCCCACTGAAAAAAATCCAGCTATAAATTAAAGCGAAAAACATACCAATTGGGCCGGAACCTGCTCTATCCGGATTACCAAGATCTTCAAAATCAATCGGACTGGGAAGACCATAGCCAGTTTTGTTCTGCTCTACAACTGTCGCTGAATCGTGCATTGCATCCATTTGTTCAAGAGCTCTTCGCATATCATCATGACATCTTGCAATAATTGGATGTACATCAACTTCTGCCTTTATACACATTTCCATAGCTCGTTTTGTATCAGCAATACGTTCCATATCAACTGCTCTTAATTTATCTAACGTTTCTGGCAAATAATTTCCATAATGATGAGCTTGGGCATCATTTGCTGATTGCAGAGCATGGGCATATGATGCTTTAGCATCTTCACTCAGTTGAGCTCTCGTCTAAAAAATGATAGAAACTGAAAAAGATAAAAAGACTTACATGTGCATTAGATTTGGCTTTTTCTAGATCTAATCGTGAAATTTCCATATTCTTCTCAGCTTTATAATATTTACCAAAAGCAGCTTCAGCTTCTTTGAATGATTTTCTGAAAGACGAAAAATAAAAAAAAAAAAGCTGTATGGAACAAAGTAAACGAAATAGCCACAACCTACCCATAATTCCTGTGTTGTTTATTTAAATGATCCAGAGCTGCATTTAAATTTGCATTGATCGTTTGTAAGTCGAGTAAGCATTGTTTTCTATTGACTCGATGTTGATTTCCTTTACTTGCTGTTTGTATGACTACATCCGTTCGTAATTTCTCAGCAATCATCTAAAAATAAAAATAGGTACAAAGAACAGTGCGATCTACTTCATGTTGTGCTGCTACGGACTCAATTTCTCTCAAAAGATCTGCAAATGCTCGAGCATATGTGAAACTTTTCACAGCTTCTTCATCCTCTTTCTTTTTCCCAAATGATTTCTTCGCCAAATTTCTAAAAAAAAATAATAAAACAATTGAGGTCAAATCCCTACTTGAGACTCTTGGCATAGTCGTCTTCTATCTGTGCACGTTCCTTCGCATATGTTCCGATTCGTTCCAGGAATTCTATTCCTTTACTCGTGTGCGTGGAAACAGCATCAGCTCGATCCTGAAGAACAAAATGTTAAAATCAGAAAAAAAACGTTTTCAGCTCATTGCTTACCCATGAGTACAACGAAATCAAAGTGATAAGAATATTTGTATAGACAGTACTTGAAAGCCGCAACTACATATTTTCGTATAAGAAAATAGAAATTTTGAATTATAAAATGCTTCGAAAAATAAATTAAATAATTAAACGACCAATAACGAATGAAACAAACCCGCTGCACAACCAGCTCCTCTTTTAAAATTTCTTCTTCAACAAAATGCTGATGTTGAAAAATATCAAACATAGATTTGCTCAATGAAGAACGTTTAAGGTCACCATTTCGACTTCGACTAGCATCACGTCGTCGATATGACACTTTGTCTGGTGAAGACATGATTAAAAATGCTGAGGGCCGTTATCTTCTTTCCAGCTGATAGAGGGAACGTGTGCAAGCAAGGCGTAAGAACGTCGGTAGTGCGGGAAGAATCTCTAGGGATTTTCCTACGCATGAAGCTATGATAAATGAGGGAAAGCTTTACGAAAAGGTAATTTTTGGATGGGCTATTTTCGTTATATCGCCATTCTGCCGATAATCGACATTCGAAGGTAAAATTGAATTGACATGTGATGATTATTCGCTCGAGAATTTTACGCCTAGTATAGCATAAAAAAAATGAAATCATACCCATAATTCTCTCCAGGAGTCTGGTTGTGTCGAACATCCATTGATTGACATTCCTACATCCGAAGATCGACACTGAAAATATATTTTTTTTTCATATAAAAGTGATCAAGGCAAGAAAAGAATAATTGGGGTAAAGCTTTAGGGCATAATTAGCAGATGCTGTGAGGGAGAGAGCGTAATTTGTGCAGCTGGTCTGATCAATAAATCCCAAGCTTGGACAGTTGCAAAATGCTTTGTGAGACGTGTGCGAATGCAATATTTTGAGAGAAAAGAACAACGGAAACAATATGCTAGGATGTTCTGCAGATTGCATTTCTGGAGAAATTTTTCTAATTATTGTTTTAAAGGGGACTGGACGCTGAAACAATTAAAAATAACGAAAAGTAAACGTTTAGATAACGCAATAGAAGGTGGGGAACAAATTCGACACCTGCGAGACCAGTATTGGTGTCCACCACTCTCTCATGACTCAAATGCTGTGATTTCACAGATGATTTCTCGATTTGATCGAATCGACACGACAATAACATTAAAGCGACTAGAATGATAGCTGAGAAAAACACATATAGAAACTGGACTCACAACACATGGTGAACAGGAGCGGAAGGTCGTCAAGATAAAAGGCTATGTTTGTTTTAGGAGTTATCAATAGCGGGGCACGACATATTTGAGTCACGATTTCGCAAGAAAAAACAGCTTTGCTTTTTTTTATACAACAAAAAAATACAATAAGGTTGTAATGGAAACTGATAGAAGCACCCCCGAAAAGTGCATAAAGTGTTTGCTGCGCAGCACGGACCAGCCTCGATTCAATCAATATGTCTTGTCTAAGAAGGTAGACACACAAGCGTCGGAACCTCACCCACATTCACTTTTTCTACACGTGTGACGAGTAGAAAAATCTTGTGTGTTTAAGATCAAAAATGCTGAGGACTATAAACATATTGAGACGTGGATCTCTGCCGGAGAGATCCAATAAACAAGCCTGCAGTAATACTCACTCATTGACCAATTGAACAGGAGAGAAAGAAGTGGGAAAATCGATGATGACAGGCAAAACTACTATTCCCCAAAGTATCCTTTGCGCGACAAATGCACGACGCGTTTCGAATGAGGCGGCCGGGCGACTACTCGAATAGGATGCTTGAGAATTCATAGCAGAAAGGATAACAGCAACCTGGCCTGGTCTAAAAGGTTAAGTAGAAAAACTAACAAAACCCGTCCTGTTCCAGTAAAATCAGCGAAACGAACAGCTGCCCTCGATTTTAGCCGCACATTGCACCGATTTTCTGGGTGTTCTTCCGCCAGCACGAGCGAGGTTGATGAGGGGGAATTATAGTCACCAGTAAGAAGACGACGAAGGGGTCAAGTTGATAACGTAACAAGAGACAAATAATAAGACTGACGAAATTAGAAGCGTTTCCGCGGTTAATGAGCCAGCGCCATATATATTTCGTGAGGAAAAGATGACGAAATGAGGGAGCCATGAACATTTGGTCATGGAGATCGATTCACTTCTCCCTGTCACAGCTGGCCTTTCGAGCACCACCTGCGGTGAAAGATGCCAGTTGTCGAGTTCGAAATATCTTTGTGACGAATTTAGAGCAAACTGAACATTGTGATAAATGATCAAAAAAAGTCAAGCAACCATCATGACGGAAAATAGATTGGTATGAGCAGGACAAAATGACTCAATGCATATCAAAAGGAAACCAATTAGAGATTGCGGCCAGCACGGTTCAGGCTGTTAGGCCTGGCGCATTAAGTGACCCCCAACGCCCTCTCTTCCAATATAAAGGAGATCGATCGCCGACTACCGCATACGCATGATGTTCTAGTGACTGTGTAACAAAGCCTTTATTAAAATATAAGTTATTTGAAAACAGATATCTGGTGATATTTTGTACTTTCAAAATCATAAAACATATAGGTTGTGACCTAAACAGGTAGCGGAGCTGCGACAAGACAAACGAATACAACCTAGCGGCAGTAAACAGCGTGCGTACCTCAAATACTTGCACGGATAAAAATAACAGACATAGTAGGCGTAAATTACTGCTAATCTCGGGTAGTCATCCGCTCAGAAGAATAACAATACGGACCACCGGCTGGCAAGATAATGAAAAATTACGTGACATATGTTCACGTTGCGCTGGCCCATGCACTAATTTGCAACCTCGGAATTAGTCGTGAAGTCTACCAACTAAAAGAAGAAAAAAGCAAAACTACTACAGCAATTATGGAATTAGTAGAGAACTGGTTCCTCAAGAAAGTGCGGGATTTGCATGGTGACCGAGACAAAGAACACAAGATATAGAAAAGAGAAAAACTAACCTCATAATAAAATCCTAATGACGTATCACTTGAAAAACTACTGTGAGGTGACCAATTTTGTGCGTGTTTCATTGATCTGGAGCTAAAAACATAATTGACAACTAAGAAAAAAATTAACAGAAGAAGAAAAAAAGCCAAATTCCTCGGTTTCCACCTAGTTTCGTTGGATATTTCTGTTTATACTTGTTGCTAAATTTTTATAATTTATTTTTCGACTATTTTTTTATTGTTTGCTAAATCAGAAACTTGAAAAAAGAAAAAAAAACACCACATAGGATGAACTAAAAATTTTAGGCTAGCTTAACTCAGACGCGAAGGAACTGATTATATTTCACGCGCATTTTGAATAGATATTTTATTTTTCTTTCATCTTTTTTGAAGATATGACTTGTTTTTTTTCACTTTTTTTATTGGCTTTTTGAACTAATTTCATCAACACTATGATAGTTTGAATTAAAAAAAACCCATAATGCTGTAGTTATCTTTCCGTTCCGACTTTATATTTATTTCTCGTCAATGTCATAATCTTACATTTTTAGAATATTAAAAAAAATGAATTTATGTGAAGTGCACCATATATTATCCATAGGAACACAGAGACTGTTCTGAATTTTCCCTTTTTCAGATGAATGCCTTATATTTTTTTCTTGATGTTTTTCTTTTGAGGTACTTTTTAAGAAAAAATCATTTCTTAAATTTTAAATTTTGAGTCGTAGTCGCTACTAAAATTGCGGAATATTCGACATGGTAGAAATTTTACTATCGACGCCAGTGGGCCCATTCGCTGCACTCTATCGATTGCTTGCTGTTTACACGCTTCGTTCGACCACCCTCTGTTTACGCCTTCTTTTTACTCTATTCAACGTTTCAAATGAGGAATTTGGACAGTTTAGTAGTGTTGTTGAGAAAAAAATGAATAATCTGTGAAGTGAATAAAGTACTGACCAAATTTCACCAGAGTAAAAACTAAATAACAGAAAATTATAGATATCTATGAAAATCTGGTTCTCCCCTTTCACCTTTGAAACCTCTAAAACATAATAGAAATAGTTTTTCAGCTTATGCAAGCTGATGCAAAGCCGAGTACAGACTTTTTAGACCTCTGGCAGAGGTCAGCACCTCCAAAAAAAGAAGAGAAGAAAGTTTTAGCCCCTCTGTTAGTGGCTTTATTCCAAAAACTTTTTATTACAGGAATGAAGGCCGTTATTTATGGACCAATTTATCACAAATGGCTCCAGCAGATCAAGCACAAATTATGTCGAAATTAACAGGAATGTGGCCATATTCAACCGAACGAAGAGCTCTCAATTGGCCAATGCATGCCGGACTGTTGACGAATTGTATAACAACATCATTAATAGGTCAGTTACTTTTTCTTTGATTGTTATATTGCTTTTAGCTACAAAAATAAACTCTGATATGATTGCAATGAATAGCAGACAAGGATTTTTCGAATCGGTTAGAAGTTGTCCGAAGGCACCCTTCATTTTTAGCATCTATACATCTGGAGTTGCATTTTTCATCCTACAACAGGTATATTTTTCACGAAATTTAACATTGTTAGACTATGATAAATCCTCTCGTTTACCGAGAAGATGATCCATGTGGTTCATGCCTTTTTTCACGTAGTTTCGCTATTGGAGCAGCTACAGGGATCATTATGCCGATGTTAGCTACACCGTATTTATGTCATTATGTGGTGAGGTCTTTTTTAATTTTTTTAAAATTTTTTCCAGTTGACGCAACGACAAAACGAAAAACTACCAGAAATTAAAAACACTTTAGAATTTTTAACATTATCAATAGAAGGCAGTCGAGCTGCTCGTCCACTAATTGCTTGGCTACTAATACTACAAGCAGGCGTAGCTGCAGTCTCAATTTATTCTGTTTTGTGGGCGCGAAAAAGGTATTTCTTTATTTTTGTCATTTTTGTTTCAGAGTTTTTGGAACAATGGATGCTGATCCTGAATTAGCGAAAGAACTTCTGATTCAAGTGCAGTCAAAAGAAGGCTTCAAAGACAAATTAGTTAATTATTTGAGGAAAATACCTCTCTTAGGAGGTTCTGTTGCTCCGCCAGCTCCAGAAAAAGAAATTATTTAATAGAAAGTATAGTTTCATAGATTGTTGATTTTTTGTATTATTTCTAATGCGTTATAGTAGACGGGTAAATATTTTATATTTTCTATTATATTTAATTGCATAGTATGGTTACTTTACCATATTTTATATTCGTGTTTTACTTTTAATTTGTAAATTTAAGTCTTTAGAATTATCATTATGCCACGAGGAAGGAAAAGAGTTGCTCCAAAAGCAACAGAAGAAATAGCATCACTAAAAGAACCAAAAATTGAAGTCGATGCTGATGATGAAGAAGTTTTTGTCGATATTTTAGACGATGATGAGGTAAGCTTCATTTCTTTCCTCCTTTCCTTCATCATCGTTTTCAGACACCTTCGGCTCCTGAGCCTTTAAATAATAATGAAATACCTCTTGGAGAACCTACAAGCAATAGCTCAAAAGATGATTCAGATGGATCATATCGTAAGTGAATTTTTTTTATTAGAACAGTTTATGTTCAGCTTATAATACTCGTGGAAAAAGGAAAGTTGTTCCAAGGCTTGTACATTATATTGATGTTAGTTCACTTAGATTTTTCATTAAAAAAATTATTAGGAAGAATATAAACCAAAAAGAACAACATCACGAGGAGCTCGAACTCGTGCCGCGGCAGCTACCGATAATGCTTTTGAAGGTTTAAAAAATCCAAAAACGGAATGTGATGATGAAGAAGGAGAACTTACTGATGGTTAGTTTTTTCTTACAAATTATTTTTTTTAGTTGGTGAACATAAATGCGAATTTTGTGAGCTGATTCTTTACACTAATGAAGAACTTTTGGAACATAAACGTGGTTTTCACACTGATAAAGTTGTACGTTTTTTGCAGCAACTGACAATAAATTCTTTTAGAGAGAAGAAGATTTACCATCCGGAACACTTCTCTGTGCTCATCCACATTGTGATGCATCATTTCAAGATGTTCGCCTTCTTATTGCTCATTTAGTCGCTGCTCATGGACAAAAACAATACCGTATTCGTAAACTAACTTTCTCTACGATGGATAAGTAAGTTTTTATATTTTCAATGCAAATATAATTTAGGTATTTGGATTGGCTATCAGCAGCTGAAAAACAAGCCAAAGCTAAATTTATTGGACAGGATCCAGAGCCTAATGATGACGGTTTTTTGATGTCAATGCACTGTGAATATTGCGACGATTGGTATAATCAAGAGAAGAACGGCACTCCAATTCCTGAGCAAATACCAAGAAAAATGATTGGATGTCCTGCTTTTTTTACTGCTAATATTGATAATAAGAAGAAGTGCCCTTTTTTATGACATAATGATAATTTTTTTTTTAGAAAAGCTTCTGTAATTGGATGTTTTTCCCATCTTGGCCATCATAAACGGGCTTCATGGACAAAAATAACAGAAGGGAAAGTCGTATCAAGCTCTGCTACATCTGTAATTTTCTTTTCATGAAGTCATGAATATTTAGATTAAATGTGACCATTGCGATATGGTCTTTCGTAATCGCGGAGCTGTTACCCGACATCATCGCATGGTTCATCAATCAATTGTCGATGCTGAAGGGAATAAGAAAACTGTCCTTACTGAGCCGAAACAACCATCGCTAGAATGTTCCGATCCTGAATGTGATATGCTTTTCGACAGTATGGTTTTACTCGTTGAACATGTAGCTCGTGTTCACAAAGGTGATGTTCAAGTTGACGAATTTCAATTTCTTAGCATTGAAAAATTTGAAGTAAGAACCTTGATTATATTTTAACTTTAATTTTTCAAGGAATGGAAAACCAAAATGGAGCAAGATACTTGCTCAAAATTTTGTAAAGTCTCTGGAAGGGTATTACCAAATGAAGTAACAAAATATTTTCTCTGTCACTTGAGTGGACATACAAATAGAACAAAAAAGAAGGAATTTACACCGCAAGAGAAACAAAGAAATAGACCGACAAAAAAAATGGGTCGATATTGCACTGCTTTTATGAGTTTCAAACAAAGTAAAATTGATGGGTAGGATTTAAAAAAAAATTATTAAAAGAATAATATTTAGGACAGTTCAAGTTCGTGGTTGTTTCCGTCATTTTGGACATCCTTTGGAAGTTAGGCGTCTACCTTTGCCAGATAAAGTTAGACAAGATATAGCTGACTTATTATTAAAAGGTCATCTAGAAGACGAAGTTACCCATCAAATTAGAAGTATTTTTGAAATAAAAAAAAATTTTTTTAGGCCAATACAATGAAAATGAACGAGGTTATTACCTCCAACGCTATGAAGTTCGTAATATTGCGCTGAAACTTCAAAGAGAAGGATTGATTTTGGCTAACAAGCCATTTATGACGGCGGAAGAAGATGGACGATTATGGGATGAAATGGGTTTTCCTGCTGAAGGCAGTTATATTTCTGAATACATGCCAATTCGCTCTGGTGCTAAGATTGTCCCATTGCGGCAACGACATCCAAGAAGAATTGAGTGAGTCATTTTTAATTTTAACTGTTTTTAGTATCCATCCTGATCGTCCAACACATTCGCGCTATTTAACCGAGCCAAAAATGGAACCAATGGAAATGGTAGAGTATGTTGACGACTATTCAGAGGATGAAGAACTTGTCGCAATGGAAGATGGGGTTTATTATGAGCAAGATATTGAAGAGGAGGAAGTTATTCAAGAAGATGGAAATCCGCCTATGATGCCTCAACAGACTTACGTAGAAGAGCCAATTGGTAATCACTTTATAATTTTTTAAATGAGTACTCTTAGATTTACCTCAAGCTTCCCAACAACGTGGTCGGAAGAGAATGCCTCTTCTAAAAGAGCCAATGAAAACTGGAAATCCACAATTTGATAATGTTATGGCGAAGATGAAAAGCCGTTTTAATGTAATTTCATCAATTTAAATTATTTTTTTAGACAATTTCACAACAGTTGAAAGAAACTCAAGATGTTAGATTAGCTCATGGAATGCTAAAAGAGTTAAAAGACCTTCAACATCGTATGGGAGTTGGTCAAAATGAGGTTATGATGGGTGCCAATTGGAATGAAGAGTACTTTGATGAGATTGATGGTATTTTTTCATTTGACTTGCTGAAATCTTTAGAAGACGAAGTGTATCATGTGGGAAAAGAAGAAGTATATCATGTAGATGGACAAGAAGTCGAACATGAAGAGCAGGTTGTCGCCAACGACGGGTATGAATACATCGTCGAGGAGGGAAGTGTTAACGTAGTTGAGGGCGAAGAAGTTATTTCATAATTTTGTATTTTGTTTATAATAATTTTCAATTTTCCTTTTTCATAAAATTGTTTATTCCTTGGTATATGTACGTTTGTTTACAATTGTTTTAATTTAATTTAGTAAACGGCGAAGAATTTTGCCAGTAGATGACCGAGGCAGTTCGTTTCTTATTTCAACACCTCCCGAGAGGTGTTTGTGTGAAGCCAACTTGTCTAAAAATCTCTTATTCTGTGTGTTATGTTCTACCTTTCACAATGGACATTATTTTACGACAAATATGTTCTGGCGGTTTGTTTTTATGCTCTTTCAGGACGACAAAAGCTTTTGGAACTTGACCTTTGGTTGGATGTGGTACTCCAATGACGCCACACTCAACGACATATTTGTAATTTTTGATGACTTCTTCCTAAAAAAAATGAGGTTATTGTTTTTCTACAATTTCAGTGGGAGAAACTTGAAGTCCATTGACTTTGATCAAATCTTTGATGCGATCGACAACGAAGTAGAAGCCCTGAGAGTCGTAAAACACGACGTCACCTGATTTTTAGTACATTTCATAGGTTGAGCTACCTGTTCTCAGCCAGCCGTCATGCAAAGGCTCTCCGCCATCTTTGTAACCTTTCATAACGGCTTCAGAACGAAGATACAGCTCCCCTCGTTGATTCGAATGAGTTATTATTTTCCCATGTTCATCAAGGAGCTAAAAATATTGTTTTTCATAAGCGAAGAACCTTGGCTTCAAAGCCTGGCAGTAGTTTACCGCAACTGCCAGGCGGAGCAGAGCCATCTAATGGAGTTATATGGCTTAACACGACGACTTCGGTCATACCATAGCCTATTTTTCACAATTTTGTAAAATATTTTTTTCACCTTGAATAATATGCTTTACTCCGGGAAAGCGTAATTTTAATTCTTGTACCAAATTTGGTGAAAGTGCGCTAGCTCCACTTAAAATGGCTCGAAGAGATGGAGCCTGACCGCCGGATTTGCAAAGGGCAGAAATGATTGGCGGAACAAGATTGATTACTTGAATCTGAAGGTTTCAGACATTTCTGAGAAGGCTTAAACTACCTGGTACTTGTTAATAACTTCGAGCATGATTGACGGATGACAACTTGAGACAAGCACCACGTGAACTCCTTCCAACAAGCAGAAGAGTAGGGCCCAAAATCCACTGGCATGGAAAAGAGGCAAAACAGATAAGGTGACATGGTTAGAAAGAGCAAGAATTTCGTCAAAACATGCTCTGAAAATTAGATAAACCAGTAGAAAAACAACTTTTTGAGAGCTTTCGTAGCGGCATTATAATTTCGATGAGTTAATTGAACGCATTTTGGTGGTCCGCCAGTTCCACTTGAAAAAGGCTGTGTTAGAATGTCGTTGAGAGTTATTTGAGCTAAAAAAATTGGAAATAAGTGGAACAAAATAAGCTCATTTTTTCAGAAAGACATGTACAAGCACACGAAGAGATTTGTTATTTTGGCTTGACGTTGTCTATCTTTTTTCTAAGTTTTTTTTTCTTATTTTGTTACCTGTACCGCTAATAAAGTAAACAGACCTGTAAATTCTCCAAAATTCACAGGCAAATCACGAGGTAGACATGAAATATCAACTGGTCCAGGGCCCGCACAAACAATTGTCAACTAAAATTCAATTTTTCCAGTCTTATTATATTTTTACATGGGAAAGATAAGTCGAAACTTTTTCTAACGATGCTAATGTGCAAACAATTACATCTGCGTCACATTTAGCCGCATAACTTCGCAGTTCTTCAGGTGTTGATAGTGGACTTACACCAGATGTTGTGGCGCCTAGAAGAGCGGCAGAAAGAAAAATTACTGGTTGCCAGCGATCGTTTTCCAAGCAAACGAGAACTGAACCACCTGAATTTATTGTAAAAATTCACGTTTAAGCTATTTTGCCTGCTGTCAGTCCTTGTTTCTTCAAAAATGCAGCAAGTTTGTAAGATAAATCTCTTAATTCGCGAAATGTTACGATTCCTTCCGGATCGGTCTATGTTCACATGATTTTCTTTACATTTTCAAACTTACGATAGCTATTTTATCACCATAATCAACGCATTTGTTGAGAATTTGAAGATGTACGAGCTCTGCAGCCATGACAGAAGACGAATGATCTCCCGTCATTGCTGCCAATTTCTGCTTTCGATTCCAGGCAATTTCGATGGATTATGAAGTTGTTTACAATTTCAGATGAGGAAACAATAACAAACAATTTTTCTTTACAAATAAAACTTTTTGAAGTTCTCAAGCCTGAACTTGGAACCTGCACCAAAATGAGAATGATTACCGCAAGGCGAATACTCAATAAGCGACCTCACTACCATTCAGCTGTACAACTCCTCGATAAAAAAAAACCTACTGGAAAAGTCATCACAACCTAACCCTACTAACAAGTCATGACGTCTGGGATTTGGTGATAACAGTTGTAGTAAACCTATCTTGTTGTACGGCTGTTCCTACTCCTGTGACATAACAGATGGAACTCCATTACCGTTCATCTCGCCGAACACACTTTACGTCGGCTGTTCTCGTTCTCACCACTATTGGCATCATTCAGATGTACATTGTCGAATTCTTTCCTCCAATTCTCTGTGGGTGCCTCTGCCTCTTTATTGGACTCTTCGCATATGAATTCAATATTGTTCATGGACCGACTATGACTAGACATAAGGTTAATATTTTCAGTTGTATCAAATAATTTTCAGAGAGCTTCCTTTGATGTATCGAATGTTCTCGAGACATATCAGCCTCGTGCGCGTACAATGGGTCATCTCTTCCAACCGGAGCCACCGACACCTGGTAACGTCACTTTTGCCATTGGTCACGATGACGACCATGATGCACGCACTGTTTCAAGCGTATTCAAAAACGCTAGAGATTCGCACTATGCAAATGAGTATGAATTAGCGATGAAGCATGCGAAAGAAATGGAAACGTTGAGAAAAGCAGCTGATACGATGGAATTCGGGACAGCTTCAGATGCTCCTATACAACCAACCGATTCCGAAGAGGATAGGAAGCATGATGAAAAAAAGAAATAAATTTTATTTTTCTTATAATCTATTTTGAGCGGAAAAGGTCGTGGCATAGCTCAACTTTTATTTGGGACGACGTTGTTCTTAACTCCCTTTTTAATTTTTTTTTGTCGTATTTAATTTGTTTAATTATAAATTATTTCTAATTTAACCCATTGACGACCGCGCGACTCACGGATGGGTCACACATTTTGGGACGCGTGGGACCATGTGAATCACTTATTTGATCACCTGTATTGCTCTGCTCTGAAATTTTTTATTAATTTTTATGTTTTTAATAGGCCAGCAGGATAACGATAACCATTATCTGCAAAATGGAGAGATGCCATTAGTTGTTCAAATCTTTTTCGTGGCATCATTTTACCAGCAATTGAATGAGCTCCAAGTGCCGGTCGTGAACTCCAATCAAGTTTAATATTTCTTTCGACAAAAACAAAAAGAGTTCATAAAAGTCTATTGGTTCTTCGCACAGATAAACCTCTTCAGTAGACCCAGTTTGCTCGGTAAACGGACATGGGTTATGAGAATCGCAATCACTTGTCTATGAATCAGTACTGTGTGCAAAAAAATTTTGAGAAAAGTTAAAAAAAAAAGCCTAAAAAACACTGTGGTCCAACGCGCCAGACATGGAAATAACGTTAAATTTCATATCACTAAAAAAATATACCATAATTTAACAATTATTATCAGAAAGAAAAATCAGTTTAGAGAAAAGACAAAGAAATGGCAATAAAAAAATTAAAAGGAAATGGCAAAGTTTTATTAAACAAAGAAAGTTACCATCTCGGTCACATTATTATTAATAATTTCTATTTTTCAGTGTCTTTAAACATAATATTTGACACACAAAAAAAGCCTGATAAAACTTCGAAAAAAAAGAAAATAAGTACAATATATGATACACAATCTGCTTGAAAAAAGTCTGGTAAAATGTTACTGTGCATCGACTCTGATTTTACCGATTCCCTAGAGTTTAAAGTTGCAATATCTATTCCTCTAATCTGTCTTGCTAGTATGTCGTGTGGATTATACTGCATAATTTAAGAAGGAATATAAATGTTGACTTATTTTATAAGTTTTGTTCAAGTGGTTTATTTCTAAGCAATTCAATCAAAAGCTTATTACACTGGCTCCAAAATCGATGGCCACCGTCTGCCATTTGGTATTAGCGCGCCAAAGACACGCGTCGATGTCGTAATTCTTTCATCTCATCTCGTGACTCGCTTTTTGGCTCTAATCTTTTCGCTTTTCAATATTGCCCTATCACAATGGGTATGAAAAATCCCCTCTATAAGCCAATAACATCGGAAGAGGAGCTAAGAGTTCATGGGACCTATATTGTCAAGCGTTTCAACGGACAAGAAGATGAAAGAGTTCGTTTATCAGTTTGCTTCATTGGCTAAAAATATATATTTAGGTTCATGCCGAACTCGTTGATATAAAAACCGTCTGCAATAAAGAAATTCAGAAAAATCGAGATGAAAAAATTGAAAAGAACCTTGTTAACCCGATTATAAAGCAAGCTACATTGGATGACGACGATGTGAGTCAATTTTTCAATTTTTAACCGTTTTTGTTCAGGAAGAACCTTCAATTCAACCCTCTCCGACTAAAAAACTGCATAATTTGTATTATATTCACTACTTAGGACAGGATAGGAGGTTGGATGAATGGGTAGAGCGGGAAAGGTGAGTTCGAGGAACATGCTTTTTTCGAAAAAATAAATAAAGTTCTATTCTGCTGAGATTTACAAAAAAGTTTTGTCCGTATAACATTATTAACTCTTAAGATTTGTCGAATACGTGCCAGAAAGTCTCGCTGCTACACTGCCAAAGTTCGATGGCCCTATAAAAGAAAGTAGGTGCTCCCTTTATTCTCAATTTTCTCCCTATCGTTCAGATGGTCATAATCGTGGAACCACAACTCGCTCTCAGCGTCGTCTTCAAGAAGAATTTCAACATGTCCAACGACCCATTGATAATTTGGACGCGTTTACAGCGCGATTAGAGAAAGAACATGAAGAGGTTTTAATCATATTGATCATGAGGAAAAATTCCAGAGAACGAAGGTCAAACTAATTCAGAATGTCATTTTGGGAAATTATAACATCGGAGCCTGGTATTATTCTCCTTTTCCGGAGTATGCACAGAAAGATACGATCTATATCTGCGAGTTTTGTCTGGCCTATACACCAGATAAACAGGCGTTTATTTGCCACAAAGTAGCTTTTTTCCCCTTTTTCATAAAGAAGAAATTTTAGTTTGATCAATGTAAGCAAAAAGGTCCACCCGGCAAGGAAATCTACAAAAAAGGGGCAATTTCCATATTTGAAGTCGAAGGAACCCTCGACAAGGTGGGATTTGATCAAATTTTATGATTTCTCCTTTTTAGACCTATTGCCAATGTCTTTGCCTTCTTTCGAAACTCTTCATGGATCATAAAACTCTATATTTTGATGTGGATACTTTCCTTTTCTATGTACTTTGCGAGGTAAATTCCTTTTCTGTGGATAAAATATTTTTCCAGAAAGTTGGTGAAAATTATCAAATTGCGGGTCATTTTTCGAAGGAAAGAAGAAGCGAAAATAATCTAGCTTGCATTATGATCCTCCCACCGTATCAGAGAAAAGGATATGGGAAACTGTTGATACAATTGAGTGAGTTGTTAGCCCGTTTTAGGTGGAAGAGATATAAATTCCTACTTTTGGCAGAATCTTTGTTGTATGGGGCAGATAAAATAGTAAAGCACTTAATCTAATAGATCTAGGTGTGACTCCAGGTTGCATATTTTTACTTTATACTTTTTGAAAACTAAAGATTTTCAGGTTATGAGCTTTCAAAACGTGAAGGCTGGATAGGAACCCCAGAAAAACCGCTATCTGATCTTGGAAAAGTCAGTTATAGGAGTTTCTGGTGGTGGAGAATCCTAACGGCGATGACGGAGCTGGTAATGTATTATCCTTTATTAATTTTTTAGGACAACTCGGACGATTTAACCCTCTACGATCTCAGTCGAATCTGTGGAATAGCGGATGACGATTTAATTTCTACTCTATCAACGGTTAGAATTCTTCGAGGCGGAACGTTACGTGTGTCGGCGAATCAAGTGCTCCGATTTAATCGACTTGCAGTGAAAAAGCTCAAAGAATATGCCTGTTATCGTCCTCCACCGGTTCTTCTCGACCCAATTAATCTACATTGGACACCGACAGAAGTTCGAGATCGGCGTAGTGCCTCGATTGATCCAATGGAAAGCTGAAATTGTTATTTCTTTTTTGCATAATTACAATTACGGGTTATGTTTTAATGATACCTCATGTTTCACTTTAAGACTCATCGTTTTTAAAAATAACATAAATCTTTATGCTTTCGTTACTTTTATAAAATAGATATGGTAATTAACCATAGGAGATATATTTACACTGCTAAATTTTATATTCCAGGAAAATATTAAAAGTTGAAATCTACACGTTTTTGCTATTTTTTAGTGCATTTCTCATTTATTTTTAATATTATTTTTGTTGCAGATATATTTTTTTAATGAAAAACGTATAAAGAAATGCTCGAAAGTATAGTGAACAACCAAAACTTGACGCATATTTTGTAAATAACTTTTGCATTTCATGATAATTTTATTCTTTAATTCTTTTCTATTTCAAATTTCAGTCAATTCCCAGCTTTAGAATGCCCCGCTCTCGTACCAGATCTCCTCCTTCTCGCCCTCGTGAAAGAGATCGGAGCAGAGATCGTGATCGCAGCCGAGAAAGACGTCATAAAAAGGAGAGAAAAAGAAGGTGCTCTTCTTTTTTTATATATAAGCATCTATTTATAGACGAGAATCGCCTGGAACTTCCGATACAGAAGAAGCTGCAACAAAATTAGGTAGTTTATTGAGAGAAAAAAGAGACAGAAGGAGCAGCAGAGATCGAAATGAAAGGTAAATTAATTAATTTTTGTTTTATTTCTTTTTCAGCACTTTCAAACGTAACGGGTCACCAAACATGCCAGCAGATATTCAAAAAGAATTGTCTTCGGATTTCGACACATCAAATATTAGCGATAATGCGAAAAAATGGTTAGAAGAACGAGTAGCGGAACAGGTAAATAAATTTGTCTTTTTCAATTACATGACTTAGGTTAATTCACGTGTAAGTCAATTAGAATCTCTAATGGCTGAGAGAATATCGTCATCCCGTTCCGAACTCGAACGACAACTACGATCACAAATTGAGCTGGAAATGCGAAAAGAGATGGAAGAGGCGAAAAGACGTGAAGAGGAGTCACGTCGTCGTTGTGAAGCACTGGAGAACGAATTAAAAGAGAAGATTAAAGAAACCGAAGAGGCTCAAAGGAAATATGTGAGTTCTATATCTTTACAGGTTTATTATTTTCTTGAAATATATTTTCTTAATGAACTTTTATGCGATACCAATGGGCACTTTGCCTGCTGTTACTGCTTGTTACAGATTGGAATGATAGGACTAAAGCTGATCGACTAAAGGTGGGCTCAAAATGGACGAGGTTTGAAATACACAGATCAAGTTTTCCGCATGGAAAATCCAACGCTGCTAACTGTTTTAGGCTCTTTTAGCCTATTCTCACAATAAAATTTGTCTTTTCAGAATGAGGAGCGCCTGGAAATGCTGGCTCAACGGAGCCAGATGGAGAGGGAACGCCTTGAGTTGCAAAAAGAGAAAGAAGCTCTCAATAAAAACGACCAGCAGCAGATACTAAATAAAGGCGGACTCGCACGGGCTCCGATAAAGATGAAGTTCGGCAAGTAAAGATTTATTTATTTTAATTACATCAATAAAAAATCTAGCACTTTATTAAAAATCTATTTTTTTGTTTTGAAAACAGCATCCCGAAAAGAGCCATTGACAAAAATATTTTGAGCAGCTGTTGTAGATTCGTTTTCTAACGGTTCTCGATGTTTTTCATAAGTTAGAAGGCGCCTAAAAATCAATAAAATATGGCAAATGTCTACTAATACCTGCTAGTCTTTTTGCTTAATTTCTGCTCACAGTTCTCAATGAGTTCCAATGCAGGATGATAAGGAAGACATTCAGGTGTATAACTAATTTCAAATGAAGAAATTTCGATAAAGTACATACTTTTTAACTATAACGGGAAACCAGAAAGAAAGACGTCCACCAATATTGAGAACTTTTGCAGCAAGATCACATAAATCAAGGAATGTCGCTTCAATGGAATATTTTTGTTTTTCCGGATAATGTTGAGCCGGTTCAGTAGCAGGAAGTGTCCAATGTTCTTTTCTCTTTTTTTTGCCAACTTTACGACCTTTTTCTCGAATTCCATAAGGTGCTAGAGATTTAAAAAATGAAGGAGAGTAAAGCACTTACGATCCGAGATAATTGTTTCAAAAATTGGAACACCTCTCCAAATATCATGTTGACTAGCATCGGCTATTAAAATACTCAAAAGTTGATCTTGTGTATCTTGCTGTAGGAAATTTGCAACAATACTTTCTTTTTCCGTAAGATATTTTACTCCACTCCGTGAAGATTTGCCTGAAAAAATTTCAGTGGTAAAAATCCTTACCAAGAGCTTTAGCTATTTGATAATTAAGTTCTGTTCCAACAACATATGCTCCAAACTCAGCTGCCGGTAAAATTAGTCCGCCAGTACCAACAAAAGGATCCAAAACGAAGGAATTCGGCTTAACTCCAGCAATATTAGTCTGAATGAAGGCCAACTCTGGATCCATTGTTGTATTTCCTATATAACAACGCTCACGAAGATTATATTTCATCTTTAGAGACGCCTGGCCATGATCAACCTGCAAAATAATAATAGAATAATGTAAACCTTACTAAAAGACCAAAATACCATCGTTGAGGCTCTTCAGCAAGCTCATTTTCATATTCTAAAATAGCGACGAAAGAATTCTTTGGAATTTCTAGATTAACTGGAGCACATTCTAATGCAACATGTTTACAAATAACCTGCAAAAACAATATAAAAATAATTTTAGCATACACTGGCAATTTGAAGACAATTGACTCCCTTTTTCTTATTAACTGTTCGAACTCGGACGGAAAAAGTCTCATCTAGTTTATCATATTTCTGAAAGCCCATGTATTAGTTGGCGTACAACAACATATTGTTACAAAAAAATATAAAAACATTACTTTGAATATTTGAGCATTATCAACCATCTGCTGTAGCAATTCCTCCATAGTATTTGACCAAAATAGTAAAAGATATGCCGATTTTAACAATAAAGACCGCGAAAGAAGTACTCGAATTTCATCTTCTTCAGCCGAAACAATAAAAACATGCTCCTGTGAGTAATAAAATTAAAAACTGATCAACTAACCTCTATACTAATCTGATCAACTTTAAAATTTAATGAATATGCTGTACAAATTCCACGTATTTCTGCTATACGAAAGCTTACATGCTCTTGAGAAAAAAGTAGTACAAAATGCATCTAAAAGGATGAAATTATAAAATTAACACAACAACATTTACGCGAAAGCAAAAGTTAACATGAAGAATGAAGTAGTTATAAATGATTTATACAATCAGTTAACTAACATGTACTAATCTAGAATTATTTAAGAGCTGCTTGTAGTCCATATCCAGGGCCTGTTGGTTCCTCGGTGAGGGAACTAAGTTTACCAACTGGTTCAGAGGCTAGACGTCCAGAGTACGGCCCTGGCTTCGGTCGGCGACCAGCCTAAAAAATGAAATGTTTATGAATAAAGGATAATTACCTTAAATTCATCTAGAATATGGTTGACATCTTTAACAGTAAGATCTTCATAATAATCGTCATTGATCTATAATTTGAAGATGTAAAATTGAACAAAGATGAACCAGACACGGTTGGAACGGAATTGCTATTTTTTTCTAGTTCAAATTTTACAAAAAAGAATTATATTTCCTATTTTCAGCATAGAACGTATAAATTCAGTAACTAAATCAGAGTAAAAAATATACAATGATAGAATGATAGAACAAAAAATAATAGCAATTACTTAAACGATATCTTACGCTTATCTCGGAAACGAACCTGAATCATTGGAGCATTTACACATGCTCCCAGACATTCAACTTCGGCTAAAGTAAAAAGTCCATCCTTTGTAGTCTCTCCAACATGTATTCCTAACTTCTTCTCAATAGCTTCAATAACAGTTTCAGCTCCTTTCAACATGCAAGGAGTTGTACCGCAAACCTTAAATATTTAAAGTCACAATCACTATCAACCTGGAGGAAGAATTTTCCAACAGGCTGCCTATTGAACATTGTATAGAACGAGGCAACTTCATAAGCACGCATACGGGGTACTTCTAAAAAATTTTTTATTAATAAACAAATGGAACTAACCTAAAATCCTGGAAACTTCATGCATGGCAGTAATCGGGAGCCAACCATGCTGTCTCTGAGCTAAATCAAGGAGCGGAATCAAAGCTCCAGCCTGAAAGAAAATAATACTTAACTGAATAAAATAAATATACTCAAAAGAATGAACTAAAATATAAAATAAAATACCTTATGTCCTTCGGGGTAGTTAGCAATAATGGCATCAGCTCTTTTCTTATTATCCTCAGTGAATTCAAATTTCACATTTAGATTATTATCCTTGTTATCACGATGTACCATTAAACCAGTTCCTAGAAAAAAGAAAATGCGAAGAAATATAGACAAACCTCCCCATCGCCGTTGAACCAAACCACCAGCTTTTGATACCGCCGAAAGCACAGGCTTCATACCTAGGAACAATTAGGAGTTAGAAATGAAAACAGAAGTATATTAATACAAACAAAAAATGACGAGCAAGAGAAAGAGAATTTTAAAATTTTTTTTTTTAGGAAAAAACTCACAATTTCAAATTTTACAGATTTTTTCATTTATTGTATCCCATGTATATACTAAAATATTTTCCCATCTTATAAACTTCTTAAATAATAAAACAATGCAGAAATGGCAGATAAAAATGAAGAAAAAAGATTGAGTAAAAGTTTCACACACATCGCATGGTTTTTTGACGGACTGCCATCAGGCCGCGGCAGAAACCGACTCATTCGCTTAAGAGTATAATCGGCTGCTAAACTGTTTTTTTAGATTTAAAATTAAACAGCCAAAAGAACGGAATAGATAAATAAGAACAGAATATAAATTATTCTCCGTAACATCAAAAGCTCGAAGTTTTCTTCTCTAATAGTTTCAAATTGCAAACTACAAGTTTTATAATACCAGAAAAATAAATATATCAGCAACAACAATTTGTCCCTTATTTCTCAAGCTGCCTGCCTTGACACCTGAAATTTCTACTGTGAATGTGCGCAGGTGACAGCCTAATCCCGGATATCCATAATTAGCCACACTATATGCGTTTATAAACAATTAGTCGACTATTCAAGCGGGGAGTGAATTCATAGCTGACCTCATATATTATCTCTCTAAGAATAGAAGCCAAGAATTTTTGCTCTTCCGAATATGCCTACAGTAGAGGAAATCAAATTTCCTGATTCTCTGCCATTCAACTAGCTATGAAAACTTGACACAGACACGTCACAATTCCCTATTGTCGCCTGATTGCTACAGTAGTCGTAATGGAATCCACGAACCGTTCCCTCGAGAGCGGATTATTCGGATGCTAATAACTAATGATTCAGACCAATCCTGTTATTAATCTATGTTATTAGCAAGTGCACAACGAGTTAATTGTGTGAGAGAAGAGGAACATGGGATTCATGCAAATAAAACACCAATTTTGGAAAAGGTCAGAACTTTTTCACAAAATGCTTATGAAATATTATTCTTGTTATATTCAAATTCTACACAAAATTACTACCAAAAATAACAACATAAATAATGAAATTCAATAAGAAAAGGGGAGAAGTCAACAGAAACCACAAGCAAATAGCTACGTAGAATTGTTCGGGCCAGCACGCGTGCACAGTACCATACTAAAAATTATTTCTTTCATATGCATCCTCTTATTCCATTGTTTTCTTGTCGATTTTTTTGCTGTTTTTTTTTATTTTTAATTACGAAAAATAGCATAAGACAAATCTCCTGTTGTAGAAATTTCAATTATTTGGTCAACTTTTCAGCTTTTGTGATTTTTCGTTCTTCTTTTTAGTAATATTGTCCGCTTGTTGTATAATCTTGTATAGAGAAATTATAATTAAAATAACATTCAACCTAATAAAAGGATACGCTGCTTGTGGAAACAAACTGAAAAAGAATTTCTGTGCTACGAAAACCAAAGTCGGCCGAATGGAACATAACTCTGTCACAACGTCAGACTCGTAGAACTGAATATTTCAGTGAACTGTTTTAATTAATCCTGCCGAAAGAACTGAACAATAGAGTATTCCGAGAATAGGT
The DNA here is from genome assembly GCA_932521415.1 of Oscheius sp. DF5120. NCBI lineage: Eukaryota > Metazoa > Nematoda > Chromadorea > Rhabditida > Rhabditidae > Oscheius > Oscheius sp. DF5120. Next base: position 591,660 of record OW051465.1, on the reverse strand, counting down.
GAACTCGATGATAAGAATTAAAATCAACTTCCTCGTTTAGGTGTAGAAAAAACTTTCTAACAAAAGATTTCTAATTTTCCTAATTGTTTTGCCGCTCAGAAGAGCGTCCGACAAAATTGTCTCTTTCGAAACAAAAGCGGTCCTCAACGCCTAAAAGACGTTCTTCCCGCTCGCCAGACGCCCGTCACCCTTTCATCGCGGGTTAGCCGGTATCCGGTTTAAATGGGACTGTGAAATACAAACTACAGAAAGGATTCTGTGAAGTATGATTTCAAAGATAGTAGCTTTCGACAAAGAAGTCAACGGCGGGAGCGGTCGAGGGGGTACGGCGGAGAAGTAGACATGCGAAAGGCTGCTGACGACGGCGCATTTTCATCCAAAATGTTCAGAACAATACAAAGATTTAATCAATGGAACAACTTGTTTATAATATTCTATTTCTTTTTTCAAAATTTTCCCTATTCCCATTAAAAAAAATATTCAAAGCTCCTATTTTCAGGTAACTTCCTGGCTTTCAAAACAACTTTTCCCCCTATGGCCGGTTTCAGTTGACAGATGGGAAGCTGCAATATGCCACACTAATATTCTATTTTTTGTTTCAATTTAACGAAACATTCAAAATTTTCACTGATAATTCCTTCAAAAAAATATTCAAAGCTCCTATTTTCAGCATGCTCTGCAGTTTATCCGCCCAATTAATTGATCTCTGTCTACTTCGTCATTAATCCTCTGTCTCACATTTTTTAAATTAGTAGTCTAAATACTCTCAAGTAGTGATTTTGTCTCGAACCAGAGATTAAGCTGGTTACAAACAAGGAGGGTACTGAGAAAAAAAAGAGAAGAAATGCTGAACGGTGTGAAAAGTTCGTGTTTCATTGGTATCGTCTGGTAAAGATGTGCTTAAGGGAAAGGCCACAAAACATTTTGCTTAAGCCAAATAGCTAATCTGAGATCTTTTTAGGGTTCTTAAACGTTCAGAAATCGTAGAAAGTTTACTTCGATCAAGCTTTTTCCTTCTTCTTTTAGGCGATATCACATTCATTTTTTATCGACAATCATTTGTCGATAAAAAATTACCCTATAATTTCAAAAGAGCATTATTCTCACTGTGGCTCAAGTCCATACCCTACGGTCTCATCTAATAACTGACAGGCGATATTTTCGGTTATCCTACTGGCTTTCTCTGGGGTTATTTTGCCCTCTCGGCCACGTTCCTGGCTCTTTTTCTCTAGCCGAGACTCCCAGCAGCTGAAGGCCCCTTGAAGAAAGTGGATTATATGCGAGACTGATTGGTTCTCTCTCCCTTCCAAAAATACAGTAAGACATCAGATAGGTGTCAATGGATTGTGTAAACTGCCAAACAATTGTGAGGCCACCTTGAGTGGACGAGAGTAATTAGTAGTCGAGAAACCGATAGGGGTCTGGGAATTATGATCTAATCGCCCTCCTTCTGCGTAACTCCAAAGCGTTAATTGGGTGTCATTTTCCGTCTATTTATTTGTATATTTTATAGGCGAACAAAACAGTCGGCGGCTAAATAAACATATAGTTCCCCCTTCGCGGCTCTCGTTAGCTACCGTAATTGCAACGGCACGCCGAGGAGGCCCCGCCTCTCCAATCTCCGGAAACCACGCCTCTCTTCGGCTATCATGTCCAGCACTCACGCAGAGGGGACTAAATAGACTCTGTCTGCTACTTTTATGCTAAAATACGATGATATATTGACCATTGTTTACAATTCCATGGCTATTGAGATCATCTGCCGTTTCTCTTGTTGTTAGTTTTCTTGATTTTTATTCATCTCTATAAAATAGACCATAATTTTTATCTTAATTTGACATCAAAAATCTGAAAAAGTTAACATTTTTTCAAAGAGCGACCTGTTTACAACTACGAAGTTCTGCGCTGCACTTTATCTCTCTTGACCTCTTTGTGACGTATTCAAATTTATTCTAACCTATTTTTTCTATTTTTTTTACTTTTCTTCGAATAGATCATGTTTTTTGCTTTATTTTGAGCTATAAAACCCAAACAGTTACGAAAATTATTTTGAAATAATGATATTCTGCCCTCCACTATTAAAATTTTTAGTGTTAATTTTTTCTTATTGTGTATAGTTCATATATATACCATATTATAGAGCTTTTAATGTTTACCCTTTAGGTATATGTGAGACGCCTTAACAAAATAAAAAAAGTCAAATTATCTTACTAAGGTCGCGGAATTCGAAAAAATTGTGAAAGATTCTTGTTTTTTTTGTTCCTTGATTGTTTACTTTTCGTTTTTATATATTGATAAACGATGTATGTGAGTGATGAATGTGTTGATTGATAGGTAAGACTCGTGACTTTTTGATATCTTATGTCATTTTTCCACCTAATCCTCCATTTCTCCCTAGCTCTCATCTACATTCATCTCCTTTCTACCCTCTAATTACCACCTAAAAACCTTTGCTTATTTATAGAGATGAACATCAGTGAGATGAATCTCAATCCATATCTTCATATGGTCGCAGCCGGAGATCACAAGTTACCAGATGATGATGACGAAATGGCATCCGGGTCATCTGGCGCCTCGCCAGCGCCATCACCAGGCGATACTTCAAAATCTCCCTCAGATTTACACGTGAAACGACCGATGAATGCCTTCATGGTCTGGAGTCGCGGGCAAAGGAGAAAAATGGCCCAGGTTCGTTGTTTTGTGATGGTTTAAGTAGTGAACCTAATATAAATAAATGAAATGAAATTGTTAAACTTCATTCGTGATTTTTTTTAGCATTTTTTAAAAGCAGAAATATTAAACAAATTCAGAAAAATACATATTTTTTGCTTGTTAAACGAAAATGTTGAATATACAATTATACTGCTGTACGTTTAATTCTGTATAGCTCTTTGGAATTTTTGAGGTTCAAATAATTTCTTTCTTGGTTATTCCTGTTATAAATTTATATTTTCATTTCAGGACAACCCTAAGATGCACAATTCTGAAATCTCAAAACGTCTAGGTGCTGAATGGAAACAATTGTCCGAAAAGGATAAGCGTCCCTTTATTGACGAGGCAAAACGTCTTCGACAGCTGCATATGAAGGTTTTTTGGTATTTGATCTATAATCTATTGATCCAGGAACATCCGGATTACAAATATCGTCCTCGTCGAAAGCCGAAATCTACAACAAAGGTGCCGTCTCGTTTGCCTCTCGGTCTTCCGTTGACCCCTTTTTCTTCGCCGGCTCTTTTTGCTGCCAGCTACTCGCCACTTGAACAACTGAAAACGCCGGATTTGAGCACCTATTACAGTACTTTCTTTCCGAATCCGGCGACGGTTTTATCCGCGACGGCCTACTCGCCGTATCATAATATGATGGCAGCTTATGCACGTCAAGCAGCTGCCGTAGCTGCTGCAACGACTCAAGCACCAGCAGTTATTCAAAGTCCAGGAGTTTAATCAGGTTGGTGTGCCTCCAAAAAGAAAAAAAAACGATAGAATTCGATCCCAGACATCCAAAACAACTTCACTTTTCAAATCCGTTGAAAAATGGTAAAACTTGGTCATATAATATTTCGTTCATTGTTTACGCGGCGTCTTTTGATTCATAGTATCCATGACAATCCATAAAACCAATACCTTTCACGTACAATGATTCATTGAGCCGTTTCGTGGACGAGCCTTTCCTCGTGTTTATTCAATGTCTTCACATGGCACAATAGCCTCTCGCTTTCCTTTTCCGCCCGCCTTTGTCAACGAACCCGGGAGAGAGAGAGGAGGAGAGCTGGTTTTGTGCCATACAAATGTGACCAACAACTTGTTCAAAGCGAAGGACCTCAATTGTCTGTTTCTTTTTGTATTTGACGAAGTGAAGAGGAGGGTTATTGAAATGGCAGAAGGTTTGGAGGTTATGAGGGATGAATGGATTCTGGAATAAAAGATTGACAGATTGCGCTATTCAAAAGACTCTGAAAAATCCAAAAAGAGATAGGAATGACTATTTTGTCATTTAATTTGCCAGAAATTATCCGGTTTTTCCTCTCCAGTTAAACACAGCGCGGAGCTCATATTTCCGCTCTTTTCCCCGGAACCGTCGCCTCCTTGCTGACAGCCCTGAATGCGCGCCATTGTGCCTGGGCTGTTTACCTACTTCGATCTGGAATTCGGCAATTCTTTTTGTTCCGATTTCACACACACACAAAGAAAAGGGGAGGCTGCGCGAGAAAAGGGAAACGTGAAATACGTCAAACTGTGTCCAATTTTCCAAGTGCCCTTTATATGTGGTTAAAGCTGCTCCTGAATCAGCTCATCCCTTGTTCTCCTAATTCAAGCGGTTATTTATAATCCAAGAATTGGTTGAAAAGGGAAGAAGGATTAGCCAGGGGACAGAGTTTGAACTAGAAGAAAATCGTAGACAGGTGCCGGATAAAACCAGGGATTAGGGAGAATCAAATGAGACGGATGCTAAGGGGTCGGACGAATCAAAAGGTAGGCGACGAAAATAGTCCCTAGAAGTCATTTCCAAATCTGATACTAACAAATTCGAATTCAACGCTTAAGTTACCCTAAGAGGCGTATGTCATGCAGAAAAGGTTCAAAAGGATAAAACTTGGGTGACAGAAGAATTACATTTTTACTCTATTCACATTTTATTCCTCGATGTCTTTGCCCAAAAATATAGCTTAACAAAATAACAAAAAAATATGGTTCTCATTACATTTTTAAAATTTTCAGGTTCTTACTCTTCCTCAACGTGGTCTTCTACTTAGCTTCTGAGATCTCTTCTCTTCTGTTCCTTCTACCCGTCCCTTTTCCCTGTATGTAAGCCCTTTCCGGTCACAGGTTTTCCGCCCTGCACTATGTTGCTTTGCAATTTTTTTGTATGTCTATAAAAATTATGGAAATAATGAAGCTCACAGATTATTTTTTCTACTTTATTTCGGTTAAAGGGGGGGGGGGGGCTAATTAATATGTGAAAAAATTGAATAGTAATGCATTCGTCTCTTGTTCATGGGCTCCAGGCAACATAGATGTAGGTTATAAAATTAATCAAATGAGATATATGACTAGCTCTAGCATTTTCACACCTCGGGTAAATAAGCAGAGCTGGCTATTGGCACAGAGGGGTGAGGCCACTCGGCTGCCGCTCCCAAAAATCTCGATGGGTCTGTGAGACATCATGTTTGGAATCTTTGATATCTCCTGCTGCCGCCGTTCAATTAACAAAGCTGCTGAAGAGGAGAGAGTACACAGAGCGCTATCTTGCTCTCTATCCGCCACCGTAACCCCTTTCTGCCGAAAGTTCCGGGACCGGATTAGTTCGGTCACTCGTAATCCCGACTTCCTGTGGCGATGTGACAACATGGCGCAACCGGGTAGCGGCTTCCTTTTCAAGCCGACAAAAATTTTTAAGCTAGCTACTTGTTGTTTTGACTGGCGATTATAGTTGGCCTTTGTCTTCCTCCTTTTTGTTCATCAATGGATGGCTTTAGGAACAAAGAAAGAGGAATTGAGTTAGGGGGATGACAGATGGCAGATGCCAGTTGACAGGCAGAAGGGAAAAGAGGAGAGGGAGGCGAACTGTGGACTTGAATCTGAGTGAATTCTTCTGGAATAATTGAAAGTCGAAAAGTTTGTCAAAAATTGGTTTTGAAGACCTATACCTACTCTATAACCTATCAGATGGGCTCTAGATCCAGGTTTTTAACATTCTATATAATTTAATACTCCGGAATTTAAATACAGCACTCAGAATTGCTTCAGAACAGAACGAAACTTTCGTTTTTTTGTCAACTGGTTACATCGGTCAAAATAATGTTTTCATACAATATTTTTGTGATGAAGATATAGTCATTTTAGTGGAAAATTTTCAAAATCCTCTACCATCTATTTTCCGTTTCTTTGTTACGCAAAGATCCACGCTGACAATCTCTCGCAAAAACCTCCTTCTTACGTTCCCACAACGAGTCATCCTCCTCTCTTTCTTTTCTTTTGTTCCGCGACAAAGAAGAGACTCGCAAATGGTGATAAAAGAACAGAAAATTGAGGCTCTCGACCTTCGAACCGATAATGGATTTTTGATGATCACGATCGTTTTACCTCGAAAATTTTCCGGTCTAACCGTATGCCTTCAAGGCGTTGACGCGTACTAATATCCATCAAATAGCCGTTGTTGTCGCCTCAAAAGGCCGCGATTCAAAGTGCCTCAAAGCGTGAAATCAACCGTTACAATACGGAATAAGAAGGGAGGGTAGCCGTTTGAGGGAATTACTTTCTTCCCATGGTTTGTCTTTTATCCAACCGCTCACAAGAGAGACGGCGATCAAGTCAAAGGTCACATATGTGTCGACGCGGGAGCTACACAAAACATCTCCGATTACTAATTATATGATATCGTGTAATTACCAGAGAGTCTCAAGACAATTGCGGGGAGAAGAGGAAAGACGGGATGGAATGAAAAAGTAGGCATATTCCATTAGAATTGCTATAAAACTTCCAAGAAATTACATTCGATACCTATCTAACCACCTTCCTAGTTAAACCAATACGGAAAATACGAAATCAGGCTTACAAAATTCATGAAACGGTCATCGAGCATAACAAGTTCCCTTATTCATTCGTAGGAGACACTTCAAGTTGAAGCCAATTCTAACTTCCTTATATATCAATTGCATTTATAAATTGCAGATCTCGTTGTAAAGTACGAAAATGACACATTTAACCCGAAAAAATGCGGATCTACTATTTCTGGCTTTCTTCTAGGATCTTTCAAGTAGCCATGTGTAAACTATCGTCCATTTTCCGCGCCATTAGCATCTTCTCCGTTGTGACAGTATCTTCTTTGTGTCGCTTGTACATTTGACGGCACATTTGACGATTTATTCCGCAGTTTGTTCTCCGTGTCGTCTTTGTCATTCACGACAGGATAATTAGGCACACATGTCGCAACATGGGGGGTTCTACCAGCTGCTGTAATTTTTTTCCTATATGAGAGCAAAAAAACTGGAAGAAAAAAACAAAGGAAATTTGACTTCCTGCTGAATTTCTTCATTTCAGAAATTTTGTAGATTGTTAAAATCAATTATGGCCTCAAGACATTTTTCGTTTCATTATTTTTTCATCTTTTTTTTTGCTTTTCTTTATTTTTTGCCTGTAAAATACACAGGAAAAGATGCTGAATATGATTAGAACGTAATTTGTGAGAAAGCAGCAGTTGACCAGCAAATAACTGAATAAATTTTATTATCTTTTAAGGACACAATATGATTGAAACGTGGCTAAGCGATAGTCATAAATTAAGTTTCATATGTATTACCCTTTTTTGTATCTTTTTTTAAATAATTCATGAACTCATAAACCTCACATTGTCTCTCAGTCACAAGTCGTTTTTTCTGGCGCAATACTTACGGCCTCTGTCCCAGAGTCATATACAGGCAATCTCAAGTACATGATTACGTAATCTCGGCGGCTACTTCTGCCTTCTTTTCGGGTCTCACTTTTAATTAGGGACCATAGCTACTTCGTTTGTTTACCGTGTCAATTAGACTCATCCATTTTTGTTTCAGATTGTCACCTATAGATAAGTCATGAGACACCGCCCTCAAGGAGGTCTCAGTATAATACGATAATGAGGCTGTCGCGTCGTGGTCGCTTCTTTGCAACTTGACAATGGATAATTGAGCGTAGCCTGACTCTTTGTATGCCTGTGATTGACCGGACAAAAGTTTTCGGCGGGAGATGAGGGAAGACCGTTGGCAAATTGAGGGACTATCTTTGTTTTTAAAACTTTCAAGAAACATTAACGTTTTGTCTTTTCTCGTGTTATTGCTGAGCAAGAATTTGTGTTCAGTTTGACGGCGATTTGAATAATTCGCCCTGAAAGAGCTCATCTGCGATGACAAAGGTTTGAAACAAGGAAATCGTATTTGTGCGCATATGAAAATAGCCAATACTTGCAGAGTGAAATAAAGGCAGGGAAGTTCCAGTTGTATCCAAAAAGGACGATAATTTATTGTGAGTATTTAACAGAGTATCAAAATGTAACTAGATTAATGACAGGGTGCCGACACAAAACTAGAATCAGATTATCAGCACTCCGGCCAGACGCTCGATATGGTGTGTACAAAATGTTATCTTACTTCTTGAGCTTCTTGGATGCTTTCAATGCCAAACGAGATTTCTCTTCGGTTAGCGTACGTACTTCAACTTCAAGACGATCCAACTCCGCTTTGGCCTCTTCTTCCATTCTACGTTGACGTGCAGTTAACTGATAAAAGAATTTATAAATTTAAAAAACTTACAGCCTCCTCTCTTTGCCTCAACTCTTCTTCTCTCTTTTCCAATTTTAATAGAAAATCTTGTCGTAGTTGAAGTTCTCTTTGTGCCATCTCATCATTGTATTCCTTTTGTTTTCTACTGAATGCTTCAATCATTTTCGGTCCAGAATCTCCATCAGCTCCCATACGCATGGCTCGCAGACGATCCTTTCGATAATTTTCGTAGAGAATCTTGTGTGTTCTCTCTCTCATAGCATCAACATTTGTGCGAAGAAGAGCTTCTCGAAGTTTAACAAAATCGCAATGACTCTCGTTTTCAACTGAATATAAAATATAATCAACAAAAGATAAAAATACCTTCTACAACTCCCCAAGCATACTTTCGTGCTCTAATTTTGATGCCATTATCTTTTACAATGAAGTCATTACTACCACAAACAGCAAAAGGAACCGTCGAATTCATATCAAGATTACTTTGTGCCACCTAAAGAAGACATATATGCAAGAATTAGATGAAACTAACCGCTTCGTCGTCGGTCGGAAACTGATAAATTTCAATTTTTTGGCTGCGAAGGTCATTCATAACCTAGAAATAAATATGAGCAAACTAAGAAGACAAACCTTTTGTTTAATACGGACGAGCTCATCTCGCGACGTGGTGTCAGCTTTTGCAATTACAGGAATTACATTCACGCGCTTGGACAGCTCTCGCAGCGTAACCAAGTCGAGGGCTTTAAGCCTGAAACTAATGAATTTAAGCAGTATATCATAACTATGGAATTAGATAAAAGAACACTGGTCGGTGTTAGACCGACACGCTAACAATGAAACGTCAAGGTCAATCAAATAAAATTCGCTGGTCAAATTCCACGAAATTTCCATGTGAAGAAACAAAAAAACCGGGTCAATTCTGATAACTGGGTCAGATAATGGTTCAATTATAAAAACTTCGCAACAAGTAATTCTACATCCAAAAAGTATAAGGGCAGCTGCGAAAGGAATAAGTCCGCTGACATGTCGTAAATGCCTAGACGATCAAGAGATAGGGTTAGATGGTCACTTGATAGCAATCGGATAAGCATCAACTGCGTATACGCATCAGCATCTTTGGAACACGGCTGACCTAAAATGTGCGCCGCGGATAAAACCAAGATACACGCGTCAAAGGAAACGGGACAGCAGACGACCTATCCCCTCCCCCGATCGGGAGCATAAACACAAGAGGTAGCGCAGCAAGGTCAGCTATGATTGAAAAAGAAAACCTTGACGTTCACCGTTTAGCTGGCAAAATATTTTTGCCTAGAAGCTCACCCATGCCCTGTAGGCGATATAAAGTAGAGACATGCGTGAATTCGAGAATCATCGAAGAATTTGAGATTACGACGAACCTAGAATAGTACAAATAAAGACGAAAAGCTCACTTTTAACTCTTCTTGAAGATAACGTTCAAATTGAGAATCCAAATAGCCAGCTATAACTCTCGCACTCTGATCTTTGTCTAGTTGATCGCCAAAGCCGGCAGTTTCAACTATACGAAGCTTGACACGAGTCCCACCTTCAGAAACTTCTAAAAAGCATATTGCAGATAGATTTAAACGAACCATATGATTTGTTCCTGAGCTCGACTGTTTTCAACTCATGTGTACATGGCTCGAAATCTAATTTCATATTGAACAACGATTCTATAAGCGTAGTTTTTCCAGTACCGGTCTCTCCTACACAAAGTAAATTAAATTCGAATCTAAAAAAGTGAGAAATCATCAAAGAAAATTTAGCTCACCCTGTTTCAATGCTCTTCTTTACTAGTTGAAGAGGTAGAGAATCAAATCCAACATGACCATTAAGTTCTAATGTTCGGCCGACTTCTCTCTTCGGCTGTCCAGGTGCTGGAGGTGGAGCAGCAGTCGGCTTTTTGTTATCTTCGCCCATTTTGGCTTCTGGGAATGATCTTAAACAAAAGTTCATTAACTACGATAGAAATGAAGAGACTTAAAGATTGGCCTGTAGATGTTCATCACATAGAGAGAGGTAGGCAATATGGCGATACAAGAAGTGCCCAGCTGTGCTAGCGAGGAGAATAAAAAGAACGACAGAGTGCCGACCGCGCGAAACAGATGGTCAGTTCGAAAATGAACTCAAAAGATGGCCTGACTACCATAGGATACAAAGTGGACAATACTGCTTTACGTGAGAAAAAAACAACCAAACAAACTAGAAATCATTGAAATTGTCTAACCTTCGGACTGCAACTTCTTTTCTGATAAATTCCTTTATTTCCGTTAGTTTAAATTTGGTATTTATATACATTATAAACAATAAAAAATAAAAAACAAAGAATGGAAAAAAAAGAGTTAAAAACTCAGTTCATATGTGAAAAATAAATTTTGATTGTATGAATTGAATTTTCCCATTTCGCGCCAAGTACCTTGCACCGGGTCATGTTTACATTTTAAGCCTCCAACAAATTTCTAGTCGATTATTCTTATTTTTCTTTTTTTAACTTTGTAAAATCTTTGTGCATTAAAATAATTAAATATTTTAATTTCAGACCAGCCAGCCTGACTGACGCCATGGAAGACGCAGTAACAGCTATTCGTCGTCAAGCAGCTGGAGTGGAACCGCCGAAACCAGAGCAAATTTCCGAGAAGATTGCAATAACACTGGCTGAACTTCATACAAAACCTATACCAACACAAATGGGGATAGGTGGAGGTGTAGGACTGTAAGTTTTTTTCAATTTTTACTGAAATACTTTTTAGCATAACGGGGTATTTGTTCACTCGTGGCAGTAAAGCAACAGCTGCTATACTGGGTGGTTCTCTTCTAGTATTTCAGGTTTTTTTTCGGTTACATTATAATTACTGTAGTTTGCATGCTATAAAGGTTACGTCGAGATAAATCAAACTAAAGTGAAAGGTGATCTTCGAAGTTTTGCTGAAGGAATCGAGAAAAGACTTTCTGGAAAACGCCGAATAAAATTCAGCAAAGATGTGGTATTCTCTTTCCATTCATCATTATTATTTTTTCATATTTCAGGCAGCTGACTATCTTACTGACAATTCTTGGCTTATTGGTGGTTTCGCTGCTGGCTGGCTCATTGGCTATAGTTTAGCCTAATCGCGATTTCTTCAACCAAATACTTTGTGATCTTTCGCATAATTTGATGTACAGTCTTATAAAAACTTGAACCATTTATATTGGCTGCGAAATGTTGGTAAGCTTTCCTCTATCGTTCTCTCTTTCTTTTTGTTTCTTGCGCCAATCAGTCAACTCACGTGCATGCACGCACGTAAGTCCAATGAACATACCCCGTATCTCTATTTTCCCTGCCACAATCAATATCAACACTTTTGAACTCTTTTATATGTCGCTCTTATAGTTGTTATTTACAGGTATAAGATGGAAATTGAACGGATTCACCAAACATTGCGACATTTGCTGCCATATGCTGTAATTCCTATTGGTTTCTACACTTTATCCAGGTTAGAACTAAATAACAATTTTTTTCATTGCAAAATCTGAAAATTTTGTCAGCTGTTGATTGGTATTTTGACAACTGTCACGCAAAGAATGGAAGTTCAGCTCAAAATTTGGCTATAGATTTTTCCATTTATAATAGAAACTGATTGGAAAACTGTTTTAAATGGAAAAATATGATGCTTCAAACATGTTGCTTTCTGTTTAGTTTAGTAGCAGTTTTTATGCAAATTTTGTTCCTATTATAGTATATGAGTTTTAGAATAATTACCCGTCTCATTCCTGGTCCACAAAATCATCCAATTTTGACTTATAAAGATAAAACGGTTTTGATCATCGGTGCTAGTACAGGTACATATTTTTTCTTTACCAGTTTTGAAATTCTTTCTAGGACTAGGGCGAACTCTCGCCTTTGAATTATATAAAAGAGGGGCTAAAGTTATTGTAACGGCTCGAAGTATCGATAAATTAAAAGAATTATGCGAAGAGCTTAGGCAACTTGATACTCTAAATCCTCATGAACCAGCCTATAGGTATGTTATTGATCAAATTGATAGAAATTATGTTTTTAAGGTATTTAGATATCGCCGATCCTAGTGACATTGAAGGACTTGCTAAGCTGAGCATTGATGGCAAGACAATCGATATTCTAATCAACAATGCTGGTGTTTCAAATCGTGGATCTGTTGAAGATACTCCAGTTCAGATTTATAAGCAAGTTAAAATAAAAATCTATATTTTTTTTATTATTTTAGACAAGTGATGGAAGTAAATTTTTTTGGAATAGTTGCCGTAACAAAAGCCCTTCTTCCTTATGTACCTGATACTGGATGTATTATCGTAACAAGCAGCATGCAAGGAAAAGTATCTATTCCTTATAGAAGTTGTTATGCTGCTAGTAAACATGCTCTTCAAGTATTTTTTTTCAAATCTTTTAGTAGTTTTAGGCCTTTTTCGACGCGGTTCGCACAGAAACCCGTCCAAATTTACACATCCTTGTTGTCAGTGCCGGATATATTAATACAGGATTTGGATCACGTGCTCTGGATGTAACTGGTAATCCAGTAGGAATTGAAGATGAAAATCAGAAGAAAGTAAGTAATTTTTTTTTACTAGGAAAGACTAATCGAGACCCGGAAGAAAGACAGTACTTAGAATTGACCATCAGCTGCACGAATTATGCTAGCCAACTGTTGACGATTCACATCCTTTCCACCCCATCCAAATTCTCCTGCCCAGCTATTTCGATCATCATTCCAATCGGGTCCCACTGGCCAGTTAGAGGGATTTGGCATAGGGAAATTTCCCTGTTCCAAGTCTGGGTTCGGAATATCTTCTAAACGAATAGTAGTCGTCTCAGGAGCAGCTGTTGTGATCGTTGGTGGTGGCTAAAAAATTTTTATTAATTTTGTGAAAAGTGCTCGGATCATAAAAACGAACTATAGTCGGCCAGTCTAGTTGAAAAATTTGAAGCATCACGAGGGTTTTCAAGGACAAGGGTCAAGATGTCTGGTGTACTTACCGCAAGAGTGAACTGATTCAATACATTGCCAAGAATATTCGGTTGAGGTTGGCCGAACGGTTGATTGAAAAAATTTTGAGCCGGTTGTTGCTGCTGCCATGCTTGATTCCACTGCAATTGTTGGGGTTGTTGAGACCATTGTTGAGGTCGAGCTGCTGGTGCTGGTTGGCTGTGCTGTTGCTGCCAGTTAAAAAGTGAATTCCATTGTGCTAGAATTACAATATTTTGAAAATTTTGCTAACCTTCAACTGAAACAGCAAGGAAAATTGAGAAAACTGTCGTGACCAGTCGCATTTGAACTCTAAAAGAAGAGAACTGAGGAAAGGGGAAATTGCGCGTAGGCAGGTAGGCCATTACTTGCCGAAAAGGAAGTACACATCGAGAGAAAATTGATCAAAATCTCGAATTGGCAATTCGAGTATCAGTTTTCCGATGGACAACAAAGGAAGTAACAGAAGGCGTCAGACGAGGGAGGCGTGTCTTTTACAATGCGCGAACAAAACGGATTACACTTTCAGCTGGCTGATTCTGTAAGCGAAAAAGAGGAAAATAGAATTAAAAATTGACTATTTTGTTTTTTCAGGGTTACTCAGCTGAAGAAGCGGCAAATAAAATTCTACGAGCAGCATCAAATCGTGAAACTGATCTTCTTATGGCTCCATTGGTTCATCGTTTTGCTGTCTTCCTTCGCTGGGCATGGCCGAACCTATACTTCTACAGTGTCTACAAACGGGGGCTATCCGATCAATTTGCTACTAAGAAAAAGTAGAAACGACAGTTTTTAACATTTTCTAGTTTTGTATTTTCCTAGATTGTAAATAAATTCTTCCTCATCTTATAATCATTGAAAATGTTGGACTGGAGAGTTAAAAGATTGTTAACAGATAATGGAGCTGCAAGGGTGTTTTTTGAAGGATTTTTTCTTTGAATTACTATAGAAAACCCCCGGAAGTCATGTTCTTAGTGTTACTTTATGGCAGCCAGCCTTCCCTGCGTGCGTGTCCTGATAAGCCAATCCTTTTGATAATGATTATTTGGCTGCTACTGGGATTAAATTCCAGTCATCATCACTATTTTTCAAAACTTAACAAAATCGGCAATTTTCCTTAATCAATTATTTTTAAGAATTATTTTATATTATAAGAATTATTAAATTTACAGGCAAGTATTTGCAAACTATTCTCGATCATATACAGTTACTGGAAAAAAAATTTAGTAACTAACTAACAAATTTAGAAAAAAAAAGAAATAAAATTATTTTTTCAAGTCTGAAAAAATAAAAAACTTATCTATTTCCAACTGGCAACAGTCATTTTGATCCCATATTACGCATGATCTATCCGTCATTACACAAATTTGACGTGGCTACTGTTGCTACTTTTTTGCCAATAATCCTTTTCTTATCTTCGGCGACGCCCAAAAGATTCTTTCAGGAGCTGTGTGACTTGGGTCATGCCTCCTTATTGGGGAAATTATGAGGATGATGGAGGTTCATATATAGATCCTGGGCTCGACGATACTCCACCACCGCCAACGCCAGTAAGTAATTCACTATTAAGAAGACCTAAATGGCTGTCGGATAGAATGTAAGAAATCAAATAAAAACAACAACATTTTTAAGTTTGATAATAGGAATTATTATTTTATTTATACTTGGACTATGTTTTCTAATAGCTGGATCTATTATGCTAGGAATTGGAGTACATAAGGACAATGCAAGTAAGCCGTTTATTGCTATAAATAAGCAAATATTAGTTTCATTTGATCCATTCTAAACTTCATTTTTTTGAAAAAAGTGAAAATATAAACACCAAGAAGTCTTTGTGCATATGAAAATTTTGCATATAGTTACGCATTCCTCTCCCTTACAGACATCCATTTTCTAGAATGTCCAGCCGTTGCTCCTACTCCTGCATGTCCCGCTCCAACTACTTGTCCCACTATTACAGCTTCTCCTTATTATGCGACGATAGAATCAACAAAAATAACATTTGCTGATGTGCAAAATAATTATACAAACGCAGTTAATATTATAACTGATCAGGTTAATTGAGTTTACTGAATTTTTTGTTAAAGAAAAAGAAACAATTGTTTAATTTCAGATACGGTCTTCACTAACGACTTCCGCCAAGGTGTTATTTCTCGATTCTTCCTCAAATACGGATCCATACATTACCGTTTTGGGTCTTTCTCCATCGGATAAAGGTGTCATGGCGGTTGTTGGAATGGCTTATACGACTGCGGATGCTCCTAATCAATCAACAATGGAGCAGGATTTAGATAATGGTGATCAAATGGCACTTTATCATGTTTCGTCGAGCGAAGCTACTTCGCCGGATCAACAAATGTGCAGTAATGTCAGCATGTATATTATGCCAATTGGAAGTTTAACGACGATTGGAATGGGAAGTACGTCCCAAAATGTAGGCAGCAGCACCTCGACAGGAGCCGGCTCCTCAGTGGGTTCTACTAAAAGTACCAAAACGACCCAACCCAATCAAAGAACTACGGTAGCTGCTACTTCTACCATGAGTCATACGACTCCTCAGTGCTCTTGCCCCACAGAATCGACTGTTTCTTCCACTTTGAGTCCATCTATGGGTTCTTCAACTGTCTCTGGTTCTACTGGCTCTGTGGTTAGCCAAACAACAGCACATGCCCTCTCAACAAGTCAAAAGTTGACATCTACCCTTCCCCGAACGACAACTATCGGCCCAACAGAATGCATTCCAACAAGTCCACCCCCAAATAGACCAGGAGCAAGAGATATTGTGGTACTGATTGATGATTCAACGGCGGTCAATAGTTCGGCGAACTATCATCAGGTATGAAACTGGCACATTCCACACACCTCCCCCCAAATCGAAAAGAATACTTCAAAATCCCTTTTCCTAGTTGTTTTGCCGCTCAGAAGAGCGTCCGACAAAATTGTCTCTTTCGAAACAAAAGCGGTCCTCAACGCCTAAAAGACGTTCTTCCCGCTCGCCAGACGCCCGTCACCCTTTCATCGCGGGTTAGCCGGTATCCGGTTTAAATGGGACTGTGAAATACAAACTACAGAAAGGATTCTGTGAAGTATGATTTCAAAGATAGTAGCTTTCGACAAAGAAGTCAACGGCGGGAGCGGTCGAGGGGGTACGGCGGAGAAGTAGACATGCGAAAGGCTGCTGACGACGGCGCATTTTCATCCAAAATGTTCAGAACAATACAAAGATTTAATCAATGGAACAACTTGTTTATAATATTCTATTTCTTTTTTCAAAATTTTCCCTATTCCCATTAAAAAAAATATTCAAAGCTCCTATTTTCAGGTAACTTCCTGGCTTTCAAAACAACTTTTCCCCCTATGGCCGGTTTCAGTTGACAGATGGGAAGCTGCACCGGTTCAATATGCCACAGTAAGCTGAATTTTCTCTCCAAATCTCTGGAAAAACTCAGACAGAATACAATATTTTGATGGATTTCGATGCAAATTCCTATCAGGAGTTAGCTACAGCTGTCGGAAATTCTCAATATTACGGTAAAAATGCTGCAAGTATCACCAAGTAAGCCGAATAAAATTCATTAATATCATGTGAAAGAGCATTGAAATCCACGATAGCACTCCACGATAACACGGAAGGAAGAAATGGAGTCCATCGAATTGTTCTGGTGATCAGTGCCTCCTCCAATCTGAGCGACTTAGAGATGGCGGTACCACTAGCGGAGAAGATAAAAACAGCAGGAAGTGATATAATTACTCTAGCACTAGGAGAAGGAGCAAATGGAGAAGAATTAGGATTGGTAGGTAGAGGAGAGTCATGAAGACTTTTAAGACAGCCAAATCTCGGTTGAACATCAAATTTTAGGTATCTGAGATTTGAAGAACTTTTAAGACAAGATTGTCTGACTTATTTAGTTTACTTAACAGTCTTTCTAAGGTTTCCCAGCGTCCAAAAAAAACTCAGAAAGCATATTTCTATTAGCTCTAGACATCTGAACTCAAGAAAAAAAAGAAAATTTTACTTAAGAATTTAACCTATTAGAGCGCTCCTTTAACACAATGTCTTTTTGATTTTGATTATTTTCAGTCGTTTATCCTTTAAATTGATAAGAAAAATGAGCTATAACTGTCTAAATTGTTTATGGGTATCGTCTGAGGCATCTAATGACACAATTGACCCTCGCATCCATCATTCCTATCGTTAAACATTGTTCTTGGCATCGATTTTGAGAATCCATTTGAAAATTCTATGGGTAAATTTTTTCTCCAAGAATTAAAACTTACTTGAGAATAAATAGATACAAAAAACAGACAAAGAAAGAAGAAATGACGCAGCATTTGGAACTATTTGTCGTGGGAAGACAGCCAATCGACTTTTTTTTTTCAGCTAGCCTCTGGGCCTGATTACACATTCTCCTCCAGCTCATTCAGTCCATCAGCTGCACAAGCAACAGCTATAACTAATTTGATTCAAGGAGGAAGCTTATCAACTACTGTAGGAGGAGCATCTACTCCCCTTCCGACGACGACTATCCCCTTGGTCGACTTCCCTTGCCATCCAGATATCGCGGTAGTCATCGATACATCGGGTGCCATACAAACAAAGACTGAATATGATCGAGTGAGTTGTCACAAAATTTGAAGTGAAATCTCCCTTGGATTTTTCATTTCTCAGTCAATATGACATTTTCATGCGGTACTTCGTTTTTTATACATTACATAGAGAGGAATCTAAAACTTTCTAAGTAGTCCAATTTTGATCGAAACATGAGAAATTTGATTATTTTTTTTGTTCAGCAACTTTCCTTCATTGCCTCCCAATTGGCTCCTACTTGGTCTATCAGTCCAATGGTTGTCGAGACGGATATTATCGTGTATTCCACTGCATATGGTGGTATTTCTGGTCCCAACGATTACAATTTCATCAACTACCAGGAATTTTCCCAGACTGTCCATGAATACGACTGGTATTGGAATAAGCAGGCACTTCCTTCAATAGCTGGGTGAGATTTTTCCTTAATTTTTAAAAATCATTCTCTCAGTTCTCTGGAATATTTGGAAACTACAGAAGTCAAAAGACGAGCCGGACGGCAGGTTACGACGATACTTTTCACATATTCTGGGTATTTCTATATTTTCAAAAATTCCAAACATGAGCATTTTCAGAAATGAAGCCGATATTTTAGCCTCCAGAGCCTTTCTATCCACAGCTGGAAATTTGATTGTAATAGGAATGGGTCAATTGGACATGAAATATTTGAATTTGCTCACAGGAAATGTGATTGTAGGCATGGATTATGGTAATCAAATGGTTGGAAAGGTAAATTTGAACTCTATTAAATAAAGACATAGAGTTATGTTATTTTTATTTGTTATAGAGTACGTAATTACGTATTTTAGTCTTACAAATGAATTTTGTAAGACTGGTATTCGACCATTTTTCGATTTGATTTATTTCTAATTCGTAATTTTTTTTCTAGATCAACTCTCTTCTTTGTACTAACAGTACTCCCGCACCGATATCTATCTCTACCCCGGCTCCAACCACCATTTCTACTTCGCCTACAGTGACTCAAAGGACTACAACTACTCCCACTACTATCGGAACAACAGTCTCTCTCCAAAATTGTCCTGATTGTAGCCCAGCTGAAGCCAATATTTTAATAGCAATGGATACCAGTGTTTTGATGAACAATGGTCAAGTAAGTCATTATAAAAATTTAAAAAATAAAAAGTATTGTAATAGAATAAGCTTATAAAAACATGAAAAAAGACAATATTAACTATTTTTTTAGCTCGACCTTCTTAAATCCTTTATCAACACTCAACTAGCTGTCAATTGGACTCATCCAGAGCGTATGGCCCTCTTGGGATTTGACGATAAGACTCATTTCACTGCTCCTGTCGAGTAATTTTTTTTCACATTTTCTTATAATATTCAGAATCTCAGCAAAAAGTCACTTTAAAAAAATAGAATGAGAAAAATAAAAATCGAAAATTAAATGATTTTTAGGACAAAATTTCGCATTATCTTTACCCCAAATGTTACTCTAGTTTTGGGTTTTTTATGCAACTTTTTTTTTCAGCTTCGGTGATCTCAACAAGATGTCAGAATTCTTCCAACTCATCTCAGTCACTCCCCTTCTTCCCAATCCACCCAGTTTGGCTTCTGCCTTCCAACGCTGTCTTCAAAATTTCCATCCGCTGCCCGTCTTTGGCTCTCAAAAGACAATCCTCTTCACAATTTCTGCCGATCCATCGGATATTTCAGCCGCCAAAGGATATGCTAGACAACTTTCGAAGCGTGGAACAGTCGTGATAGTCGGTCTGAACATGACAGACGTCACCAGCTTGACTCCTCTAGCTCCAAGTGTAATACCCTGGCCGGATTTGAAAAATTCAACAGGAGTATCCGAACAGATTACAAGGGGATTGGCAGGTAAGTCAGCTTTTACTAATGGTAACTGAAAAATAGTTTATTAAAGTATTCTTGATTCAAAATATCGGAAAAAAACGATCAGAAATTTTTTTTAGGATTTTTGCTGAAAATGACGTTCTAGTTAATTTATATGCTCAAAAACCAGAAAAGTTAATAGCTTTTGTAAAGTTTTGGAAACCTCAAGAATGGCTGTTTTAGGAGCTTTCTTGAATTATACAACCCTTGGAACGACTCCAATGGCTACGACTCCCTACACTGGAACTACTGTGACGAGTACGAAGGGTCCTACAACAACTATGAATTCAAATGTTCCAACTTCTACCTATGCAAGCTCTTCCTCGTCTACAAGAACAACCCAAAAAAGAACCACAACCATTCCTACAACGGCTGGAACAACGACAGTATTTAGTGCCTCCCCAGCTATTTGCTCGAGAGATGTCATTTTATTGATAGATGAGTCGAACGCCTTCCCAGATCTGGAGTCATTTAGTAAGGTAGGAGCCATCTTTCTGCCAAAGGTCCGCCTCACCTTTTGATTTTTCTAACCAATAGCCAAACCTGTTATATTGCTCATTTTTTGGTGAAAAATAACCACGAATTATCGTCATCATTTGATATAATTTTAACTTAGAAAATGTAATATTCAGAATTTCTCAGTTTTCCTAAAAACTTATAAATTTTTTAAAGGTCAAGAATTGGACTCTTAATTATCTAATTCCACTATGGGAAGTCGGAATTTCTCATATTTCCGTTGCTCCCTTCGGCTTCTTCAACACTACGTTAGATGATCTGGGAGGTGATTTCGAGGTCAAAAATCAACAAGAGCTGGAAGCATTGATTGGAAACAACCTAAAATATCGGCAAAATGGCTTACCCAATGTTCACTCAGCGATGAAAAAGGCGACTGGACTGAGAACAAGAAATGGAGCAGCCACTGTACTCATTTCTGCCTCAGAGTTAGTCATTTTCAAGCTAAAATTATGCTTTCAGCGCTATGGATGATATAAATCAAGCTCTTCCATATTCAAAAATATTACAACAGAACGAAGGAACAGTCATAACGGTGGCAGTTGGACCGACAAGTGGACAACTAATAAGAGTAGGATTCCATTTCTTATTGGAAAAAATGTTTTGCTCAAATTTAGGATTTTAAGGCAAACCAATACCAAGAAAATTTTTTTTTCAAATTGCGATGAAAAGCAATATATTGTAAAACCTCTTTTTTAATACTCCTGTGAAGAGGGGGGGGCCTCAATTAGAAGGGATTTTATTATAGTATTCTTGTATTATTTTTTTTAATAATAATTAATTTTTTAGTCATTAATTATTTTCAGCTCGCCTCCGGAATGGATTTCTATTTTTCCTCTACTTCATTTGATATTGGTGCCACAATAGCCATGGAAATCGCCGATGTTCTCTGTTCTTCCGCTCCTACTGTACCTACTACTCCATCTATCTTCACTTCTCCACTTCCTTCTACTACTCCGTCTCCTACCATACCTCCCGCCTTTTCCTGCACTCCTGATATCGCCCTTCTCTTCGATTCTTCCGGTTATCATTCGAATGGAGATATTTTAAATCAAACGGTCACTTATGTTGCGGATAACTTAATATGGACATGGAATATTGACAGTCTGTATACGGAGGCAGCCATAATTATGGGAGCACAAACCTTCGCGATCCATGACGATACGTCATGGAGATATAGAGATAGGGAAGAATTACACGAAGCACTCCATCAGTTAAGTCATAATTATTTTGGAGGACCACCGAGCATTAATGAGTGAGTTGAAATATTTTTAATTTTATTCTAAAAATTATTTTTTCTTCAAGGTTTATTAAAAAAATATTCAAAAAAATTATGTTTAGAAAAAAAAAACAATATTTTTAACAAATTTTCTCCACTTTCTCTTGTTTTTTATTTTTATTTTTTTTTCATTTTCCAGGCTCTTCCGTGAACTTCAGCTCATTTCTCCCAGTCGTCGTTTGAATGATCCTCTTGTGGCTATTCTGTTCACATTCTCCTCCGATCTCTCCAATGTCATCTCCTCCCTTTCCACCGCCTCTCAATTGAATGCTAATATCATCGTCATTGGTCTTGGTACATCTACTGTTGAAAATCTAGGATTGATTTCTGGAAATGTGGTGGCTGGTAGACCATTAAACTCAAACCTGACGAGCTGGATCAATTCTGTCGTATGTAATCCTCAACCGCCAATTGCTACTCTTCCACCGAGTACTGTGACAACAACAAAGATTACGACAAAGAGTTTGACAACCAGTATCTCAACGAGCACTCTCGGAACAACTACAACACGTATGCTAGCTTTTTGAATTCATTTTTTTGGCCGACTTTTGAAAATTTTTTAGAAAAACTTTAATAATTGTAGAAATACCGACTGAAGGATGTTCCGACTGCTCTCCACCCATGGCGAATCTTTTCCTTCTGGTTGATACTTCGGCTGATGAGTCGGCAGCGACGGTGAGAAAATATAGAACATCTTGAATCGTATTTGATGCTTATAGCGAAATCTAGTTTCTAAAGTTACTTTAAGACACTTTCATAATGAAATAACTCAACTACAAAAAATGAGTGAAATAAGATCATTTTCAGTTCTCAAGCCAGAAATCCGCTCTACTAAACCTTGTCTCCTACTGGACCCATTTGGAGCGGGTTGCTTTGGGATCTTTCTCCAACATCTTTGATCCCTCTATATTTTTCAATGACTTGAACTCCACCGATTCTTTGGGTTTGAACCTCGTCATTCAAAATCTTCAACGCACGAAAAAATCAGTGGATTTGGGAAAATCTCTTTATGAGGCGACTTCTGTCTATCCAGTCCCTGAATATGGTCAACAGAAGACAATTCTTTTCTCATCAACAGCTCAAGTATCAGATAAAGCCAACCTGGCCGGAAGCGAGTTGAAAAAGAGAGGACTGTTGATTGTAGTGGGAGTAGGAATGCAAGATATGGGTGACTTGATTACGCTTGCCTCTCCTGGAGCAGCCATTGCATGGACAAATCTTGCGGATACGATGACTATAGCTCAACAAATAATGACTGTATTAAATGGAAGTGAGCTAATTATAGGGTTTTATTTTATTTTATTAAATTTCGATAACAAATATAAGAGCTTTTTTCATTTTTTATCCTTATACAAAAAATTTTTTCATAAAAAAATACAACTTACCCTAATTTCCGTTGTATAACATGGTTCGTGTGTTAGGACGTTCTTATACAACGGAAATTAGGGTAAAAAGATTTAAATAGTTCAATTTTTCATGGGTTCTAAAAGATTAGGAAGTAATAGATCTCATTGCGTTGCAAATTATGAAACTGCCATGTATGACAGGGTAAATGGAAGGAAAATGCACTTAGTAAAAAGAAACGGATTTCCAGATTCGACGACGGTTTCTCCTCCAACTGGTCTTACTTCTTCCTCCGCCCCATCTACTTCTTCCATGTCCTCTGCTTCCACTACTAGCTCTTCCATCATTCCAACGAGTTGTTCAAAGAATGTTCTGCTCCTCATCGACGATTCCAATGCCTATGGTAATCAGTCCAACCTCGCCTCTGTCACCACTTGGCTATCGGAATCTCTTATTGTGGGCTGGAATGTGCCAAAAATTGCTCCAGTTCCTGCGTATTTCGCTACAAAATATTGGAACACAATGGGACAGGACTTCGGCGATGTTCTTAGCGTCGGAGAACTTCAAACATTAATTAAAGAAGGACTCATTTGGAGGAACGATTCAGCTCCGAGTTTAAGTTATGGACTGAAAACGGCTGCCAGCATAATAAAGCCTCAGACAGTGACCATTCTGGTCTCTGCTAATGAGTCAGTTTTAAAATTTTATTATCTCACAAACCTCATTTTTTTCAGAGATCCTAACGAAATAAATGACTCGTATTACTATGCCTTAAAATTGAAGGATTATGGCTCGGCTCTAATAACTCTCTTTGTTGGACCAAATCCTAAAATTAATTACCTAGGAACCGTGAGTTTTAAGAGTTTTATTTTTAGACTAAAACATCCATTTATTTATTGGTGAACTTTTTGAAACAAATTTTGATCTTTTGATCGTTCGGGTGGACGAAGGACGATTTCCTCACCAACACCAATTGCCCGGTAGACGGTTGATTCACATATATTCCCAGTGTCTTCTTCACGCAAAAGAGACCTCCAAGCGGAAGGAATCTAAAACAAAATTAAAAATTGAATATAAAAAGAATAGATGGGAGAAGATAAGACAATTTTTGTAGCAATTTCGAGTAAAAAAAGAACAAAATACAAAAGCTTACGACACCCGGGATTCCCAAGCCGTCTCCGATCCAAGTACTAACCGGGCCCAACGTTGCTTGACTTGCCAGATCGGACGGGATGGCGTACTTTCAACGTGGTATGGCCGTAAGCGATTTGATTAATAATTGATATCGTCGACTATTCTGTTTTGAAAAAAAATTTGGCAAGAATATTTTTTATATTCGATCTGCTGAACTAATTTCCGAATACCTACATTTATTTCAACTGTCTCGGAGGATTATTCTACTACACATATTTTTTTCTATCATTATAGCCTTTAAAAAGACAAAACCAATGCTTTCTAGTTCCAGCTTTTTATATGAATGGTTGGTCAGACATTGCCGGGTTGGGAATTTTAAAATTATCTCCCAGGGAGTTATACTCAAACGGATTTTTAAATTCAATTTAGCCTTAAATATTCCAAAAAATTAGATATATTATTTTCCAGCTCTCCTCTGGCGAAAATTATTCTTTCGTCTCTGATTCCTACGCTATAGATCCTTCTTTCTCCGTCTCTATTTCTAGCCTTATTTGTGGAACCGAACCGTATTTTACTTCACCAGCACCTACGACTACTACTTCTTCTCAAAATACATTTTCCACAGCCTTCACAACTTCTGTTGGACCCTCTACGATCCCCACAACTACTGTACCAGCTCCTTTTTCATGTAATCCAGACGTGGCCTTCCTTTTCGACGCCTCTATGACCAATTCGAATAATACGATCCTTAAAAATACCATGGATTATGTGGTTAATTTTCTTCTAACTGGATGGATAGTCGATCAACAAAATACAGAATCTGCCATAGTTTGTGCGACGAGTCAAACAGCGATCTCGGATTCGTGCTGTAGTTGGAAGTATAATAATATTGAAGATTTCAAGGTGCAATTTATGAAAATGGAAGAAACGGGAATAATGTTGGGAGAACCATCTATTGAAGCGTTAGTTGAAATTGTTCTAATCAAAATATTAAAAAATAAATTAAAATTTTTTGAAACACATGCAAATATTAATAACAACCATTTTCTGATAAAACGACTATTTTTGAAAAATGTATTTTTCAATTTTTGTATTATTTTTCACATATTTTGTAAAATTTATTTTTCAGCCTTCTCTCCACTCTCCAATCCGTCGCTCAAACTCGTCGTCCTTCTGCTCCTTTGGTCGCTGTTCTTTTCACTTTCTCCACCTCTTCTATTGATGTGTATCAAGCTATTCCAATAGCCAAAGAACTTGGAGTCAATATCGTCTCCGTTGGTTTGGGCTCTTCTGATCCAAAAATTTTGGAATATTTGACCGGAAATGTGATAACTTCTGCAAGTTTGGATGGCTCTGTCACGAATTTTATTAATCAGGCAATTTGTAATCCAATTGGAGCCACGGCTACGATGACAGGTACGGTAATTTAAAAATAAAAAGTTCTATTTTTTATAATAATAGAAAATAAATTTTAATAAAAAACTTTAAAACTAAAATAATAAAAAATTTAGTATTCAAGTTTTTTTTGATATTTTTTAATTTTCATTATTGTGAACAAAAAAAAAGCAAAAACAAAAATATTTTAGCACCTTCCTCCACAACCGTAACTCCTTCTACAACGACAGTTACCCTTCCACCGACGACAGTAACCGCGGAAAACTGTCCCGATTGTGTGCCAGCTATGTCAAATATCCTGCTGATGATCGATACATCTATGAATATGACAGCAGAGACGGTAAGAAAAAAAATTTTTTTTTTCAATTTGTATGTATCATTATAAAATATGAAAAGTAAAAATAAACTTTCAGTTCCTTGACCAAAAAGCCGCAGTCTTAAATCTCGTCGCTAACTGGACTCACTTGGAACGATTGGAATTGGTCACCTACTCCAACGTCTACGAACCTCAAGTATTTTACGGTGATAGTCCCAAACCCGCAGAACTACAAACAATTATCAAAAATCTCTTTCAAAATGCCCAGCCTGCCAATTTGGGGAAAGCTCTCTATTCCGCAACAGGTGCCAAGCCAAATTCCACTTTCGGTCAACAAAATGTCATTCTTTTCACCAGTACAGTCGATAACAGCATCAAAGCTATAAATTCCTCTTTGAAACTCCAACAAATGGGTGAAGTTCTCATCATAGGAATTGGAATGACTGATACCAGTTCTTTAAAACAATTGGCCTCGCCGGAAGGAGCTATCGCATGGAGTAATGTATCCGATACGAGTGGAGTAGTGGAAGATATTATGGGAAAGCTAGCAGGAGGAAATGGAGATTCGACATCGACTGGAAGTGCAGCAACTATTGGAGGAAGCAGCTCCATGGCACCTGGAACGACTGCTACAGTACTTCCACAGACTACAACAAAGGGTCTTGGAACGACGAAAGGCAGCAGTGCTACAACGATAAGTGGAGGAAGCAGCTCCATGGCACCTGGAACGACTGCTACAGTACTTCCACAGACTACAACAATGGGTCTTGGAACGACGAAAGGCAGCAGTGCTACAACGATAAGTGGAGGAAGCAGCTCCATGGCACCTGGAACGACTGCTACAGTACTTCCACAGACTACAGCAATGGGTCTTGGAACGACGAAAGGCAGCAGTGCTACAACGATAAGTGGAGGAAGCAGCTCCATGGCACCTGGAACGACTGCTACAGTACTTCCACAGACTACAACAATGGGTCTTGGAACGACGAAAGGCAGCAGTGCTACAACGATAAGTGGAGGAAGCAGCTCCATGGCACCTGGAACGACTGCTACAGTACTTCCACAGACTACAACAATGGGTCTTGGAACGACGAAAGGCAGCAGTGCTACAACGATAAGTGGAGGAAGCAGCTCCATGGCACCTGGAACGACTGCTACAGTACTTCCACAGACTACAACAATGGGTGTTGAAACGACGAAAGGCAGCAGTGCTTTAAATCCTTCTTCTGATGGCATTACAACCACTTTAGCACAGCAAATTAATGATTTGTTGAATAATTGAGAAAATGAAGAACATACATATTTATTCGGGTATTAATTTTTACTATTTAAAAAAAAATAAAGGTTTCAAGATGTTTTAAGATGTGTTCGGCGGACGTGACTATCATGAGCAGCGTGACTGGCAAAGGCTTTACCACAGTGAGCGCACTAAATATAATTAAAAATAAAAAGATTTAGAAATAATCTGCATTTTTAATTCATAATAATTAATTTCAACATAAAATTAGTTTCTACAGGAATTTTTTAATTGAATGATAAAGTCCAATATGCTTCGAAAAATACGGCCGAGGTTAAAAATTCAACACTTGTAGAACAAATGTTTTAAAATTTTAAACCAAAAGTATGTTATTGAAATTGAAATTAAAAATAATAATAATAATAATAAAGAATTCCCACCTTGAAGGGTTTTTCTCCACTATGTTGCCTTATATGAGTCCGTAGAATTGATGAAGCAGTAAAAGCCTTTGGACAGAAGGGACAAGAGTAAGGACGCTCGCCGGAATGGACTCGGAGGTGCTGGAAAGACCAATTGATAAATAAAGCAAAACTGCTTTCTGCATTATGTCAAACGCTTTACATGTCGATTTTTGAACATCTTACATTTTTCCTAAATGAACCAACTCAGGTAATTTCAGAAACGCAAAAAATTTCAACCTTTTCGCTCTTATCTATATATCAGCAACAGGTCAGGTCAAATTTTTATAAATATCTTTCTCTGATTACTTTTTCATGGTCTATCTGAGAAATAAATATATTGGACTGTAATCAAAATAGTTCATCAGGGTCTGCCATTTTTTACATTTTATTTCTAAATTTTAAGATGCAAGAATTTTTGGTCTTGTTGTGGGAATAGCACGAATTTTTTCAATACCTTATTTAGTGAACTACTTTGACTGAAAGCTTTTCCACAAATTGTACAGCAATGTGGCCGATGATTCTCATGAACGTGCAGAATATGAATCCGGAGTCGATCTCGCTTTTCGAAGGAACTGAAATTTTATTTTTGTTTAAATGAAAAATTATTTCCTTTAGTTTTATTAATAAAAAAAGATAATTATATTTCTTGCACGTTTTCAGCCATGTTTTTTGCATTTGACAATTTTGTCTCTTTACCCACCGACTACAAATAGGGCATGGAAATTTCCTATCGCCATTGTCCACGCATCTCGTATATTTCAAATGCTTGTCTCTGTAGTAACTGTAGCTAAAGACTTTTCCACATCGATCACAGCTGAAGCCGGTACCATCTGTAATTGTAAAATATATTTTTCTATTAAATCATCATTTTAAAATTCTTTCATAAAGTTTTTGTACAAAAATAATAATCATTTACTATTTTTCAAATTGATATTTCCAGTCTAAACTAGTGAACAGAAATGGGAAAAATTTATCTGCAAACTTTTGTTTTTACAAAATATCACGAATTCGGAAGCCACCTTGTGGATCTTTTGATCGTTCGGGTGGACGAAGGACGATTTCCTCACCAACACCAATTGCCCGGTAGACGGTTGATTCACATATATTCCCAGTGTCTTCTTCACGCAAAAGAGACCTCCAAGCGGAAGGAATCTAAAACAAAATTAAAAATTGAATATAAAAAGAATAGATGGGAGAAGATAAGACAATTTTTGTAGCAATTTCGAGTAAAAAAAGAACAAAATACAAAAGCTTACGACACCCGGGATTCCCAAGCCGTCTCCGATCCAAGTACTAACCGGGCCCAACGTTGCTTGACTTGCCAGATCGGACGGGATGGCGTACTTTCAACGTGGTATGGCCGTAAGCGATTTGATTAATAATTGATATCGTCGACTATTCTGTTTTGAAAAAAAATTTGGCAAGAATATTTTTTATATTCGATCTGCTGAACTAATTTCCGAATACCTACATTTATTTCAACTGTCTCGGAGGATTATTCTACTACACATATTTTTTTCTATCATTATAGCCTTTAAAAAGACAAAACCAATGCTTTCTAGTTCCTTTTCTCATTGGCATTCCTCCCCTATCCGGTCCCCTCTGTTTACTCAAAGGCACCTCTCTTCATCGTCCTACGGTAGCCTTCCCAAAGAGCGATAGACTCATTATTCGGAAAGCAATTTGACAGAGGATCAGACTCTAATTTCGCCCCTCCGACTGCAAAATAGACATCCGATGAGATACATCTTTTCTATACCTGGATCTCAGCTCCCAAAGGGAATCCTTCCTCACGAATGCAGATGATAGTCATGTAACGACGACCGGAGAGTTTCAAATCGAGTAAAAGAAGGCCAGATGCACTTTCTGGGCCTGTGTTGACATCTAAAAAACAATTTTTTAAAGTCATAAATAATAGGTATAGGGCATGGCTTAAGCATGATAAAAATGATGGATTTTTGACTCAACAATATTGCTTAAAAAAACAATTTTTACCTCTAATGTACTGGTTTTTGAGTTGAACACGACCAAATTTTAATATTTTTTCCACCAAAATCTAAATTTTCGCTCTATATCGTTTTATCCACCTCAAGCCATTTTAAGATTGATTGGTTTCTGCTTTTTCCGTTTTTAAACTAAAAGTGATCTAAAAAGTCTCGAAAATATAATTTTTTTTGGCACAATATTGTTCATATATATCCCCACAACGTTTAGAAACCCACCTTCTGCCACCGGATTCAATCCAATCGCTCTCGACGGCTGTTCATGACCATGACTAGTTAACTTTGGTTTCTCTTCTTTCACCTCTTGACTCGTTGGATGATTTTCTGGTATTCGGGGAAATAAAAATTGACTCCAGAGCAGGGTGGGATCCGGAAAGAGAGGCAAAGTAGCCGCCCGAAGGGGAAACATAGAGCAGCTGTGGTTACGGTAGGGGCGGAGAATAGAGGAGACGCGGACGGGGCAATAGATACGGAGGGGAAGAATTTAGGGAATGGATGAGCGAAAAGGAAAAAGAGGTGAGCAGTAAACAGCTGGTGTTTATTTGAGGAGATTCACCGCCTACCAAGGTCGAATCGTCATCCAATGTAATACATGTCTAGGCTCAGCAGTTAACTTTATTCTATAGTATATTTACGAAGAACCGAGTCGTTCTATTCTAATCAATGATCAGCTATTGAAGGCAAACATTTTTGTATTAGACAGTTTTTTGGTCAGATTTTTACTTTTTTTCAAGGTGACCCATTTGAGTTTTCAGCCGAAATTTACTTCAGACAGCATCTATTACCTATCAAATCCTCCTTCAATCGCTTTGTTTGTCCCTCATAGGCAATCGGGAACACAGAAATTTGTCAATGTATAAGGCTGCCCTGAAAGATATATTTTCAGCCAATTAACCTCCGAAGCCGAGAAATTCAGCCAATCACAAAATTTTCAGTACAAATTTTAACCTCTTCATTCATTTTGAAGCCATATTTTTTTAAATATCACAATCAACTTATCTCTATGAGAATCTAAAACTTTGTAGAACACTGCAATCAATGAAAATACTTTTTCATTTCGGACAAATGAGAATAATTCTACAGTATCCGTATTCCATTAATTGAGTAACATTGTTAACATGCGATGTGGATGGCGCCATTAGAGCCTATCGTCGTCTCCTCGCATTACGGGATCAGCCACACAATTATTCAAGTGGTGTGTCGAGTTTTGAGCAACTAACTGGCACAACCCCGACGGGATCCATGAAAGGTACTCGAAAACGGAGCAAATATACCCGAGACAGCAATCTGATAGAGGACATATGGTGACACAAATTACTTCCTGAGAGAGAGAGGACATTATAAAGATGACACAGGACAATTACCGTATATTGGAGGATGGGCTGTAAATAAGAGACACAAGGAGGGCAGATGAGGGAGAGATTGCGTAAGAGGAGAAAATGACACCGCGTTATTATTGTCAGCAGTCAACCAAAAGATCCGGGTACGTAGATTTATTCTGAATATAATAATCTGAAAAAAATAAAAAATAAAAAAAACGAGAGAGAAACTTCGCACTTGCGAAAAATAGCTATATTCCAATCCGAGAAAAAACCCAGCAAAAATCTTACTTATTTTTACCTTAATCTTACTTCATTTTTCAAGAGTATCGTATCTTTAAATATTTATTTGTAAGATAAGGAGTAATTAATAATATATGAGATCACATAGAAAGCTCAAATGATACCAGTTCAACTTACCATTATTAAAAATAAGTACTATTAAAATCAAAAAAAAGTTAGGCATTAGATCTATTTTTAAGAGATTCTTTCCATAGTTTCTATTTTAATATTCTACTTAAATTATTTCATTATCATTCCAGAGATTTTGTGATGAAAGATTCCATAGATACTATCTCATTTGATGCAGATTCTTCAAACACAGGCTAAATATTATTGTTCAAGTAGATGAAAAGATTGGTATCCAAATGTCAATTTTTTGCATTTTTAGTAAATTTAATTTCATACGATTTTTTTAATAATTGGAAAGTTCAACGTAGAAATTTGAATGCATAACGGTATTAAAGAAATCGTAAAATAAAAATTATTTTTTAATTACATTTTAACATACCATTTGACTTATTTCCACAGTTTTGTGAAAAATAAACCGAATCCTCTGTTTCTTCCGGCTCTACGGCCTTTTTTCCAGCTCCTATATCATTCGAGGTCTTCTCCTGAATTACGTGCTCCATATTTTTTGAGTTGTTTATTAAACTGTCATCTGTTTCAGGCTCTTCTTTCACCTAAAATCAAAATATTTCTAAAAAAATTATTCCAGTGATTTAATTTAAAATTTGTTATTGACTTTTTAGTAATTTTTCCACCAATTTGTATATTTATTTGATCAAAAATTACCTCTCGTGAAGTACTTTCTTGAAGAAAAGGTGCTTCTGTTTCTTCCATTTTTTCTTTCTTGACAAAACGTTCAAAATCATCGAGTTCTTCCTTTTTCACTCTTTTTTTTGACGGTTTTTTGTGAAAAGTTTCCATTGGATGGATTGATTTTTCATTAATTTCTAAAGCTAAATAAAAATAAACAAAAAACCTATTACTTGGCTCTTTATATTCAATTTCTGGGACTTCCAACAGTTGAAGAATCCTTTTTAGTACATTATCTACTTTTCCGTGAATGGCGAGGTCTGCTCTCTTTTCCTATAATTTGCGTTTATAAATAGATTTTTACTTTACCTTTATTAAAATAGACTTTATTAATATATAAAATATTCTAACAATAAAAAATCATTTTCTTGAAAGAAATACAATTGGCGAAAAGCTTAATTCAAAAAAATTTATTTGTTTTAATGTTTGAATACTTTTTTAAAATATATTTAATAAGAAAGTTTTTTTTTGTCAGTTTTGAAAAACAATTTCTTATACTTACATGTTTTGTAGCTTGAAGATTGACTGTTACAATTTTTCCTCCTTCTCTTTTTGTCAGCATTGGCATATTTCCAACAGGAACGATTTGAAGAGAAGTCCCCAAACAAAGAACTATATCAGCGTTCTAAAAAAGCAATATTTCAATTTCGATAGTCACTTTTGCATAAGTATTAGCTAATGAATATTCCGGCTCGGGAAGTACACTTTCCCAATCAAGGACAGAGTCAATTAGCTGTCCTCGACATAGACGTCCGCCCGGCGTTTTTTCGCATTTTCTACCTGTTGGCTTCAATCCAACTGTTCCAACCACCTCATTCCGATAATACCTTCGATAACAACGATCACAATATTCACAATAGACGTTGCCATGTAACTCGGCAAGACGGTTGAGTGGGAATCCACTTTTAGGAGTTAAGCCATCCACATTTTGTGAAACGAGATACCTAAAAGTATAGATGTTCTACCGTAAATTTTACGAATTAGTTTCGAACAGAACTATCTTTGGTAATTAAAAATTGAAAATATAAGGAGGTAAAGGCCAAATATAGGAATATTTCTTGGAAACAGGGAAAAGCGTTTTGCGTGGAACACAAGGCTCCGTTCAGATTCTTTTTAGTTTAAGATATCTGAATATTTTTAGTATTTACAATAAAAATTTGTAAGGTTTACGTAATAAAATATATATCTGAAAAGTAAAAACAAAAATTAAAAAACGTGCTTTATAATTCCCTTGCTCTCCAATGCCACCAAAGCCATATGCGCGGCAGTCGGGACAGCTTTCGAAAAATCCACGCTTTTGGCAGTCCTTCCTTCCTTTTCCAGTGTCCAGACTCCATTAGGCCCACGAAAATCGGCTATACCAGCCGAAGTAGATATTCCTGCACCAGCTACGACAAAACAACATTTGCTATGGCGAAGTAAGTCGGCCAACTGACGACATTTTTGTTCCAATATATCTGGCGGATCGAAAATCTGTCTTTTAAAAGAAAAATTAAAAGAATATACTTCTGGCATGCCGACTTTGCCTTTATTGTCGTATGGCGACAAAGCATCCGCATAGCAAAGAGACATTTCTGCAAACATTGTTGTTAAAAATTAAAAATTTGCAAAAATAGATATCACAATTTATCTAATAGTATACTTTTGTGTAAGGCTTCTTAGTATTTTAACTCTATATTAAAAAAAATTAAAAAAATTGAAATTCTAAAATAATACTAAAATTCTGTAAAAAAAATTAAAGTTTGGGAATGTTTCAATTTACTCCAATTTATTTCACGGCGTCAATAATTTAATAAGGACATCAATAAAAGCATTCTTCTAAATAAAAAGAAAACAAAATAACCATTTTGGATTTTGAAGGAAAGTATAGCAAATTTATGACTGGAGCAGATGTACACAATAGTAACATTGCCGAGCTATTAAGAAGATGCTGTGTTTTCGAATTTTCTGTGACTTGATTTATTTTAAGTGATAATTTTTTCAACTACCAAATATATATTTTTTTAAATATTTATTAGTAAATAAGTGGTTTAGGATTTTTTTCTTTTCTTTCCAATAATTTCTTTGTTTTTCTTTCAATTTTTGAATTTGCAGAAAATCTAAATGATTTAAAATGTTATACAGATTTGAAGCCCTTATCAAAACGCATTGATTGTCATATAAAATTAGTTCCATTAGGGTATCAAAAGGTATAGTGAAATCGAATAGTACAAATCTGTTTGATTAGGAAGAACAAAAAATGAATCTGGAGATGTTTAGTAAATTCCATATATTTATTATTTAGCTTCTCACAGCAATAAAAAATCACAGACTTGGTCATCAAAAAATAAGTGAAAATGGCAGTCGAAAGGATATGTAAGTAGAGCGTTTTAAAAAGGAATATCTTCTTATACATCTGTTGGCACTAGAGTTACGGGATTGTATGGGTTATAAATACTTTGGTGAGCATATTGGGGATCTCGTCTCTCGTCAGAAAATTCAAAAGTCTCCGGTGGAGGGGTCTGGGGACAGTGCTCGATGTCGGCGATGATACTGACAGAAAGGATAAATTTTTCTCTGAAAAAAGATTATTTATTAGGTGCACTAACATTTTTTTTAATTTATTGAAAAAAAAATTGTTCACTAAAGAGGGAAAATGAAAATAAATTTTGTATATAATTTCATTTCAATATTTTTTATTTTAAATCAATTTTCATTACCAAATTTTATGTTTGTTCTAAAAAAGATTTACCTAGGGTCATATCTCCTACATAGCGCGATTAAACTAGGTTCCTTCCTCTCCCTGACCAGATCAGTCACTGTATAATAATATAGTAACTGTTTAAGTGAAATATGTGAAAGGGCCTCCCATCCATGGGTGACATAGGCTTGAGCCAGTTGAGGTGAAGCCAGTCGAATGTTTACGGAGCCCCGTCCTTCTCGATCAAAGCCTGTTCTAGCTATCCGAGACATCTCAGCTTGGGCTTTAGAATCCTCTCGGACTTTCATGATGACATCTTTACAAAGAGTGTTGATACGGGCGAAGGAACAGCGGCCGGTATGAACAGGCCAGTCATTTACTCTGAAAACAAATTTCAAGTGAAAATAAATTTTAAAGACTAGGAAAAAAATAATAACCATATAATAACAGTAAATGAAAACGAATTCTCTCGTTTTGTTTTCGTGTAATTTAATATTTTTTTGTTACAATTCAAATGTTTAAAAAGTTTTTATTTTTAAAATATCGAAACCATCTTTACCTGCACTGTCTGGAGCAATAATAGGTATAACAATGCTTGCAAGACACAAATCGGAATCTTGCCTGCTTCAATTCCCTTGTTCTATGGCAATGAGCACAACGAACAAATAGATCTTCTGACTAAAAATTAAGTTGTTCAACAATTTAAAAATTTACCTTGAGGAGATTTTCCGCCTTCTCCGGTTCTCTCATTACTTTGTCCATCAGCATATAATTTTGTGTGTATATTCCAGGCCCATCAGCATTACCCTGATAGACACCGTCGGCTTGAGGAAGACTGAAACTAAAATGGTTAATAATATGGTAACAAGAAATGATGAATATATATTAAAATTAGGAAGTTACCTGGAATCATAAGGATGAGCTGACTTTTGACCAGGAGATTGTTGGAAGATGGTGTCAAGGACTTCTTCAATGGTGACTCGACCACCATAACGCATCGTTACATTACCTAAAAAAATAGAAAATTTGCATATTTTATTTTAATCAAAAAGAGATCTCTGGGAGGTAATATACTGCGCTTTTATGAAATATTCGGAACTAACAAGGTATTCTTTGTTTCAAGATGAGGATTTCACAGTTCTGTAAATCAAAAGACAGTCTAGTAGACGCTGAAGCTTAAAGATGAGTTTTTCGCGAAAAATAGAAGTTTTAAATATGCTCCGATTTTCTCCTCATCGTTAAGTCAAATATTACAATGTAGACTAAGAGACAGAAAAGAATTGAAGACTATCTTAGGAGAAAACTGTTCAAGAAGATGATTAATGATTCGAAACAACTATTTTACCATGAAATAATTCAAGTTTTTCGGTATCAGATTGACTGGAAATGTCTAAAGAGGTTCCTTACCATGCTGATCCATCATTTGTTTCGGTCCGACGAATGTATCAGCAACTTCTACAACCTTCGATGTTTTGGTGACATGTTCCATATTCCA
This sequence comes from Oscheius sp. DF5120, assembly GCA_932521415.1. Taxonomy (NCBI): domain Eukaryota; kingdom Metazoa; phylum Nematoda; class Chromadorea; order Rhabditida; family Rhabditidae; genus Oscheius; species Oscheius sp. DF5120. The sequence continues at coordinate 555,689 of OW051465.1, read as the reverse complement.
TGTATTCGGTACTTCCGATACCGTATATCCTGGCAGTGCCCGTGGGGAGACACTTCGCGTCTCGGTGCGGGTGATGACTTCCTGGGAAAGACTTCTTCTTGGTTTAGGGGATGGTGGTTGAAGCTAAAAGGAGGAGAAAGAGTTAAATTTTTTTTAAATATTTTTTTGGATAAGCAGGTGAAGCCAACCGAAGAGAGGATGGAGGAGAAAGCAACAGAAGGACGAAACGACAGAGGGAAAAAGGCAGTGCCGGCAAGCGGGAAAATATTTTATTAAAAGGGTAGAATATCACATGCGAGTGGGAGAACATTTAAAGGGCGACTACCTGCCGCTGTTCGATGCCGAGAAGACTCTGTCGCGACCGACGGAGGTCAGTCAACTCTCCGGCATACTTGTCGAACATCCCATGAGGCAGTCGAGGCAGAGTTGAGCTGTCTAGATCAGTTGGCCGAGCCGTTGGACGGTTTTCGCGGTACCTGAAAATCAAATATTTATTTGAAAAGCTGTTGTACTGAAAGCTTTTATATTTTTTTAAATTGCGTGTACGTGACAAATTTATTCTCTTTATTCAGTTTTTTTAAATAAAAAAAAATAAAATCCTACCAATCGGGGACAGTCAGCTTCTCTGTGCTCTTCCTGAATCGCATTTCATGCTCCGACATTCTTGATTCTCTCGGAGAGTGTTCCATGGCCTTTTGCAGCATATTCTCTGGTGGTTCAGTTTCTTCTCTTAGTCGACGATCCATCAGATAGTCTGCACTACGGCTTCTCGTATGATCAACGGTAGTAGTTTCGTGAACATCGCGACGAGACATGCGATTGTAGTCCACAACGGAACCAGAACGGCGATGGACATCGTCCAAATTGGTCTCTTCAATCTGAAAAAATTATTTTGAGCACACAAACAAAGGTTTTTTTTTTATTAACAAAACAAAAATTTTAATTCTTGTAGTTTATGTTTGATTAATTTTTTTTATTTCTTAAAAACTGCAAATAAAAAACTTCTATATTGTATATCATAAATTTTCAACTTTCAATTCAGTAAAAATTAAAAAAAAAAACTTCTTTTAATTGAAAATCATTTTTAAATACAAATAAATTTTTAAGCTGAGTTTAACTTAAAAAAAAATATTTTTCATATTATAAATTTTTTTCTGTGGATAGCCAGGTTAGGGAAGGCAAGCACAAAGGTGTTAGATTCTTACTCATACCCTCATAGTACTGGATCCTATATCCGGTCGTCCTGTATCGACATCTGTCTCCACATAGGTTGCCGAAACATTCCTACTCCTACTGTGAAGTGATGGTTGACTGTTTCTGTATCGGTAGGCAGCGAACTTTCTCTCCGTCTCCTCGAGAAGGCGTTCGAATTCCTGGAGAAAGGGGGAATGGGCGAAGAAGCGAGGATGCAAGGACAAAAGCAAAAAACAAAGAAAAAAGAACTCACCTGGCCTGCCTCACTACCACTTACATGAGGATAAGGAACATTTTGAAGGTCGGTCTTCGACTTGAATTCATTGTCATGGAATTTTGTTAGGAGGGGACCGCGATATTCTGGCTTGGCACGAAGGGAGATATCCTCGGTGGAACGACCGAGACGGGAGCCGTGAGCCAGAGGATCTGGTTCTGAAATATTTAATTTTGTGATGAGTCAAAAATGTTGATTTTTTCTTTTTTGAGGTTTAAACATGCTCTACAGATTGATAAGACAGTTTTTTTAGCTCTGAAGACTAGGAATATTTGGAAGGGTTTTCTGATGGAAATTATTGTTTAAAAAATCATCAAGCATATAAATTTTTGCTTTTTCTTTCTTTAGAAATTTTTTTAAATTCCATTAAATAACCTCAGTTCATATTTTTTTTGAAAAAGAAAAATCGAAGTTTTGAATACACAATAGTGCAGCCAGATTTTTTATTTCTAAGCTAAAATTGCATCTAGTCATTACATCGTATAGCAGTAAATCCCCCAATATTCGAGATAGGTCCGTCTACATTTTAATATCAAGATGACCTCAAGATGTTTGTTTATGATCAAAGACTGACCATTAACCCAAAAACCCTTAATAAATTTTTGTTGTTCTAACTACGGGAATTTTTTTTTTTAAATTTTTCAGCGTCGACAGAGAAAAAGCAGTTCAAGAAGACCAGAAGCAATACTATAAAAGCCTATGATTTTCTCCAAGCCCTCCATGCTAACCGTGCAGTTATTCTTTCCTCATTTCCCGCATTATATCCCATGCTCAATTTTTTCAGTGCATACATGTGTGTGTGTCTCCCTTGCCCTTCACCACCAATTTTTTTACTAGAAGAGGGAAAGATTAAAGACATTTAGAAATATAAAAAATCCTTTAATTACATTTTTATTCATCTTTCTGTACAATGTTGAACCGAGGTGAGGTGAGAGGAGGTGGTTAAGAAGAGTAGAGAGAGACACACACGCACACACGGGGAGGTAGACCACCACCCAAGCAGAGAAAAAAAACGAGACAGGGAATGCGATATGAATGCAGAAAGCGTTGAGTTATATGATAAATCTAGCGGCACATGCAGGGCATTGATAGAAAAGTTAAAGAAGGATAGAATGTTTAGACTTCCATACCGCCACTGTCCGTTGAGAAGAATTGTTGGCGAGCACGTTGGATGCGATAACGGCTGCCTCTGAAATAAACATTTTTTTGCTTTTTTTTAAATTTACAAAACAAATTTTTTATTTACATTGAAAGCTATTTTTTTCGAAACTTTTGTAAAATTATGTTACAAAAATGAATTAAATTATGCATCTTTAGTCATTTACAAGATGAAGCTTAAAATTGAAAAAAAGGCATTAGCAGCGAGTGGTTTCGATCCACCGACCTCTGGGTTATGGGCCCAGCACGCTTCCACTGCGCCACGCTGCTGCTGACCACATTTGAAAAATTGAAACCCTTATACACACACATTAGCTTTGCACCCAAAACTCATTCTCTACTCACCTGGCTGACCCATTTCTATCGTGTGGATTATACAACCGTGCATCTCTATCTCTATCATCAGTCGTATCTACAGAATATTGTTGTTGATATGTAGTGCTTGGGACTCTAACATCGTCTACCCAGACATTTCTATCGACTCGCTCGATCACCTGCAATTTTTATATCCATTTTTCATAATCAACTGTACCTGTCTCTCGACTTTTGTGGTATATTCCGGGGCACTGAGATTTTCCCTGGAGAAATATGGGGGTCTGGTTAGCTTTGCCAGTGTTTCTGGCGAGGTTAAGCCATATTTTTTCTTGTTCATAGCCTCTTTCTCTGCCAAAAGTCGTCGTTTTTCGACCTCGAATTTTTCCCTTTCTGTTCTTTCACGAACAATAATATCTAATTTGTCGCGGGATCGTCGGTCATCGGCCCGTCGAGCAGCTTCCCTCTCGGCTGCTTCGGCTCTTTCACGGTCTCGTATTTCTTGGTTCCGTCTTTCCTTCTCTTTCAACAAGACCAAGGACCGTTCTTCTTCATCACGTTCACGCTGACGACGTTCATTTTCAAGGCGTTCTCGTTCGGCAACCAGACGAGCTTCCCGATCGAGTTCTTCACGTTGACGATCGCGATCATGTTCGGCAAGACGAGCGGCTAAAAATATTATTGGTTACATTGAGAAATTCCAATGTCTTTAAAAAAAGAAAAAAAAGATCGTATTGCATGTTTTTGACGTCGAAAAAATTCTTTCTTTTTTTAGGGTCTCACTTTCATTCAAAACGATCTTTAAGAATTGAGTACAAATTACAAACGAAAAAAAAAATTATAATTTCGCTATCGCGGTTTTTTATATTAACATAAAAAAATTCACCTCTTCGTTGAGCAGCAGCTCTCTCCAATTCCAAGAGCCTGAGCCTTTCTGCTTCCTCTTCAGCTCGTCTTTGCATTTCTCTAGCTGCTGCATCTCTTCTCTCCTTTTCCCTTCTTTCTCTTTCTCTTCTTTCTTCCTCCTGCCTCAGTCTTTCTCTTTCTTCATCCTCTAATCTCTGTTGTTCTCGTTGTTCTTTGGCTCTTCTTTGAGCTTCTATCAACTCCCTTTCCCTCCTTTCCTCTTCCATTCTTTCCAGTTCTCTTCTGTCAGCCTCAGCCTTTTCCATCTCGATCCGTTGTTGCTCACGACGGATTCGATCCAATCGCTCTTGCTCGTCTCGTTCCTGTAATCGACGAAGACGTTCCCTCTCGACTGCTTCAATTTCCAATTTTCTAAGAAGTTCAGCCTCGGCTCTTTCTTCCTCGCGACGCTTCATTTCTCGCATCTCATCCTCACGACGTTGACGCTCCCTCTCGACCTCTTCACGGCGAGCTTGTTCTTTGAGTTCACGCTCACGGATTTCAAGCTCGCGACGTTCTCGCTCAATTCTGAAAAAGATATCAATAACAATCGCTTACAAATTATTCAAATATTTTTGCCGCTACAAAAAATTTTTGGCTTTTAAAAAATGTTATTTTAATCTTATTTCTAATGCAACTGAAACTATTTTAAAACTAAAAAACCTTTCGAGCTCCTCCTTCTCCCTTCTCAGCCTGTCTTCTTCCTCCTTTTTCTTCAAGGCTTCTTGTCTTTCCCTCTCGATCCTTTCTCTCTTAATTCGTTCAATTCTTTCGATTTCAAGTCGTTCGCGCTCCACTCTTTCTCTGAAAACAATTTTTTAAAAATTTTTAATATGTTTATTTAACTTTATATAGTCTTAAAAGTTTTAGAGTTCAAAGTATAAATAATGTCTTTATACTTTTTCCTAGCTCATAATATTTCATATATTCCAAAAAAGATAATGATAAAAATTCCATGAGCGCTAAAAATTAAAAACAAAGATAAATGTTTTCTTCAAAAATATAATCTCATAAGCAAAGAAGAAGAAAGATGGAAGCCGAGATGTCCCCTAGCAACTGACCTTTCGATTCTTATTTTCTCTAGTCTTTCCTTCTCTCGTCTCTCTGCTTCTAGTCGTTCCATTTCTAATCTTTGTCTTTCCCTTTCCAACCGCTCTCTTTCCCTTCTTTCTACTTCTTCTCTTTCTCTTAGTATTCGATCTAATTCTATTTGCCTTTTTCTTTCTAATTCTCCCTCTTCCATTGCTCTTCTTTCTGCTTCCATTCTATCCCATTCGGCTCTTCTTTGTTGTTCTAGCCGTTCTCTTTCGATTCTATCTCTTTCAATTCTATCTTTTTCAGCTCTTTCTCTCTCAGTTAATGTCCTCTCTGCTTCGATCTCCATTAGCTCTCTTTCCCTTCTTAGTCGATCCAATACTTCTCGTTCCCTTTGTTCCCATAATCGTCTACTGTCTTCTTCCCGTCGTCTTCTTTCTTCCTCCTCTAGCCTTCGTCTTTCTTGGTCCTCCCTGATTCGTCTTTCTTCTTCTTCAATATTTCTATGATATGTCACCCGATAGTCGACACTTCGTTCTTCGCGGGTATTCGGATCCGGATAAGTAATATATCGTTCGATGGGCGAACTACGACCCAATGGCGGCTGTTGGCTGAGAGCCTCCGTTGAGCGCGTAATGATCGTACGGCTGATGACTTCACGCCGATAATATTCGTCCTGAAGAAAAAATACCATTAATCCTGGATGGTAATTTAGCATGCTGTTGTTTTAAGCTTTTTTGTTCTCGAAATATTTGTAAAGTCAATATATTAGATTATTAAATTTAATAAGTTTAAAAAATTCTTGAGGTGAAAATTTTTTTCTTAAGATTCTTGGTTTCAGTATTGGATTAAATACATTAACTTTCTAACTTTCACGTGTTGTGTGAGAAAAAAAAGTTAAATTTTAATTTTTCAAAAAATAATTTTCAACGTTGATTCTTTGATCAAACATGCAGTTCCAGCTTCATAATTCAAAAAACTCGAAGAGCAAATATTTGTCACTATTTACATAGACACACAGGTCTTCATCATGGTTTGGAAGTGCAAAAAAATTTAAAAAAAAAAAGGCTGAAGTGATTATACAATTTAAATAAAAATTTCCATGATAATTATTAAAAAATCCTAACCTGCATGTCGTTTTGATTTGCCGGTGGCACGTAGCTCGATGGCATTCGATATTCCAGTACAGTGGACTGCGTCGACGGGGCAGCCGATGGGGCCCTCTGCACTGGAATCTCGCGAATAGTCGATCGCGAAGGCGTCCCGTCGAGAAGATCTTCTCGCGATGAGTAGCCTGACTGAAAGAGAAAAGAATAAGAGAAGATACTGATACTATGAGTCAGGTCAGCCAGCAGCCGATTCGGGCTGCTTGCTCAGCAATGTTTGGACAGCATCTACGCCTCTAGGCGCTCGTACTTTCCGCGGTCAACAATGCCGGAAGTGGCGGGGCGAGGGAGAGGGAGAAGGAGGACAATAGGTGGTTCGAAAAACTTTGAACGGCCAGTGGAACAAGAAATGTGATTGGTTCGGCCCTCTTGAAAAGGTTTTAATTGAATTTTTGGAAATTAGAAAGTAAAAATTCTTCATAAATGTTTAATGTATTTAATAATTTTTTTGATGCAATTATTTTAAAAAAAAAAAAGAATAGTTTTTTTACATTTTAATAATTTAAACAAAATTGGATTTTTTTTCTTAACAAATTATTTAAAACCAACTCTAAAATTTTTATGTAAAAAAGTAGTGTTCAATTTTCAAGACCACTATTCAATAATAATTCGAAGAAGCCAGAAAATCGAATACAACTTGACTGAATCATTCTTCTTATCTGAAGTAAATAAACTGTTTGCTTGCATTGTTTAGGCAAAAAATATTAGTACACAAGCAAAGATCAAAATAATAAAATTGAATGTTTAAGGAATTTTAAATAATTTTAAAATGAATTTTTGAAACAAACAGTGGAAAAAAAACAATTTTTTCAATATTTCTTGGCATTCAAGCAAAGCCTTAATAGCCGTCCTTTAACCATAGTAACAGCGTCTTTTCGCGGACCTCGCCTTCCGTTGCACGGCCTCATTGTCATTGTTTATGACGCCGATTATAATAGAAGAAAGGGAGAGATTGGAATGTAAAAATCTCCGGCTCGTGAGTGTGTATACGTGTCTCTGTGTGTGTGCGTACATGTGGCGATGGAATATATGCTGATAACGAAACAGGCTGATAGCTGGGCGGGAGAGGAAAAGGAGAGAACATAAGCTGTTAAGCGGACAAAGTGGGAGACTCCTGGAGACTATTTTAGTCGAGAGATAAGCTAAGGCTATTTATATTAATTTTAGAAAACTTTTAAAAATATATAGAATATTGAATCAATTAATGACCCTTGATTGACCAAAAATATAGAAGGTAAAATCATTTGGAACTATTAATTTTATAAAAACTTTAAAATAGCTGTTATATAGTGCAGTAGCTTCTCTTCCCACCATTTAATAGAAAAAACCCCGAGACCATTCACAATGACCAGAAAAGTGTTATTGCATTTTGAGGGATGAATGAGCATGATCACGAGTGGTGACCGCGAAAGTCATCCCTATACCTCCCAGAGGGATCTCTTTTTTTTTTTTTAGAAATTATTGTACTACTTTCACCGAAAAAGGAGTTTTATGGTGATGGGAGTGTGAACTAAAACTTTGGCAAATGGAAAAAATTTTTTTGTACCCAAAAAGGGGGTACAAAAAAATTGCTACTTCAATATTATTTAAACCTAAAAGAAAATGGGTCGTAATAAGATTTTCTATATACATTTCAAACATCAAAAGGCATAGAAATACCCTAGATTTTCCAAAAACTAACATAGCAAAAATTATTTTTAAAAAGTTCCTAGAATTCAAATGAACTGCGAAAAGAACAAAAAATAGAATATAGATGAGATTTTTTCATTATAAAGAGAACTTTTGAAAATTTTTGAAAATTGAAAAAAGGAGAGTGAATAGAAAGGAAAGTGAATAGATAAAAATTAGTATATATAGCTAGTAGTCGGGTGGTCGGGTGCGCGGTCCTCGCCTGCGCACAGAACTGGCGGTAAGCGATCGTTGTTTGCCCGTATGTCGACGGGTGTGCGGGTAACAATTTGCCTCCTCTCTATGTATTCTCTTTGTTGAAATAGAAAGAAACACCCCTAGGGGGTAGATGGCCTTGAGCGACAATCGACGGTAGGCGATCAATGCCACGGTCGGCACAGGTCTCATTAACCTTGGGCTTATCGGCAGAGGGAGGGAACGGAGCGACAATTAGAAAAGGCCACCACCACCTGGCTGACGAGTAGAGACAGATTGTCTTACCTTGTATACAGTAGAAGAAATCGGTGGCGGAGGCGGTGGAGGAGGTGGCGGCGGCTCGTTTGGTGGCGAGCTCATACCCTGATCTGAAAAAGAAAACATTATACAACAAAATTTTTTATCCTCTTGATAAAAGAACAATGTAAAAATTAACAAACAATTTTTTTTTGTTTTAATTAATTTTCAAATCAAGTTTAGTTTATTTTTAAAATTTATTTGTAAGTAAATTTCATTTTCTGAAAAGAAAAATTAAAATATCCTAAGATAATAAAGCCAGATAAAAATGTAAGTGACCCTACAAAAATTTTGTAGAAAAATTTCAGAAGAATTTAATTAAAAAAAAATACCGGCTTCTAAAATTCAGAGTTGGATCATTTTGAGCTCTGTGGTAATGTGGTAAATTATGATTCAATTAAAAAAAATTTATTGTAGAAAGCTGGTCAATAATAAGCTGAAGGTTTTTGATAGAAATTGAAAAACTTATTGGGAAACCCTGCCTAATCAAGACCTCCCAATTGGGAAGACCCATTATCACTCTAGATTATATTTTCCTCCTACAACAATAAAAAAACATATAATAATATTTTAAAAAAGTACGCCTCCGATTATACGTTTCTTATTATACTTTGCTTCCAGTAAAAATTAAATTGTTTCGCCTATTTGTCCTGAACCTATATTTCTTCTTTTTTTTTTGAAAATATTAAGCTCAAAGGGCTGAAGCCCAATGGTACTACTACCCCCGAGGAGCAAAGACAAATATTAAGCGCGAAGAGGAGCATTCCCAACAGGAACGGGTCGGTTGGCTGGCGATCGGCCGCCGAGTAGCCACTACCTCGGCCGATTCAAGGACGACATTTACATGTTGCCCGAGTGTCAACTGCCTGGGAAGGAGAAAGGTTTGGGTGGGATAGCGGTCATTTGAAAATGGGACAATAGGAGAAGTTTTTTTTAATTAGGGGGATTCATTATGAAATGTGATGGAGACAGACAATAATGACTGACGACAGGCGGGGGAAGTGAATCAGAAGAAATAGACAAACTTCCGGACGATTGTCATTTATGATAAGACAAAGGAAAACATTTTCATGAATATTTTCAATTTTTTTTCAATTGAAAAGTAACTATATAGAAAACTTGAATTTTAGAAAATTTTACTTCTAAAACAAATAATAATCGACTACTTTATGCACTTTTGAAAATTAATCCAGATTTTTAATTTCAAAAACAATTTTTTTAATTCTGTGTTTGCAGATGTCAAAAATAAATTAAAACTTTTGTTTCTTAAAAAAGTTAATATCAATATATAATTATATAAAAAAATTTGAAAATATATTTCAGTAAAAAATCTAAGAAATGTGTCCCCGTTTGTTATGCGAGCAAGTTGAAGTGCGTTTATTTTAGCCCTCTTGTAGTCCCTGAAAGTGATCTTTGATGTTAAAAGTATTTAAAAACAAATGATTAAAATTAGTACTACTTATTGCGAGACAAGTAAAATCGTTCAATACATCAGCTGTGTGAAAAGAAAGAGAAAGGATACAATCAATTTCCGTCGAAAGAATTTTAACCAGTTGGCCTGTCAAGACGGCAAGTTGAAAGTTTAGACTAAACAGGTTTCTAATCATCCATTGAGTGGCTGGGATTAGAGAGAAGACGACGGGGATAAAGCAGAAGGTGGCAAAAGTCTTTGACGAGGGATCAGGACGATTAGCGTACACACATACAGGTGTGGGACGGCGTCGACAAATACACAGAAACTGTTTGCATGCGACCAGCCAGCCGGGCGCCTCTTCTTCCAGCCATGCGCGAGAAAGAAAGAATTAAAAACAAAAGGAAACAGACAAAATTGCGTTCATAAATAAGAGGAAAATATGAAGAAACAATTTCTTTTTTTATTTCCATTTGATAAAAATTGAACCCAAATGCGTAAGCTACTAGTTGAATAGTTTTTAATCAGCGAAAGTTACAAAAATAATTATTTTTATACTTTTTGTAATGAGATAAGACTCGAAACTACCAAGAAAAAAATAAGAAATACAAAAGTTATTGAAAAAAACTGACAAGAGGTTTATTTAGATCCGAAGAGGAAGTGTTTAAACAGCAGCGTAGTGTAAAGATAGAGAAAAAAAAAAGAGAAAGACTGGGTGGCCTGTACAATTTTTCAAAAAAAAAAAAAGTAGTCTATCTATCTTTCAAATAGATCAGGAAGCTTTAAAAAAATTTGTTTTAATAATCTAGAAAAGAAATCAAAATATTGGGCAGAGAAATTTGTCAAGAACAAAAAAACGACGAAAAATAGAAAGGTACTCGTTGCATCTGTCTTTACCTCTTCCTAATAAAGGTAGCGGATTTCATTAGGTTGGGTGCCAGCTGACTGGTTGTTTGCGGTAACAAGAGAGGAGGTGGCGACCCCCTAATAGAAATAGTACACGGGCCAAGGGAGGTGGCCAGGTGGATAACCCGGTAATTGTCCATTCATTTAGAGGGACTACCCACAACAACCTGCTCTGTTAAAGACACAGTTTTAAGCTTAAGGCTCAAAATACTGGGATTTTAAAAATAAATTAACTATTTCTAAAAAACCGACCTGCTCTGTCAAAGGATTTGAAGGTTGCCCTTCGAGGTTCATTCATATCGGAAAGAAGAGCCGCAGTAGAGAGAATAGAAGGCGGTGGAGGGGCAGGACGAATTGGTCTCGTCTCCTCCAACGGTGGGGGAGGAGGCGGCTGGTTAGGTGGTCCTGAGCGACTCTGAAACAATTATTATTTGAAATTCTTTATGTGTTGCATTTTTCACGTTAAAAACTAACATATTTTCCATAAAGCAAAAAAAAAATTTTTTTTAACCTGTAGATCCGGCGGCGGTGGTGGTAGATCAGTTGGGGGAGAAGGCGGTCGAAATGGCGGTCTCTCCTTGCGTATACTGAAAATGGTCGAAATTGTGCTAAAGCCGATGATGACAGGGGAGGTGTATAGTTGAAGACGGTCTCCGACGGAGGAAATGTCACGCCTTAGCGGGAAGAAGAGAAACGTAATTTACATGTGGGAACGATTGTATTGTACAGCGATGGGATGAGAGGATAAAAGCAAATGGCAAAAGGAAATTTAAAATTTAACATTTTTTGAGGCAAAATTATATAATATAAATGAAAATATATTTATTAATTTTAATAAATATAAAATGTAAAATTTTTTTTGATCCTTAAGAAAGAAATAGAGAAAGGAATTTTTCGCCAGTCACCTGACGATGAAGAATTCGAGAGAAATGACAAACAAGAATATGAAGAATTTGAGAAAATCAGCGCGTCCTCGCAACCAGCAGGAGGTTGTCCGCCGACTACATTCCACGGATATCGTTGAGATCTCCGGAATTCAAAATTATAGGTCAGTCACAAATATTTTAAGACACAACGAAAGATGTGTTCTTTTGCTACTTTCATTGTTCAAGGACGAGGAGAAAAAAAGGGAGGTAAACACGCAAAAGGTTTCCATTACCATCGGAGAAAAGGAGAATGCAAAGGGGAACTGGCTTTTTATAGTGATGTTTTTGCTGCCAGCTGACGGAATGAATAGATGCCATCTACAGGTGGTCGAAAGGAAGGATAATAGCTGCATCAAGTGTGCTTTTGAAGGGAGATATACTTATTTTTTGATTAAAGGGAGATATACTTATATTTTTCACTATGTTATATGTACACTAAAATAATTCAAATTTCTCTCTTTTGTTTTGCTCAAAAACATAAAATTTAAATCGGTTTTATAGTGAAAGTAGTGTTTGAAAAGAATTTTAGCGAAAAATAAAGGCCTATTTGCATCAAAAGGGAATTCCTCGGCCTGAGTCAGCATTTCTTTATGAAATTCCTGTCAAATTTATTGGTCTGCTTTGGAAGATCAAAATTTACACAAAAAAGATCATGAATCAAACAGGTTTTTAAAAGAAAACAACCCACAAGATAAAATGGATCTATAATTCAAAACACCTCATTTCCACCCGGGCTTATCATTATTATTGTCCCCATTCCATCCCTCTTATCTTCCCAATCCTTTAACTCACATGGTCGTCTCCATAATAGAGCTTTCGTCGTGTGGTTCGAGACTCTGATTTAAGACTGAATCTTTCGTCGCGTTAAGATTGATGGAAACGGAATTGAGAGAAGAGGTGTCGTCCCTGAAAAACGTCAATAACTGATGGAGTAGATGAAGAATAATCAATAGGACTTATCTCTGCCCGGAAAAGGCAAATATAGTCAAGGTGGGCTAACAATAAGATAGCCAAAAGTCGTAAACGTTTATCAAAGAAGAAAAGAGCAGCTGAATGTTTGTGTAGAACGAGGATGGAATAAAATGAAAAGAATTCGCCGCTTGCTATCTTTGATATGATAGGAGAAAAGTTGCGGGAAAAAGTCTCGGTGCCATAAAGATGGAAGCGACCTTGCATACTACTGTATATAAAAACGTCTTTATATAGTTTTAATAGCTTGTTTTTTAAATTGGACAAAATTAAAAAATTTTTTTTTCCAGAAGTTTGAGCATAAAAACGCCTAAAGATGCATTTAAATTTGAGCTTCAAACAATAAAAATTTTAAAAAATGTTAGAAAGAAATTAGCGAAAAATTACTTAATACCCACATAGTGATGGTCTTTCTCCTCTGCTCGTTATATACAACGTCTACTTCGTCTTGATCACGATCTTGGTCTTTATCAATCTGGAATCGTAAGAATTATGCAATACATAAAATTTTATGGTATCTTAAAATAAATAGTAAAAATTGAGAAAAGAATGTTTTTGACTCAATAATTATCTAATGATTTTTTCCAATAGAGCAAATGAAATTTCGAAAAAAATTGAGTAACAGTGGCAATAAAAGCGACAGCCTTATTTGAACATGCTCTCCATGTCATAGGGGTCGCCTCGGCCCCATTCACCGGCCGTCGGGGCGTGATTCATCTGTATTTCTAATTACATTGAGACTGTTGCTGGTGTACAAGTAAAAATATGGACAAGAATGTCCAACAACCTACCTGATGGTCCCCAAAATCGATCATTTGCATTTCCCTTGCCACCTGGGACATTATTGTTCGTTCAGGCGTATTTGTGTTGTCACTAAGAGAACGAATCTGAAAATAAAAATATTAAAAATATTTGGTTCGAATATTTTAATTTATAAAAACTTTTTTTGTCCATAAAAATAGTATCATAAATTTTTTTTAAATTACAAAAACAAAATTATTTTTTTTTGTTTGAATTTATAAATTCCATTGGTTGCTAAATTTGTGTAACTTCAGATAATTCTTAATTAAAAATTCCAAAAAAAACTTTCTTAGCAAAAAAAGTAATAATATATTCGACTGACAACCAACGGTATCTGGCCATGATGGCCTCTCACGATACGCTTGATCCCATAATTATTCGAGGCCATATACCTGGTTGTCTTGTCCGAGTCTAGCTAATTCTTTTAGCAATTCTTCTGATATTTTTTCCGGCTCTTTTTTAGGTTCTTCTTCTTTCTCTATCTCTTCTTTCAGCTCTTTTTTCTCTTCTTCTGGCTTTATCGTAATTTCTGTTTCTTCCTTTACTTCAAATTCCACCACAGTTGTTGGACTTTCCGCCTCTTTTGGTTCCTCGTCGTCTAGTTCGAAATTTTCTGGACTTCTCGCCTCTGGACTTCGATAATCTGAATCGCTCACGGCCGATTCAATGACGGTACGTGGAGAGGCGAAGCTGGCACTACTGATACTTCGAAGTTCGTCCGATTCCTCCTGGAATTATTAATAGTTTATTTAACAAAAAATGCTAATCAGTTTTAGATGGAATTTAAAAAATAATTTTCCTGTTTAAAAGAAGAGCCAAAAAAGGAATTTAATGACTTTAAACAATCGCGCAGACACTAAAAGGAACTGGAAAATAGATATAATCTGGGGAGGAAATGGCAGGGGAAAATCGGAGATTTGGAAGAAAAAGACGGAAATGAGAAGAAAAACAAATTAGGTACAAGAAAGAAATAAAAAACATTTTGAATAAAATCCTTTCAAATATTACGATTTTTATTTTGTACCCATTTTGTCACATTACAATGGAAGTTGTAATAAAAGAAATTAGAAATTATTTTTTTTAAATTATTCATAAAACGTTTTTGAAATCTCCGCTTTTTGATAACACAAAAAAAACGTTATAAAATAAAATAAAATAAATTCAGTCTATTCAAAAATAATGCCCTACCCATTCAGTTGGCTCGGTTAAAAAACTCAATTGAAATGGCTTCACTGTAATTTTCCACCAAAAATCTAGAAATTGCCTCTCAATAGTTACCACATAATTTTTGAGCTGTTTGCTCAAAAATATTGTTCGAAAAACAATAGAAAATTTGGTAAATAGACACATGAGAATAAAGAGTACAGGTGTGTGTCTCAACGGCGGTTATGGGGCGGGGTCATCCGGGGTCAAGCGAGCTGGCGACGGTCAGGGGTGGCAGAACAATTATATTTACAGCTGGGTATGAAGGAAATCCAGAAATAAGAAAGGGTCAGAGGAGAAGGAAGCAATCCACGCGGAGGAAAACCGGTTACTGAGTCAGTCAACTGCCAACACCCAGCTGTCAAGGTTGTAGGGGAAAGAAGGAAAATAAAAACAAAGGTTGCATATTTAAATAATAAAAAAATATCAATAATAAATTTACGAGCTTGAGAAATTAGAAAAAAAAACTTTTTGGATAAAAAAATAATTTTTAATCAAAAAGCTATATCAGCTGGCAGGAATGTTAATGATACCCGCTGTCTGTCCTCCGGGTATGTTGACAGAAGAGCGTCTGTTCCACTGTTTGTAGTGGATGACTAGCCTGTTATCGACGGATTCAATCATATTCGAGGAGAATCCCCTCGACAAAATCAAAGATCTATTAAAAAAAATCCCCTTAAATAACTTATTTTATGTTTACGGAAAAAAAACCAGAAATGTTTGCAAATGTTGAGAATTATTTCGGATTATCCTTTATTCATTTTTACTTTGTTCTTCGTTTAAAGCTTATAAGAATTTTTTTAAGGGTTTTAATAATCTATGGTTTTTCATGACTTTCTGGAATTCATGCGCATTCAAACTGAAGAAGGTTGATGGCGTTCCGCACCATAAAGAAAAAGTAAACAGGGATGGAGGAGGGTAAACAGACAATATATCCTACAGTATTTCAAATGTATAGGACTTAAAAAATTAAAAAAAAAATTACCTCATTTATAGTGTGAAGAAATGGTGGAAGAGGAGTCATCAGTAGCGACGGCGGTGGTGGAGGAGGTCTATCCTCCCCCGACGAATCTGTCTGTGGCAGTTCATCCGTCGAGAGGAGTCCCAAGACGGATGACGGTCCCATAGACAGTGGCGGGGGACTCGGCGTTTCCTAAAAATTATTCAAATTTGCTTGTTGTTTGCAGATTAGAATGGGATGAGAAAAAAGATAAACTGAATATTTGTTCGCGAAGGATTCGTATAGTTTTAGAACTCACGAAGGAATATTTATTATAATTTTCTGATTGTTCCAAAAATTCAAATTAAATTCTGGCAAAAATTGAACTTTTTATTTATAACTCACGATATCAGTTTCTAAGTTTCATATATTTTAAAAATAATGAACGATTTCATCGTCAAATCATGTAAAAAATTAGAAATATTGAAGAAAAAACTTTTTTCCAATACAATGGTTCGATTTAATTTAAACGATTAAATAAATTTTTCAAGATATCGATACTTTTAATTTGATGTAATAATGAGAAATTATGGTATTGACAGTTAAAAAATTATAGGCAAAAATCTCACTATTAAAAAATTTGTCGAATAAATTTCATTTCAAGTTCTCAAGTGGCTTTTTGAGTGATTAAACCACCCTCACAGATGATCCTAAGGCAATTAACCAGTTGTCGTCGTCGATCGGAGAAGAATAATAAGAGATCGATCGATGGACCAAGTGGCGATTAGTCGTTTGGCTATGAGGAGGTCGAATGAAGGACGATTCATTCTCCTGAGAAAGGGAGGACAGGGGCACTAATCGTTCGCGAGGAGAAAAAAATAGACAGAGGAGTGAACGCGACGATAATAATGACTGACTCGGCCACGTTTTTCTCACACGCCATTAAGGCGACAGAAAAAACGAACGGACTGTGGTCAGAGGAGAATGGCTAAGCGTATGCGAAACATGGGCAAATGGTTACTTGAAGAAAGAAACAAAAAAAGACAACTTAGAGCGTTGAAAAAAAAACACTTTGCAAAAAAATAAAAATAATTTTTACTTTCATTGTTAATAAATATTTTTAAAAAATGTTACAAAACTTAAAAGGAATTTCCAAAATATTTAAGAATTAACTGAAAATGGAAATGAGTACGTAAATTACATCAAAACTTTCCACCTGAATAGCAAAATTTTATGCTTCAATGAAAAAAATTCTCATCGCAGTTATACTTTCGCCAAGTGACCCGCCAAATAAATATATTCTTGTCTAGGAACATACCCAAACTTTTTTTTGACGACAACATTTTAAAATAATTCATAATTCACTCACCTCCTCCATCCTTTCTCTGTCTTCTTTTAGGAAATTAGCGTTTTCGTCGTTGTTTTCTTTGATTCTCTTTCTTGAGAGAAGTAGCTTCCAAGCAAGGACAACTGCCTGAAATAATTAATCTTGCCACAAGAAAACAACAACAAATCGAAATCGATAGTTCTGTATTGGTGGGGGGACGGTGCGCAAGGAAAGGCGATATCATCACTGTCGTCTCTGATTTTATCCGTAGGCAGATGACCAAATTAGTCAACCGGGGGGCAAGGGAAATTGTAAATATTTTGGTGAAGGACCTCCAGGCTCATAAGGTGTGAGATAAGGAATAAAGAGGAAAGAAAAGTGGTCTTTTGATTTTCAATTTATTTTTCATTTTTTTGCACCTTAAACAATTTGTAATTATACCTGGGTAAATAACAAATTTTTTTAAACAATTGCTTAGAGCAAAGAAATTGTATTTTTATTATATGAATATTCGAAGTTCTAAAATAATCAAAAAAATATCAAAAGAACACAACAACAAAATCATTCTTAGCTAAGCCAAACATAAAAAAAATGAAAGGACAGCAATTTTTAGAGTGTGAGTTTTTAGAATGAGTCTACCATTTTTTCAAGTTTTTTGGTTTGAATATACCTGTAGCCATAAATATCTTCAAATCCTTCCTTCTCAAAAAACTAAGTCCAACTAACTCACCATCATGGAGGCACAAGCAAGTCCTAGATATTCCAAAAATGCCTCGAGGAGCATCTTCTTTTTTTTGCCGCACAACTAATTGAAACGGGAAAACTTGCGGCTGATAGTGAAAGAAGGCAAACACAAAAGGCAGTGCGATTATATTGTTTCCTTTTTCGTCCATGAATCAGGCAGAACAGTTTTCAGGACATCCGACTGGTCAAACGGAACGGAACTATTTTCCGGGAACACAAATATACAAGTGAGGAGCGCATTGATATGAATATTTTACGGTTTTTTAATATTGATAGACCACCTTGAATCTAAGATTTAGAATCAGCAAATTTCAGCGAACAAAGCAAAAAAATTCATGTTAAGCCTTAATATAAAAATATAACAATTCTCTTAAAATTATTATTAAAATAGTAATCAGCTTCTTGAATGGATGTGACTACTTTTCTAGCTAACTCACCATCGTATAAGCCATGCAACTCTTCAAAAACCTATCAATATAGCTAGTCTTAGGCATTTTCTTAGCTATCAAGTCGGTCGCAGGATGATAGCCAGCTGAACCCCCCGACACTTCGCTAATCTGTCAAAACCGGGTCATTGTTTGTCTTTCATCTCCCTTTCTTTTGGAAATAACGTACCAAAATGAGTAAATGGAGGATATAGAGTGAAAGAAGAAATGCCATTTGTTTGTTTATTGGGAGGGAGTCGAGAGCTTCACGCGGGAGGAATGGGCGGGTTCTTTGAGCTTTTTAGTCACTTAAACTAGTCATATCTCGCTCATTTGCAATTAAAAAAAAATGTTTGAAGAGGCGATTTTGCTGTTAGAACTTTGAAATATTTGTCCTAGATCATGAATATATATTTTACTGAATTCGAGATTAGTTTTAGCAGATGGACTAGAAAGCTCAAAAATTAGTTTATAGAGGGGGGTTTGTGGATATACTAAGTTCAAAGTAATCTTACCATCAAACTAGTCAGCAACTCGCTGAGAAAATAGTCGAAGACAGGCATCTATCTGACCAGATGGCACGGGAGTACTACTACTCCTTTGTGTACTGGCAAGATCGAGTTTCGGTATTTGGGGACTCGCTGCTGCTTTTGCTTATCTCTGTCCTCCCCCCGCGCGGTACACGATCTATATGGAGCGGGGTCAGACGATGCGATTTTTGACATACGTTGCAAAGAAAGTTTTTAGAGCAGAACAAGTGCAAACATGTTAAGATTTTGAAGAAAAAGTGGAATTTTGAAGAGAAAAAATAATAATCGAATCACACTTAGCGGTCAATTGACTACCGGCCCTTCATTTGTCTATCTCCTCGATTAGTTGGATAAATATTGTGCCGCGAGGTTGACATGAAGTGCTTAGAAAGCCACTAACAAAGCGTTTACATCAAAAGTATTGAAACAAAAATAGTAAACTTCTAGAAAATATCACAAGCAGCCCATTATTATAAACAATATCTTTTATATGCTTTTTCAGATTCGATATTTTCCCATATTTTAATTTTGAATCTAAAAATTCAGTAACTAAATAATATTAAGAACTGGTATAAGTGCAATTCTCGCTTTCAGTTTCTGTTTTTAAGTGTCTTAAATTTCTTAAAATCTCTATGTTTATATGCTTTATGTAGACTCTGAATATAACAACCTTGAAGGATTCTTTTTGGATTATTTTTATAAATAAATTTTTTTAAAAGAGTTTGATCTACTCATAAGCAATTAACACGGTCAGAAATTCTAGTCTGTCCAAAAAAAATTTTTTTTTAGATATAAACGAAAAAAGGTCTCAAAGCGCGGGTCTTCAATAAAGAGATGTTCGTTCATTTTGTGTGGTTACTTAAGTTTTGAAGCTACTATTTTGCAAACAAAGATTTACTAAAGCTAAAAAAACAAAGTAACCACATAAAGTGAAAGTAATAAAAAAACATCTTTTTATTAAAGACCCGCACTTTGAGACTTTTTTTCGTTACTGTTGTACCTATAAAAAGGTGCATGATTTTTTTGGGACACATTATATATCTATATATTTCAATAGATTTCTTTCGTGTTCATTTGTTTACATTTTATTACCCAAAACAAAATTTTTTTTCGTCGTAATCTTTGTAATGTATATTGTTAAAAATTGTTTTTTTTTGAAAAAAAAGAAAACAATAGCTGAACATTTCGATTGACGATAAAAGGTTCGATTCTTTCCATTGTTATTACTGAGACTGAAATAGAAAATATCGGTTTAAAAGCCATTGACCAAAAACTTTTTCTAAAAATGAAACTTCTCATTGTCCTTCTCACTGTAAATGCAACTGCTGTTTACGCCCTCTCCAAACCGGACATAAAAAATAATTTTTGGCAGGCCAGTGCTTCTTATAAAAAACAAAATAAAAAGAAATTTATAATATTTACATTTGAATAGAGTAACTTTTAGTTCCTTATTAATAACACGGAACTTCGAAAAATCATCTACACGAAATTGGTGAAGCTTGGGTTCAAAGGAAAGTATCACGATGTTGAGGAAGCTTTTAAATTCTTCTATGAGAATCCGAATCGATATGGACCGGAGGTAGGTATTTATCGAAAAAAATATCCATACCGAGATTTTTGTTTCTTTCATAAAAATGCACTCGTGAGAAAAGAATATATCGTATATCTCTCCTCCGTAATTTTAAAAATACGAAAAATGAAAAATCTTTTATTTGCCTTAGTCTAAGATAACAGAAGTTCTATTTTTATACGGTATGTAATAAATTCTAGGTCCTTGACGCTGTTTTCGCCTCACGCAAAGGAGCTCAGTGGAAAAGCCTTCTGATATCGCTTCTTAGTTATAATGGCGAGAAGGGACCCTTCGAAAATAATCAGCAAATTTGGCAAGCTTGTACGGTAAGATTTTAAAGAGTTACAAGCAATTAAAATGAAATTTTTTTTAGCGTACTTTCAATTCGTAATAAGTATTCCTCTTCCTATTTTCAATATTTGTAAATAAAAATTATACATTTCTTCTAGAGGCATGATGATATATAAAAATATTTGAATTCGGGAAGATTGAAAGCATACTATATGATAAAAAAGAAAATTTGACCAATTGTATCAGTTTTTTTTTTCATTCAAAATCATGGAAAAAATGAAATTTGTCTCCGAAAAACAACTTTTACGCTAATATTGAATTCAGCAATATGGCTAGAATGGTTAAAATTGGATTAAAAAAACGATTTGATAAATAAATTTTTTTTTAAAATAAAGATTTGATAAGATGGAGTTGGAAATAATGTCAGTAGAAAATTGTGATTGATACGCTCCAGATAGTGATTTTGAGGTTGATTCTACCGTACATCTATGAAAAATGTATCAACTTTGGACGCTAAATGAATCGGGTTCTTCGGTATTGGCTTATCTTAGAAGACCAATAAATGAGTTTTATGGGTTCTAATGATCAGGTCCGAATATATTTACAAACTTCAACATTCTTACTATCAAAGAGACCGCTCTTTCTCACTCTACTTTGTGTCAATATTATTTCCCTAGAAACATACAGATGCAAGCTGTTTGATCAAACAGGACTGGAAGGGATTAAATGAGACAAAAAGGTAAAAACGCGGTTGATCAGACCGGAATCGATGAGGCCAGAGGAGAGGCTAGCGGCATATTGTGCGCTCAGCTAATTTCCGCAAATATTTGGGGAGGGCGCAGGTCAGTAGATGGAACGGGGGATAGGTGGAGAAGCAGCAGCAGCAGTGAACCGTGAGCCTTGACGGCTATTGGATTGTAAAAAAACTAAAGAATGTTTAAATTGTTTCAATATGCTATTTTGACGGTACTTCGACTGTCAGACTACACTTTTTTTTGACTTTACTAAGTCATCTGATACTGAGAAACTCGAATTCAACGAGGAAAAATTCATGAAGTATCAAGAAAACTTACTCATTTTTGAACCGATTTGCGATATCTGGGAATTCGAATTCCACCTCCAAAAATACTCAAAAAACATAGAAAATCTTTATTTTATCCTTTATTTTTCTTCAGTTAGCCGGAGGATTTCCGCAATAGGCTCCTCCGTTGAAATTTGCCTGCCATATTTTATCCTGTACAGACTTGACGACTGTCGTGCTTAGATCAGCCGCAGTCTGGGAGGAGAAATAGCAATCTGCTCCACCAGATATATCTTGTAAAGATTTGGGAGTTGTAATTCCAGCTCCATAGCCAACGGTGATTATTCCATAGGTTCCTTTTGTGAGGATAGGATTCGAGTTGGGATTATCAGTGAGGCTAAAATGCTGTCTTGAGAAGGAAAAGTTCAACTTACGTGGAAGTTGTAGTTACGTATAGAATCAAATGATTTGTCAGTGTACTACGATAGCCCTCTTGGATAAAGTTAGAACTAATCGCCATTGATAGGGCACTGAAAATAATATTCAAAAAATAAAAAAATGAAGTTTTTTTCATAAACTTATTTCTGAAATTTTGAACATTGACTCACGCTTGAAGACCATCTCCAGGTTGCTTAAATCCATTCATAGTAGCATCTCCTTTAACAGAGTTCAACGCTGTCGCGAGAACGTTGTTGGAGGTAATACTATTTAAAAGATACGGAGCAAAAGAAATGCCGGGATTTCCACCTAGTACTGTAATAATTGCTACACGAACACCCGGCTGGGAGACGGAATAGGCGGACATTAGAGTGGTGATGAAGGAGGACATCTAAAAAATTTTATTAGGGAACATTAATATTTTTGAAATTTTTGAATCAAAAAAAAATTAAAAAAAAAAAAAAAAAAACTCACATCATCGTATAAATCCTTCGCCGATGAGCTGGTATCTATCAGTATAACAATATCAAAAATCAGATTTCTATTTCCAAAGCTGGTAGTCGGCGGAGGTGTGGGAGTAGTTGTATGACTCGTCGTAGTCGGAGGTGCCGTTGTAGTGGTTGGAGGAAGAGTTGATGGAGTGATGGGAGCATTCGCTGAAAATAAATGTTTTTTTAAAGGAATTTTTTGAGCTTTCTTATTTAAAAAATTAAGAGAAATGAAAAACTTACTCGGCAATGGACCGTCGATACAGAAAGCCATCTGCTGTCTCCTGAATTGTTGGTAATTTTCGTCTATTCCATAAACATAAAAAGTTAGAATTTTGTCGTCAGTACAGATGAATGGATCCGAATAATATTCGAATGAACATTCGGTCCTTCTGTACAGTTCTGATCGCAGAAAAGTCTACATTTTTTTTAAAAATTGTTTTAATATTTCTTACTCCTCCCAGAGTATTGTCCGCCACTTCTAGATATTGTAACTGTCCACGATGACCAGGTGATCCGGAGAGATGGAATACAGCGGTGGTGGTGGCTAAAAGTAATTTTTTTAAACAAAAAAAATACCATTGATCCTTGGAGAAGTACCCAGACCATCTGTATGAGAGCCAGAAGGATCACCGATTTTGACGGAAGCATAACGGGAGAAAACATTCATACTACCTACTCCCCAAATGGAGATTAGACAGGTGCCAGGAGAGCTTAGCTAAAAAATAAAAATATAATATACTAAAAAATGAGATTCACCATGATGGAATAAATTCCAGGCATACCATTTATTTTGACCTGATACAGCTGCGTTTGTCCACCAGAACTGTATAGAATATTTGGGACAACTTGTTCTGAAAAATATGACATACAGTAAGGTATTTATCCTACGTCCATTGGGAGTATATATTCCAACTTGACCAAATTGAGAGTTGGTGGTGATGTAGAGATATGTGGTGTTAGCATCCACCTGATGTGAAGATTATTATTGAAAACAAATTAAAAGTTAATTAAATTAAAATCCTAAAAATATTTAATTGAATTTTCAAAATAGTTTAAAGTTTGAAATGTTCGAGAAAATATTAAAAGGTTTGGAAAAAAGAAAAAACCATTTCTCACCTGCACTAAGTAATTTCCACTGGTACAGTCAAATTGTCCAGTTCCATTGTAACTTCCAAATGTCGGATTATCCAACACTTGAGCACTAAATCTTGAGGCAATGTATGGCGTTAGGAAATCAGTTATATTCTGTGGGTTGATAAAAACGGCATTTCCATTAGAAGCGTAAGCCAACTTGACTAAATGAGGCATCGAAGGGTCGCTCGGAATAGAGCCACAAGTAGCAGAGGACATGTAAAGCCAGTGGAGCTGGAAAAAAATTTAAAATAAAAAAGGCTACGTTACATTGGCTTCGCTATCACTGATAGTCTCGATTGTGGCAGCTCTAGTCTGATAATCCGCAGCTGAAGAAGCGGTGATCAAGAGGATTTGGGAGTTGGGGAAGGCTATTTGGTCACGTTGCATTAAAGTTTGACGAATATATCTAAAAAATATTAAAAGATCGATTAATTCTAATGCATGAGTCTGTAAACACTTAAGTTTTGCCCTTAAGGTCATGAGCAGCGTGGCGCAGTGGAAGCGTGCTGGGCCCATAACCCAGAGGTCGGTGGATCGAAACCACTCGCTGCTAATGCCTTTTTTTCAATTTTAAGCTTCATCTTGTAAATGACTAAAGATGCATAATTTAATTCATTTTTGTAACATAATTTTACAAAAGTTTCGAAAAAAAATAGCTTTAAATGTAAATTAAAAATTTTTTTGTAAATTTAAAAAAAAGCAAAAAAATGTTAAAATTTAAAAAAAAGCAAAAAAATGGAAATTTTCTCACTTGTACAGATTTGAGGTGCAACTTCCTGGACTCAGGGCTCCACTTAGACTTCCAATAGCTGTTTGTAGGTCTTGTGGAGTTGTATAAGTGTATGAGGAGTAGATGATATCATTGGCTAAAAAGTCTTTCAAGAAAAACACTAAAATCTACTGTCAAAAGTAACGAGTACGTAGTTTTTGAACCAGTTGGGATCCTGCTGAAGAGCATTGTTCAAAATGTCCACCAGATTTGTAGACAGTTGATCAAAGACGGTTTTCATTGGAGTAGTAGCCTCGATCATTAAAATGAGAGTTCTATTATCCGGGGTGAAATTGTAAGGAATTCGAGGAAGACATTCGTCATATTGACAGTTTGGACCGCCATAGCCGGTTGGACATTTGCATTGTTTATCATTTTTAGGGTCAAGAGTACCGTTATTGACACAGATTGGAGTGGTACAATAAGTTCCTAAAATTAAGAAATAAAGTAATTATTAATTTAAAATGAACATATATATTTTAATATCTAGAAATCGGCAGAATTTAATGTTTCTTTGAAAAGAATGAGAAAAAAATACCGAGGACGAAATTTAAAAAAATGAAAAAATATACTTACCAGTCCAGTATTCATTACAAATACACTGGCCATCATAAATGAAGCCTCCATTTCCGCAGACCAGAGTTGCTTGAGAGCAATGGGCAAGGGTAACTCTTTGGAACATGTTACCGAATTCATCTTCTCCAACGTGCTGTAAATAATTTTATAAGATATTTAATTGACGTAATTTAATTACTAGATTTTCTGGCAAAACAAGTAAAATTCTTCTTCAATTTTCAAAAATAACTTTTTGTGAATCAAATCTTACCGCGATGACAAATTCATTCATCTCACTCATTCCATTCGGACAAGGGAACGTTTGAGAAACCCAATTGAAAGAGCAGTCAAATCTGTACTGATATTGAGCTGCATTATAGAAAGTTCCATTGTATGCATCGTAGAACATGGCCTGTTTCAAAAGAGGAACACGATTTTCATTATCTTCCGAGTGGACATAGGTGATCAACCTATTATTAGGAGAGTTCTGAAGTGATTAATTGAGAGTGGATCACATCGACCATTTGGACTATTTTTCAATATAACCCAAAAAAAAATTTAAAGCTCCAAGAAAAAAGCAGCTTAACATGAAAAACTTACATTAATTGGATCTCTAGCGGGGAAGTCGATAATTTGATTAGTTACAAAGCCAGTATAGATTTGAAGGTTACTCTGGACACGAATCTACAAAAAAATAATAATTTTTATATTTTACTGACCTCAGCATAACATCCATCATAACCAACAGTAGCTGGAGCGCTGGTAGAAATATTCACATACCACATTCCCGCCGGCAATAGGGCTTAAAATTTAATTTTCCTTTCATATTGATAAAAATACCATCATTCAATGAATTTGGAGGACTGTCTTGATCGTAGCGATGCTTTTGACAGATGAAAGTTCTTTGGGCACCACAGTCATCAGGTGTCCAGGTATTTTGATCTTTAACCGTTCCATCCCAGAAAACACATTGCTTCGCTGCATTGTAAGTAGGAATGCCGCCACCACCAACCCACCACATATTAGATTGGTTTAGCTGCAATTTTTGGGTAAATTAAAAAAAGTTTAAAGTCTCTTTGAATCGGGAGAATTCAGCTGCGAACATCATTAATAAGATTTTTTTTAATTGATTCTAACCATTAATATCAAAAGCGATAATAACAAGACCAAAAATAATTGATGTCACACAATAAAATGCAAATATTTTATACGTCGTCACCTACCGCAGATGGTTGATTATTTCCTCTATCCCAAACGTATCCGTTTCCATCGGGATTTCTCAATCCCATCCAGAAGCTGTTAGAATTAGCTTTATCGCCAAGGAAGCGATGTTTATCTTGCGTCAAGTCATCCACTAAAAATCCGCCAGACTTGGAGCAATAACTCTGGGCATCGTTCCATGTCATTTTCTGTTGACTAAAATATGTACAATATTGCTCGATTTCAGTCCAATTAGTGTCGCAGGCTGGAAAAAAATTTTTTTTACTTATATATTTTTTATTTTGTAATTTAATGCTATAAAAAATTTTTTCATTAAAAAAAAGGAAATTTCTTTCAGTATGTTTTAAAATATTTTTAAATAATTTCTTACGCTTTCTGATCTCATAAAGATCCCATAAGGATACAGTATCATGCATGAAACGGAATGGTTCGACTTCATTATTATTTGAGTCATAGACAGTGACTTGAGAATTGTTTCCAACTATTGTGAGAAGAATAGTCTGTGTGTAGGCATCCACAGGGAAATAGACTTGATATGGCTTGACTCCTGTGCAGTCCATTCCATACTGTCCCCAGACAAAACCAGAACGATATTGCATAGGAATAATATAAGCAACATCTTGGACAAAGGCTGATTGGATTGGATACGTTTTTCCACTGCTACCAGCTGTGAAATCGAAGAGAAGCTGGAAGTCATTCTGAAAATGTAATTTGAATAAGGAAAATATTAAAGAATAAAGAAAAATAATGATTTTTGTTGCCGTAAAAATTTCTCTAAAAGTATAGAACAATAAATAATTGATTAAGATAAGAATCACAAAAAATAGCATTTTTTAAATATTTGTTGCAAAAAAAAAATTTATGAAAATAAATTTGAAATTGTCCTTATCATTTTTAAATTTTTGTGCATAAAAAAACCACTCACGAAAGACGCGTTACAGTAAAGTCCATTGGGATAGACCGGTATCGATGGGTTAGTAATTGCCAAAAATCCATATGCCACCAGATAGAGTGCTCTCATATTCTCATATAATTCACCCCAGCCATCTGGATTTGCCGGTGAGGTTTGGAAAATTTCCAAGAAGGATCCGGGAGGTGTTGTTCCACGGAGAATAGCTCGGTTGAGGGCGCGATTGAGCTGGAAAACAAAAATTGGTACACAATTTTTCAATTAATTTAATAAACATTTAGAATTATCTAAAAAAAATTAATGGAAAAAAAAAATGAATTTTTTCATATAATATAAAAATTGAATTACCTGGACCACACATCCTTTATCAGTCGGCGGTTTACTAGCCAATTTATCCATCTCCGCTATGATTCCAGCTTGGAATTGACTTGGTGTGAAATAGATAACATCACCCCAGGTAGAATTATATCCAACCAGGACAAAGTTTCGAATCCAGTAGCGATTTTGACTAACGATATCTCGAAGCAGCTCAGGAAAGACCTTATTGAGATAGGTCAACTGGGCGAAACTTTGCTCGGTGAGTTCCACCGCAAAGACCATATCAACACCTTCCACGAGGATTTCTGGATCGGGACCACGCTCCAAACATTGGGCCTGAGCACAGAACGGACCAGTCCAGCCGACTGTACACTGACACTGCTGACCGACGGGAGTACCGCCATTGAAACAGGTCTAAAAATGAATAATAAAATATGGAAATTTTTTTTTGCTTTTGATTTATGCTCAAAATGATTTTACTTTAAAAAATGGTTTTCTAAAATTTCTAATTGAATTTTTTGTCTATTGTTTTGTAAAAAAAACATAAAAGCAATAAAAAGGTATTTTTAAGCTTTTTTTTTGAAGAATTTAAATAATCGAAATAATATATTTTCCAAGCCGGTGAAAGTCATAATGATAAATAGATAATTAAGATTTTTTTATACACTCACAATTTTCTCACAGTGAGTACCAGTAAATCCAAGAGGGCACCAGCAGGTAGAATTATCAGGATTCATAACTCCGCCGTTTTGACAGACGCTTGGAGGACGAGGAGTCGGGACATCTGAAGAAGTAATGTGTTAAATTTTATGCTAATTAAGTTTTTCAGGCTTCCAATTCTTTTTTAACTCACAATTCATGCAATTCATAACTCCAGCTCGTTGAATAGCCATTCCTAGTTGATCTCTTGCATAGAACTAAACAAAAAAAATTATAAATTTATAAAAATTCTCTTACGTTGAAGTAAAGTGTCTCATCCGGCACGGAGCATGTAAAAGATGGGAAATAGAAATTAAAATCACAGCCATCTCTCCAGATTCCATTCGATGCATACACTTCTGCTTGTTTTCCTCCTCTCAAGGCGTAAATATTCAATCCAGCTTGTATATATTGTGGTGGAATGATGAGAGGATAATTAGTTAAATGCATGGAAATTGCCATATCTACACCATAAACTGGATTAAAGACTGGACCATCCGAATCAATGGCAGCTGTATGCGCCCAGAAAATGTCATATTGAATATTTTGGCCTAAAAAAATTATTCTGACTTCAGAGTTTGAAATACTTGGGCTGTGAAGAGATTTTTGATAAACTTTAAAAGAGCAGGCGCCATTAGGAGTGGTTGAGTTGAGAGAAATCAGCCAACTTCCCGTAGTCATGCGGTTAAAAGACCTAAAAATTCTTGTTTGAGTACAAATAAGTACGCAATTTGATGCAATTAAAAAAATTTAGAAATATTGCGTGCAAGAAAAAGATACATTTACAACTTAAAATTTCCTAAATTGATTGCCATTGTTCTATGCGCAGTATTAAATTTTACAATAAAAACCTCACCAAATAAAATTTTGTCCATCCGAATAATATGGATCAATGGTCATTGGCGGAATATCCGACTCTGGTGGTGTTAAAACAAGAATTAAATTTGCACCAGTTCCAATGATGACCAGTTCATCAATCAAATTTTCGATTGTGATTGCTTGATAAGGATTCTGTAGGGAGCAAGAATCCAAATCATTCGAGAGCATCATTTGACTACGATATACTGTCTTGAACAGGTGATCATAGGTGAAGCTGTTGACATTAGAAGTATTTGCCATGTAGTATATTGCTCCCATACTCTTCTTGCTCAATCTATCCATCTGACGATAATTGGGATCATCAGGAGTCAGAGTACAGGATATAGTAGTTGGTGTATAGACGATACTTATCTATATTTTTAAAATGACTAAAAAAATGTAAAAATTAAATACCGGTACTCTCCAATGAGACAGCTGATTCAAAATCGTCTCCGCCATATTGCTGTCACTTGGTGTGGCATCGGTAAAAACATACATGGGTGATTTATTTGTTGGATACATGTTCAACGCTTGACTGAAAAAAATGTTAAAGACTTAAATATTATATTTTTTTAGTGAAATGCCTTGGTTTAATTTTATTATTTTAATGTTTTTCAAACATTTTATATTTAAAAATATAAAAATGAAGCCGTTATTTATTAAATAGTATCGTATATATTTAGAAGTTTTTTACTTTCAACTTTTTTACCAATTGACATGCCTACCTGATGGCGGAAAATAGTGAATCAGTGCAACCTCCATCACTAGTGAAATTTTTTTGCGCATTTCCGAGATCGCTTAAAAGTTTAGAAATATCTTGATAGCGTTGGAAAAGAATGAGTTCTTAAATATAAATTTCTGTAAAATATATAAAATTTACTGTTGTTATTGAAGACGATAAGGATAAAATTTTGAAGATAAGTCGGATCAAATTGCATATTGGCGACGTAGGTACTGGCAGCATTGGCTACCTGAAAAAATAAAAATATTTTTCAAATTAAAAAAAAACATTTCGTTAAAATAGAAGTGTATTAATTTAAAAAAATGAAATTTTTATTTACGCACCTGATTTACGACGTCATTCATCTGCTGCCTTCCTCTGATGACAAAAGTCAAGGTCGGATGATTGGCTTCGAATCCGAAGCCACCAATATCCATACATAAAATAGCCTCGCAGTGTTCTCCATTATATCCACTTGAACATTTGCAAGTGTTATCTGTTTGGGCTGTTCCTCCATTCATACATAATCGTTGAGAACAGTCTTTGCCTGTGAATAGACCGACGCAGAAGCAGTAGGAAGAGCCATCTACAAAAAAAACATTTCATAGAACACAAGAACATTTTTAGACCCCTTTAATCTCAGATTTTTAAAGCTTTTTAAAATCAAATTAAAAATAAATTCAAGAAGCTTAATAATTATATTTCAGTTGTAAAGTAAATACTTTTAGTTTTTTTCATTAATTTTAAAGTTTCAGCTGTTTTTTTCACGCATTTATAGGAGAAATTATTACCGAGATTTTTGATGTGGAATCCGCCATTATGACAACTAGTCGGGCTGGGGCCTGGAGTTGTTGATGGAACAGTGACATTTGTATCTATATCTGGCAGACAGTCGAACGTGACAATTCTTCGAAATCCATTACCCTTATGGGTAACTCCCTCGACTTGGAAATAATGCTCCCCAATCACAGAACATTCAAAGTTTGAAATAAAATACTCATATCCACAGCCATATCGAATACGGAGATCTTCAGAAGGATAATAAGTCTGGAAAGTGAGTTTTTGATAGACAGGAGAAAGGGCAAACATTCTGTGCACCGACGAATTTAATGGTTTGAAGAGCACCAGGGCTTAAATTGTTGTTCGTATGCATCACAGCAGAGACCTTAGTACCGACGGTCACATAGGATATAGGGAAGTCGTTTCTATAATTTTTTTACAAATTAAAAAAATGTAGAAATATTAAATGAATAAAAAATAATATAATTTTTTAAAATATTTTTTTTTCCAACCTTTCAGCCATTATTCTGTCACCCGTCGTAAATCCTCCAACTACAGTCATTTCTGTATGTGCTTGTGCTTGCATCTGACACGTAATCGGGACATCTGCCTTCGGAACAATTGTATATGGTCCCGGGACGAGTGAGAAATAAATCAATTCATAGATATTCGGGGTCTGTTCCCAGATATCATTCTCAATTATCTTCTTCCCTAAAAAATTAATTTTACAAATGTAAAAAATAAGTTAATAAAATACCATTAGAATCCTGCAAATAGAATTGTGGATTGACATTCAAGTCAGAAGAGACTCTCACTCGAATGTTTGTGAGACGCTCGTCAATGAGAAGAACATAAGTCTGAGCACAATTGGAGAGAACGGCACTGTCGATCGGAGAAATGAAACCGGTTCCATCCGGCTGAGCAGGAATAGAAGGATTTTCACGGGTACATATGGCTAAAAACTTGGTATAAAACAAAAATAAAAACGGTAGTCAAGTCAATAAAAATCATTATTTTGATATTACTCTATGCCATTTTTGTAACTGTGCTCGCCTTACACGTATTATCTCTTTTTCAGATAATTAATTATGTCGTAAAGTTACAAATCAGCTGTAAAAACTAGACTATAAGCCTAACAAGGGTGACACATGATGAATTTTCACAAGGAAAATGCTAAACTCACGATTAGTACAGGTGGGTCCAGTATATCCCGGTTGGCACGGATTTGCCGCCAGAATAGTGGCAGACTCTTCGAATGGGATAGAAAGTCGCGTAGAATTATCCAGAAGGCGGATAACATCAATAGGTTTTGAAAGATCCCATGAAGAGAGAACTGAAATATTTTAGTTTTAACTCCAAAAAAGGCTTACCCTTCCCAATATGCTCTCCTGGTGATGCTGCCACGACGGCCAGAGCCGTCAGAAACAGCCAGAGCATATCTGAAAAACAACTTTAAAAAAACAAGATAAAAAATCAGTAGGAGCTAAAACCGTCAAAAGACATTTTATGAGCTGGGCGAGGAGCTTCTTATCACTCAGGAGATGCATCTCTATCACTGGCTGTAAATGCGTGGATCTAACTGGAGGAGAGAGGAGACAGTCAAATGAAAACGGGAGCTGAACGACAGCTATTTAGATGGGAAGATAAGAGGAAGAATTCTTGTAACGATAAATGAATTTTATTTTTGAAATAGTTTTTAAAAATTACAAGTAAATTTGCTATACTTTCTATGACATTTTTGTTCTCAGGATTTCATTTTTTTAGCTTCCCTCGCAATTTTTAATTATTGGCTCTTACGTGTTTCTGTGGTAAAATTTTTGAATTTTTGTATAATCCTCTATGATTAAAAAAGAAGTTTTTATTTTTCCTTCAGTTCATTCTCGTTTGACTCATTCGCGGCGGTTGCCTGGTGACCTTTTTTTCCAGCTGAACTCTCTCAGGTTTTCCTTTTTCTTAGCTGAGCTCTCGACCGCTCCGCCCCGAAGAATAGATGAGTATAAAAGGCTTTATAATGAAGAGAAGTGCAGAAGTTGTCGTATCTTCGTCCTCTTTTCGCTATGGCTAATATTGTTGGAAAATGGAAACTAGAGAAGATGGAGAATGTTGACGCTCTCATGAAGGTAGGGGAACATCCTGCTGTAGTACAGCCGATTATCCTTCTGATACTTTGAAAGGAGTTTTACTCCCGACAACCTCAAAGAAAGGATTACTTTGTTTTAGAGTTTTTTAGTATCAGATTGTTTAGAAAGATCAAAAAATAGTTTCAAATACTTTATATTTCAGGCCATGGAAGCTCCTGAAGCAATATTAAAGCGCGCAGCCGAATTCAAGAACAAATCACACTTTGTCGAGATTTCCAACAATGGCGGCAAGTGGAATATCAAGAATGATGACATGAAGATTAATCACAACTTTGAACTTGGTGAAGAGGTTGAGGAGGTCGGTCCTGATGGACGAAAGACGAAGAATACGACGACTATCGACGGAGATAGGATGGTCACTGTCGCCAAGTATGAGGATGTAAGTGGAATAAATTGAAAAAAAAAATTATTGTAGGGCAAGAAGATAGACATCGTCCGTCATCTCGAGGGAGATCACCTCGTCGTCCTGATGACTGGAGCTGGGGTCACGGCTCGTCATGAGTTCAGCAAGGCTTAAAGGAACCTTTTTTCATCCTTCTGTTGAATCAATAAACTTGTTAACAATATGCATTTCTGCTAGGCATGATAACTTGAAAGCAAAAAAAATCTTCTAGAAACTTTTCGTGAGAATTTTCTCAGCTTGATTTCTTGATTCATCCGCTTGATTTGAGTTATTTTAAGAAACTAATCAGACTGCAATTTCCGAAAAAAAAACCTGATTTGCCTGATTGATGCGAAAAAGCTAATTGATGATTAGATAACTAATAAACTGCAGCTGAAAAGGAAGAGGAATTTTTTTGTTGTAAAAAAAATTATTATTGTGATTTAAGTAAAATATAAATAAAATAACCTACATTTTTTTGGATTTCCTGTACTTTATTTTTTTTAAATATTAGATATAATAACTTAAAAACAAAAAACATATGAAAACAATTTCTCTTTCCCCCAATTGCCTCTATCAAAAACGTCCTTTCCCCATAGCGTGACCATCATCCCCACCTGATATTCTCCTCGCATGAAGCTGAATAATTAACCGGTAATCCATCTTCAGTCGGTTGACTTCTCCTCCACAAAATGGTAAGCTGTATAATAATTATAAATTTAATATTTTAGTTTGGCTTTATTCATGAATCAATTCGTCAAATGATGCTTCGTAAGCATGGAGAGGAGTTTTGGGCTAAAGTTCTGTAGGTATTAATATTATTTTTGAATTTTTAAAGGCTAGTTTTTATCTGGCTTTCAATAATTTTTCTAATTAAAAATTTTATAATCGAAATATATTTTTAAACTTTTATAGTGGTAAACAGTTTGAAATCAATGTTTAGCGTACGAGCCGGGTTTGATGCTGGCAAAGAAAATATTGTGAACCATTACTACAGCGACTCGGATACTTATGTGCTCATTGATGCTGTTAGCGTGTGTTCCAGTAGACTTCATTTTATAAAGGAATAAAGTAATTCAGAAACATCAAGAGAACTAGTTTGGGAAATGTATGGTGCCTTCTTGATCGAATACACTATGGAAATTGGATGGGATGATTTGATCCGATCGATGAGTCCTAACCTTAAAGGATTTTTGGATAATCTCGACTCTCTTCATTATTTCATTGATCATGTCGTCTATAAGGCAAATTTGAGAGGACCGAGCTTCCGATGTGAGGACACAAATCAAGATGGAACGATTACACTGCATTATTATACAGGAAGACCAGGACTGTATCCTATTGTAAAAGGTTAGCATTTTAATGGAAAGTTAGAGTATTTTTATGAATAGGTATGCATCATTTGTTCCAATTAATTAATAAAATTTTTGTAAAACGTTTCAGGCGTACTCCGTGAAGCAGCCCGGCGCGTTTTTAAAATGGATGTTTCTCTGACAATTACTGGTAGAACCCAGAGATCTGTTCAAATGGCAACGGGAGAGAGAATCGAAGAGCATGTAATATTTCTAATAAAAGTGAGTTAAGCAGCGCAAAAATTTGATAACTTTTTATAACTCAAAAAAAAAATAATTTTTTCATCACTTTTATCATTATTCTAATATATGAAGCAAAAATATTGGAAACTTTTTGAGTTATAAAAAATTCTAAATTATTTTTATAGTTGCAGAGTAATTTTTTTTTAGCAAAATGTTGGCCAGGAAGAGGAGTCTACAATGAATCCGATAATTCAAGCCCGGCCTCACAACGACTATCGTATTCGTCTAACTAATGAAGACTTCGTTCATGCATTCCCTTATCATGTTGTAGTTGATTTGGAATGCAAATTGGTTCAGGGTGGGAAAGAATTATAGTTAGTCTTGTTTAATTTGTTTATTTTATAAACTAAAAATTCAGTAACCATATTCCACGCGATCTCTTGGCTCCAGGAACTCCTCTTATCCGAATTTTTGAAGTTAATCGACCACAAATTCCACTGGATTTTGATACTATTTGCAATTTTATAAATGCCGTATTTGTATTGCAAGTCAAAACGACGCCGATGGAATTTCAAAGGAGCAAAAAAGCAGGAGTACAGCAGATAAATCAGGAAGGGTAAGGGCTTGTTGTAGAAACCAG
Source organism: Oscheius sp. DF5120 (assembly GCA_932521415.1). Lineage (NCBI taxonomy): Eukaryota > Metazoa > Nematoda > Chromadorea > Rhabditida > Rhabditidae > Oscheius > Oscheius sp. DF5120. The sequence goes on along the minus strand of OW051465.1, from coordinate 520,807 downwards.
CCTATGTTTATCGCATTTTTATTATACAATTATTACAGCCCCCCTTTTTGTGAAATCTGTAACAAAAATTTTGTAATTTTTGACCATTTCAACAACGGTAATTCTCAAACTCTCAAAAAAAAACTCAATTTTTCCCCTATTCCTTAATCGAATTTTCCACAAAACAGCGCAGTTCCGAAACGGATTTCACAAACTGTATCAATAATATGCTACAAAATTAATAATATTTTTTTCCTGCATAGTTTTCTTAAGCAATAAAACGGAGTTCTGTTTTTGGCTTTCTCTCTCTACAAGGAAATTTGGTTAACTTATTTTTTCAAATCCACCTGGAACTATTGTTTAGTTTAAAAAATATCTCCATTTTAAAATTTAAATACTATTAAAATAAAAAAAGGTTTTTTAAAAATATTCTATTCAACAACAGTGTAATTTTTTCAGCCAGGATGGCGATGGAATGGTCTCCACCTTGATGGCCCAGTCTCATCATCTAAAATTAAAAGGTCAAATGATGCTGTTATCTTCTGGTAATCCAATAGTCTGTAATTAACAATTTTCATTTCAGGTCGTCATATAATATATCTTTGTTCTCCCTACGTGACTTCCATTCCAGAACTTCTTCAATTTGGAATGAGATTGACGGCTATGCCTCTGCATGACGCGACGAGAGATCTGATATTATTGAATCAACAGAGATTATCAGATGTGGAAGTGAATCTTCAATTGGAGGCAAATAATGAACAGCTGGAAATAATGGCAAAGGATTTGGAAGTGGAGAAAGGAAAAATGGATGCCCTGCTTTCGGAAATGTTACCACCGTCTGTTGCTCATCAACTCAAATCGGGACTTTCAGTGGATGCCAGTAAGTTTTTTACTTTTCTATTAGTTAGTAAGAAAGTATTAGCCGTTAGAAAATTTAAAAAAAAAAGTAAATTTCTTTAAGAAAAAATAGGTATAAAATAATTATAAAAAACAAGCTTATTAATTTATTTAAAATTTCTGAACAGTTAGAAATGTGTAGAAAGTTAATAAAAAATTTTTGAAGACAAAAAATGTAGTATAAAAAATAAAACATAAACAAACTTTTAAAATTGGCACAAAGAATGGCATGAAAATGTTATTATTTTAAATAATTAATTTTTAAAAATTTTCTATTTTCATCAATGATTAAACTAAATAAAAAATCTTTTCTATTCAATGTTGTAGGGGAGTATGAAGAGGCGACTGTCATGTTCTCGGATGTACCAACCTTTCAACAAATTGTACCCCTTTGTGCTCCTAAAGATGTTGTTCACTTGTTGAATAATCTTTTTACACGTTTTGATCGCCTGGTTGTACTGCTTAAGGTTTTTTTGTATTTTTCTATGAGAGCATCAATATAGGCTTACAAAGTTGAAACAGTCGGAGACAGCTATATGTCTGTCGGTGGTCTTCCCGACATTGTTGATGATCATTGTGAAATAATCTGTCATCTGGCTCTGGGAATGTTAATGGAAGCCCGAAATGTCACTGATCCAATAACGGGCAAGCCGCTACACCTTCGTGCTGGAATTCATTCCGGTCCTGTCGTGGCAGGAGTAGTAGGAGCTAAAATGCCAAGGTAAATGAATATCTACTAATCAACAAATAATTTTTTGTTTAATTTTGCAACTTTCAATGTTAGGACAAATTAAATAAATAAATGATTCACAATAAAAAAAAATTTCGAAAAACATAAGTTACGTGAAAATCCAATGTATTAACAGTTAAATAAATAACTATTTTAAAAAAAAAATTAAGATATTGTCTCTTTGGCGACACAGTAAACACCGCCTCCCGGATGGAGAGTCACAGTTTAGTCGGTCGAATTCATTGCAGTGAATCCGCCGTGGAGTGAGTTCTCCTATATTTTCCCCAATTTTCATTTCATAGATGTGCTCAAAGGACCGGGCGTTTCATTTTTGAACCTCGTGGACGTGTTCAAATTAAAGGAAAAGGAGAGATGAATACGTACTTTCTACTAAAGAGTAATAAGAGATCTATTTGGGAGATAATTCAATCGAAGAGAGGTGATTTTTTATTCAAAATAAAAATGTTTTTAGATGAAAACATTAATACCATTGATGGCTACTCAGAGCTCTTCAACGGTATTGGTGGCGATATCGAAGCGGCTGTAAGACGAAGGAACTTTAAAAATTCTTTGGCGTGCACTATTTCTTAGATAAATGTAAAAATTGTTTTTTAAAAGCATATTTTGTATAAAAGAAAGTTTTTTTTTAAAACATTGATTCCAATGAGTTTCTGTCTCCATTTTAGCTCAGCCCATATTAAGAACAATTTCAGTTCAGCTCAATTTTCTTCAGAAGGTGGAGTCGCATCAAAAAAGTCCTCTCAAGTCGTTTGATCCGATTTCGACATTTTCGTCAAAGATTTGTTGCTCCCGAAGTTGAGAAACCATTAAAGCTCCCTTATCTAAGTGAAGATAAATGATTTTGGACTTCAGTTGAGTTTCCTAACTTGCACTTTGTGCCAAAAGTATAAATTGTTTATTATTGAAAAAAAAAAGAAACTTTGCTTTACTCTTTCATTTATCCCCCCCCCCCCCCAAACTAGAAAATAATAGCGCAACAACTCCCACGACAATTATTTTTACTAATTTTAATTTTTAATTAATTACTGTGGGGGAATTTAAATGTAATTGGGGACGAATGAAAAACAACTAGTCTCAATTTTTGGGTCTTTTTCTAAAAAGAAAATATGAAAAAAAAAGTTGCAGGGGGGGGGGAAGGCTACAGGTGATCAAATGACACTTTTAGGTGAATGTAGATGTGGTACACTGTCAAATTTGGAATATTGTTGTTAAAATATGGAAGGGAAAGGGGCGATTGTAATATGTGTTGGGGGGGGGGGGGGGGGTGTCTGTAAATTACTTATGTTACTATCGCCCTCTGCTAATTGTGGGATGTGTAACTCTAATAACTTTGTGGGAGATTGTACTAAATAGAAAGGTAGCGAGTAAGTAAAATTGAGCTAATCAAAGAATGCAGCGATTATTTGACGGTTTCTCATATCTTGAGCAAGAGCATGTTACAGTCGGCTATCAGGTTTGCGAATGTTTTGTTGGCATTTTGTCTGCTTGGAGCAGCAACTCAACAACCAAGGAAGAAATGTTATAACATCCAACCTCAGGTTTTTTTTTAATTGAAAATCTTTTAAGCACAATACATCAGTAAAACTATTTGCCTTTCATTTAATTTTGTTGAAACGAATTGATAACAATAAAAATAAAAGAATTTAAAATGAATAACCTAATTTTTTATTTTTATGCTACTCAAATTGTTCTTTAGCGCTTTCCATAGATTTGAGGATAGATGATTAACCTCATCAACATGATCTTCCAACTGGAATCCGGTAAGTTTGGTTGACATTAATTGGTTCATATCGCTTTACATACCGGAGAATTTCCTCTAAGACAAGATTCTAAAACTTGCGGCAAATTGTATTTCATATATTATACATATTGTCTATTAATTATTTTCACTTTCGTTTCAAGGTGTTATCAGGCTTTTTTTAATGGTAGAGTATGGAGACGGCTTATCTTTCTTAAAAAAGGAAATATATAATATACAAATTAATTTTGTAGCTTCTCTATATTTTTAATAATCTTTTAATATTTGGTTTGGCCTACAAGTTTAGTATCCTAACTTGCACTAAGTCCAAAGTATGTACAAAAAATTACTGAAAGTGATTTAAAAGTGAACTATACAACAAAAATACGTTTTGAGAAAGATAAATTTTTATAGATTTTAACGCACACAATTTGTGTACAATGAATAAAATGGAAAAGAGACCTCTTTCGTTACAAACACAAAAATCAACAACAATTAAAAATGACAAAAGAATAATCAACTAATCACAAAAAACGAAATTAAGAACCAACGCGCAAGGACATAACATCGAAAATATAGCACAAACCGTTTTGGAGGCGCTGTAACATTTTCTCCTTATTTATTCTCTCAAACTCTGTCAATCTGAACAAATGCTAGTATCTCTTATTGTAGAAACCTGAAAGCTTTTTAACCGCCTCCAAAGTCGCAGATTATGAATCGTTAAACCCCGATAAAAGTTGTCTTTTTCCTTGATAACACAGTTTTTCTATTTCGATTGTCATTTTTTCAGTAGGCGACAGGCTGACTCATTGACAATACCCCTTTTGAGCCTACAGCCGTTTGGTATTTTATTGGTTCGCTTCTCTAATCAAAGAATGCAGCGATTATTTCACGGTTTCTCATATCTTGAGATATATAAAGAGCATGTTACTATCGGCTATCAGGTTTGCGAATGTTCCGCTGGCTTCTTGCACTTTTTCTGATTGGAGCAGCAGCTCAACAGCCAAGGAAGAAATGTTATAACACACAACCTCAGGTTTTTTTTAAATTGAAAACAATACATCAGTAAAACTATTTGCCTTTCATTTAATTTTGTTGAAACGAATTGATAACAATAAAAATAAAAGAATTTAAAATGAATAACCTAATTTTTTTAATTTTTAGCAAGAACCGATACGCCTTCCTCCGCGACCAAGGTCACCTCTGCCTATCCAGGATCCTCCCAGACGAAAATGCTACCAACGTGAGCCACAGGCTGCTCCAATAACCCTTCCTCCTCGTCCTCAACCTCCAGCGGAAGTCAGGCAAGCCTATGTACCTCCACCACCTCAGCAACCATCAACCAGGAGACTTTGTTATAGGAGAGAAGAACAGGTAAAAGAATTAAAAAATAGTTTTAAATATTTTAAAAATAATATGGTTATTGTTGGATTTTAAAATAGAAAAAAAAACAATTTTTTAAGGAACGCCGTGTCTTTATTCCTCCTCGTCCTCAACCTCCAGTTCCGCGCCCCCTCCCTCTTCGTCAATCTGCTCCTTGTATCGCAACAGGCTCCTTCATTGGGAATGAGTACTGGACGACTATTGGATACGATGGAACGATACGAGATGACCGTACGAGAGGAGATTTTCTCATTTTCGACCAACATGATGGATATATTGCTTATTGGATAACTAGATCGAAATATGGCAGCACTCATTATGAGGCTTTTGGCCATGCTTTTGTCAGACCAGGTAGGATTATTTTTCCATTTTTCTCAATTTTTTTTAAAGACAATCGCATCTGTGCCTGGTTTGTGGGTCTCGAGAAAGAAATTGTCGAGGTGTGTGGCGGATTCCGTGTTCTAAGTCGAAGTCGTTATAATCCACTGGAGCCTGTTCCGTAAGTTCTTCATATTAGGGTGTTAAGGAGGAGATAAGAAAGTGCAAGACTTTTATCGTAACACGGGATTGGAAAGGACAAGCTGACTATAGATGCTTTGCAGCAACTTTGAGTCTTCTCATTTTGCAATGAGAGATAGGGTGAAGTGTGGCAAAATGATTAGTCATAATGTACTAGTAAGGGAGTTGCTTGAAAAGAAGTACAGAAAATTTAATTTCAAAAATGTTGAATGTTATCATTATTTTATCAAGTTTATATGTCAGATTTAGCCTTATGACTTTCAGCTTCGAATGGGTTCTTGCCACTCCTACCGTCATTCCTCAAGATACCCTCGGCTTCCATGATCATCGTATCGCTAGATATTCTTGGGACGGAGAGGTATTTTTATTTCTTTTCCTAAAATAATTCTTTCAGACTTTTTATGGTGACGCTAGAGTTCGTGTTAAAAATTTCCAAGGAGTCAACCCTGTCACAGAAAATTACGTCGACGTAACAGAACCATTCGACTTTGAACGAAAAGTTTGGCTTTTAAAGAGAAAAGATCATGTAAGTATATTTTTTAAAAGTTTTAAACGTTTTTGAGAAAACGTGTCAATGTGAAGAGCTAAAAATATTCTATTTTCCTCTTTTTTCTATTAATATTTTCTATCTTTTTTTTCGGTTTTTTTTCAGATTAATTATTAAGTATACAAATTATTTTAGGTTGTTCAATCTCCCCCACGAGACCCTCAACCCATTTACGATCCCTCCGATCGAACTGTGATCAAGTAATTTGTAATAAGAAAAATACTAAAAATTTAGATACGCGGATCCTCACACGCAGGAGGATAGAATCGCCTATATTCCTCGAGGATATCGAAACGAACCGAGAACATATGAACCAAAAAGGGAAGAGCCAGTTGATCAGGTAAGAAATTAAAAATTAGGTGAAATATAGTATTAAAAAACTCTTCGAGTGAACCGAAAAAGATAACATTAATTTATAAATTTACCAAACCATATGGCACTAAATATTGCTGAGTTTAAAAAAATTAATAATTTTAAATTTAACAACAAAAAAAATAAGCAGGAAATCAAAAAAAAATTTCAGCCAAGACCTGCTCCAGAATATCCTAGAACATACGAGAGACCAGAAGAGAAGCCAACCGCCTACAGACCTCAAGAGGTACACTCCCGTCAAGATCCCCGCTACTATAATCCAAAATTCTGGTATGACCGAAGAAATTGGAAATTGATTGATGGAAAATGGCATTATGATCCGAGAGATTATCAATATTGGACGGATAGTTATCCAGAAACCAGTAGACGGGTCGAAGAACCAAGAAATTATGAACGGCAAGTGGAAGCAGCACCTGTTAGATCCCGAGAAAACCGAGATCCTCGCTATTATGATCCGAAATTTTGGTACGATAAAAGAAATTGGAAATATAGCGGAGACAAGTGGATTTACGACCCAGGAAACTATCAATATTGGGTCGAAAATCCAGAAGGAAATGGACAAAGAAAACCACAGACAACTTACTATACGGATCCTTACGGACGTGAGCTGCCAATCACTAGTAGGAAAGAGCCGGAGCCGGAGAAACAGGAGGGATCTGGGTAAGTAAAAAAAATAAAATAGATAACAAAAAAGTTTCGTTTCTCTCATTTTTTTTAACTTCTATTATATTTTTATCCTTTATAAACTCATTTAAAAAAAATTTAAAAATTCGAAAAATATGCCCCTTAATTGTTTCTATTAGAAATTATTTCAAAAACATTGATTACAAAAATTTTAGACCTCAAATTGCCTGGAAGCAGGTTCCAAAGCCTATTATAAAAGACCAATATGGCACAGAATACAGGCAGGAGGTAATTGATGGGTGGGTTTTTTTCAACTTGATTATTAATATTCCAGAAATGTGAAAATTGTTGCAGTAAACGAAGATGCAAACAAAGAGCTGTCAAAAGAAGATGAAAAAACGAATACCAAGGTAGACTATCCGGGTATGATCAACCACCTTTTTATTTATCTATAATAATTCATCTAGTGCAACTAGTAGAAGAAGACATTGTGCCTACCCATGAGATAGAAAAAGAAGATAAAGAAAAAGACGAGGTAAAAATCTCTTAGATCTATGAACAATCTTTTTTTCCATTCATTTTTCGATATTTTCTAGGTTAATATCATTTTCAGACTCCTCCTTCATCTTCAGAAAAAGAAGAAGAAACTGAGGAAAAGGTAGAGGAACCACCAAAATTACCAGCAGCAGCCAAAGACTATCCAACAGAAGATGAAAGTAGTGAACTGCTTTTCCTCTAATCTAGGAAAAATTATCATACAAAATTTCTTTCATATCCTATTAGAAAATTTAAAATGGATCACTTTGACTTCTTCGAAATAACATTATCCTCTTTTCTACAACAATAAAAGTTCTTTCATTGTTCTAGGAATTTTCATCTTATTTTATAATAATGTTAAACACATCTCAAAAAAACCCGAAACCGAAGCAATCTAGTGACATAAAATTTAATATTTTTAGGTATTCATTTAGGCAGTGATTAAGGCATTATATGTTGGTTTTTGAAAAAAAAAATTAAGTTTTAATCCTGGATGTCGATGCCAGCCGTGTCCATATTTACATTCGCGTATAATCCTTCCTTCATATCTCCAGGAGAATCCAGTAGCTCAGCGATTATTCGTTTCTGTTTGAGAAAATCGAAGACGGCTCTCTCGTGCAGTACGTACTGCATTGCACGACTTTCACCTAAAAATTTTTTTTTGAAAACTAATTGGTATCAACTTTGATTGCTGAAGTAAAGAATACCTGTTCTTATTGCGCGAAAAACTGGAGCAGAAACGAAGAAAGCATGAACACGACCGCAAAGTTCAGGAGCGGATTGAGCAAGTGATCGGTCGAAACGAGTCAGACCTGAAATGATAAAAGATAATGAAAAAATTTAAATTAGGGAGATAAAAAAATAAATTTTTAATGTTTTAAAAAATAACATTGTCTTCCCACCTTTATCGACGAATCTTTGTTTCAGCAGATCGCAGATGGGTATCTCATCGCTCCTGCTTCTCGCTGCCAGCTTCTTGTCACTTTTCGACGACAAGAAGACGACTGATGCATTGCGTCGATGCGCAATTTTCGAAAAAGCCAGATCATTGTCTGTCGGAATACCGTCAATCAGGATGAAGATGGCTGTGAAGGAGGCAATATTGTGACGACTAAGTGAATTTTTAGAATATTGAAAAGAAAAAACTCGATGAATTCAAAGAAGGAGTTAACTTTTTTGGGGTAATATAGCTCCCAAAGGGTCACATTGTAACGAAGGAGGTCGTCGTCGAATTCGAATCGCTCGCACGAGCCGGCTTTTCCCTTCGACTGAAGAAATAAATTTTATTAAAATATTTAGTTACTTTTCCAGCAGCCAAAGGATGTTTGGAGGACATTCCTCTCATGGCATTAATCATGGCGGATTTTCCAACACCATTGCCGCCGATGAAACCGTAGTTGAAAGTGGTCTAAAAATAAAAATTGGTACCCTGTTCAACTAATTCCTTAAAATTCTACTTTTTACTTGATTACTTGATTTGTTTTTATATTCTATGTGACCTAAAAATAAAAAAAATTTTCTATCTTCATTGACACCATAAATACATTTTTTGTTTTTAAAATTATATAAAGGTTTCTCTTAAAAATGTTTTTTTGGTATACGTCTCCTACCTTTCCAGCTCTCCTGACAGTTGTTTGAGGTTCCAAATTTCCGAAAACTCTATCATCTGTGCCATAAAGAATTTCAAAGCCGGCATCGACGAGAACAGTTGATTTTTGGATAGTTTGATTAGCCGGCCCTCGAGAAGGCTCTGATAGACGAGATAGGCTACCATATATGGAACTACCGCCAAGAGTACTGGGTCGTACCAGACTGTGGTCTTCTTTCTAAAAAAAAGTTAATAAATAATAAAATTGCGTTAAAATAAAATAATCATGGAAATATAACAAAAAATAAATCGATCAATTTTAAGCAACATTATTCAAAATTTAGTAACCAAAATTTTAAAAAAATGTAAGAATAATTTTATTTTTTTTCAACAGTTACTTCCAGCTCCTAAAAGACCTTAAGAAAAATACAAATTAATTTACAGCCAAATAAAATATACTACTTTTTCAACACCCACCTCCTTTCTCAATTTATTCTCCAATGAATAATGACATCCTGCTTTGAGATCCAATTTTGATAGAAGTTTCTCTTCATCCATTTTATAGTGTAAATATCTTAATTCACTTGATTCAAAAAATAAAATTTCTTCTACTTGTTGATAAATTTCAAAATTATTATTTTAAATATTTATCGCAAACTAGTTCTTGATTTTCTTCTTCATGAGACTCACATTTGCTTGTATTCGAAAAGATTATTTCCAAAAAACAAGTAACCCATTCCCAATTATTTTTTATAAAAACAACTCTTACCCAGTAGTTCCACTAACAATATTCCTAATAACAGGGGCAGAAATGAACAAAAGCTCTAGAGACGATAGAATTTGAGCCTTGGATTGAAATCCCTTAGCGAAGATGGTCCTCGCTCTTCGTTCATAATCTTTCTTCAAGTCTTCATTAATATGTTTTGCCATTTCACGAGCTTCTGCATCAATATCGTCGTCAGTTTTGGTCGACAACAGAGTTAGATTTGTTCGTCTAAATTCTTAAAATTATGAAAATAATATGTTTTGCTAAAATAATTCAACACATTTTTGAAGATCAATATGATTGCATTCTATTTTCGGTGATTAAAAATTCTATCTTAGGCTAAAAAACATTTAACAAAAAATTGAAAATCGAATATAAAATATATTTCCCCACCTAGAATGTACTACTCGACTAAAACAAATATCATCATCGTGCAGACTTCCATCAGGGACCAGGACGAATAAATGATGGAACATTTGAAGCTTATGGGAGCTAAACAATTTTCTACTAAAATATTTATACTCGTATAATTTATCGAAGCCCATATTTCGATCATAAATATCCACCACACTTGTAAATGTACGAGGATATGGAATTTCCCATAAAACTATTTGCTGGAAATTTTCTTCAATGAATCTAAAAAAAAATTAAATAACTTACAAAAATACCTGAAGGGTTCCATTGTATCACATGGATTTCGTCCAGCAGATTGAGAATCTCCGAGGCTAATTCCGCGAAGAGCATTGATCAGCGTCGATTTACCAGCTCCTTGACGGCCACAGAAGCCGATATTGATACGATTCTAGAAGGTTATTGACTTTATATCTTTTTATAAATATATTTAAAAAAAACTCTTACATATTCACTAATACCGAGATCTTTTTGAAATCAGTATCTAACGTTGCCTAGAATATGAAAAAATATTAAAAGTATCCCTTCCTCCACCTCATCATATTTTTTTGACAAGTCAATACAGTCAATATTGTCTACTCCGCATCTCCCGGCCGTCATTTCGATTATTTACTTTTTCCTCAGACGAACCGATGGGCTGTCGTGTCTCGAAACGATTAAAACAACAGAAATCGTCACCGCCTTTGTCAGTTTGTGAAATTTCGAAGAAGACAACGACAATCGACTGGGAAGAGGAAAAGGCTTGGGCACGTGGACAACTAGCCGAATGGATCGAAGAACGACTCGATTCGTCGACGACTATGACAAGTTTGTCGATGGATTTGGCAGCTGGGGATGTTTATGTTGAGACGAAGGAAAACTTTTTGAGGAAAATAATTGCCGAACGGGAGAGAAGAAAACAAATCGGGAATGGTGAAGAGGATCGAACTGTCGCAGAACAACCGGCACAAATGCCTACAGTTAGTTATGAAATTTAAAATTCATAAATAGCATCGTGGCTTTTTATCACTTTCTTTCTAATCATTTTTACTCTTGAAGAGGCAAATTAATGAAAAAAGCCAAATATCTTTTTTTTAATTGAATTGGTTCTTTTCGTCCGACTCACCGCTTCAATTGGATAAGCTGTTTGTTGGAAGTTCATCCCGCTCTTGAAGGAGTAGTCGGAAATAGGATTATAGATAGGATAGTCGTCAATCTGAATGTCAAATAGGGATTGAATGATTTTTGTGGTTTACGAATTTATAAATTAAAAACATAATTTAATTTTGCAAACTTTTCCAACAATATGTTGCTTCGTAAATACCTACCATTTTGCACTCATTAGGTCCAGCTAGCCTCGTCGATCTTACCGTTGCTGTCGGTGTGACAGTACTTGTTGTTGTCGTGGTTATCGGAGTTGAAGATGTGGTGGTATGAGAGAATGGTTTAAATCTCGATTGATCTCCAACGTCTCCATTTTTCTCTTTTTTTCTATCTGTCGTGTTCAACGCCTCAAATTGTGCTATTTTATCTTTTGCATAGAAGATATTTCTTTTTATCGTAGGAATATTCGCCCTTGGCGGAGCGACCGGTGAGGGAAGAGGCGGTGGAGGAACGGATGGAAGAGACGGCCGATCGAATCGATAAATGGAAGAATATCGATTAAAGACATCGGAATAGTCCTCTTCCATCGGCGGAGGATCCGACGGAAGAGGAGGAGGAGGGTGATCTGGCGGCGGTGTACCAGCCAGGATTATTGTTTCTCCACTCGAATGAACTTCCGAAGAGGGGTGAGACGGCTCGGGAAAGGAGCGATAGCTGAAAATTTGATGGGAAAAGACCAGTTGCAAAATGAGATGCACAGATTACTCGCCGCCTGTATAGTCAAAAAGCTTTTATGGCTGCCAGTTACAACAAGTGGTACTCATTGAAACGAAGTTCTATTGCCATTGTGAGAATTGGTGATACTAAATACGTTTTAAGCAGTTCCTAGGTCAATTTTGGAAGTTCAAATTTCTCTGTGTTAGTATGCTGAGAAAGGTTTAAAATTGTGGAAAGTACCGAAAAAGTATCAAAAAAATATGTAGAACCACCTACCCTGATGGCGTGTTTGGTGGAGCAAACGGCTTGGGCGACTCCATTCCACATGGACTACACAACGGCGTTGGAGAGGTAACGACAATGTTCGGAACAGGGCCAGCCGGCGTGGAAAATGCTACATGATCCGAAGGCTTTGATTTTTTATTTCCCATTTTTCTAAAATAATAAATAATCAAAGAGTTCAAAGGAAGACAAAGAATCAGCTAGTCGGAGAGAAGAATGGAATACCTGAAATTTATCGGAGGATTTGCATTTTCATCAGTCCATCATCGACGTGTTGAATTGTCAACGTAACTGTTTGTAAAACCAGAGGGAGGCGAGAGACAAATCAATCAACTGCCGGGTCATATATGGGATTTATGTGGAGAGGGATTTATTGTTATTTTCTACGGCAGCTTATGAACTGGAAATGTCTTTAACGGCATTTTTTAACTACATAAATAAATTAAAGGTTAGATTTTTTGTAAAGTTTATACTTATTATTTATATACCAATGAATTTACAGAGATAAGGACCGACAAAAGGTAATGCTATTCCAACGGATAACATTGAAATGCGTAAATTTTTGGCTCATATTATTTTGATAGGGTATATCTGCCAAAACTAGAAGATTACCGGTCGACTGATCTAGTCATCTGTTAACATTGTTTGTTGTTCTGCAGATGGAAAATTATTCCATCTTGTTGAAATGCTATATCGGAATAAATAAGAAACATATCGATGAGTGAAATGCAAGAATAAAACTTCTATCAATAAAATGTGAAGAGAAGGTTGGATTCCTTTTTTGACAGTGCAGCTGAGATGATGAAGATAACAATTTCACGAAACTAGATAAATTTTGTTAATGGCATCAACGAACTATTCTGCAATCCCTGCAATCCTTGTGACTAATAAGTATCCACAAAGAAACTTTTTCTAAAACACTCCAAGAAATTGATTAATCAAGGATAATTTTTGCGCGCAATTGACGTTTTCATAATTTCACTAATAATCCTCGGCTATTGCCTTTCCGACACTCGACACAGAAAACAACCTCGCCGAAGGCTCAGAAGAAAAAGGAAGGTGTTAGGACCTGTCAAATCCCCCGTGATATTGTGATCAGTCATTATGTTATAAATAGGTTTCCCGACTATGGTTGTTCCCTTTACAATTGAGGTCACATCAGAAACGTTTATCAGTAATCTTTGTATAATCATAAAATTTCTCAACATGTTTATTTTTCAACTAGAAGTTTACAAGAGTGAAAATCAAAGAAACAATTATATCTAACTAAAGTCTATAGACTTTATATCATAAAATATTTTTTTAAATCGCACGAACTCTATAACTAAAGATAGTTTCATACTGAGGGATTAAAGAGTGATGATAAGCAATTAAAGTCGCTACATTCCCCTCAGTATTAATAGGGCGAAAAGGTGTTGCTCCACAAAATCTATAAAAAAATTCAAGTATAGATAAAGAAAACTAACTTAATTCCCACCCTTCGAGCATCCCTCCAAATCTTGATTTCTAGTCCATATAAATTACAATCAAAGCTCTTCCAACCAGCATAAGCAACTAGAGTGATCTCTAATCTTTTTCCAGAGGGTGCCTAAAAATGTTGAAAATTAAATATAGGTGAAAGTCAAGTTTCGATATACGATTTAATGAAAGATCAAATTGAATCAGACGATTCTGTTTCACACAAACCATGGTTTTTTACTTTTACTTGTGTCTAACGATTTGTAAATGGAATTTTAGATTTTCCACCAAATTTTAATCAAAATTTTTAATAAAGGCATATTTTGTATTCAGCTTTCCTTTGCTTTGGATTTTTTTCTAATTACTTAAAGTTTTCATATAGTAATGAGGCTTAACCGTTTTAAAATTTGCATTTTTTTGAATAGTTTCTCTCAATTCATCGATTTTTCACAACATACAATAGTTTTAAAATAAAGCAAAATGAGGTTGTATCTAAATTTGAAATTGCATAGTCTGCCCTGACAATCCATCTTATAAATACACTCTATTTAAACAATTTAATCTTACATTGAGTTGTTCAATTACGTAACTGAATTCATTCTCAGTAAAATTTGTTCGAAGGGTCCTGATTAGTCGATGTTGCATATCTGCAGTTACATTCACAACAACACCGCCATTCAGTGTTATCTGAAATTCAATAATCTTTTAATTCAAAAACAACATAATGAATAATGGTTGAAAAACTTTTTTCAAATTTCTTAAATATTTTTGTTGTTTTCTTCGTTTTCTACGTTTAATTTTAGCTAAATATAGTCATACCTGTATGACCTCTGATCACTGAAAAAAATTTGTTACCCTATTTTCACAAAATTGTCCGCCAAATCCAGTTGGGCACATGCATCTAGAACAGTCCTTTAAATGCTGATAGCCACCATTGGAGCAATTGATTCGATTCGTACAGCCTAAATGTATGTCATATTTAAAGGCAATTTATTACGTCTGGAACATTCCAACAATTTATCCAATAAAATTAAATCGAAAAACGCTAACTGATATGAGCCCATAGTCCAATCATACATTTGATATGGTACTCTAGGATGTAATACTTGTAGCCGTGCGGGTTCCTTAGAAAAACTGAATAAGTGTTAAAAACAGCACAATAGTTCTAATAATAAATGATATAAACTTACCTGTACATACCATAATGCATAATACTGCCAAACTCGTAAGGAACACCATAATTAGTACTATTATTTTCATTAAGTATATTAAAGTTATTTCTATACTCGTCCTAAATTAACAAATTGACAAAACAATTAGATGAACCTGAATGTTGTTATTGTCGATAACAACATAATTGTCTCTATCAGATCTACTATGTTGATGATTTACGCCCAATGCATGCATCAGCTCATGAACAATAATACCAACCTACGTAAGTTTTGACAGACTCCCTATACTTACATACTTACAGCCTGGTCCAATGCTAAAAAGTTGCGGTTGATATTGTTTGCCAACAAATGAAAAACAGCCATCGCCAAAAATTATCTAAAGATAACGGTGTATTAACAAAGTTTTTTACAAATTCACTTTGAGATATGAAGATTCACCAGTCCATTCTTTAAAACGAACACAAACTAAGCTGCTGAGATACTTCATTGACCGAATTATTACATCTAAAAAAACTTTATTCCTACTTTTGGTTGGCTCAAGCCAATACCCAGCTAGCACACTCTATTTTACCAGTTTATACTTTTTAATTGTAAACCATAAAAAGTGGGATTTTTGCAAATCGATAGTTTTTTTTTTGCTTCTTAGACCAAATGATAAAATCCGAAAATAAACTATAGAAAGTCTAACCTTTGTATTCAGTAGGGTAATTCGAGTCAAACACGTATGGTACAATTATACTTCCCCCTTTACCCCAGCGTAATGCAGGGTTGGTATCCACCTGTCTTTTGTTTCTTCCGTTCTGGAATTCCTTCTTTCCAAACTGAGATAGTTGTTCCCTGGAAGTTTCACTTGTTAACAGTTGATTCGCTTACTTTGACGGCAAAATATCACCCTCAATAAGGTACTTGTCCATACCACTCGCTTTGTTTACGGCCCAAATATCTCGAAATTTGGTTTCTGGGAGAGGAAAAAAAGCAGCCTCAACCAAACTAGCAAAAAGCAGAACAGATCCAACAAAAACAAGAACCATTGTCTATGATCGGAGCATCAGTACTGACACTTTTATAGGGACAACGGAAGATTGTAGGGGATTTGCATATTCCAAAATATCGGACAATTTAGTCTTCGTCTATCAGAATCAATGTTCTTCTCTGAACGTAGGCAAACCATTTGGAAATGCAAAGTATTAGCCGATTACTGAGTTATAAAAATTCTTGGTTCCTGCAGATAACCTTAACAATCATTTGTATTTCTGTTTGCTAATCGAGCACCTAATGCTAATCACATATGTATACCCCAGTAAAAATGATCGTCAGAGACTACGAGCTTTGTATTTTTTGTAAGTGAACATTGTTATTGCTATCCGCAGTGTGATCGTTCTATCCGCTCACATTTAAATTTCAATTAGCTGAAAACTGTTCCATTGTTCTTTCAAGCGGATTTACATTACAATATTCAGTGGAGTTTAATCGACAATTTTTGCACGCAATTGACTAATTTCACCGCTAATAGTCCTCGACTATTGCCTTTCCGACACTCGACGTATGCTTTCTACACTGCTCAGCTTTCATTTTGTTTTCTATGTTGCGGGTGATGTAATAATAGGTAATTTTTTTTCGTTCACTATTTCAGACTGACATTAACACGGCCTTTGCCTTTAAAAGTATTCTTGTGAAAATGGAAGAAAAATAACAAAATTTTGTGATTAACAAGTATCCACAAAGAAACTTAAGACTTTAATATTAATATTTTAAGGACTAGGAGCATATTGTAACAATCGGTCGTTTACTCAAGAAAATGATATTGCTTATTTTCCGGAATTTGGTTACTACCTAGACAACTGCAACATGAATGTATTGTTTTGATTTTGAACTATATTTGATTGTAGATAACATTTGGGGTGGATCTATTTGTAAAGTGTCGATGGCAGGCAGAGTCTTCTCTTAGCAGTCTGACAATTAAGACATCTCTCGGCGAGGAGTACCTCCTTTCGCCGTGTCAATTCTATCATGATGAAGGCATCGAATTCCTCGACTGGTGCCACCAACAAAACTTGACTGGTCTCGTGAAAAATGTCTATGCTCCGCCATCTCATCTACAACTGTCATTAATGTTAAAAGCATCACCACCAAAGGCTTTCGTCTATATACATCACATAACCTGCTCTGCGGTAAAAAGTCAGTGTTCTTTGTGTCTCGATGGGATACAATATTTTCATTTTCATGTGTAATAATCTCCGAATTTTTATTGGTCACAAAAGTCGCAGAAACATACAAAAACTGTATATTGAAATTGCAGATTTCCATGGAACCCAGATGAAACGCTATGATTTGGATTTGAATCGGCAGCCATATATCCATAAACTATCTGATGACGTTGCACAACATACTTATATCTTTCAAACTAAAAACAGGCAGAAGATGAGCATTTATCTGGTGTTCCTAGCTGGCGATCCGATAATTGACAAACTGAAGACAGCATACTACCGATATGACAGCATCGACAAAGTAGCCTCGCCCACCATGACGTAAGTTAAGTCGATATTTGTTTGTCTAATAGCCAGACTGTTCTTTCTGACAGATGGGCCTCTAGAAACTGAAACTTTTATATATTACGTCAACGAAGCAGCACCAGATTCCACCGCCTATTTGATATTTCTAGATGCAAATGGTAACGGATAAAAAGATGGTGATGTATCTATTGTAGTCTCACAATCCATTACATTTGTTTACGACTGGCACATGGATGAGAAACACAAAGAACTGATAGTGGGAGAAGAAGAAGCCGTTGTTGTCGTCAGTCGCAGTTCCCAGTTCCCTCATTGTCCGACTTGTGTTAATCCAATCTTCCTCAATTCTGTGGACATGCAGGCAAGTCGTGTTTTGTCCGTGGTTCCAGTTTCATTTGCATTTCAGGAAAACTCGGAACTGATAGTCTTAGAGGGATTTCCGGGAAAGGTTATTGACGAAGAGAAAATCATCGAAAGGTTCAAGTTGGTCGCTAGAATCCTCATCAGAATCCCTCCAGTAAATCTTCTGTTTTCCGTCCTCCTTTCTGTTTTTCTGGCGGAATCAGAACCTTTATCTCGACAAAAGGAGAAGTTCAATTTACAATTTCGGAATTGTTTCAAATATCTGGGGAAATGACAGGAAACATCGTCTACAATGACCAGTCTCAGGAGAATGGAACCCTCAATTTAATCCAGATACCTCGTATGAAATTCTGATCTGGATATATTTGCAGGAGGAATCACAACTTATACTATCGGACTCCATACAACTTCGGCCACAGATAGATCCAATGAAAACACGATTTGGTGGAACAGTTATAGTAACGAGTCGATCCTTCTCTTCTCGGATGACGATGTTTTACTGACAGATGTTTTACGGTTGAACTTCACTCTCAGACCTGGCACGACGGTTTCTTATTCTATACAAGGTACAAGTAGAATGCTTTCCACACAAGTGTTATTGTTTTCCATCTTTTGTTGGCTGCTTTGAAATATATGGAAAATGTATTTACAAGTCTGCTAAAGTCTTTTTTGTTTTGTTTTTTATTATTTCTTTATTTTTGTGTGATTTTAATGTCTGTTTGTTTTACTTCTCTTTTTTCAATACGGAAGCCCATTCTATGTTTTGAAAAAAATTAGCAGATCAAAATAAAAAGAAATAATTCTTACCAATTTTTTTCAAAAGTAGAAAATACTCAACGATATCAAATATCAATTGAATCGCTTACGGCCATACCATGTTGAAAGTACGCCATCCCGTCTGATCTGGCAAGTCAAGCAACGTTGGGCCCGGTTAGTACTTGGATCGGAGACGGCTTGGGAATCCCGGGTGTCGTAAGCTTTTATTTACGAAATATTAAACGCATATAAAGTTTTCGGTAGTATATGCACCAGGGCTGGGCGGGACTGACATTTTCAAACCGGGAATTGATTTTTGTCAGAAAAATTAGAAAAGGTGTTTATTTTAAAAAGATAATTATGCATCAACATAAGAAACACCAATATTATTGTTGTCATCAAGCGTGTTGAATTTGGAATTCGTTTTGAGGAACAACAATTGCTCTAAAGTTTCTGGACTCATACTTTGTCGATAGTCAGAAGAATCATCCGTGCGGCACTAAAGAGTCACTCCGATTCTGACGAAGTTGCCAGATATTTTCTTGCCAAATAGAATAAGTTTGGGAAGAAACATTAATTCTGATAGACGAAGACTAAATTGTCCGATAATTTGGAATATGCAAATCTCGTAGTCTCTTCAAAACTGAAAGTTTTTTTTTGCATTGTTTGCTTGATTTACAGTCGTTTTCCCTCTCATCCCATTACTTTTTTCTATCTACCGCAAATCTTCAAGATTGTTGACCCGTGATCACACGTGTGTTCCGTTTCTCCTTGCTCTCCTCCTACTCTCCGATCTATGACGTCGCAGCTGTAACAACTGCCCGTCGCTCTTATTTGTGCTCTTTTCATTCAAGGTGAAATGGCAAAGGCAATGAAGACATCGCTGTTTGATATTAGCGAATTGAGACCATATTTATTTGTAGCTGGTTATGGATGTTTGTCGGATTCAAAGGTAGGTGAAGATTTATTGGACGTTCTAAGCAACAAATTTAAATACATCATTCAAAGTTTTAAACGATCATTTCATTATGAAATCTCAAATCTCAGATTTTCGCTTAGATTCTATGAATGGCCTACTAAATCCTCTTGTGAACACAATTTATGCATCTTAGGAAAACTGATATTAATTAAATCGACTACATAATTTAAAATTACGCTGGGACATATAGTTCATAGTGGGATGACCGATATTATAACCTTTCTATCGAGTTTTTAAAATTATTAGAACTTCTTATAAAGATAATTCAGTTCAAACAATACGGAATAACTCACGCAGTCGACGCTACAAATATTGAAAAGTCGAAGCGAGTCCCTGGCGTGGAATATTTTCAAGTTCCCGTGGACGATAGTATTCTTTCTCAAATCTCTAATCATTTCGATGCTGTTAGTGATTTTATCGACCAAGCAAAAAGCCAGGTAATTTTTTTTGTTTTGTCTTGATCCAATAAATCTTTTCAGAATGGAAAAGTGATAATTTACTGTGCTGCTGGAGTCAGCAGGAGTGCTACCCTGGCTATAATGTATCTTGTTTTGAGGGAGAATTTAAACCTACGAGAGGCATACTATGCATTAAATCAGGTCAGTTGGAAGAAAATCAAACAGCTGACATAGGAAATGGGAGCTAGAAGGATAAAAAGAAGTCAGAAGTTAAAAATTTAGGAAATTCGGATAAACGGATATTATTAAATAATACAATTTAAAAAAATATTTTTTCCTGCAACAAAAGCTGTTTTTTTTTTTAATAATTTTAACAACTAATTTTATTTATTTTCACACTTAGAGGGAGAAAATCGCTAAAAAAAAATAATTTTAGATCCGTCAAATAATATCCCCCAACCTTGGCTTTTGGCGACAGATGATCGAAGCCGAGACAAAACTGCGAGGAGAGGCGTCGGTTCAACTGCTTCGAGGTAGGAGTGCCCGTCCGGTACCTGATGTCTACCTTTGTAGAACAAGCAATAGTTATAACGCATAGTAAAGCGTATTATTTCTTTTTTTTTTAATTTGTCATCTTCACTTCTAACAAAAAGTTAAATAAAAAACTGTTTAATACATGAGTGAAAATAGAAGAAATGATCCTGGCTTCGGTATTTTAACTGGTATATTCCTTTCCTTTAGATAATCCATGCCTTCCTAAAATTATTATTGCCTTTCGACCATAAAACAGATGAACTGTCGCTTCCTGTTTACCTAAAAGTAAAAAAAGGCTGATTTTTTTCGTTTTGTGGTTTGACCGATCATATAAGGTTACCATAAACTGAGAATATTACTAATGGATTCAAAAGTAGAAAAAAACCCCCAAAGTACAAATTTACTTCGTGTCAAGGACCTTTCTTTTCTTACAAACTTCACCCGTTTTCAGTATATTCGTTTCATAGCTTAAGTAGAAGTCCTAATCAAAATATAAGGAATACATTTCCGAATAAAGTCCAGAGAACACCTTATCTCTTTTCCAATTTATTTGAATATTTTCGAACATTCCAACCTTAACTAAATTACAGACAATAAAAAACAAAAAAAGGCGAGAACGGCGAGTAAGTATTAGGTTAGCAACTTTGAAACGTCCTCATGAAGCTGATTTTCGATGGTGGTATGAGACACATGGAACTGCTCTGCTAGACATCTTGACGTTTGCCGGGGATCTCCTTCAACTGCTGCCTGGAGATTGTCGATATCAACGGCAGATGGGTGATTTGCATGAGTCAACTTCTTGAAGTCCCTTCTTCCTTCCATAAAAGCTTGGAACCATCTTTCCAACGTAGATTTAGACACTGTTCCAGGACCAAACGACTCACAAATTTTCTCGACTGTAGCTCTCACAGACGTCCTCTGGCAGTACTCATGAAAAATGACGGCATGGAGTGCTTCCGCAGAAATAGGCTTGGCTTCCGTTTGATCAACCATCAGGGCATGTAATTATTGATAGATTATTAATAGGTTTTTAAGTCTACAAGTTATCACGGGATTTGACGAAGACGCAAAAAAATTAGAAGGATAAAACTAAAGTGTCCCGTTTCAAAGTTGCCAACCTAATAGTTTCGAATCAGATCGACTTTATCCAAGAAATTGATTAATCAGGGACAATTTTTGCACGCAATTGACTAATTTCATCGCTAATATTCCTCGGCTATTGAGTTTCCGACACTCGACGAATGCTTTACGCCGACCCTCCAACTCTGGTATAAACGGAGCATAAACTAGTTTATTGAAAAATTTATTGAAAAAAAATAAAAAACAAAAAAAAATATCGCTTACCCACAAAATGACATTTCATTTCCATATATTTCAAAGCAGCCAACAAAAGATGGAAAACAATAACACTTGTGTGGAAAGCATTCTACTTGTACCTTGTATAGAATAAGAAACCGTCGTGCCAGGTCTGAGAGTGAAGTTCAACCGTAAAACATCTGTCAGTAAAACATCGTCATCCGAGAAGAGAAGGATCGACTCGTTACTATAACTGTTCCACCAAATCGTGTTTTCATTGGATCTATCTGTGGCCGAAGTTGTATGGAGTCCGATAGTATAAGTTGTGATTCCTCCTGCAAATATATCCAGATCAGAATTTCATACGAGGTATCTGGATTAAATTGAGGGTTCCATTCTCCTGAGACTGGTCATTGTAGACGATGTTTCCTGTCATTTCCCCAGATATTTGAAACAATTCCGAAATTGTAAATTGAACTTCTCCTTTTGTCGAGATAAAGGTTCTGATTCCGCCAGAAAAACAGAAAGGAGGACGGAAAACAGAAGATTTACTGGAGGGATTCTGATGAGGATTCTAGCGACCAACTTGAACCTTTCGATGATTTTCTCTTCGTCAATAACCTTTCCCGGAAATCCCTCTAAGACTATCAGTTCCGAGTTTTCCTGAAATGCAAATGAAACTGGAACCACGGACAAAACACGACTTGCCTGCATGTCCACAGAATTGAGGAAGATTGGATTAACACAAGTCGGACAATGAGGGAACTGGGAACTGCGACTGACGACAACAACGGCTTCTTCTTCTCCCACTATCAGTTCTTTGTGTTTCTCATCCATGTGCCAGTCGTAAACAAATGTAATGGATTGTGAGACTACAATAGATACATCACCATCTTTTTATCCGTTACCATTTGCATCTAGAAATATCAAATAGGCGGTGGAATCTGGTGCTGCTTCGTTGACGTAATATATAAAAGTTTCAGTTTCTAGAGGCCCATCTGTCAGAAAGAACAGTCTGGCTATTAGACAAACAAATATCGACTTAACTTACGTCATGGTGGGCGAGGCTACTTTGTCGATGCTGTCATATCGGTAGTATGCTGTCTTCAGTTTGTCAATTATCGGATCGCCAGCTAGGAACACCAGATAAATGCTCATCTTCTGCCTGTTTTTAGTTTGAAAGATATAAGTATGTTGTGCAACGTCATCAGATAGTTTATGGATATATGGCTGCCGATTCAAATCCAAATCATAGCGTTTCATCTGGGTTCCATGGAAATCTGCAATTTCAATATACAGTTTTTGTATGTTTCTGCGACTTTTGTGACCAATAAAAATTCGGAGATTATTACACATGAAAATGAAAATATTGTATCCCATCGAGACACAAAGAACACTGACTTTTTACCGCAGAGCAGGTTATGTGATGTATATAGACGAAAGCCTTTGGTGGTGATGCTTTTAACATTAATGACAGTTGTAGATGAGATGGCGGAGCATAGACATTTTTCACGAGACCAGTCAAGTTTTGTTGGTGGCACCAGTCGAGGAATTCGATGCCTTCATCATGATAGAATTGACACGGCGAAAGGAGGTACTCCTCGCCGAGAGATGTCTTAATTGTCAGACTGCTAAGAGAAGACTCTGCCTGCCATCGACACTTTACAAATAGATCCACCCCAAATGTTATCTACAATCAAATATATTTTAAAATCAAAACAATACATTCATGTTGCAGTTGCTCAATTGATAATTGGATTTGAAAAAGTAGAACATATCATTTTCTTGAGAAAATGACGTATTTTTACAGTCGCTTTGTGCATCTGAAAAAAACTAGCTGTTAACTATAAAAGTTTGTTTTAGAAAAAGTTTCTTTGTGGATACTTGTTAATCACAAAATTTTGTTATTTTTCTTCCATTTTCACAAGAATACTTTTAAAGGCAAAGGCCGTGTTAATGTCAGTCTGAAATAGTGAACGAAAAAAAATTACCTATTATTACATCACCCGCAACATAGAAAACAAAATGAAAGCTGAGCAGTGTAGAAAGCATACGTCGAGTGTCGGAAAGGCAATAGTCGAGGACTATTAGCGGTGAAATTAGTCAATTGCGTGCAAAAATTGTCGATTAAACTCCACTGAATATTGTAATGTAAATCCGCTTGAAAGAACAATGGAACAGTTTTCAGCTAATTGAATGACCCTACTGAATACAAAGGTTAGACTTTCTATAGTTTATTTTCGGATTTTATCATTTGGTCGATATTTTCAAGCCGATATTTTCCGTTGTAAATAGATTATAATTAGCAAGAAAACCAACAGAAAACTGAGAACATGCATTTTATAAAAATTTAAAATTGCTGAAAAATTTAACACTCCATTTACAAATCGTAAAGCACAAACAACAGTTAAGTTCTTTTTCTATTCATCGGCAATGTCACAATCAAAAAATATGGTTTGTGTGAAACAGAATCGTCTGATTCAATTTGATCATTCCTTAAATTGCCATATCGAAACTTGATTTTCACCTATTCTAATTTTGAATATTTTTAGGCACCCTCTGGAAAAAGATTAGAGATCGCCGCAGATGTTGAATATGGTGTCACTAGGCGTAGTTGTGAGTTTCATGGACTAGAAATCAAATATTTGGTAGATCAACGACCAGTGGGAATAACGTTAGTTTTGATTTATATAGCTTGAATTTTTTCATAGAATTTGTGAAACATATAATCACACTATTATTACTCATCAGAATAGAGCGACTTTAATTGTCTACTATCATTCCATATTAAAGCAGTATGAAACTATCTTTAGTTATAGAGTTCGTGCGATTTAAAAAAATATTTTATGATATAAAGTCTATAGACTTTAGTTAGATATAATTGTTTCTTTGATTTTCACTCTTGTAAACTTCTAGTTGAAAAATAAACATGTTGAGAAATTTTATGATTATACAAAGATTACTGATAAACGTTTCTGATGTGACCTCAATTGTAAAGGGAACAACCATAGTCGGGAAACCTATTTATAACATAATGACTGATCACAATATCACGGGGGATTTGACAGGTCCTAACACCTTCCTTTTTCTTCTGAGCCTTCGGCGAGGTTGTTTTCTGTGTCGAGTGTCGGAAAGGCAATAGCCGAGGATTATTAGTGAAATTATGAAAACGTCAATTGCGCGCAAAAATTATCCTTGATTAATCAATTTCTTGGAGTGTTTTAGAAAAAGTTTCTTTGTGGATACTTATTAGTCACAAGGATTGCAGGGATTGCAGAATAGTTCGTTGATGCCATTAACAAAATTTATCTAGTTTCGTGAAATTGTTATCTTCATCATCTCAGCTGCACTGTCAAAAAAGGAATCCAACCTTCTCTTCACATTTTATTGATAGAAGTTTTATTCTTGCATTTCACTCATCGATATGTTTCTTATTTATTCCGATATAGCATTTCAACAAGATGGAATAATTTTCCATCTGCAGAACAACAAACAATGTTAACAGATGACTAGATCAGTCGACCGGTAATCTTCTAGTTTTGGCAGATATACCCTATCAAAATAATATGAGCCAGAAATTTACGCATTTCAATGTAGGTCATCTGTACTCATCAAAGTTGTTTAAAAGTAGTTACCATTAGAAAACGCCTGATTTCGGAAACGGATTTGAGTCTGTGCCCTTAGCTTTGTATTCTTACATATCTTTATTTTATTCCATTTACTCGTAATATTTGAGCAGAGTCAGGCGAAGATGAGAAAAAATGACAATAAAACGGTGAAAAAAGAAAATGAACTGGTGGATCGACGTTCATTCGCATAACAGTACTTCTTTTCCCTGCAGATACATTCAGTTATGTCGACTTTATCATGCAACCTAGAAATTTTTAATGTTTTAATAAAATATAAGTTTACAATTTTAATTATTACCCTAAAATCTTATAGATAAGAGCGCTTAATAAGTAAGACTGGTCGGTGTTGGATATCTATTTGTTTTTTTCTACTTTTGAATTTATCTTGTGTTTTTTCACTTTAGTTATATACTAAAAAAGTAAAAACTTGAAAAATATTTCATTACCGAATAGCACGCGTTTTTCCGTCCTTTTTTTTGTAAAAATTAAACCGCTCTTATCTATAAGATTTTAGGGTAATTATTATTTTAAAAAATAAAATTCAAAAAGCTTTTCAAACAGGAAAATAAAGAAAAAGCTCACTTAGTACATGCATTTTCTCTCTGTGCGTCAAGAGTTTTCAAGTCAATTGCTCCAAAATTTTCAGCGCAGCCACGGAGAACAAAGGAGGCGGCTACAACATTTTTTATTATACCGACATTTTCAATCCAAATATTCTGCTGCTAAAAATTATTTTTTCTGGCTTACTTTCAACATGATCCACTATAGACATGGTTTGGCAGTAACGGTGCCGACATTTCTGTTTATGAAGGCGGGTGAAATTCTTCGCATTGATACATTCTGGCGTCGAGACCTCTGAAAAAAGAGGTTTGTTTAATCAGTAAACATTTTTTTTTTCAAAAACGGTAAAAATCTTGTTATTTTAGTTAATTTTTCTAGTTTTTGTCAAATAAAATGGTGACCGAATTTTTTTTATTGAGTTAGATGGACCGTTAATAGAGTTGAATATACCTTGAGGATATGAAGTTCGTCGTAATTTTAGAAAATCTTTGATTGTTCTTTTCATAGGCTCCGAAAGATGACTGATAGGTGATGTGCAATGATAACACCAGTTATCTTCCTCGTCTAAGATCCATTTTTAGTCTTCTTTTTATTACCTTCAAAGCTATCAGGTGTAGTCAATTTTTTTTCCATAATTTGTGGTTCTGCTTTTGGCGGAATACTCTCTCTATATAATGATTGTTGCCTGGAAATTAGATTAATTATACCAAAATTTGTTGGTCGACCTACTTGCGGTTAATTTGTTGAGCGCGGATGCCATCCTCATAGGCCTTTCTTTCCATTTCTTTGATCTGAAACCGAATGACCTCAGTGAGTCTTGGCCGCGGCTGAAGGCAAGGCATAATGGCCTTTGTGGTAGGACAGAAATATAGGATCATCCACATAAAATCCCCATAATATCTATTTCTTGGGCTTTGTAGACAAAATATCAATGAGAAATTCGAATTCAGCATCAAAGTTTTTTTTTCAAAAATTCCTTGTAACACATATTTTCAAATGAAATGACTGATTTGAGTTGAATCGCTTTGTGTAACCGACAAATGTATTACTAAATTTTTTTACATGCCTCCATCTATTTACTAAGGTATTCAATTCAAATTGCCCTAGGTCACATATGGTTAAATAGTCATTGGAAAAATATTTCGACTTCGAGGCGACTCATCACCTTTTTCTAGCGGTATTTTAGAGAGAATTGGTTGTTTTGACCAAGAAATCTCTTACTCAGTGTTTATTGGCACTATGGCCTTTCTCTTTTGTGTTCTGACGGAAATCTAAGGGTCACTGTGTCACAAACAAAAGATTGCTCGGAGATTTTAGGGGTCGACTGATTTGAAAATAGAAACCAGTTTTTTGCTGTTGTCTGTATTAATCCCATCATGATTCCGCCCAGTCTATCAACGAATAAGTGACAGCCAACCGGATATTCTAATGAGCCTTTCAAAAAAGACAGCGTGGGCGTTTTATTTAGAGGAAAAATAATGGAAAAGAATATCAATTAATGGAAAATGACAAAAAAATCTTTTTTTTTTTTTTTGGAAGAAAAATTTACCCGATCGGGATAAAAAGGGATTAAAAATCTGACCGTTGAACCATTTTCCATGATAAAAAATACGATGAATTACAAATTAAGAGAAAAAATTGAAAAAGGTTTATAAAAGAAAATGTTTTATCCATGGAAGATTGAAAACAAAAAATTCGAAATTTAAATAATTTCGACCCAGATATACTTATTTTGGGAGTGAATAAAGTGAAAAAGAGCATAAATTGATAGAAGAAAGGGACAAAATACTGGTTTTTGGAGAGAAAATAGCTCGATGAAGATCAAAAAATTAAAAAAAAAACCGACCATCTCTATCCTTTGAGCTTCATCATCTTCTGTCCATAACGTTTCGACGACGAGGCTTGATGAAAACATAAAGAGAAGTAGAAGCATTGAGGAACAGTCAGACTCGAAATTCGACGATCAATAATACCTCCCCCCCTTTCCTATGGCCACGCCTCTATCAGAACAGCCATCGCTGGCTGGGCGGCCTTCGCGCCAGTCCTACCGATGACAGTAATTATCGACATTCCGTGAAGGTTACCGTCAGAAAAGGTGTCATGTAGGTGCTATTCTTGAATGTTGCAAGAAGGAAGATGAATATCAGAAATAGATGAAACGTTTAGAAGTTCGCTTTTTTTTCTTGTTGTATTATATAAAATTTCGATGCCCTAAGAACACATGTTTGATGTAATAATGGTTGATTTAAACCGAATATCATCGTCTTAGAAACGATCAATTTCAATTTTGGGTTAACATTTTGGACAGCAACAATTAACTATCAAGTAGTCTTCCTTTCTTGTTGTGACTCTATCATATATGACCGCTTCTCCTCCTCCTTTTATTCTTTCTTTTCTCCATCGATGATATTCTTTACGAGCTTGATTCTTTACGAGCAATGATTCGAGTATGACGGCTGTGGAACTCTCATGAACATTTAAGCGTAGAAGCAACCATAAACAGTTAATTAAAAATATATTTCTGACCGTGTTTCTCTCCATGTTTCTTAAGATCAAAATCGAAGGTGAAATCTATTTATGTGTTTTTAACTGCTTCGATAAAGATCAACATCAATAATGAAGAAAAAATTTATTAAATTAAGCACAATCGACATTAATACACTTCAGTTCTCCACATCAATTAAATCGGCAGCAACACCTTCCAGAGTGGTTACAACATTTCCAACCGGATGGACAACAGCATCTATTCCCAAGATGACAAATACAGTTGAATTCAGTTTTCAACATTGAACAAGTATTATTATTAGAACAAGTAATCATCTCTGAAGTTTTCTCCAAGCTGTCTGTTGAAAGGTCCGTGCTGATAGAAACAAGGTTTAATTCTGTTGCATTTTTTATGACTGATTCGAATTTAAAAGTTTGTGGACCTAAACAATACTTTTAAATTGATCTTTTTTTCATACTTTTGTTATTTTCAAGTTGTCCTAACTTGGTCACCGCAACGAGTGAAACGATTAAAATCGAAAAGAGTAAAATATTCTGGAGATATTTGCATAAATGGCTAATAACAACACCATCATGCTGTTCAGTGACATCAAGTAGTTGTTGAGTTCCGTCTTCACCGGAAAATTCCCATTTAGCGTAATTAGTTTTGTCGTTCATCCTTATGTATTTTCTAAATTTGTGTACAATTCTTAAAAAAGAAAAAATTGAAAATTGTACAATATAGGACAAAAATTCCCAAACGTTGATTTTAGTGTAAACATTTTCAAAATGCTATAACTCGATGAGGATAAATCTGATTAAGATGAAACTGTTGGTATAAATAGATCTTGAAAAGGAGACGACTTTTTTTTCGAAAACTTAACCTATAAAAGGGGGGCGGGGGAGAAATGCTGATCGAGCTCTTATCTCTCAGGATTTCATTGAAATGAGAGGAAAATAAGCGCTTAGCTCATAAGACATAAAAACATTTGACTGTTTTGTGTACCTGACAGCCGATCAACGAAACAATCAACGAAAATTTACTGGAAAAAATGGAAAAGACAAATCTAGAATTCAACAAATCAATTTATGTTGGATTTAGCATTTTAGATAGAATATCTAGATTCTAGAATAGAGATTAGATAGATCTAAGCAATTATTTAATGCATGAGTTTCGCTCCAATTACAATGGCTTGTTTATCCTTTGATGGGCATGATTTTTCTTCTTCTTTTTTATATTGAGTGATTTAAGAGAATTTAAAAAAATTAGGAAGAACCTACTTTCGCCAGATAGTTGTTACATAACTTGAAGTCACAATTTATTATTATTGTTTATCCATAAAATGCCATTTTTACCTCTGAAAAAGGCTATTTTTCACAAAAGTGATCCAAAAAAGGCGAAAACGGTCATACAACTGATCGTTTTCGCTTGTCCGTTATTGATTTTTCTGATAATCAAAATAGCGGTCTGTTAGACCCAAAATGTCTTCTTCAAATGTTGTTTGTCGTCTTCGCAGTCTCGGACGTCCTTTTCTTTTTGGAATGATCCATGTTCCAGCTTTGCCCGGGTATAGTATGAATTGTTATTCTATAATACTTCCAGTACGCCTAAAAATACACAAAATATGTCTAAAATTCTTAAAATTGTCGAAGATGAAACAAAAATCTATGCGATGGAAGGAGTTGTAAGCAAAAAAATTTATAGATAGAATTTTAGGATGGTATAATTGTGGAGAACATGCACGATTTACCTTATATTCAGCCCCCAGTTGGCCCAGAAATTACAGCAGCAATGACGATAGTTTGTGAAAGTGAGTTCTATGTTTTTTGAGAAATTCCATTGACCATTTTTGTTATATATTTTCTTCAAAATCTGTTTAAATCTTGTTTAGGAGTCTCCGCCGTTCTTGGTTCCTCCAGATCAAATTTTTTGCTTGGTGTTCAAGTTCTAGCAGCTGCAAACCAAGAAGCTATAGCCGTAGCAAAAGTCACAGGTATACTTTCTTTTTTGAAAAAGTTGATTCCAGGATTCGACCTGATACGAGCAGAAGGTTTTGTCTTCTCTCATGTTGCCGATGAAGGCTGGATCGATGGTTGTGCTGGCTCTCTGTTGAGATACAGGAAACTGATTGGAGCCGAGGATGTGGCAGTTTTTACGGACATCAAGAAAAAACATTCGTGAGTAGTTGTAGGGTTGTCAATCAATTATATTTAAATATTAAAGTAAAAACAAAAATTTCAGAGCTCATATGGTCACTTCTGATGTCTCCATCGCCGATACAGCTCACGCTGCTGAATTTTTTCTCGTTGACGGCGTGATAATCACTGGGAACAGTACTGGTCAGGCGGCAGATCCTAAGGAACTCGAAGCCGTCCAAGCCAAGTCCTCCCTTCCGGTTCTTATTGGCTCCGGTATCACAGCTAACAATATGGAAAAATTTGCAAAAGCTGACGGGTGGATAGTTGGATCTGAATTCAAAAAAGAAGGCAGATGGGATGAGGAATTGAGTACAGAAAGGGTAGGAAATTTTGTAAGGAAGCTGGAAAAGATAAATAAAAGTTAAACATATGTCTTACAATTATTCGACCCTTCTAGTTTCATTCATTCTTCCCTACTAGATGTATTTATGAATAGAATGGTTTCGAAAGTTTGATGAGATGGATCATGATTATTTTTGTGAGAATTTCAAAACCTCAAAAATTTTTTTTTCTATATTCTTATCAGTTTCTCCCCTGTTTTTGAAGGTTTCTCAGCCTTTTGAATTCATTATGGAAACCTCTCGTGATCCATCTGAGGTTTAACATTTTTTAATTTTCTTGTTTTCAATTTCAAAATTTTTCGAGTGTTCAAAAGTGTCTATTTCTCTCTATTTTCTTTTTTTTTCAGGTT
Source organism: Oscheius sp. DF5120 (assembly GCA_932521415.1). Taxonomy (NCBI): domain Eukaryota; kingdom Metazoa; phylum Nematoda; class Chromadorea; order Rhabditida; family Rhabditidae; genus Oscheius; species Oscheius sp. DF5120. The sequence continues at coordinate 489,583 of OW051465.1, read as the reverse complement.
ATGTCTGATGCAAAGAATTTCCTTTTCATAATATCGAGATTGTAGACTGTAGAATTCTTCCTATTTGATATTCATATATTTCTGATCCAAATTTAAAATAATTTGAAACTTTTTATCTATAGAATTAGCTTTTGGAGTTTGATGAGATGCATCATTTTTAATACGAATAAACTATGTAGAAGATAAAAGAGGCAAAAGTCGAGCCTTCCTACGAAAGAATTATTTTCCGACACCTTCTCGTGACAGCTATGACTATGATTTTTTCTGGGAATCACACCGATATCAGTTACTCCCCTGCCACCGCCATGTTATTTTGTTTAGAAAAGCTTTGACAATATAGGAACAACTGTTAAAAAATGATTTACAAGTAAAAAGAAAAACTTTGTTTCACGTCGGTGGAATGATAACTGTATCATGATAACTGAAATTGGTCATGAAGCACCACTGATTCAAACAGTGGAGCTCCATGACCAATTTTTCCTGAGATCGATATCAGTGTACTGCTTGTTCTTTCAGAAATGCTTCACACATTATGAAACAGTCCATCGCCTATAGGCTCAATTTTAGCTTATTTCTTGTATTTGTGGGTTTTTCAACCTTTTGAATCCCTTGGTGATTGTCTCATCTTATAGAAACAACACGTGATGCAAGTCAGAGACTTGGAGTCCTGTAACCATATTTGCGATTGCGTTAAATTTTTCAAATTTGTTGTGAGTGTTCGGGAGTGTTTATTTTTCTCCATCTTTTTTTAATTACTTTTGTTTTTTTTCTAGTTATGTCTGGTGCAAAGAACTATCGCACAAAACTAGTGAACCGAGAAATCAATTCACTAGCAGATGTACCTGATATAATATTAAGTAATAATTTGACAAATCAATCGGAAAATGTGTTGACTTCAACGAATACTTCAGGTAACTTGGATTTTAATTTCAATAAATTCTTAACTTTATTTTAAACATAACTTCCAGAACAAGGAGGAGACCCCCCAGCTAGACCGAATAGTCCAGTAAATGTAAATAGTAATCCGAATGCAAATACAAATGTAAATCAAAGCAATACAAGAGGTGGAAACAACAATGCCCCAAGAAGAACCTTTCCGAATATGCCGAGATGGTAAGGGATTCGCACAAGGAAGGATTGTATAAGAGCCTTTTTTGAATAGGAAAACTAAAAATGCATTATTGGTTTGAGCTGGGACGAGACCTCCAAAAGTTTCTATCTATTTATATTGTAGAAAAAATGAACTGCTCGCCGAAAGTCTCGTCCATTTCTAGTCGGTACTTTGGTGCCGCAGTCCAGATAGAGACTATCTACTATCCTCACTTTCGTTTTATCCAACTCACATCTTCATCATTTTCAGTGTTTCATGCCACGAGAATCCAATCAATCCCCATGCTACTTTGTGTTGTGGAGCTATTTACTGTCAGGAATGCTTAATGGCGGATATGAGTGTCTACGCAGCCAGACAGCAACCAACAATCTGTAGAATTTGTCAAAGGTCGATGGGAGCGAGGAATCAGACTCAGTCATCGTCGACTCCGCTGTCTCTTTCCCCCTCCTTGGAAGGAGCCTCAGGTGAGATGTTTTTCCAAAAACTTATGAGAAACATCCTTTCATGCTAAATAACATCTATTCAGACAACCGTTCATACGCGCCACGCCCCGGAACACCGACAATTCAAAAACCACTAAAATGTTTCAAAAAGGAAAGAGAAGATCAAGAGCTCCAGAAAAAAAAGGAATTTTCACTGAAGAGAAAAGCAGTCAGAGAGATCAATTCTATGCCGAATCTAGGAACTCCCAGTGGTCTGGAAATGGTGGCAGACAAACTGAAAATAGTAGGAGGCATAGTAATTGGACCTATTTGGTATTTTTTTTTCAATTTTTCTAAGTTTGAAAGGCAATTGTTGATGTTTTTGATCAATAGAGAATTATAATAATAGTAGACATTTTTTTACTATTCTTTATGGCGAAAAAAATTTTAATGTAATAAGAAAAGTGATACCGATAACGGGGGTTTTATGGAAAGGGAAAATAATTTTTAAAGCAAAGATTTGAAGAGAATAAAAATGGAAAGGAATAAACCTATTTTTCAGCGTAATTTGCCTCGACGGCTCTAAAATTCCTGTGGTTTCCAAATGTTGTCAAAAGTATTACTGCAAGCAATGCCTTGTTCAACTTCTGCACTCCAATAATCGGTGTCAATTCTGCCTTAAAGAATTTCTTGAAAAGACGACTTTGGATGTTGTGGCTGATGAGAAGACTATTCCTCCAACTCTAGCAAAGCCTGTGGTGCTGGAGGTATTTATTTTATTTATTTAAATTGTAGAAAACATTTCAGACGGTTGTAGATGAGTTGGATAGAGAAGCCTTGCGCCAGAAAGCGAGAAGATTGAATGTTTTTGAAGTAGATTCATTAATAAAGAGACTGAAGGAAGTAAGAGAACAGAATTTGAGAAATTCCAACAAGGAGATCATGAAGACACTAGGTGAGCAAAAGTGATAATACGAAAAGTAGCGTTCCGTTTGTAACTGAAAGATCTCAGTTTTTGTGGATTTTATTTTTCTGAGTTCAAATGGATGATGATCTATTAAGAAATAATGTAAAATAGCTTTTGATGATAACTGATTTGAACTACGACTATGAACCTAATCCATCGATGTCAATTATTTCAAGGTATTTTACAACCATGGACAATTTCTAATGAAGCTCATTTCAGTCTCGAGTTCGATGTCACGGGTGAACATTTTGTCGTTGCTGGTGTCACCAAAAAAATTAAAGTTTTCAATTTTGACTATGTGTTGAATAATCCAAAAAATACTATGGTAGCTAAAATTTTCTAGCAATCTGTTATTTTAGATGAAATCCAGTGTTATAAAAAAAAAGAGTGAGCAACATCACAAAACGAATGACCGATGCATCGAAGCTATAAATCAAGCGAATGCTGTTTGTCGACCTGAGTTGACTGATGTAGCTATACCAGAAAAAGATCTTCCTCAACGAGCAGTGGCAAGAGTGGTTACTCTAGAAACAGAAAACAGAGAAGTTGCTTGTGATTTTGCAAGCAGTTCTCGTACTGAAGTTCTTCAAGTATCAACTGTTTTTTTCGCTTCTTTTACACTATCATTTTAGAACAATTCCTACCATTGGCAGAAGAATCATGATAAATTAGTGTACCCGTTGCTGGATAAATTTATAGCAGAAGCTATAAAAGAATCAGCTGCCATTGGAACAAAAGGTCCAGGAAGACCTTGTGATCCCATTCTACGAATATTATATGCTGATATAGCAAAGATGCAGATCAAAGCAAACCCAGCTCTTTCTGTTGCTGAAAAAAATAATAAGATCGCTGAGCAAGATCTAGAAATAAAACGTGCGAAGGATGCGAAGAAGAAAAGAGAGGCAGAAAACAGGAAGCGACAGTTCATCAAGGTTTTAATTGAAATTCAATAAAAATTGATTTTAGGAAGGCATGGATTATCTAAAGGAAAGGAATATACCAGTTAAAATACCGAATCCACCGGAAGGACTGTAAGTTTTGAGTAGATATTTTTAAAAGTGTTGAGAAAAGTCGAAAGATGATTTTTATCATTTCCTGTTATCTTTCTATTCTGCTCAATTTCTCAACTTTGCGTGGCATTCCTGTTATCTCAATTTCTCAACACTTTTATTTATACCTACTGAGAGAATCACAACTTAAATAACGAAATACAGATTTATGAACTTTACTTTGTATACTTTTTACTTTTGACTAGGATAATATTTTTGGTGCGAACAAAAAGGCATAAGTTTTTACTTGGGTACAAATAATCAGCAAAAAAATAATTATTATTGTGTGTTCTATTGTGGAAATAATAAGAGTATTAAATAATCTGAATTTTTTCAGAAATCAAGTCCAAAAATACAGATGGAAAAGAAAAGCTAAGAAGGACATTATAAGGTGATAAATACCATAAATTATTGTATTTTTTAGTGTCTGCAAGAAGAGTCTACATGAACAATAACAAGTTCTCCTAAATCGATATGCACAAGCTACATAAACAAACTACGTCCACTGTACAATAAAGCTTAACACCCATTCTGGAATTGATTGGAACTGGGGTAACTAACAGCACAAGTATTGATCAAAGTCATCTAACTTTTGTCCGTTTACGATCCTCGTAAGTCTCGTGTAAGTTTGAAAGAGCCGATGATTAGCTCTGAAATTAGTGAAAATTGCTCCAGATAATTTTGGTCTGTTTTGTCTTGATTCAATAAATCTTTTCAGAATGAAAAAGTGATAATTTACTATGCTGTGGAGTCAGCAAGAGTGCTACCCTGGCTATAATGTATCTTGCTTATTGGGGGACGGACCTACAGAATTGCTGCGTCTCCCCTCCCTCTGCATCTCTCGGCAATTTGGAGTACACGTACGCACCAGGGCTGTGCGGGACTGGCATTTTCAAACCGGGACGGGACCGGGACGGGAATAGCACTCTTAAAATTGAACCGGGACGGGACCGGGAACGGGATTGGACTTGTTCCCGAAATTCGGGACGGAACCGGGAATTCCCGTCCCGATTTTTCCCGAATTCGGGAAATTTCGGGACGGGAATTGATTTTTGTCAGAAAAATTAGAAAAGGTGTTTATTTTAAAAAGATAATTATGCATCAACATAAGAAACACCAATATTATTGTTGTCATCAAGTGTGTTGAATTTGGAATTCGTCTTGAGGAACAACAATTGCTCTAAAGTTTCTGGACTCATACTCTGTCGATAGTCAGAAAGAATCATCCGTGCGGCACTAAAGAGTCGCTCCGATTCTGACGAAGTTGATGGCACTGCCAGATATTTTCTTGCCAAATAGAATAAGTTTGGGAAGGTCTTGGCATTTTCTTTCCAATATGTTTTAAAAGACTGAGTTATATTAGCTGGTTCCGATAGATAGTATTGAACTTCCTGTACAAAATAGAAGAAAATATAAATTGACTTACTCTTGCTGCCGCTGTTTTTAATTCTGCTTCCGGCATATCGGGTGATGTGCATGTTCTTTGACCATTCTTTACAAGAAATTTTTCGAAAAAATTACAAGAATTGTTAGTATACGTTGGTTCTTGCAAAGGTGTAAAGACAGGCTCAGCATTTCCTTTTTTCATTTCTTCATAAACAAATAATTCCAATTTTGCCTAAATCGAAATATTTGCAAAAAGTGCCTTTGCCTGAACAGTTATGACATCTTCTTCAATAAGATAATTTATTTTAAAACGTGGATCCAACACACAGCTGACTTGTATATCTTCATCTTTTAAATAATAGGATAATCTTCTTTCCATTGTATTGTAGAGAATTTGGCTAATTCTGTATATAATTGAGTGAAATACAAACCTTTCACCACAATTTTTCTGCTCTTGATAGGCTAGTAAAATTACTCTTACAAATGGAATAATCACGGATGAAGGGGCTGAGCTACAATGTTGGACGGTTTTCGTGGCATCATTAATAGGTTGTAGGATTCGTTTAACAATTTCAATAGTATTCCAATCCTCATCAAGTAATGGAATTAGACTGAAAGTGCAACTAGATAGAAAGGCTTACCTTTTTTGCTTTTTATATTCGACTAAAAAGTATTCCACAGTAACTTTAGCATCCATAAATCTTTCACATAATAAATAAGTAGAGCCCCAACGGACGGGAGTTGCCTACATTTAAAAGAATAATGAAGTCTTATGAAAGTTTACCTTATTTAAAATCCTAACAGGGAGATCATTTACCTTTAAATTTTCAATATAATCTTTTGTAAGCCTCAATAGAACTTGTCATTATTATTGTATAGAATTCAGTAGATACGCCTCAACACATTGTAATCATAACCTAAGTGCAGCCCCGCCCAAAGTGCAAGGCAGTCGCCGGAGGACTGGCATGACGATCAGCCGTGTCCTCCTCTCTCTTCCCCTCTCTCTTTCCTATCCTAACCCTCTGATGTGTTAGTGACTATATAAATATTCAAGCCTCTATGTGCTTAGAAGGACTTCATCTGGGACAGATATCATGGGACCTATTAATCCTGTTCGAGTCGACGCGAACATGGCTTACGTGGCGACCACGGCATTCGCTCCGCTTTCGAGCTATGCGAGAAACCTACGCCTTCCCATTCAACGTATATCGCATGGATTCAGAGTTAAGGCGACTCCAATCCATCTCCCAGCCTTCAGTTATGCTTTCCCCCTCCCGACTATTCTCCTATCTATATTTTTTCGTAACGTTGCCACCGACGCACGTTACTTCCAAGACGGATTCCCGGCAGCCAGCATGGCCATGCTCCGATACCTTCTACTCGAGGAACTTCAACGCCGTCAGAATGTGCTAAATTTAGCCATAGGCCTCGGCGTCGATCGAGATCTTGAAGAATTAAGTCAGGCACCGGATGAACTTGACAGCTGTAAGATGGAGAAAGGGCAGATAGCCCAGACTTGAACTCGGGATCATAGGGTCCACCGTCCCCCTACTCAATCAACTGCCACATGGCAAGTGCAAAAAGAGGAGAGACCAGGATAGACAGGAGAGTACTGGACATCTGGAGGTTACACTTCCAGATGAATCGGCTTCCAGGACTATATATACCCCTGAGCTAGCCTCGGATCTCACTCTCATTTATTCCGAAGCGTCAAACAGCCGTGGAAACTACAAGCCACCGCTATATTTCTATTGCTTCGAAGACTCCTCCTCCTCAACGATAAAGGAAGGAAGTGAGTATTTGGGGAAGCTAACAGAAAGAGAAGAGGGACGCTCTCTCCACCAGAAATTAGTGAGAGCATTCAATTTACAAGACTCAATTCCAACTAAAAAGTATCATCAACAGCTCAAACACAGGCTCTAAAGAAAGACCAACGTCAAGAGCGACTACAAACAGAAACCAGTCATTGGAGAACATCGCAGTTCTTTATGGACAAGAAGTCAGTCTGCCGAAAGATGCAGGATGAAAAGCATCGCTACCGGAAATGCTGATATCAAAGCACTCTACATGAGCAGCTAAGAACAATACACCAACAGGCACGGATATAAGAACAACTATTGGATTCAAGAAAGAACACTTAATGTTGGAGACCAAATTTTGGTCAAGAGAGCTCCAATTGCAACAAAATTGGAACCACGTCTCGATGGACCATTTACCGTCGAGAAGGTCACTCAATTCAACATCGAATATCGCGACAAAAAGGGGAAGATAAGAACTGCTCACAAGAATGATACTCAAAGAGCCTACATCGACACTCCCGGGGAGCTTCCCGAACCAAACATAAGGGAACAAACCTCAAGTTCTGAAGAGCAAGAAACTCCCCGACGTAGTTCTCGGATTGACAAGGTACCACGACAACATTAAAGACGTGGAAGAAGCTGATTGATTTTTTTTTTAATAATATTCAATAATGTAGCTGTATGCCTTTCAAACCAAGAACCTATATAGAATCGCGAATAATCAGAGAATGAAATAAGAAAAGAGAGAGAGAATTATACAATACAAGAAATTTCAATAATAATCAATGACAACGTGAAAAAGAAGAAGACGAACATTCTCCGCCCCGCAGCCCTCATCAAAACATCTTCACGAGGCGTGAAGCCAACTTTAACGGGGGGGATGTAAGCCTCAATAGAACTTGTCATTATTATTGTATAGAATTCAGTAGATACGCCTCAACACATTGTAATCATAACCTAAGTGCAGCCCCGCCCAAAGTGCAAGGCAGTCGCCGGAGGACTGGCATGACGATCAGCCGTGTCCTCCTCTCTCTTCCCCTCTCTCTTTCCTATCCTAACCCTCTGATGTGTTAGTGACTATATAAATATTCAAGCCTCTATGTGCTTAGAAGGACTTCATCTGGGACAGATATCATGGGACCTATTAATCCTGTTCGAGTCGACGCGAACATGGCTTACGCTTTCCTCGCTGTAGTGGATCTATGCAAAAACTTAAAAATTTTTCTCATTTTTGTGTATGTGGTTGTCCATCCTTGAAAAGAACTGAGAAAGTCATTTACGCACTATAAGTATATAAAATTATTAATAAAACACATACCAATTGTAAATTATGAGCAAAGCAGTGGCGATTTTTTATTTTTAAATGATTTGAAAAACAGCTCATAGTAGTAGCTCCATCAGTAACAATTGCTTGGATCTTTCTTTTATCTAATGACAACAGTTCAAAACTTCTTTCGGCTAGCTTGACATATTCGACCGAGCTACTATTCCCTTTCACGGGGCAAGCACCAATAACTGCACTCATATTGGTAAAATCCTCTGTTACCCAGTGACCTAAATTAGCACAATGCATATACAGTAAAAGAACTTACAAGTGATACCTAGAAGGGAATGTGTACAGCCCTTTGAATTCCATCCGTCAGCAGTCAAAGCTACGAAAGGTTGTTTTTCAAGAGTTTTCACAATTTTTCTCTTTATATTCATATAAGCATCAGGAATTAATGTATAAGTAAAAAATTTTCGAGATCGCATACTGGAAAACAATAGAATTATAAAAGAACTTACTTATATCTACCTCCGGTAGCCAGATTTAGTAATTCTTTAAAATGAGCTTGTTCAACAGTATTCAAGGGCAAACACCCATTTACTAGGTGATTTAGAACAGCTTGATCAAACTTCCTAGTCTTCTCGCTGTCATTTGACCATATCACATTTAAATTATCCAGTTTTGTCTAAAAACAGCGATAAAAAAGAATGCAACAACCTGTTTTAAGGGTGGTTCTATAGGTAGCGGTACAACATTTTTATTTTTTAAGAGAGTCTTCTCATTTTTTAAAGCTTCTTCTTCTTGTATGAACTGTTGTAAAATGTAAAAAGAATATATAAACACCTGATTGTAATTAGAACTATGCGTTGCTTTCAGATGTTTTCTCATTCCACTAGTCGATCCATCAGCATACTTAGTGAGACTCTTTTTACATAAGAGACAAACCACTTTCTGTTTTTCCGAATCGTCAGAGAAGAATTTGCTATATTTATTCATTTTTATAGGGCATATACAAAATTTTTCTTTCTTAAAAAGAAGGATGTATTAAATATATAATTAAAAAATAGCATAAAAAAAGAACTGCAAAACGCATGAGAAGAACACAAACAAAAATCTTTAAAAAAAAAAGCAGAAACAATGCAAATTGAGAATCTTGATCGCGCGCAGGAAATCCCGAAATTTCCCGAAATCTTTCAAAAATTTCCCGAATTTCGGGACGGGAACGGGATTTTGGATCAGTCGGTCCCGAAAATCGGGACGGGACCGGGACTGAAAAATTTTGTCCGGGACGGGAACGGGACGGGAATTTCCCGGACCGGGATCGGGAAATTTCGGGACGGGACGGGAATCCCGCACAGCCCTGGTACGCACGTACTTTGGAGTACACGTACGCCAAATATGTAAAAAGCGTACGTGTTTCACATTTATTGGAGAACACGTACGCGGTTACTACTATTTTTTTTCTCGGTTTTCTTTGGTTCATAGGGTGTGTCTATTAGTTTATATTTTATTTAGAATCCGATTTAAACTTTGTCACTACACTTTTCATTTTCAACCGTTTTTGGACTAAACGCCACATATATGTTTCACTGGCAAATGTCAAAAAGGTCTTTTGTATTTGTACTTGTACTTATATTTGTAGTTTATTATTATTAACAATTTGTTTTTAGTAAATATGAACGATATAAATGTTCATATTTAAATCGAATCCTGTAACCATTGAATTCGCCATCGATGAAATTTTTTTATTCAAATTTTTCTAGGCCAATATGAAGACGATTTGGATAGCAAAAGTGGAGTTTTATGGCTTGATTTTACTTTTTCGCTTTGTAGGAAACAGCTTGAACAAATATGTTTCGTGATGACTAACATGCGGTAAGAATCCCTAGTTCTTGTTATTGGTTACAGAAGGAGTGCTTCGATGAAACCTCCACTATTTGCTATCGCCTATATTATTACTGAAAAACCAGATAATGATGGCATGAAATGGGCAGGTTCTATATTCAGTAGCATCCTTGAGAAAATAAGACCAAATGGTTGTATATCAGCAGTAGTATCTGATAAAGAAGAATGCTTAAAATTTTTTATTGAAGTAAGTTGAATTCTGAACATTAATTTTCTTTAAGGGATCTGTATTCAACAAATGTCAAAGACTATTATGCTCAACTCACATTCTTGAAAATTTTAAAAAGAATCTTGGACTTATATTGGGAACGAAGGTATTTGCAAACTTATTTGGAACTGAAAAATCGCATAGAAGCTTAGGTATGTCTTTTTACCAATTATATATGTCATATTTTCAGGTTACTTAGACGAAATTTTTTCGAAAGATGTTTTCCAACTTAATTACTGCAGATTCCTAGACACCATACCATTAGATGAACGTAGCCGACAATGGTACGATAGTTAGATGATCCTTATTTTTCAGGGCACGAAAAATATCTGATGATTTATTCGATTATTATGGACTTAGAGCTCGTTTAGCGGGCGGATTTAGCCATCTTCCTGTAAGCTCGAACCTAATGGAGAATAGGAACGTACTTTTGAAAGTGGCATTTGGACCAAAAAAAATGTCTCTTCAAAAATTAGCTGTGAAACTAATTTCACATGATACCGGTAACTAGTTCATTTTCTAGTTTAAATTTAATTAAAAGGAAGAAAATGCTCTGATTTTGTCAATTTTTGGAAAATTTTGTGATTATTTTCCGATTGTGAATGGCGTTGATGCGAAAATAGCTAGAACTTTAGCTAAAGAAGATAAAGAAAAAATTGCTGAAAAGTTTGGGCTGAAGTCAGCCTTTCAAAGACAAATTGGAAATTCTATCGATACAATTCCGTCTTGAATCTTTAATGGTATATTAAAACTAGCTTCTCATTATTTCTTTAGGGAGATCAACGGAATCAAAAAATAAGCTATTTAATGATTCAAAAAAGATGGTTGTAAATCCATCTATTATTAAAGATCAACATTTAGTGCAATGTGAAACTAAATGTGCTGTTATTCATCTAGATGTTAATTTGTTCAAGTGTCATGAATGCAGAGATATTATTTGCGCTCATAAGTAAGCTTTTTCTGTATTTGTTATGTGTTAGGATTGCACTTATCACAAAATGCGATGAAAAGAACAGAATCTTAGCATTATCCCTACTTCAGGAGGATTTAGAGTCTTGACTCTCTTTATGAAAGAAAATTGAGAGTCGCATCTGGAAGAGAAGGAGAAAAACAAAATTACAAGGGACGGCGTGCACTAGTAGCGCAATTCCTTCCTTTCGTAAGCCAATTGTTGGCAGAAGAGATATAAATTATAATTATGATTCTGAATATTTTTTGTAAAATCGTTGAGAATTCAATTGTTGTGTTCCTTTTGTAAATAATGTTTATTATGCTTTTATTATTTCCTCTATAAAGAATGATCTTTGACTCGTATGACAAGAAAAGACCTTTTTGACATTTGCCAGTGAAACATATATGTGGCGTTTAGTCCAAAAACGGTTGAAAATGAAAAGTGTAGTGACAAAGTTTAAATCGGATTCTAAATAAAATATAAACTAATAGACACACCCTATGAACCAAAGAAAACCGAGAAAAAAAAATAGTAACCGCGTACGTGTTCTCCAATAAATGTGAAACACGTACGCTTTTTACATATTTGGCGTACGTGTACTCCAAATTGCCGCATCTCTCAATAAATCTATATAGTTATGTTTATATAATCAATGTTCTTCTCTGACTACCAAACCATTTGTGTCAATTCTATTATGGTGAAGACACTAAATTCCTCAACTGGTGCCACAGACAAAATTTGACTGGTCTCGTGAAAAATGTCTATGCTCCGCTATCTCATCTACAACTGTCACTAATATTAACAGAAAGTGTAGTATTCATAGATCACATAACCTGCTCTGCGGTAAAAAGTCAGTGTTCTTTGTAAGCGATATTTTTTGTTTCAGTAAATTTGTCAATAAACTAGTTTATGCTCCGTTTGTATCAGAGTTGGAGGGTGGACATTTCAGCATTTCGCTGATTTGCCCTATATTCAACCCCCAGTTGGCCCAGAAATTACAGCACCAATTACCATGGCTTGTGAACGTGAGTTCTATGCTGATGTCTCCATCGCCGATACAGCTTACGCGGCCGATCATATGTTGCGGGTGATGAAATAGCAGGTATATTTTTTTCGTTCACTATTTCTGAATGATTAATAAGTATATAAATAACTATAAAGAAACTTTTTCTAAAGCAAACATTTATAGTTAACAGCTATAGCTTTTTTTCAGATGTGCGAGACTACTGCAAAAATACGTCGCTTACCGAAAATAATGATTTTTTTTATTTCCACATTCCGATTACCAAAGCAACTGCAACATGAGTGTATTTTCTTTATAATTGAAAGACCGTAAATTCTTCAACAGAACCCCCGGGGGTTCTATTTTTCAATGCTTGCGCGGAGCGGGGTTGTATTGGAGCTGGTAGTTGTATTTTTCAATAGGTAAAAAAGTTAGACTATTTAAACATATTTCAATAAGCATATATGAAGCAAGATTTTAAACAAAAATTTGTATTAGTTACAACTATAAACATCATATCATAATTTCTTCAAAAAATTAAACTTCTGAATCATAACCATTATTTTAAAAAAAATTCAAAAATTGTCCCTGATTAATCAATTTCTTGGATAAAGTCTGATCTGATTATTTCGAAACTTCTACTGACTGTAGGAAGAAAAGCCAAACAACGTTCGATGCAAGCCGATTAAACTCCACTGAATATTGTAATGTAAATCCGCTTGAAAGAACAATGGAACAGTTTTCAACGCAGCTAATTGAAATTTAAATGTTCACACTCCGGATTGATTGTAGATAACATTTGGGGTGGATCTATTTGTAAAATGTCGATGGCAGACAGTGCAAGTGATCTACTCGTCCTTTTTTTGTACCAAGGGAAATGTTTTCATATTTGTAAGTCGCAATGGATGTGTCTGGAAATTATCACTTTTTTACATACCGCTTCAATTTAATCTTTTCTCCCTCCCCCATGTAATAAATCAGAAAAACCGTCACAATGAACATAAATCTGACAGTCTCTAAAAAAATCTATTTCTTTAAAATTAGTGAAACATTCGGTAGAATTTTATTGAAGAAGAGCGGATGAAGATGAGAGACTCTATTGATGAGATTGTTTCACACATAGCAGTATTTTCTTCATTTCACGACATGTTATTATCTATAATGGCATTTATTATCATCATCATTCCATTTCTCTATCTATATTCAAGAGGAACTAGAAGACGATCTTAAGGAGATTGTATTATAAAATTTTCTTCAGATTTCATCCATCATTTGAGCCAATTTTGATCATCCTGGACAATCTAGGGGCCAAAGAATTTCCAATTGCATATCTTAATTTACCCTAAGATGTTTGAAATAGTCGATTTGAAATGTTGACTAATTGACACAGCGAAAAATCGTCAGAGAGAGTTCATTATCAAGCTTCATCCATACCCTAACTGACCTTTCTCCCACAACACGCTGTCACGCGATGTGTCTAGAGAGGATCCTATGTGTGTTCTCTTCAATCCCTGCAGCCGCTTACACCCTCATCGATCGATGGATCTCGCCTGGTCTAATATTCCTCGAGAATTCCTTCTTCCATCTATAAATCTTTTACAAGCTAAAGTATTTATTTTAAGAATTATTTTTACATTTTTCTAGGATGTATGTCACGTCGCCGCGGTGAACAAGCAATGGCGCACTATTGCTCTGGATGACAAAATTTGGAAGAAACACTGTCGAGACACCTTCATATGGCATTCAGAAAAGCCAAAAGTGAGCCTCAATTTTTTTTCCAAAAACAACTAAAAAAACATTTTGGTTTATATTTCTTACAAAATATTTTACAAAAATTTAATATTCAAGATCTTCCCTTCCTTCCACGAAGAATTCTCTTTTTTCAAAAATCGAATCCCGAAGACTGTGAAGACGGTGTTAGATGACTACGGGTATCGTCTAAAGGAGATCGTCTTCTCCCCAAATGGGAAATATATGGCAGTTACGGGTCTACCAGCATGGATTTGTGTGAGTTTTAGTCATCTATGAAAAATGAAATGAACTGGAAAAAACAAAATTTTTTAGAGTATGTTTTTTGGAAATCTTCAAATTTTTGTTTATTTGGAAAAAATTTTTTGGCTTGGAATAGTCTGATTTTAATTTAAGAATAAAATTTCTTGATTATTTTTTTATACTTTTTGATTCATTGAAAAACGGTTAAAAGAAGAAAAATTAGTCACAGGCAAGAGAAAAAGAAATTTCTTGTCTTTGAAGAAAATTGAATCCTAAAATTTAAAATAAATAAGGTTTAATTAATTTAATTAAAAATAAACCCTTTTTTGTACCATTTTTTGTCTTCTCGAGACGCCTAATTTTCTAATTTTTTTTTGATTATTTTAAAAAAAAATTTGTTTTTTATCATTTCAGATATATTTATCTTCTTCTCTTGAAGTTCTTGATGAAAGATGCATGGAAGCGGCTCTTCAATGGTCCAGTATTGAGGCAGTTCAGTTTTCTCCCGACTCTCGAAAGGTATTAATTGCTCTATAAAATTTAAAAGCTCTACAAAGATTTTATTGAGTGGAATTCGAAATGCGACGCATGAAAGGTCTCCCGGAGAACTGGTAATCTATGAGATCAACGATGCAGACGAAATCCACTTCCTTTGCCGAACTCCTTGCTCTCCTTCGTCGTTTTTGAGCTGTTGGTTCGACTCGGATCATCTATTGATCTGTGAATTTTACCCCCTACATGACAGGTATGTTTTTGATATTCACAAAAATTTGAAAAATAAAAATTAATAGAAAATTAGGATTAGAGTTTTGGTTTTTTTTATCAAATTATTTTTTTAGAATTTTTATTAAAAAATAATTCCAGGACTCCCATGGCATCTTCTATCTCACAGTGCTATTTATTTTCCTTGCCAGCTCATCGCAATGCGTCCTCCGATTTTTTTCCGATGTTACGATTTTTAAATTCACATGGGCCTGTCAGGTGGCCAAAAGTGGCAGCTACTGCATCACCACGATTCAGGAGAGTAGTTCAGTTGTCACAGCAGGCGAAACAGGAGCATAAGGTGGTTTTAGAGACTTATAGAAAATTTGTATTTCCAGACTTTGTCACAAAAAATCTCGGAATTAGAATTAAATGGTACAGTAAATATGGAAGGAGATCTCACAGAGTTGCGAGAAGTCTTAGATAAAGAGCAACAATGCTTCAAGTGTTATTTGAAGCATCAATTGAAGACGGAGGAATATGGAACGACTCTGGTAATTTTTAAATACAGAGAGATTTTTTTTGGTTTTTCAATATTTTTTTGAAAACTATTGGCTGAGATTTACAAATTTTTGGGATTTTAATTTTAATTGTTTGGATAAAAAATTTTTTTAAAGGAATTTTGTAGCCACTGGACTGCCACTGTGTATGCCACCAAATTATCAATCGCCTGCTAATTTTAGTCATAGAAGGCGATGAAGAAGAAAAAATTGCTTTCAAGTTGATTGACAACGATATCATGAGTGACGCTTTAAATATGAAGAGGTTCAAAGTCGAGGAGAAAGAGTAATTTTTCTACAAAAAAACCTATTTTCAGAGAAGACCAAGATCTTTGGCAATTTATTGCTCGAAGAGTGGACGAATTAGACCATATCATACCGATGGGAGGCGTCGTGACAAAACTGCAATTATCTACGGATCAAAAACAACTAATTGTGACAGTAATGAGCAATCATAGCTATAGGATACGATCAATTGATCTGGATAAAATGATAATTGAACCCATTGGAATACATTGGAGTGGAGGAGGAGAAGGAGAATGTGTGGCGGATGTGGGCAATTCGATTATTGTTGGGTGGGTTTAGGATATTTAAAAACATTTAGTTAATCGAATTTATACGTACGTAGCAATAATTCCCCATCAAAAAGAAAAATGCTTTGTAGCACTCTTTCCATTAATTGTTTTAACTTTGCTAAGTTTTTATTGTATCCAATTTCTGAATCCAAAATTAGAAAAGAAATTATTTTTCAGTGTCCGCAACAACATGATAAACGTCTGGTCTCGACACCATCTTGGTCTTCCAATCGGCGACTTGGAAGCATCTGCCAACTGTATCGCCCTTCATCCTCATGACGACTATGTCGTCACTGCCCATGATCAGGAGTTATATATCTGGGAGTAAATAAAACAACTCGTAAATTTTATCCGTTTCCTCAGAGGTAATCACAGACAGTGAAAGACGGTCTATCGTTTGAATATTCCTTCCCTACTCGCTCTCGATATCAGTCGTTTTATGGATGTATCGTCCAAATGACGAAAAGCGTCGGATTGGGTCACGGCGGTCATGTGGTTCAGGCAGCTGAAAATTATTTTTCAGTTTAAAAAAATTTAAACAATAAGAAAAACTTAAATATAAATTTTAAAAAAAACGTACAACCGAAAAACGACTTCCTCCAATGGAAGAATGCTGAATTTCACAGCTAGAGCATAAAGTTGAGCTGCATTATCAATGGCTAATTGTTTCTCCAGAAGACCACAACATTCAGTCTTCAATCTTTCTTCACAGTAGCAATTAGCCAGTTCTAGAAGACCGACAGTTGCCTCGATTCCTTCGACAGAAACCTCATCTGTGTAGATAAAATTTAAGAAAGCGTGGAAGGTATCGTAGGAGAAGTCAGATACCGTAATTTCACTGAAAATGGTGCATTTTGAAGTTTTAAAGCGAAAACCATGGTTTTTGCAGATACTAAAAAACTCCCCTACCTGACTTTACTTTCAGACCATTTGTCATCCAATCGAGTTCGGAAATAATGACATCGAATTTTTAACAAAGCTTTGTGGACATACAGCTCCCTTCCGTCGATTAAAATTTTCAGATCTGCTGTTCGTGTATCGTTGAAGGCTTCTCTAACGGCATCGACAATGCCAGTTTGTTGCTCGATTGCTGAAATCACCAGAATTTTTTTCATACGAAACTCACCAAAGCTGAGCATTCTACAGCTGACTGGAGGGCTAGCTAAGCAGGCGAATGCATCTTCAATACACCCTAGTCTTGCTTCAACGGCACATGACACTGATTGTCCTCTCAGCAATCCCCAAACAAAAACTTTTCCCGATTTATTCGTTACAGCCGTGAGATTACAAAGATGAATAGCCGCAATGTCAGTTATCCTGCAAGTTATTATTTTTTTAATGTTCTTACCTTCCTAATTCTTTGCCGATCACAACGGGTTCAAGCTGATTTTTTCGGGCTAGATTTCCGCCTAGTTGACCACAACTGTTAGAGCCCCAGACGAAGAGATCGCCTTGATCGGACAGGGCAAGACAGTGGGCATAACCGCAGGTAATCTGGTAATAGGATATAAAGTGAAGGTAAAATATATAAATGGGGATTTTCTTGTAAAAATTTGATTTTGATTTTTTTGTGAAAATTTTGAAAACCTACCTGCGTAATTGGTCCAGCTTTGCTTAAGTTCTCCAAATGAAGAGGTACGTGTTGATTACACACTGTTCCTCCGCCGACTTGTCCATTTCCATTGTAGCCCCAAGCAAATACCTTTTTGTTATCATTAGAATAAAAAGAAACAAACATCTCCAGACTGTGTCAATACTAGCGTAGAATTACTGCCACAAGCGGCGGTAATGACAATTCGATTGAATAGATGCACGAGTTTGGGTGAATCTTGATCTAATGTGTTGTCGATTCCTGAAATTTTTTTAATTTTCATCAATTTATTTATTTTTCTATAGATAAGCAACTTTCAACATGCTAGTGAATTTCGTAACTTCGCTCCCTCGCGAATTGATTATCCTGCTGCAGCCGTTTCCTTTTGTTCAAATTGAAATTTATTATTATCATGTTGAATGTTTTTTATAATCTTTATTTCTTTTGATAGATCTCGATCTAAGGTATCATTTGATATATAATATTATTAAAATACTAGAAATTTATCATTTTTAAATTTGAGTAACAAATATTAATTTGCTATTTTTGTCACATGGATAAAATAATATTTTCAACGAAGATTTGTAAGACTTCTTGACTTCTTGACATAAATAGCTGCTTGCTTTTCTTTCTACTATTTTTCTTTAAGAATTTCAATTTTTAGATGACAAATTCTACTGAAAAAGATCTATTCGATCGAATTGTAGCAAGCAGTGATGCTTTCTACAAACATCAACAGCGAGGAGAAGAAGAATTGACGGATAAACAACGACATGAGATATTGCAAGAGTGTTTTGATAAAAAGAAGAATATTTTCGTGCAAAGGTAACTTATTTTTACTTTGTTTTTATATTTAGATATGAGAAATATATAAATAGTAGTGAATGTTTACTTTTTAATGCGTTAACTGATCCAACAAGTACATTTGTGTTGAACAGAATACGAAAACGAGGAGAAAATAAAGAAAAGAGTATGGTATGTTGGTTTTTCATATAATTTTGTATACAAAATCAAATTTTATAAGAACTAATGTGTGTTTTGCGTTTAAATTAGTTTTTTGTATTCCCGCCTTTCAGATAAAAAATCGTCGTTACATAGCAATGCAACGTATGAGAGACGACGGAGATTATTTTTCGGATGAAAAGATGCGTGAACGTGAGCCCTACCTCTATGATGTAATGGTCGGAAGGTATTTAAATGAAGATGGTTTGCTTTTATCGTTTTTCAAATTAATTTCTAGAGCTTAAAAATATCCGTCCAAGTGTTTCTCGTGAAGAAGAATGCAATTGGAGTGGAATGCTCTGTGAATTTGAGGCCAGTCAAGAAATTGCCGATAGAAGACGCATTCAAAAAGCGGAATTTGAAGGAGTTCGCGATGTATCACTTTTTTTATTTTCCATCGTAGATTTTAGACAAATCCAACAAAAGAACGAATTTCCCGTTTCTTTGCACATATAAACATTAAAGACGACGAGGAGGAGGAAGATGAAATGGATTTGGATGATATTCGCGAGCAATTGAATCAGATTAGCATGGAAGATGCTGAGTTAATTGGTGATGAATTAGATGGAACTAAAGAGCAGCTAAGACAGGAATTTGAGGCATTTATGATCGAAAAATTTTTAGCTGGCAAGGATACAGGGTAGATACTTTTAGATTTCTTAATCCTATTGTATAATTTAGTTTCTTCGACTATCAGACAATCGATACGGATTTACATTATGATGATGTCGATCGAATACGAGAAAGAGATGAAGAAGAGCAATGGTTTGACGAGGATTGACCCATTTTTGTTATTTTTTGTACATAATAGATATGTAGATACGGTCCCAATTTGTGTAATTTATTCCAAACTGCGACGCTTTGTGAAAAATTCTGTTCAGAAATAGAATTGAAATCGTGCAAAAAAAATCTTCATAAAAGAATGGTTTCTGGCCAATTTGTTGCACTCAATTTGCAAGCGCATCATTTTGTAAATTTTGATGCAAAAGTTTTAAAAAAAGTGGGCTTTTCAACATCATATTTCGGAAACGGATTGCACAAAATGGGTCAGTATGAGATTGTTGATTTTTCCAAGATCTATGAAACCTAACTCACCTAGCTGTCCGCTGCTATTTAACCCCCAGGCAAATACTTCTCCACGATCTGTTACAGCTACACTGTGATCTGCTCCGCAGGCTACTTGTTTAACCCGTTCGCCTGTTAATGGACCTTGAATTAAGGTAGGTGATGTTCCTTGCAATGTATGACCGAGACCTAAAAGCTGGTTGACCACGTTTTTCTCGTGTGATTACCCAGCTGGCCGGATGCATTTTTGCCCCATGAATAGACGCGTCCATCCTCGGATAGTGCGAGGACGTGTGGACCGGCACCAAATGCAATCTGTTTGATTTTCTTGCCACTCATATAGTCCAATCGACGAGGTTCTAAGCAACCAGGAGTAGGGGATCCTGAATTTATCATTGTAGAAGAAAAAACCGATAAAACACAGCAAACATGCAAAAACTAAGGATCTACCTGAAAATTGAGTACCTAAACTTGAATAGAAATTATTTCCCATTACAAACATTTGATCATCTTTTGTCAGCATTAAGACTTCATTACCGGTACTACCAAAAACTACCGTGGCCTAAAAAATTCAATAAAGATTTAAGACTAAAAAACCTGAAGATTTTCGACAAATTCCGCTGGTAGCAGGGACAAAGTCGTCCATCGTCGAAGGTCGCACATGGGCCGTCAGCCCTGAAACTTGATATTTCCGTCTATTCCATTGGGCCATTTTTTGAGAGCCAAAAGGGCAGTCCGGGGTTTAGACAAAAAAAATGGTTTTTTTAAGAGCCATTTTATGCCTACTTTAAGAATTCAACTTGTTTTTGGCATTTTTGAGCCGTTAAAGCTTTAAAAATGAAAGGTATTTGTGTCAGTCAGTTTTTAACTAATGAAAAATTTTTAATTTTTTTGGGATTTTATCACGTTTGACTTTAAAAAAACGAAAAAGGACGGAAATTATAAAGTAAACTCATGAAAGTCTTGGTTAAATTTGCCTCCGTCACACGAGGCACCTGTTCTTCGGAGCAAATTTTCTTTGGCTTCTTATTTTTCGAGTCAATTTGTTAAAAATAAATATGAAAACATTACATTCCTTTATATAAAAATAACCCTAAAATTTTTTCTAAAATCCCATAAAAAAATATTAAAAGTTCTCTAAATAGGCGCCCAGGAACCTCTATTACAAAGTAGGGACCACCCGGATCAGCGCGACCAAGCTTCAAAGAAGAAACAATTGGACGGCTCCTCTAATTTCGGGGTGCGGACGTCTTTTGGGTCCAGAGCCACGCTGATTGCCGGAGGAGACACGGCCCTGCGGGAGGGAGTGGTCAATGCAAAAAAGACTGCTCGTTTGTGTTCGCAAATAGACATAGAGAGTGAGAGAGCCAGCCAGCAAGGGGATATAGCTATGGAGGAGGTTGGAGATATAATTGGTGGTGCACAGCTGTCTAATTTTGATTTTGTGTCTAGAAAAATAGGAGTATTGGAGCATAATAATAAGGCAAAGTGTGTTTTTGAGGGAGAAATTCGAGTAATATACCCATTTTTTGGCCAAATGTCCCTCAAAAATATCTTTTTTAAATCTTAAAAGTCTAATAATATTTTTCTTGAAAATCGCCGAAATTTCTTAAAAATGACTGGTTTCCTTGGTCCACCACATTGGTCAAACCTAATGAAAAAAACATCATGGTCACTCTTTTTTATCAACTGGGTGACGGAAAAACAGTTGGTACTATTGCTCATTCTTATTACGCATAAGGAAAATAAAGAGATAAGAACGGGAGTAAGCTGTTTATGTAGGAAGCAGGGTCTAATACGTTCGAAACGCGGGTTTTTGCTAGAATTTTAAGCGGTTTTCGACGTCTGAAGAATGCTCCAAATGCCAGAAAATATTTAAGAGGCCACATAGTTATCATCTTATAAGTTTGAGTATTTCAAGAAATTTCTTAGGAAAATGATGTCAATTAATGACATTTTTTTTAACCAAAAAAAATTGAAACTTTATGAGAATTTTAAGATTATAATGAAAATTGCCTAAGAGGCAAAAAAAATTCGAAACAGCATGGAAAACATTTTTGTCGACTCATAATCGCAGGCATGAATCTTTAAACGATTCTCTTCTTGTATAACCATAAAAATAAGTTATTCAAAATGAACACAATTTCAAAGTGATCGTTTCATGAACCTGTTCCGGTTTTCCTGTTTTATAAAAGAGTGCTAAAACAAATCAAACATACGACAAAAAATCTTACTCAGTCTCCTAATATTTCCGTCGGCTGTCAAGTGGCAATAATCTACACGCGAGGAAGTTAATTTTCTTCCTGGGGAGGAGAGAATTTATGAGTAAATGTGAAAGAGAGATATGTGTAGGGGGAAGATCGCTGTGTGTGAAAGGCGCCACACGCGAGTTGTGTTTGAACTCACTCTCCAGGAGGCTCTCTGCTGCTTGTTTTAAATTCTGAGTAAGCGATAATTTCTCGGCAAACAGAAAACGTTGAAAAACGGAGAAAGGAGAAGGTGAGGCGATTAACGTAAATCAGTTGCTTTTACGCGCAACCAACGAAGGCATAAAAAGACAGGAAATTCGCAAGAACACTGTTTAACAATGGGCGATAACGTGGGATGACCATGTTCGAGTTCAAAGAACATATTGTCTCAAAAGAATATTAAGTTGAGTCAAAGGCCAGTATAAAGAAAGATGGATAAAAAATATTGTCGGAAAAAAAAAGAAATACCTATCTCGTGATCAAGTCGACCATATCTCTATGAAATATGTTGCCTAGAGCAACTTTGGATTATGAATTCAACTTTTTTGGTCTCAAATTAGCTAGAACGAGCAAAATAAAGTCTGCGTTGAAAGAAAAATGCACTGCTTGTCCTCCAATGAAGATAGCAAGTGTTCAACAAAAAGTTGAGAAGATAGATCCAGTTTCTGCCTAGCCTTCAGAGAATCAAAAAAACTTAAAAGAACCAGTAGCTTTCCCTCATTTTTCACTCCACCAAGACATCAAGTTTCAATCGAGAAGACGGAGGACAGACGACACAGCAGTCTAATTTATCATCGGCGAGCAAAGATGGCCGCCGCTGCTGCCTTGATGCGAGTGGACGATGGCATAATCAGATCCAAGTAGCTTTAAAGGAGGAAACTGGGTATATAATGGAGAGGGAAAAAAAGAAAAAATGTAATCCAAAAAAATCGGCCCGCGAGACCCATTGTGCGTCCTCCGTTAATTTTTTCGAGAAATCACCTTTTTTTCTTTAGAAATTAAAGAAGGACACGCAATGGGTCTAGCGGGCCGATTTTTTCTATTGAAAATAAACTTATTTTTTGAAAATTTTATTTTATTGCTTTGGTCATTTATGCTGTCAAAATGAGTTGATAAAATTAAGCAAAGAAGCATTTCAAAACGAGGAAAAATACAATTCTTGCAAATCCGATGGATCAACCAACATCTACATGACTACATTGATAATTGGTCGTCTATCCTATTTTCGGCAAGGGAAGATCGAGAGAATTGAATTAAAGTATTGAAAATATAAAAAGTAGAGAGCCTGTAAGTAAAATCGTTTAGTAGCAAGTGAAAAAGTACAAAGAATAATGAAGTTTACGAAAAATTAAAATTTCGCTTACGGTCCCACCACATTTTGTGGAACTGTTCAAGCTATTTTCAATTATTTGAAAATCAAAATTGTACTTTTTAAAGTCGAGTTGAAAACTAATTGAATTTAAAAAATCCAGTAATTTTTGACCAATCATTAAAAACAAAGCTAGAATGGTAAAATAAGTTTAAATAAATATAAGTTTTCGGAAATTAGTTCAACAGGAAAAAATATAATAAAAGCCGTCATATTCTTACCAATTTTTTTCAAAAGTAGAGAATACTCAACGATATCAAATATCAATTGAATCGCTTACGGCCATACCATGTTGAAAGTACGCCATCCCGTCCGATCTGGCAAGTCAAGCAACGTTGGGCCCGGTTAGTACTTGGATCGGAGACGGCTTGGGAATCCCGGGTGTCGTAAGCTTTTGCTTTTTATTCTCATTAGCTGAAAAAAGCGCTATTTTATCGATTTTACTTGTCAACACACGGGTGGTAAAATATTCATTTCTAATTTTGTAGCATCTACGTGATGTCTGTTCCCAGCGTATTCTCTCGTCGTTTCTTCTCTCTTATGGCTGATAATAGGTAAGTTTTGTATGTCAAAACAGTGGAAAATTTTTGATTACATTTAATAGTTTTTTTTCCCAAAAAAACGTAAAATAATATTTTTTTTCCAGAATCTATCCGAAGACGTCATTTCGCAGCCAGGACGTTGTAATCGAGCGAATTCCTGCATTCGAACTGCGTCAACCCGACTGGTCCAAGTCCTACAAATTCGGTCATGAGTTCACAAACTATATGATGGAAATCGACTGGAATTCTGAAACTGGCTGGTCAACGCCGACCATCCGTAAAACTCAGCCGATTCTCATTCATCCAGCTGTTAAAGGTCTCCACTACGGCGTTCAAATTTTCGAAGGAATGAAGGCATTTCGAGGAATTGACAATAAAATTCGCCTTTTCCGACCAGAACTGAATATGGTTAGAATGAATATCAGCGCAACGAGGGCAGTCCTGCCTAATTTTGATGCTGAACAGCTTATTCAGCTCATAACTACTCAAGTAAGTCAGACTTGTTTCTTACCACATAAAGAGAAAATGAAATTTTCTTTTTGAAATTACGGCATTTTTATAATCCCAAATTTCTTCGAAAAAATCGTGAAAAGAATTGCCAATCCTTGCTAACGAATTACGAAAATGTTTCAAACAAGCCACTTTACTTTATTGCTAAAATGAATCCATCCTTTCCATCCTTCTAGAAATATCATTTTTTCAGATTTCTCTGGACCACGATTGGATTCCATCGAAAGAGGGCTCATCTCTCTACGTTCGTCCGTTTATGATTGGAACGGATGGAAGTCTTGGCGTCTCTCCCAGTCGTTATGCCAAGTTGATGGTGCTTTGCTCACCGGCTGCTGGGTATTTTGAGAAGACAGATGGCGGATTAAAACTGTTGGCGGATCCTGGCTTTGTTCGTGCCTGGCCCGGCGGTGCTGGAGCTTTCAAAATGGGCAGTAATTATGCGCCAACAGTTCTAGTAGCTGAAGCGGCAGCCGCTAAGGGTTGTGATCAGGTACTGACTTCTTGCATGAGATGCAGACAAAAGGAATATTTTGATTACTATCCATCTATTTGGGAAAAATCTAAATAGTTCACAATTAAAAGTTGCCTCGCACTAAGAAGAGGAATCATAACTATTTTTTGTCAGCATATCGTTGATTAAGGTGCTCTGGTTATCGGGCGACGCTGAATGGGTCACAGAAGCCGGAACAATGAATTTTGGAATGTTCTGGACGAATGAGGATGGCGAAAAAGAACTAATTACAGCGTCGTTAGAGCAAGGTAGAAGTTTTTTCTTTCTGATTGTGTTGAGGCCTTTTTAGGTTTAGTACTCTCCGGAATCACAAGAAATTCAATTTTGGAATTGACAAAAAGCTGGGGCGAATTTAAAGTCTCTGAGAAGGACTTCACGATGGAGCAAATGATTCGTGGGATACAAGAGAAAAGAGTTCATGAGCTCTTCGGATGCGGAACAGCTGCCGTTGTTGCTCCCGTCTCAAGCATTTTATATGTCAAAAAAGGAAATGAAACGTGCTATACGGTGCCGCAGGCCACAGGCATCGTCAACAGGTGGGCTGTGCTCTATTTTCTGATAGGCTATTGCCACCTTCATAGTTAAAAAATGTTTTGACAAAGTGTAAATAGACTGTCGGCAAGTTGCCCAATCGGCTTCGAACGGACACCATAGCGCTTTAAAAATGGGGTTCACATCTTTTTTTCTAAAATTGTCAAATTCACACGATTTTTTTCAGGGAATTTTGGTTGTTTTCAGATTAAACCCCCAAATAATTTCAAATCTAATTACATGTACTTTTCCATTTTTAGAAAGCGAAATGCACTTTGTTCCAGATTGCCAGACTTATCTTTTTTCTACCGATAAGACTAGGCTAAAGGTTGAAATTTTCTAGGAAACTTGGCCTACGGCACGTATTATAGCATTAGATCATGAAAAAAAAATCATGCATTTCCAGACTTTATCGAGAGATCACGGATATTCAATACGGGAGGAAGGAAATGAAGGGCTGGACTCGCATCATTGGCTGACTTTTTCTTAATGTATATTTTTTGTCTGTAAATATTAGTGTTGCCTGTTTCTATGTGTACTCTATGAGTAATATCGATCAAAGATCAAAAATGATCCATCCAACTACCGGCAGAGCTATTGCTCCTTGCTTTGTGACCCCTGGACTGGTGCCATATCACGTTGGTGGTGCCATTCCACGTGTATCCAGACAAATGTATTTCTTCTTGATCATGTCCGCTGACTTTAGGGTTTATTTTCGTGTTTTAAATGCTTTAATCAGCTGTTAAATGATATGTAAATAGTCTTCAGCAGAAAATTAACAAACGCTATCTGAAAATATAAAAGAAAATTATGCGTATGTAAGATTTCTCATTTTTCTTTTGACGACTTTTTTTTCATCATATTTTCTTATTGCTTTTATTGTATGACTTCACCTGCTTTTATAACGGTTAATTAATATTGATACAACTGCAAAAGCGAAAAACGGAAGTATTAGTTAGAAAAAGTTGTTTACTTTGAAATTTAGTGCAATGTTTTGTTCAGAATTAGTGGTTCTATTTACCGCTTTTGTACTGCTTTTATATTGCCCTTTCTGGGTTATCTAGGTTAAATGATAAGAAAACAGCAAGGATATGACAAAATTTCATACGAAACAAAAAACGAGTTTTTATGCGTTTATTTTGACGCCTTGTGACTGTTTATCAATAGGTCTGGTTTTATCATGTTTTTAGTATAAGATTTTTTCCTTAATTTCAAAGAAATGCAGGGCATGCTGTTTCTTGCTATATTTCCTTTTCTAATATTTTTTTTCTACGTCATGGTTATTAAACTGTTGCGCTACCACGAATGGCATTCTTAGAAAATTATTTTTGGAATGTTTGTTTTTATAAATTCATTATAGAAATATTCTAAATCTGAAGTATTAATTACAGGAAATACGTTTTCAAAGACGAGTCAACCCCCCCCCCCCCCCCCTCCACGTCATATAGACGTGTGTAGTTAGGCGAAATAACCCATCACCAATTTATTTCTTAGCCTGATTCCCACGGCATTTGTTTGACGAATTTGAAAAAGCAGCTTGGTTGCTTATGAATGTCATTTCTGCGGCGCTTCTTCACCCCGAACATCGATTTGCCCTTTTGTTTATTTCCTTCTTTTTTGTTCCGTGGTCCCCGAAACACTTTGATCAGGCTTTCATTTACACAGCACCATGTTAACATTTACTTTTCCGCCCACGTTCTTCTCTCTATCCTTTTATGCACTCAATGTGTGTCA
Source organism: Oscheius sp. DF5120 (assembly GCA_932521415.1). Taxonomy (NCBI): domain Eukaryota; kingdom Metazoa; phylum Nematoda; class Chromadorea; order Rhabditida; family Rhabditidae; genus Oscheius; species Oscheius sp. DF5120. The sequence continues at coordinate 462,581 of OW051465.1, read as the reverse complement.
GTCTAATCTGGTTACTTTCAGAATGTCAGCACGTTCGCAGCGTAAGAGAGCTGCTACGAGCCCCGATGTTGGAAGTGAATCGCCGACTGGAAAGAAACAATTTAACTGCTCAAAGGACGAGGTTAGTCTTTTTTTTTTTTTACAAAAATGCTTTTCGCCCAGTAATAGAAAAAAATCTTTTTGAAATAGTTGTTGGTTTATATTGTTGTTGTTTTCATTTTATTTTTCAGCAAACAGGCGAAGCTGAGATTCCGCCTCACCAGTTAGCCCTTTCACGACCAGCACCGTATAGTGATGAGCCGGAAGCCGTCGCTTATCGTAATGCCATCGACTACACCAGAAAAGTTACAATCGCAATGGCAAAAGCAAATGAAGGTAACTTTTCTGGAATTTTTTATATCTTTCTTCAGCCGGTCGACCTGTTCGCATTTATGCCGACGGAATTTATGATCTTTTCCATCATGGCCATGCAAATCAACTTCGCCAAGCTAAGAATATGTTTCCAAATGTTTATCTTATTGTTGGAGGTATGTTTTTATTAAATATGTTTTATTGTTTTAGTTTGTGGGGATGCTAACACGCACAGGTACAAAGGAAGAACCGTCACGTCGGAAGATGAGCGATTTGAAGCTGTTCGTCATTGTCGATATGTTGATGAGGTTTATAGGGATGCCCCATGGTTCTGTACTGTTGAATTCCTCAAAGAATTGAAGGTTTTTTTTTCTTGTGTCTATTTGCAAATTTAGGTTGATTTTATTGCTCACGATGCAATTCCTTATGTAGCTCCCGGAGAAGAGGATCTTTATGAAAAGTTCAGACAAGAAGGTGGAATTCTATTCATTTTAAACCATTAAAATTCTAGGAATGTTTATTGAAACTGAACGTACTGAAGGTGTTTCAACAAGTGATGTTGTATGCAGGATTATTCGCGACTATGATAAATATGTAAGAAGAAATCTACAGCGTGGTTATTCTGCAAAAGAATTAAATGTCGGATTCCTAGCTGTAAATTTTCAACATCAATCAATTTTATATTCTTTTTTTAGGCAAGTAAATATCAAATTCAAAATAAAGTCGATAGTATAAAGGAGAAGAGTTTGGAGTTAATAAATAATTGGAAAACGAGATCAGATGACTTTGTGCGGGAATTCCTCGATACATTCCATCGTGATGGAAGGCTAAATGTAAGTCTTCTTTATAATTCTCTTATATATTTATTTATTGAACGGGTTTCAGATTGTTGGACGATCGGTTGAGGTAAAATTGCTATTTACGGGTGCTTCTTTCGGTTACTTCTCTCTATCAATTTTAAAATAAGCATTCTATCAGTTTATTTCGATTGAATATAAAATTGTAAAAGCTAGTGCTTTGCATTTCGGCTTGTAGATTTCATGTTTTCCATCAATATTTATCTTTTTTTTCAGGCTTTCGGTGGTCGTTTGAAGGAACTTGTCTCCCGTTCCCCATCTCCCGAACGCGATGACGAACATAATGGCAGTAGTTACAGTAATCACAGCAATGGAGCAGCATGAAAAAAACGCGACGGTTTATTCGTTAATTTCACTATATTACTAATCCTGGTGCCGCATTCGTTGCCATGTGATGAGCTGCATTCGTATTATATATTTATTTTCAGAGAGATACGTTTTATACTATTTTAATGAATGTTTGATCATTTGTAACACTTTACTAGATTTTAGTTATTAGTTTCTATCTATTATCTTTCCATTTTTATTGAAAATAATAAGGTAAAGATGGCTGCTATTGTTGAAAATGGCGATGAAAAAGAAAAAACAAAAAAGAAAAAGGATATGTTCAAGGTATATTTGTTTTCATTTTCATTTATTTTTAGGTTATTATTCGTCATCTTCCACCATACATGACGTGGGAAGAGTTAAAAGAGCAACTCGCACCACTACCTCCGTTAGAATACGTTTGTTTTTGTCCTGCTGATTTTTCCTTCTCTCCACATGCTTTCACACGTTGCTATCTCGTCTTTTCTAATGAAGCTGACGTTTTGGAATTCAGTGAAAAATTCAATCGCTATGTCTTCGTCGATAGTAAAGGTCATAACTCTGCGGCTATGGTGGAAATGGCTATGTATCAAAAAGTTCCACGAAAGCGACCAGAAGATTTGGAAAAAGATAACCGTGTTGGTATTATTGAAAATGGTTAGTCTCTTTCATTTTCTTATCATAATTTAAGAAGTTGAATATATAAAATTTGTTGATGAATTAGAAGCTGCTAGAAATTCTTCTATTTTGACGATCGAAGAACAATTACGAAACGTGCAGTTGATGGAAACGGTCAGTAAAGGTATTTTTGTCGCTCTTATAATGGGGGTTATTTTTCAGCTGGTAGTGTACAAGATACACCACTTACACGTCATTTAGTGAAGCAAGCAGAGGAGAAAGCTCAGAAACGAGAGGTTGATAGCTTGACTTATCTGTTATATGTTTCTAGGAAAAAAGGCGCGCCATGGATAAATTTCGAAAGCCTCGTAATGAAAAAGAAAAACCTTCACCGAAAGGATTTCCTTCAACGAGTAAAGACGATGGAGATCGAATTACGGGTAAACTTGGAATTGCAAAGGAGAAAGATGATAACAAGGAGAAAAGGCCGCCTCCTGTTCGGTATGTTTTTCAATTTTTTTTCTTCAATTTTTTCTCATAGAACTCCGCGTGAGAAACGTGAAAAAGTCGAACGTCCTCTTCGTAATTTTGAAAGAAAGGCTGCAACTACTGATGAAGATAAGAAGAAAAATCGCCCAGAGCGAGAGTACTATCGTCCCGGCCAGCGTTCTCGACGCAAACCCGATGCAAAACCCGACGTGTAAGTAAACCCTGTGATTTGTTGTCTTTTTTAAAGAAAAATAATCGTAACTTTTGTTTATTTCCTTACTTTTTGTTAATCTATCCGAGGCCAATACGCTGACAAAAATACTCCATTTCAGTTGGACTACTTCTGCGCCTTTGCCTTCTGACGCTCCTTGTTAAAATTTCTTCTTCGCTCTGTTTATCGCGATAATCGCGGAATCTAAATTTTTTTAAATGCTAATTAATTAAAAATAAGTTACTTCTTATGGTAAAAATCAGCAAACAGAATAATGAAGGAGACAATGAAAAATTTATCAAGACTCAGATAATTATGGACGTCGCATTGGCCACCATTTTCGATTATTTTTTGAGCATCAATAGTTGTTGTGAGACAGATGATAAGGGAGATCATTTGAGCAATGGCGACGAGAAGCCAGCAAGGACGATGGCAGATTTTTCGAGGGCTCAAATACGAGTAAAGAACGATGTGCGAGAAGAGATTGGTGAAGATGAACCATCTAAAAAGATTCTTTTTTTCTTTGTACTTTTCATTTTCATGCAATTATTATATAGAAAATTATTAACGTCTAAAGTCATTTTTTATATGACTTGTTTAAATATTACCTTGCCAGGGAGGACCGTTGAGTATAGCTGTGCCAGACGTAGAGAAAAGTGACAGTATGATGAAATATATGAAGCTTCAACGGCCGACGTCCTTCCATAATGATGAGAAGTGTCTCGATGAAATCAATACCTTTGCTCATGACGAAGAGAAAGACTACAAGTCCAGTAAAACTATCTAAATTTTCTATTTCAACTTAAAAATAAATACTTGTGTATAAATTTTCACGTTGACAAATCGACGCTTGCCATCCTTTTGTTATAACGATAGTCATTTCGGGTAGCAAACAGATGAAAAGGATGAGTTGAGCCAGGCCCATTACATAATACCACAAAGGAAGAAGACCGTGCTTCATGTGAGGAATTTGCTGAGGATAGATTTTGACAAGAAGGATGTAGAAAAGCGTTAGAATCCAGACGAGGGCAGTTTGAGTTAAGAGCCAGTCATCCGCAGAACGAGAAGACAACATCTGTCCAACCTAATAATATATTTGGCAGCTAAACGTGTTAACATACCATGTATAATATTTTTAAACTGCCGTCTGTCGTCAAAACCTGTCATCCTTTTATAAATTTTTTTTTAATGCTGTCAAAACCTGTCATTCTTTTCAGTTTTGTCTAGCCATTTAGTTTATTTCCATTTTTTTATTCCTTTTGTCGTAGCTTACTCTTTACATAACTCCCGCAAAAAGTTACGATAATCACATACCGTAGTTTGCGAAATACGAAGTTCCCTTATTATAGCCGAGTAAGATAATAAGAAACTAAACATTTCGGTAGTATACGCACACGTGCCTTAGTTCATTGGAGCGCGTTTTAGCATTGGAGCGCAAACTATGTCTTTTTGTGTTTTTCACCATTTTCTTTCATTTTTTACTATTTTTTTACACAACTGATCAACTTTTTTATTTTTTAATAACTTTTATGATATATTTATTTTCATTTTTTTTCATGACGACGAGAATCTATCCTTTTATATCTGTTGCTCATATCTGATATTTTTCTGCCTTTCGGCATTTGTTGTTAATGTCCCAATAAATATAACATAAAAGTTATTAAAAAATAAAAAAGTTGATAAGTTGTGTAAAAGAATAGTAAAAAATGAAAGAAAATGGTGAAAAACACAAAAAGACATAGTTTGCGCTCCAATGCTAAAACGCGCTCCAATGAACTAAGGCACGTGTGCGTATACTACCAACATTTCTTTAGATTAACTGCAGTTGAGTATTGTTCCAAATCTCCTAGAAACTAAATTTTATTCAACTAAACCCTAAGATGTCACAATTTAAATGAAAGTGGTAGAACATAATTATAAAATGAATAAGTCATAGCCTCCGACACAGTATTGAACAATTACCGTCTATGTGATGCTTAATCCGATTTCGTGTGATTCCTATCACGAAATATAGGCAAAGGAATTTTATACAAGAATATGGCTTCACCATTCTGGAAAGTAAAGCTATTTGGGTGTTAAACTAGTGAAAATATATATATAAAAAAAGACATGTTAGGGTTTAGTTGAATAAAATTTAGTTTCTAGGAGATTTGGAACAATACTTTATCGAACAGGGAAGGCTGTATATTGCTGGGACACCGAAAAGATCAATTAACTATCTTTTTGATTAATATTTATCAGGAATGTATGACACGGTAATAACATTATTCATCATTTCATACTGGCGAATACATGAGATAGAAAGTCGTTTCGTTCATTTATTTTTTTCACAGTTTCATTCCATATATTCCGGGCTTTTTCATCTTGTATGTACAATACGCCGCTGAAAACAGAGTTGTGTGTGTAATTTCTTTCTGCTTACTTGTTGGGGGGTGCTTGCATAACTTGTTGATGCAATTGTTCCAGTAGGGATAATTTTTGAAAGCTAAATTGGTGCTACTAATATAACTAGCTCACTGTGTATCGTTAGTTTTGGTCGGCTGAACCACGGCATTTTGAGGTCCAAACAAGGTTGTGTCAACTGCAGTTAATCTAAAGAAATGTTTAGTTTCTTATTATCTTACTCGGCTAGAGCATTATCCCAAAATTTATCCAGTGGATCAGATGAATTAGGACATCTATTGTAGTTTGACATTAGCTGAAAACAGACTTGCCATGAAGAAATGAAATGGAGAGATTAGTATACAGTCAAGTAAAAAAAAAGAATGGTATCGCTATGTCGCTGATCTGACACTTTATGGGGGCGGCAATGAATTTGCTCCATTGATCAACGATACAATTTATGCTCAACGAATGGGTAGAAAGTGGGAAATAAATCTGAAAATATGGATCCCTATTTCAAAAAAGATATTGATGGGGGAGGGACATGGAATAGTGGACAAAGTGGCATGATTAAATACGTTCAAGAACAAAGAACACGAATGATCGGATGATCAAATGATAGCTGGAGGGAGAACAATCAAGTCTTTATCATGTTCCTGTCGATAGAAAGCTTAATAAATATTCCATCTGTATATCAAAGATCAAAACTTCTAGGAAACCTTTTTTAAAGAAATGTACTTGTAATCCAAGCAGAAACTAGAGAGAAGAAGTGCTTTTCCGAAGTCTTGCTTAGGAACAACTGAAATAATGCTTTTTAGAGCGCCAAAGAAGCCTGAATAAGCTTTCTACCTTTTTAAGTATGTCATTATAAGTTTTATTTGAAAATAATTGCCTACATATCACGTCCTGGAGATCCGTCTTAAAATATCAACCGCGTCTTTCAATTCTTCCCTTTGTCTGCCATTTGGCATACTTGCTTGTCGAGTCACCCGTCTCTTCAATGTATTCTGATAATGGTGTGTCGTCCATGATTTCTGTCGATTGATTGTGTTAGCCTCTAGATCGGAGGATAACTGTGTTGTCGGCCGGACGACTTCAAGGGTTGGCGTTAAGATATCCATAATCTGTGGAGTGCTAGACGATTCGCGAAGAGCCTCGCAAGGAGCCGATTTAGGTTTTTCTGGCTTCTCGGCAGCTTGTTCCGATTTTTCAAGGGCTTGTCGAAGCTGAAAACATTCATAAATGTTAAAAAAATAAAAAGTACAAAAATAATCAACTTTTTTATAAACTAGTTTTGTTTTTGAGTTCCAAATTTTCGAACTTCACCGTTTAACCTTATTTTATAATCATATGCACTTCAGAATGTTTGCGTATGTACGGGAGATCTAATCGTTTGTCGGAAAGTCTAGCGCAGATTGTTCCCAACATTTTCTATGTAGTTTGTTCCATAAAGAACTAATACGCTCATTTCCATTATATAAGCATTATCCCATGTATAACAACGGAAATTATGGTAATTTTACAGAGGTAAGAAGTTTAGAATTTTTTCTATTTAAAAAAATTAAATTCACATCTGTCAATGTCACGACTCCCACCAATCTTCCACAATCCGTCACATATGCTTTGGCAAGTTGAAGCATGGAAAAAATGGTATGTATCTGAATTTTTTTCTTTTCTTTCTTCATTTTCGTACCCTATAAAGTGATGTTCTCGCTGTCAGCTGAAAAGGAGAAGGGTCAATATCTTCATCATCCAACTCCAAGGGCTCTTGTAATCGTATATTCTCCCATTCTAATCGTTCATCTTCAGTCAGGTCAAAGGGAAGATAATCAGCTCCGTCTTTCTTGGCGCTGTGAAGATGGAGATATTTTTTGGCAGTTCGAAGATAGCCTAAGTTTTTTTGTGTGCTAGAACATTTTTTAAAGTAAGAGTTTTGTTTTAGTAATTTTTTTAATAATGTTTAACATTGCTTGAATATACACGTTTTTTAAGATAACCTACTTTTCACTAGATTTGATGATTTTTTTGAATTAATTGTCGTGTTAGGTGAATCATTATCACTAATAGTCACAGCCGAAATCTTTCCTATAATTTATTGTATTTCTAGAATTATTTTTACCTATTGATGGAGCTTCTGTAATGCTACAGAATGCGTTTCTTCTCGAAGAATTAATCGAATTAATAGGATGGACGACTGGGACTACCAAGAACCTTCCGCCAGGTGCTTTTGCATCTTCTGCTTCCCTGGTTTTTTTATCTTTGATTTTTTCTACATCCAGATGAATATCGATACTGGATTCTGATCGAGCTCTTATCAGCTAAAAATTATTTTCTAGATTTACAAAAAAGAAAACCTGATCCCGACTCAAGTGATAATGCTCATTGATAAGTTCAATAGCTTTCTTTATTCGCCCTTCGGCTTCGTGTCGACGGGCAAGGTCACCAACCTGATTGTTATTAATTTCCATTAATTTTTCTTTTTTTTTTCAATAAAGAATATTTTAGAATATAACGGATTTATAACTGAATAATTGCAATTTTTTACCTGTCTTTCCAACAATTCCAGCATATATCTCCTCGATACTGTTCCCACCAACATCTGATTGTTTTCATTGTCAATAACAGGAAAAATTCTAATCGAAGCTCCATCAATCAGTAGATTTTTCAAATAGCTATAAGTCGTAAATCGGGGAATGGCTTTCACTGGTGAGATCATTATGTCTTCCGCGTAGGTTGTATGGACACTAAATTTTATCAAAAAAAAGATTCAAAACCTACATGCTCTTCGTCGGAGGTATATCGGGAAGAAACGGTAGATGTTTGATTTTTATAATTGTATCGAAGAAGGAGGGTTGCAGATAAGCGGAGACCGCGTTGGAGACTACGACAGCAATCTTAAAAAACATATGACGATACCGAGAAATTAGATAAAAGTGATACAAACAAAGAATTTTAAGTGAACAAAAACTCACCACAACCGGTAATATAAAATGCAACTGTCCTGTGACTTCAAAAATAATTACAGAAACTGAGACAGAATGTGTCACTGAGGCGGAAAATGCAGCTGACCCCACTACAGCATAAATTCCTGGATAAATTAAAAAATGAGGAGACAAGATCATTGATACTATCTGAAAAATTCTGTTTTTAGTTTAGCAAAAATAAATTTTACCTCGCCACTCAATCTACCTAGAGCAGCACCAATAACAAAAATCGGGGTGAAACAACCACAAGGCACAGGAAGGGTCATGCAAACGATGGAGAAGACTAACTAGAAATTCACGATAGAAGTGTCAAATTTAATGTTTCAACAAAAATATTGAAAAAAATAGACTTACATAAAAAATCAAAAACAGCACGAGGGCAGGAATAACAGCCATCCCCCTCCAATGAGCAGCCACATTGTCACTACATCCCTTGGCTGATTCGAATGGCTCGGAGAACGTACAATTAGCGAAGAAGTCTTTCAGATTGTTGGAGAATTTTAACTAAAAAAAATGAAAAAAGTTAGTGTTAACTTAGTAAAAAAATTTCTTTTATTCTTGAAAATCAAATTTTGAAGACGAAAATGGGATAAAAATTTCTTATGAAAAAAAAAATTTTTTTTGTTGAACAACATAAAAAATACAAAGTTTCTTACTCTTCCAGTAGTCAAGTCACCTAATCCATGAGGAAATGAGGCTAGACTGAAAATAATCGACACAAATATCGGGTAAACTATCCAGCTAAAATAAATACTTTGTTAATTTGTGTATTTTTCACTTACTGTCTTTGGAAAATTCCTTTAGCTATTCTATTATTTCTTAAAAATAAAACCAATCCTCGATAACTTCTGATGAATCCGGCTCCGGTAACTCCACACAGGATGCCAAGGAGAGCAAAGAGGGGTAACTCTTGGACACTGAAGGCATCCGGCTTAAAGCTGGTTTGGAAAAACGCATTTACCGTAACTGAAAAAAAAATATTGTAATTATTATAAAAAAATTTCAGAGAAAATAGTTTAGAAAAAAAAAACCTTCAGTTTGAGCAACAAATCCACGCAAAAGGCGAATTGTAGTGGCTCCACAGCAAGCAGCAAAAAAGCCACGCCAATAGCTTCGAACAGAAAAGTACATTGTCGTGACTTCAATAGAAAACAGCACACCTTGAATATAAAAATTTTTAAAGAAATTTTTTATCATCATAATAAGTATTTTAGAAATAATTATAAAAATAGGTTTAGCATTAAAAATAACATTAAAACAATTTTTTTAAATATAAGTTTACCTCCAATTGGTGAGCTGAAAGTGCATGCGACTCCCACAGCACAAGCAGCTGCCAAACACTCCGTCCTTCTTGTTTCGGACAAAAAAACAGGATCGAATTTTCCAGCCAAAAGAGACATTTGATTCGAAACAACAGAAGCAATATGGACGAAAGGACCCATTGATCCGATTGGGACACCACTTCCGAGGGTTAGAGCCAGACCGACCGTTTTGCTGATGAGGGTTTTGAAGGTGAGATAATCACGTAGAACAACACCACGGATAATCGTCTTCATCTCTGGGATACCGGAGCCTGGAATGATTTTTTCGGATATAATACATATTTTTAAATTAAGTTAATTTCACAGTAGAATTATTTTTTTACTCACCAATTGCTTGTGGTGACACAGCATGAACAAAGGTAACCGATGCTGCTACAAGTCCTATGGTATAAAGAACCCATAGAAGATATGAGAGCCCAACTAACCACTTAGGGGCATGGTCACCAGCAGTAGTCATCGCTACTGTTTTTTGCTGTACTAAATATTTTTAGTTTTTATAATTAGAATACAACTCACGTAGTTGTATATTACTGACAAAAGCATCAACTCCAACACTAAGCATGGCGACAGTAATCCCAAGAAGAGCCAAAAAGGCCCAGTCAGAGAAAAGTATACCTTTGAACCGTCGTTTCGTTCTCGTGGCCATTAGTTTGATTCTCGATTGACCGGATAGACGAGGCAACTGATCGTTGCTATGATGGCGATAGAAGTCACCGAGTCGCTGAACAATGGATTAAAGCTCGTAAAAATGAAGGGATGTTCTGTATCCCACAAAATGACGTATACTCATCGTGTTCTTTCATTATTTTGAAAAAATTCTTTAACATTTTCCTGTTTTACCAGTCACATAAAAATAATTATGTAATTTCCAGTCAATGTTTGCCAGCTAAAAATTAAAAATTACCAATGTGTTTTCATTGCTGTAGTCATGTTCCAATTTTTTCAGCTCCTTCTTCAACTGCCCGTCCATAGGCAGCAAAGCCAGCTGCTTTTCAATCTGGAAATAATTTTTAAAATAAAATCGATGGAAGATTATAAAAACCGGAAGTTAGTTTAGATCATTGTAATTTAATAAATAAAAAATACCTTGTGGTACAGACTACTTATTCTTGATCCTCTACACCTCTGGTGCAGAAGACCGCTCTCAAAACAGGCGCCTACCGCGTCATGTAAATTTTTTAATCGTGGCGACGTAAGCAAGACCGTTCTTTCGTTGAACCTGATTTTTCTTTTTTTTTAATCTGATTCGAGAGAAATAGGAAGTTTTTTTTTTCATTTGATCTTTCTGGCTGTGAGTCAAAAAATTACATTTAAGCGCTTAAAAAATGAAGTAATTTTATCTCTATTTGCTGGAGAACATTATTTTAGGCTTTCATAATACAAGTTGTTGCCTACGGTAACTAAGGTAAATGAATTAAAAATTCTGATGTGGTCAAAATCAGATCTGAATAAGGTCTGATAGATCATACTTGCGGTCTTAAGAAAATTTTAGGCAATTAAGGATTAGCAAATTTTGTAACGTTGAATGCTAAATTCGAAAAAAAAAAGGTGACATTTCAAGAAAAATTCAAAATGTACAGTAAACCATTGACCTGGAACTAATGACTAGAATAATGTGAAAAGGCCTCATCAAGTGTCAAAAACTGCTATCAAAAAGTCATAAAGCTCCGAAAAACATGACGACTGTTTGCCAGACCGGGATGGGGCTGGTGATACCGTCTGGAAACCAAAGCGGGAACATTTCGGTCGAAACTTTATGTAAATCAGGAGGTTTATTGCAACACATTGTTGCGTGAAGCTAAACGGCGTCGAGGGAAGAAGAATCGAATGTTATTTTGTATTCCAAACTTTTGCAATCATAGAAACCTTTGAACAGTATCTAGCACCTTTTAACTTTACTGAGAAACACATTTATTTGGAAAAATGGTTGATTATGCCAGCATCCAGCACTCTCGGAGCCATATGTTTGGTCCAATTAATATCTTATTTTATCCTTTTTTCAATTAAAATTTGTAACATTCTTATCAAACCATTTAAAAAAAACTCTTTATTTTTTCAAAAACATTTAACATTATGTACAAAAACATGCTGTTGACCCGTTCTTTAACTGGCCACATAAAACAGAAAAATAAACCGTAAATATTAAGCAAGATGTGACTCTGTCTCATCAGCCGTGTTTACCGTTAGTGTTGATTGTCCAAGTGCTGGGGTCACCGTATTTGAATGTTCCTTGATACTGTATGTATGTTTCCACACTTCTGCCAAACAAGCAGAGGAATGGAAACGGAAAAATACTAGTAGGGGACCGACTGCGTAGATGATTGTCATGTACGTGGCTCCGGCTAACTCGTTAATCCCGTAGGAGGACTTCATACCTAAATTTTTGATATTATTTTATTGAAAATAGACCCACTTTCAAAAGTAAGAAAGACGAAAAGAGTAATATTAGCCACTAGAAGAAAGGTGATAATCTGCTTGCCAGGTTTATATTTCATAGCATCCGGAGATAGACAACGCAGCCTGGAAAAAAAAATATTTTCTGAAATCAAGAATTTTTGAAGCTATACTATGTTATTAATTTATAAATTTATTAAGGAACACGAATTTTAATTATTTTAACTTGATACAGTTATGAATAAAGATAATTATTTGTATATTTTTTTTCAAAAAAAAAAAACATAATAATTTTTGAGGTGCTTTATATTAAAAAAAATTTTTTTCTTACCTTGAAACTGTTAAAATGAATGCAGTCTGCATGACAACTTGTAGCATCCTCGAAATAAACATAAAAATCGGGAGAAGCGATCGATCTGTGCATTCTTTGTGTCTCCTCGTTGCAATAAAATTATCAATTCCTAAATATTTTTCATTATTTCATTTTTTTTCTCACCTATAGAGCAATAAATCAGCTCCCCAACAAGTCCAATAATAAGCAAAATCTCGTCGATGACCTCTCCATGGGCATGGAGACGATATTGAAGCAGCCTCATCCTCCACATCCCGATGAAACAGGCGGCAAGACTGACACAAAAGAGGACTAGATCAACAATTCCGAAAACAACGGAGGCATTTTGGGTCTCCTTATTATCAGAGAAGATAGAATAAACACCCATTGAAACGAAAGAGGCGATGAGGAACATTATGCCGGCAAATAGGCCTGCCGTGGAATTGCTGAAAAAGATTTTTTTAATTTTATAAGTATTTTTGTTGGTTTTTTAGATGTTTTCAGAAAACTTAATTATTTTTTATAGAATGACAATAAACATAATTTTTTTCGATATATTTTTTTAATTTTAGCTTTAATTCCTTTTTTTTCTCACCTGCAGTCAACTCTCATTTTCTGTTTTCTCTTCACAGGAGTAACTGTATGATGGTGATGATCGTGATCGATGGTGTTCCACAAAATGAACATTACAGCTGCCGCAATTAGTGAATATTCCACGATGCATGTGGTCAGAAATGTCGCCAAATCGCCAAAATGTTCTAAGGAAACGAGTCGAACATCTCCCAATTTTGAATATAATTTTTTCTTCTCTTCCATTGGATACATACTCGTCGCTTCAGGATTGACAGGGGTCAAAATAGCTTCTATAGTCTCGTTTGCAATTTCGGAGACCATTCCAGTAGCCATAGAAATCATCTCTTCCTCGCTGCTACTGCTAGACGAAGCAGCTGGAGTCGTGGCATATGCTTTTTTCTTCTTGTTTGCTTTGGCGACCTGCTTGGCAAGGACAAAACGGAACCATGTCCAAAGGTTGACAGCGACTAGATGCATCATTCCGAATTTGGAGATCTTTCGAGAGCCCAGAATGGCTATCTGAATTTCTTTCTTAATTTTTCATAAACAAAATTTCTTTTCCAAATTAAGCCATAACAGTTAAAAACAAATCATTCTATTATTACTAGAATGCAAACATATTTAAAAAAAAATTAAAATAAATTTTCTCTGCTTACCTTTGAATTGCAAAAAATGAAATGCATCTGTACAAAAGTAAAAATCATTGCCACTACTTGTCGAGCAATTAGAGACCCGTTGCAGTCATAGCTCTCAGTACAAAGAAAAATTTCCAGACCGAAAAGGACGGTTCCAAGGCTGCCAAAAACTGAAAAAATTGATTTAAATTGTTTTACTGTTATCATATTATTATATCAATGTTTTAATTGTTTTATTTCTACTATATAAAAACACTTACACAGAGCACCAAGACGGAGATAAAGAGTTCCAGCACCTTCGCCACTGTGGTTGGAGCGAATGATAAGAAATCGCTAAAATCAGTTTTTTAACAAATTATAGATTAGAAAATAATTTTGGCAGTAACAATTTTTTAACAACATTTTTTTCTTTTTATTAACCAACCTGTAGTTTTTCTAATCCTCTGTATTGACTGAATTTTAAAATAAGCCAATTAATTGGTCCTGGATAGATCATAAATAGATAACAATAGAGGAAATAGAGTAATCCGACGCCATACATGAAAAGGAAGAAAATCTGAAAGGATTATGTGATCAGTAATTTTTAAAGTTCAGCAACACGGGGGAAGAAATAGAACTTTGTATTTGTTTAGGCGGGTATCTTTCAGCACAAATCTTTCAAAAGAATTTCTTACCGTCTCAGCCAGCTGAATATCCGTCCGCCAGGTAGGAGATAACTCGACAATCAAAGAGAAGATTGTGAGGATTAATGCGTAAAGACATGTAAGCATAGAGACGAAGAAGCGCCTGGAAATATGTTCAATATTTTTCTAGTTATGTTTTTTGTTCAATTTTTTTACGTTGTAAATTAATTTTTACCCAAATTTTATTTTTAATGATATTTGTTAATTTTTCTACCAATTCCTATCTTACCAAGTCTTGTTAAATATACTAAGATTTGGAATAAAATGGTGTTCATTACCGCAATGAAGCGATATTCGGATATGACGCATTCAGAATAAAACAAAATTTAAAATATAGTAAAAAGTTTTTAGTCTCTAAATTCAATTATTTCTTTTTGGAAAGGAAAGATCTTCAAAAGAAACATTTATTAATGTTAAAAAAATTACCATATGTTAAATGGCAGATGGTTAGCCATTACAAAAAAAAATAAAGCTAGTTATTACGAGAGATGACTAAAAGGATGGTCTTGGAACACTTAGAGGATAAGCTTTCTTCGAGTACTCCTCGATCTTCGGGCATTTTTAGAGTTGAGTACTTTTTTTTTGGAACTCTTTTTGTTCGGACCGTAGTCGTGGTAGATTGCTATTTGTTAGTTAGTCGGACTCTACGATACGATAAATGCGACGATGGTAGTCCATTAATCCAAAAGGGTGCTTTAATGATTATTTATTAATTTACTACATTTACTAATGACAAGATAAAAAAAGGGGAAAATCACTCTCACTCAAGCTAAGTTAATAGGCTCGACCAACGGTAGGAGCATTCCGACCTCTTTCGAGGTGGCTCCGTGCCAATCTGCTAGCGTCCGCCTCTCAGCGGCACGCTAGGGCCGTGACCCTTGATACCTTTTCCTGACACAGTCAGGACACTCCCGAGCAACGAGAAAACTACCCCGATATCCAGAAGATCAGGCAGGCAGTGGTCAGAGGTCTTCTGCCTTATTCTCATAGGGTGGTGTAAAGGAGGTCGACAATTCTTACTCCATGCGACTTACTGCTCCGGTATCCAGTGATACCAAAGTCGAGCAGTGGTCAGAGGTCATCTGCCGCAGTCGTGTTCTTGTGAGGATTGTTAGGTGGCTTGTGATTGAATTGCCTTTTGAGAGAGTGATTTACAATTTTGGAGGAAAACATATTATGAGTAAAATTCAAAAATTGAAGGAATAAAATTAACGGTTGCTTTCATCTACACGATGACCCTCCCGAGAGCGAAGAAAAACATTACTGAAACTCTTAGTCTGAAATTATTGAAATATAATGAGAAATATGTACACATTTTTGTTTTTTGTTTTGATCAAAAGGACAAAAAGGTTAACTGGATTAGATTTTAAGAAGGAGCTTCGTTAGAAGCCGAATAAGGAGAAGAGGAATAGCCAAAATTGCTTTGACTATTTTCCTCACGAAATGAAGGACTATTAGAATCACTCCTAGAGGTGGAACTGTTGTGCCGATGGCGGCACGTGTCGGTGGTGACACTGTCTTGTCTGAATAGGTAGCGATTAAGATTACCGTGATCAGAATGGCTATTAGAGTAAATCCAAGTATCATTAGGGCTGAAAGTATATGCTCTTTGATGACTGGCCAAAAGGCGTTGATTATAGGTTTTAGAGGATCGAAATTGAGAAGTAAGAGCGATCTATTCAAGAATTCTGGTAGCCATTTGCCATTTGAAGAAATAGGATCGTGAGGAGGTGCAGCTCCTCGCAACATAGCTCTGTAGGGTCGGATGCCATGAATGTAATTTAATGATCCGTTTAAATTGATTGTTTGAGAATCGATTCCACAAGAAAATTGACAAATTTCTGTGTAATCGGATTGAATGGCTGTGAATTTGCTTTGGACACCCTCTTCAGAGCAAGGAACGGCTATTGATTTAGTGGGACACTTTAGAGTTCCTATTGAATTACTCTTTTTACCTTTACAAGTAATTGTTCCTGTTGCTCCTTGCATGCAACTGTAACAACCTTGAACAGGTGTCACTACTGCTGTACATTGATCGGTGGCTATCTTTGTCTTCGAGTTGATTGAATCCGTGTTGAGGTAGAGTGTTATAAGGGTTCCGGCGGAGTCCGGAATTACCTGAACAGTGTCGTTTTCTGCAGTGAATGTGGCATAAGGAAGGACTGCTGGTGCTGTTGAATGAATTTCCATTGGAATTTCGTTCGGTTCACAATGACAAGCAACTCCTGTTCCGAATGTGCACTTGCAATTATCTTTAACGGTACAGTTGTCGAGTCCGTTGTCAGAGACATTGCCACATTTGAGTGGGAAATCGATTTGATCCTCGATCATCGTTGTTATCTGATCGTTGGATGCGAAACGATTGCTGAGGATAGGCATTGGATGAGTAGAGATTTGATTAATGACTAGTCTATGGTCTTGGAATTTGAACTCTTCGTGAGGTGATAGGGTGATTTTGCGAGAATACGCTGTTTTGTCGTCTTGTTTGACTATTTCTATGGATATGGTGATCGTTTTTTGCCACATTGGACATTTAAAAATTTCAAAGGACGGTTCTGACGGATTGGGAGTATAGAAAATTCGGTATAATATACAAGAAGGAACGAAAAGACATCGGTGATCGTAGCCGTTATCGGCGCAATATGTGTTTCCGTGCCGTTGTTCGGTTATATTATAACCGGGATGGGCCTTTTCTATGTCTAGTTTACAAATTCCTTCTGTTCCACATTTTCGACCACATTCGAGGATATCGCTAACGTCTGCTTCACGTTTTTGGGTATAGAACATGCTCTGTTTGATGCATGTTAATTCTACTTGGACGAGTTTGATCTTTATTTGAAAGTTGACATTATGTCGACTGTCTTGAAGTTGTACACAAGTTCCTTGATTGACTGTGTCAAGGGATAATTGGATTGTTTCATGAGTTTGACATTTGTCTGTAGAGTTTTCTCCACATTTGTCTATTTTTTTTTTCATCATGATTGTGTCTTGGCAGCATTGTGCCGAAGCTATTATAGCCACAAGAGTGATGACGACAGCCATCTTGTTGGACATGGTGGAAGCCTTGAATTTAATATTTTGTGAACTGTATTCCAAAAAAGGTAAGGTCTGTTCCGTTTCGTAGTCTCTACAGCAGAGAATATTTGTGCACTGTTTGTAACAGCTGAATGGAAGGATGATAAGTTGCTTGATTGCTTTGAGTATTTTAATTATTGGCTTCTTACACAGGTAGAGTGTGACGATGATTCCGTAGAAAAGTAGAGCAAGATTAGAGAGAGCTAATCGTGGCCAGCAATGAGGATTGTTAACAATATCTGCACAAAATGTGCATGAAATCTGCTCGCAGTAAGGAGCTGCTGGACACTTGATTTGGAATGCTGACTCTGATCCGTTGAATATTTGTTGTTGTCACCATTACATTATACTCGTTTGAGCGTGACTGTGACCTTTGTCGACTTTTTGATCGGCTGGAGGATTGGCTCTCTCGGGACTGTGTTCTTGACGGACGGGATTTGCTTCTTTGATGTTGATAT
Organism: Oscheius sp. DF5120; assembly: GCA_932521415.1. NCBI lineage: Eukaryota > Metazoa > Nematoda > Chromadorea > Rhabditida > Rhabditidae > Oscheius > Oscheius sp. DF5120. Next base: position 444,912 of record OW051465.1, on the reverse strand, counting down.
CTTGGAGATTGAGAATAGTCTCGTGAATTATGAGATTGATTCCGTGGGGCATTTTGAGAAGAAGATCGATATCTGTATCTCGAATTTGAACGATCGTTCCCTCTGGAACGGCTTCTCTGGTGTTGATTAAATTGATCTCGTCTTGAGATTCGAACTCGATATTGATCGCATAGATAATAGCAATGGTCTCCTTTACACAAACTACAAGGCGGCAATCTACACTTGGCAGATATATGACCGCGCTTAAAACAAACGCGGCATCTATTGAGAATTCTGACTCGATTTCTCTTTTCTGATGGGCTCTTGTATTTTTGACAGTTTTTGAAGAAATGATAATTGGAGCCACATCCTACACATTTTGAAAGGTCATTTGGGGTTGTTTGGACTAATACATTGCTGGCATTTACTTGAATTTGATTTGACTCAGAAATAGCTTGTCTGTGGACAGTTTTCTTGACTTCCTGCTCTAAAAGGAGAAGGAATTCCCTCATTTTTAGGGGTCGAGAGTACTCAAACTCTCTGTCGGAGACATTGTCTCTTACTTTTTGAGGAAATTTCTCTATTGCTATTCTCTGAATTAATCCGGAGTTAATCTCATCTCCATTAGCTTCCATTCTTGAGATAATGGTTTGGAGGTTTGTAAGAGTTTTGAGGAGAGAACTTGAATCGGAAGAGGCTTTTTCAAGTTCATTGATTTGTTTGATAAGTAAATTTCTAATAGCATAGGAATCGCCAAAAAGTGTTTTGAGTCTATTTCGAGCTAATTTGTAGCCTTCGGGAGTACGAGGAACAAATTCCATCGCAGTTTTAGCGTCTCCTACGCAGTGGCTGATTAGTACAGAAAGCTTTTCTAGATCGTTTTGTGATCTCTTATCTACTAACTCATCGAAAAGGGCAATGAAGTTACTGTATTCTGCGGGGTTTCCTGTAAAGTCCGGTAACTTGAATGTTTTTCCGTATACATGAGAAAGGTCTTGGTTATGTTGAAGTGATAGGGTTAGATTCTTAAATACTTCTGTCATTTGATTGGTATCCATTTGAGCTGGATTGGTTTGAGGTTTTGATTTTTGGGCTATATTGAATTTGAATTCTGCTTGTTCAAGTACGAATCTTCTTCGTGCTTCTAGCTCTCCCTGTCTTAAGACAAGAATTTGAAGCACTTGACTCGTTTCTTGAATAAATTGTGGTGTTTGGTTAGTATCGAAATGAACTTTGATTTGATTCATTATGGTTTCGACCAAGGCTTCATCGACTTGGTTGTCCAGAATCTTCTGGCCATAGTCGAGAGAAGTCTCAACTCTTTCCAACTGCTCTCGAAGAGCAATTGTTAGATTATCAATTTTCGTTGCCGTTTGGACAGCGAATCCAAAACTTTCATCCACATCGTCTGGGAAGATAAGTGGCTCTTGAAATATTTTGGCTTGGGTAAGCAAGGTTTTAAGTTCGGTGAGGCGTTGGGTCATCTGGCCCTTCGCTTGAGTCACCTTATATTTCAAAGAGGTAGGCAAAAAATCAGACATGATAGACGATTTGGTCTGTTCTTTTGGCTCGATGCCTTTTTATAGTCGGTTGGGTAACTCCGCCTCTCACTGTCTGTTCTTTCCCATCCTGTATCTGTTGGGATCGAATTTCCTTGGCGTCATAATCCCTATTACATCAACTATTACACCGACTGCTTAGACTTAGATGGTAGCCCTGATGGGTATCTGTTGCACCAACTGTTATACTTAGATGGCGCTCCGTATAGATTACATTTGTGTAAACTGACCGTACCGGGTAGTCTTTCGATCCAGTTTATTTCATCTGGAGTACAAATTTTTCTTAGTGGCTAGCTTTGAGTAATTATGACTGGATTTATACACTCACACACAACACTTTCACACAATACTCTCACACACAATTTTGATTGATATCAGAATAAAAGGCAACAACAAACAAAGGAAATAGAAAGAAACCGAGAAGTAAAAAACAAAACCGGATTACGAAGCTTCTTTATTTTATTTTCCATGAGAGGATAGTTTGAGACGTCTAAATGTTTCCGCGGTTGCACTAATGGACCTTGGTAAGTCAACCAACTCATTATGGATGGTGCTTTTTCCAAGCTTCCATTAGTACCCTTCAGACATCTACCTCAGCATAAGGAGAGGCTAGATTCTGAAGTTGTGCTGCACGCGCCCCCTGAGATCACAGCTCAGGCTTTTGAGACTAGCTCTAGCCAGCGGCTTAATTCCGCCTTAAGCATGGGCTTTTCATCCATGCGTTGCTTTTTGAGAAAGGCATTGTTTGGGCTGACGAGCTATTTAAATTAAGCGGGAGAGTGATCCGATAAAAATATGAGACGATTAATTTGAAATGATTTTTGTAGAAAATAGATTTAAAATTTGAAAAATTCGGTCGATGCACCATGTTCGGACCGTAGTCGTGGTAGATTGCTATTTGTTAGTTAGTCGGACTCTACGATACGATAAATGCGACGATGGTAGTCCATTAATCCAAAAGGGTGCTTTAATGATTATTTATTAATTTACTACATTTACTAATGACAAGATAAAAAAAGGGGAAAATCACTCTCACTCAAGCTAAGTTAATAGGCTCGACCAACGGTAGGAGCATTCCGACCTCTTTCGAGGTGGCTCCGTGCCAATCTGCTAGCGTCCGCCTCTCAGCGGCACGCTAGGGCCGTGACCCTTGATACCTTTTCCTGACACAGTCAGGACACTTTTCAACTTGAAAGAAAATGTAAGAAGGTTCGGAATTTTAAAAACTTGAGTAAATACTTAGAAAATAACTTTGTAGACCCCTACCATGTCTTGGAAGAGTGAGAAGACAGACTAAAAAGGTCGTTCGGTCGGTGTAGCATAGCCTTGGCAAAATGATTCTAATAGGGGGCGGGTACGGTAAGGCGTGAACTGAATAAACATAATGGCGGTAAACAGAGTGCGAAGATTAAACCATGTCGTTGGCAGTCTCGCGAGTGTTTCGATAAATATACATAGAGGTTTCGATACAACAAAACGAGACGGAAAGAACTTTTGATCTTTGATAGATGTAATGAGATGTGGACAACATCTTGTCTTGATATTCATTTAATTTAAACAGTATTAAGCTTTTTTTTAAATTTTTTAAATAAATACTAAAGATATTTGTTGATGAACAAGACTTAAATTTTTGCACGGATACTAAAGTACTTTGAATGTTATCTATTTTACTAATTTCATAAATAGGCATAAGCTCTATCAAATTATAACAAATTTTAGACCTAAACAGCCGGACAAAAGGTTCTTCTAATCTGGGATTTTTAATAAAAAATTTAAAATTATTTTATTTTATTTTGAAATCGTTCCAGTGTTCGGGAAAAATTTTGATCTTTCTTCTTTTCCTTTTTCTTTTGGCGTTCTCCCACGTCCGTTTTTGAAAGCTTTGTCGTCCGCGAAAAAGACGAAAGAACCTCGCACCGTGTACACAGAGGAAGTTGATTCGAATAAAGATTATTTTTTCCGTTTGCGATAAAAAAAATTTTCAAGGAGGTTGATTTTTTTCAACTCAAAGATACTGATTTTCTAGAACTACAAGAGAGCACAATGGGTGCTCTTGTACCTATTGTTTATTTTAAAAATAACTCACGTGGCCGATTGGTTGTCTGTCCATGGTTTGTAGGGATTTGCGACACTCTGAGACAGCAGCATATTCGCCTGAAAATGGATAGAAGTGAACAAAAACTAGATACATGAACACAGAAATGACCTTATTGTTTGGCCTTGTACTTATGACAAGGATTAGAAGGGAACAAGGAGGAAGATTATTACGGTCAAGTGGTTTATCCAATTTTTGGCTCAAAACGATTGAAAAAATTTGTAGTAAAATATAATACTTGAAATAATATTATTTTTTTAAATCGTTTAAAAATAAATCCTTGCTTATTCTTTTGGTTCGAACTTCCAGGAAATTAAATTTACTTTAAAATTCTCTTAAAAAAATTGTTAATTAGTAAAAAATGTGAGCCTAATTAATTTCTTTTTTTTTTAATTTACAAGCAGTTTGATTTTTTATTTCGGTAGCAAACTCCATTCTCTAAAAAAGTGAACCATAGATCTAACCCTTTGTCCTCTCGTTTTGTTTCTTTTCTTTACTCTCCGCGCGACAGCCTAATAACTTACATTTCTTACAGACGACTGGGGATTGAGAATGTAAACCGTCATCTAGCAGACAAAATAAGAAATAAAAGGAAGTAGACTGTAAGGCGGGGGAGGAGAGTTAGCACAATAGCTGATATCAAACCGACGGGTCAAAATATATACTAAGAGAGATTAAACGATTGTTTGTATTTGATAGCGAGAATTGCAACCGAAAGGTGGGAGGTAAAATATTTGAGATCATGTGCCGTCATCAGGAAAACCTTAATTGCCTACAGGATATACGGAGAAAATTTCAAAAATTCAAAATATTTTTTCTAGGCTCTTTTCGCATCGCTATTAATATAGACAAAATGCAGATAATATTTTTGGATTACATCTTTCCATGGGATATCATTTCAATGTCTCCTCCGTGCATATTGACGCAATATACATTGTTCAATATTCACTATACAGTCATCCTATTTTGTGACTGTATCTAATTTTCCGGAAGATTGTCATCTTTTATATATTTGCTGAAGAAAGATCAAACCTTGTTGTCGTCGAGTTCAGAGTCGCCAAGCGCTGAAAAGAACGTTTTTATTATTTAATCGAACATTATTTACTCAACCGATGATCATTGTAATAGAATAAAATTAAATGAACTTACTTGGAGAGCAGAGTGCCACTTTCTTTGGAAGGGCCATGTGATCTGCAAAAATTGTTGAAGTAAATAGTAGATAACAAGTATTACGTGTATATATATATATATTAGAAAAATAAAATAAATCAGTTTAAAAATATGATAATAAAAAATTATTTAAAATTAATCTATTATCTCAGCAAAATAAAACTTGTTACTTTATTTTCCCGTTAAAAATATATTTTCTGTCAAATTTATCCTTCTCCTGTAGGTTTTCACCATTTGTGGCAATATTTGTTCATACCTAAAATGTTCTCCCCTTCCGATTTCCATTTTCAAAAGGTGATAGACACCCCTCTCAGTTCACAGGCCAACATTCTACAAAATGAACTGTCAATATAGGCACGTGGGGGTGGTTTGTTGGGTGCATTGGCACGCGAAAAGAAAAGGGGAATTAACGGGAGAAAAGAGACGAGGTTTTAAAAATAAAAATTAATTATTCAAAAATGTAAATCGGAAGATTTTTCTTCACAAAAAAATTAACCTTGAGATTTCAAAAGCCGTTATTTTTTTTTAGCTAAATGTAATCCGTTCGTCTCTCCTTCCTCTAGAACGTTGAGCATTATTGTCTTGTTACTACGGTAATGAAAGACACGCGTTGTGCGAGAGACGTGAAAAGAAGACAAATAAACGAGTTAGGAAGTCGAAACTCAAACAGGCCGCCGTGCAGCTTCCGGAAACGGAAACGGCACGTCGCGAAAAAGGATTGATTTTCACCTGGTGGTACTGTCTTTTGTTTAATAATGGTGTTTTGGTCATTTTTTTTAAAATTCCGCAGTTTTCTAAAAGAAAATTATGGGAACTAATTGAAAATTGAAATTTCTTTTTAAATTCCTGAGGATACAGGGAACCACAAAATTTGCAACAGAATAAGCAAGAAAATAAAATCGTTATAATTATTTTCTATAAAAAATATACTGCAAAGAGAGTGCCGGAAAATAAGGATGCAAATTTTTGGAAGCAGCAGATAATTCTGAGAAAAGAAACAATGAAAGAAAACAGTTTTTCGAAAAACTTTCAATGGAAAACATGAGAAATGGACGGTTAAAACCATATAAAAGTTCACCAAATATTATTAAAGCATATTTGTGAAGAAAGTACTGCAACATTAATGAAAATATAGATTAGATCATTACCAGCTCACCTTCTCGCTGTCTCGGACGAAATGAGATTTCTTTCTGTTTGCCGGTTGCAGGTTCACGCCCGGGGCAGCGCCTGTTTACCCCCGAGGGGAACTGCTCAAGGGTGCTCCCGGTTTTTTTTAGAATATTATTAACATCTTATTTTGTTCAGATTTAAACAGATAAACAAGATAGCCAGGAGATAATCATTAAGAAAAAAGATATTGTAAAATTTGAACTAATAAACGTGATTGTTAAATAGAGATTTCAATGTTGTAAAACAGAAAATAAAACAATACAAAGAGAATGATACAATAAACGAGGAAAAAGCTAAAAAAACTATGAAATCAGTTAGTTGGGAGTGAGATCCAAAGAACTGTAAATAAGATTTTAAACGGCTGAAAATCCTAAAGTTAAAATTCTTCAAAAACCGTGACCCTTACTCATTATTTGGCCGTCCATTGACTCATTCAAAATCCCTTTCGTGTCTAATTTTGTCTTTGATCTTCCTTCGTCGTCTGTGAGTTGCTCGTAATGTGTATATTTACGTACCACGGACGCGAATGTTGACTTCACCCGAGGGCAGCTTTCATTTTCCGGCAGAGTAATAACGTTCCGGTTTATTTCGATCTCTTGCAACTCTCTTCGATGACATAGACGTCAAGAAATCACGGAGAGGTCATAGTTGAGTCAAGCAACTTGAATATGAGAAATCAGGGACGATAAAAAAAGCGAAAGGTTGTTTCTCAATTAGCTATGGTATTGGCTTTTAAACCTCTTTGTAAACTTTCTATAAAATTTGATGTTATGTAGGAGCAAATATTTCATGAAGAAAAGCCCACGAAACCTTGTTGATGACTCAATTTTGATTTTTTAACCTTTCCCTAAGCAATATAATAATTAGAAATTCGCACGCACATCACAGGGTTCAATGTTACCGTAGAAAGAACATTTTGGTATACGCTTTGACGTGTGCTAAAAAATTCCATACGTAATCCAGATGCGACGCCTCGACTGTTTGTAGCTTTCCTTCCTTTTGCTTTTTTTTCCTCTTTTATGTTGGATATCTTATTCACAATATTTTTAAGATGTCCTCACATCTTATAGTCAGTCCATCAAGTTCAAATAATCCGAATAATAGCTTTTTGGACGACAAGCAAGGTATTTTAGCTATTTGTCATCCATTTTTATAGTTTTTTAGAGTTCGTAGATGTCGATAACATTGAATTTGTTGACGAAATTGTAGAAGAAGTTTATGAAGAACAAGATGAGGATGAAGAGATCAATATAAACAACGTGGACAGGGAAATTGAGGTAGTTTTCCATAAAAATTATTGATTTTTGTGACTATTTTATAGGTAGATACAAACAATCAAGAATGGATAATTCCTTTGGGATCTTCTGTTGTTAGAGGATTAGGTCAGGAGAATAAATTTGCAAAAAAGAAGTTGTTAGGAGCACCGAATACAGTTAGTCTTATTAAGTTAGTTGGAAACATTGATAATATCGAACTTTTTTTGACAAGTTTGATTTTTTTTGTGTTGAAATATTTAATTTTTCCATAAAAAAAATTGGATCGCTTTATTTATTTAGGATTTGGAATTTAAAAATATTATCCAACGACTAGAAACATTACATAATCAGCTGTGTATCATTAAAATTTCAGGTTCTCCGTACTGTCGATGATCTCCGAGTTCGTCCTCGTCTTCATGTTAAAAAAGGTAAATATCCATCCAAATGGGAGTACAACCCTCTTAGTGGTTAGTTCCTTTACTTTCTTTTCCCAATTTTCTTCTAGTCGATCCTCAAGAAGTTGATTTTCAAGTTGAAGTGGATCCCAACGAGCCAAGCACTTCCTCTATCCCTTCTATTCGTCCAGCGCTTCGTCTTTTCGCCTCCGCTGCTTTGAAACATGCGGAAGAAGTGTCGATGATAAATGATATACATGACGAAACGCTCGAGTTTGAGCCGGATTTTACGGTAACTTTATTTTTTTTAAACCAATCTTTTGGCAATTATTATCAATTATAACATTTAAAATCATATTTTATTTTGGTTTAATATATTGTGAATTCAATTTTTTTTTTCATCTGCGAAATTTTTTTGAAAAAAAATACATTTTATTTTATATAACATAAAATAATTTTCTATTTTATTTAAAATAAAAGACATAATTCTGATTGAATTTTTTTTCGAATTGTTAATAATATGTTTCCACTTTCTTTTAGCAAGACTCCGATCATCCGCCACGAGACTCACGTAGAGGCCAACGGATTTTCTATCATCGTCACTGGCCACTGTATAACGACCGAGCCATCGATTTTCAGGTATTTTTATTATTTTCAAAAAAAAATTCTTCAGGAAGCCTGTGAAATTCTCTGTGGAGCCTTAGAAATAGAGAAGAAGGAGATATGCACTTCAATTCCGCAGCTATACAAAAATGAAGGGACGTTCATTGTAGATCTAAGGGCTATGAAGAACAGACACGATGTTCATGGAGATGGATTAGGGACATGGGGTGAGCATTTAAAAAAAATTTTAAATTAATGAATTTTATTGAAAAAACCATAAAATCCACTTTTGATAATTAAAAGGATTCAAAACCAAAATATATTTTAGATTTAAGTAAAAATTATCTTGTTTTTATCATGATTATCGTTTAATTTTTTTCAGGAAAACCCAATGGAAAAGTTCGTTTTTACAGTCGTCGAAAGAGCGGTCAATCTGGTATTGTCCGTGCGGACGACGGGAAGGGAAAAATTCGCCCTGGACATAAATACCTTTGGAAATGTATGATGAAAAGATATGAACATCCAAGCACAGCGGCGGTGAATAATGGAGAAAATAGATTTATCAAAAAGGTATCTTTATTTATTCTGCCTATTTTATCTATAGATTTACACTGCTCTTTATCCATCAGAGGTGAATAAAGCCGTTGGATTAGCTGTGATTACATATGAGTGGTTTGGAAGACAACCGTTTGATTTTTTAATACCGGGAGGAGGAAGATTGCCATATCGACGACCCCACGGAAGTGTTCCCCCCCACGGAACGACATGGGAATCAAATTCATTTGTGAGATTTTTGCTTCTATTTTTTAGTAAAAAAAATTAATCTTTTTATCTAATTTTTTAAGAAGATAAGCAATCTAATTTTTCTAAATTCAAAAAATTTTTAATATATCCCAAAAAAAATTCTCAAAAGATTTTTTCGGCTATTTTCCAACAAAAATTAATGTTTCAATATTTTTATAAAATGTAATACTTAGTTTTAGCACAATCGCATTCCCACTGCCCTTCCTTCAACGATTTCGGGTTTTTTCGGCGATATACCTATTTATGCTGAAGGGGCTGTTGATTTTAACACAGCCGCTGCCATCTGTCTTGGAGGAGTGGATGTTGATTCAAATAAGTAAGATATTTTTTACCTATTTATATTGTATAATTTAACTATGATTGGAAAATACACTGACCACAAAATCACAATTTCAAATTATTAGTTTTAAAAAATATTTTTAGAATAGCTACCAGCGTTCCCCAAGGCTACAAAGATCCTGGAACCTTTGTAATAGACATGACAAATTTTCAAACGGATGCGTTGCTAAGAAGGGATGATAATGGAATATGGGGGAAACCGGCAGGGACATCAAGGTATTATACGGTGGATGATAATAGTGGCGATGCTCTAAGAATGGATGACAAAAACAGACCTCCAGCTGAAGGCTATGATATTCAGGTTTATTTCAAATTTTTTTAAAACTAATTAACCTAAGTTTTTTAAAATCAAATAAAAAAAATTTTTTTAGGTTCTTTGCAAGCGCTATGAGCATCCAGCTACTGGTGGAAAATTTGTTCGAAAAATATACACTACAAAAATAAATTCCTCCAATATTGAGCAGCGAACATCACTAGCAGTTATTTCATATTTTTGGAAAGGAGAGCCAGTCCCGTTTGAAGTGAGAAGACAATATCAAGTCAATAAAGTGGTTAGTTTTTTTAACGATTAAAAATTCAAATCATATTTTTAATTTAATTATATTTTGCATCAAATTTTTTTTTAAGAATTCTGAGGCACTCTACGATAACACAACGTATTCAACCTATCAAGCTCCACCTTCACCTTCTCCGTCATCTTCTTCTCCAATAAAACGCTCAAGGACAGATATGAGCGAGGGAATAGCTGAAAAACAATTTCGACAAGCCGTTTGGAAAAAGGAATATGAAAATCAGATTCGATTTTCTGCTCTTCTCGACCGAGCAGAAGCCTTTTTGGGACGATTAGAAGCAACGAGTGGAAATATGCTGTATACACAGGAAAATGGAGAATCATCGACTAATTTTGAACCCAATAGTTTAATTTAGGATTTTTGAATTTTTAGTGGTATATAGCCCTATTAATGAATAAAAAAATATTTTATAAATTCGTGACATACCAAGGCACTTTTTGCCTCCATTTTGACCTTTCCGGGCACAACACCAAGGAATTCAAACTAAACGTTAAAAGTTGTGTTTATGCACATATAGCACAGACACTCATCAAGTCTATCGAGAGACCCAATTTTCCGCCAATATTGTTTTCCAATCTAATGAATGTCTAACCAAACTATTTTTTAATTTTTACCATTCTACATAAACCAATACCAAATAATCTGAATTCAGCGTCTAAAGTTAGGATACACATTTAATGGAAAAATTAGAACCGAGAAATTCGTCTTTTATACCAATGGATCAGATGTTCCAATCTAAAGATTTCAAAAAAAAAAACTTTGCATGTCCTTTACAACCATCGTTTACCTAGTTTTGTTTTTTAAAGCAAACAAATATTTAGGACTTATGTATCCAAAGTAGGATTAGGAGTCATCTGCCAAGGCGAAAAACTATTGTTTTGAATGGTTGTCATTTTAATCTAAATAAGATGCTCTACTCAGCATCATTTTCCTACGTTCTATGTCTTTTTTCGTTGTTTGAACTTCTAATAATTACTCTTGGTTTTCTATTGTCCTTTACCTAGGTGTTCCCCCGAGTTTCCCCAAACCCCCTCACCTCCATTCTTTATCACCATTCTCTACCATCTAAAAGAGTAAATCCTCCAAACGAGGCCATCATTCCTCTTCTTCATTCTTTTTGCTGCTTAGAGAGCTTAGAGTTAGATGCATTATGGGGATCGGAGATGGCCTGGCGGCCAGTTGTCCCGAGTATGGTGAGGTAAACATTAGGTTGGAGGGGGGGGGGGGGGGGGACCACCCGGTCTAATTACGCCTTTATCGCCCTTCAAACTCTTTTTGGCCGTCCCCATTTGATAGATTTAAATCCCACCAGGGGGTCAACGGAGAGTCCAATGATCCCACCCTTTTGTTGTGGTAAAAGGTCAAAACATGAACGATGAAGTCAACAAAAAAGTTATTAGTTGTTTTGACTTTTTTGAGAAAAGACGCCAAAAAATTGTCGATTTAGCCTCTTTACTGCTTCACTTTTGTAAACATTTATTAAACTTATGTTCTTTCTTCTTCATATGTTTCTAACTCATAGACCACCGATTTTTTACTCACTTTATTGTGAGCAATCTAATATTGAGAAATTCAATATCAGTGTCCAAAACAAAACCCTAGGACATATGTTTTATGAAAAAAACACGATAAAACCGCCTCCTACATCTGAAAGATCTTATTTTATTCAAATTGCATCTGTATCAGCATATCTTTCAACGCAATTTTGAAATTTCTAGACAATTTACTATAGAAAAAATCGAATTCAGAGTTAAAAGTTATCGTAGAACGTAGCCTTCTACCTTCTAAAAATTCTTCGGTCGGAGAACATTTACTTCCACCTCCCACATAACGTCTCAGTTTCCCGCTCCTACTTTTGTGTAACTGTTCTTCTCTTTTTCTCGTCAACAAACTGCCTGTCCAGCAGTACACTTGTCTCGTGTTTTACCCGTCAACTGGCTGTAATGTGGTTGCCTAATCTGGCCGCTCCAGTGAACACAAGACAACCATCCTCAGTCTTCATCGTCGTAATGTCTCCTTCCCAATTCCCACGCCAAATTGTGTTTTGACTCGAACACCTCTTTTTCTCCAAATAGACCCCAATTTTTTCTCGTTTATCGCCTACTCCTTTATCTTCACTCTCAATGGGCTATGAAATTCCAAAAGCCTAAAAGATCAAGTGAGCAACAACGGATCTCAAAATGGTGTATACGACTGTTTACTACTTAATAATATTTTCGAAGGGTTTTGGTTCGGGAAAACAGTTTAGGATATAAATAAAACAGGCTCGATACGTCCGTTACTTCTTCCTGATTTGATATTTTTCAAATAAATTTTCAGTAATAGACATATATAGCAAACATGTAAAAAAGTTATTATTCTGTTTTAGGAATTTTTACAATACTATAATCTTTATTTTAAAACAATAAAAAGCAAACTGGGACCATTCTCAGAATAGAATTCTTTGATTTCCAAGAGACAAAAAAATTGAAGAGGTTCTCTCTGCTGTCCGGCTGGAAGATATTAGATTTTTCGGGGGGATCTATTAGGCAGCTAGGCTTAAACTTATTATTGCTTTCCGAAGACTAAATGCATTTCAAATTTTTCCAAAAATTTGCTTTATATTTACTATGTATCTCCAGACAGAAATTTTAAAAAAACAGTCCAATTCCTCCTCAATTTCACCACTGATTCGCGCTATTAGCTATTCAAGGGTTGTCCTATTAAAACGCCGACTCTTCCTACTCGTGTATACATTTTTATTATAAGAGGAAGGATCCACTTTTGGTTTCTTCCAATTTGAAATTAAAAAGAGAAAGCAACAGATGAAGCGGAAGAGAAGGAATATGCGATCTCTTTACACCTTTGTTCGTCTTTTTGACGCCTTCCTCCGTGACTAGACACCTCCAGCTGAGAGATTTAAAAAAATTTTTTTTTTATTTCATTAAGTGGGTGTAAATGACAAAATTCTAAATTTTTAAACATTTGTAAAATTAACTTTCTATCTTAAAAATCCATAAACATTTAGTATGTTTATGCATTTAGTATATTAGTCATGAAAATATTTTTGTCAGTTCTGGAGATCTGTTTGTTGTCGTTCAATTTTGCCTATTTCTGTCTAAGCAAAATTTTTTTTCCTTTACTTACTCTTTTTTCTGGTAATAAATTCAAAAGCCTTCCTTTTCTGTTGTTGTTGTCTTATATTTATCTTCTTCTAATGACTATACAATGAAGAAGTTCAACTGTCATCTGTCAAAAGGTAGACGACGCAGGATTAGGCAGTAAGACCATTTGACGGACAACCTCTCTCTCTCACTCCTGGCTCTTCTTCGTCCTTTTAATAAGATTATGAGCTGTTTGCAATTGTTATTCTTCCAGAGAAAGAAAGGTAATTTTTTTTAAATAACGGTGGATAGAATGTTGTCTACTCTTTTAAGAGCTGCTTAGTTTTTATTATTCAAAAATGATAAAATTCATTGAAAAATATTAAAAAAAAGCAAAATATTTTTAAAATAATATAAACAAAATACAATTAAACCAATTTGTATTTTTACAATTAAAATACTATTAATTAGTTTTTTTTATTTTTCTCAAGAAATTTATAATGTATGGTTTTATTATTTTCCAGTTTTCAGCTTGTCTGTGTTTTTTGTACATAGCCACTCCAAAACAGGTTGTACTCTTTTTCCCTTGCTTTCTGTGCGATAATCGATGATCTCTTTTTTAAAATTTTATTAATTCTCCCACAATTATATATTTCTACTCAATTTTTGCTCACCTCCAGTTGTTTTCTGCTATTTCCAATTATACCCCCCCCCCCATCTCTATATCTGTTCCGATACTTTTCTTCCCATCTGTCATTTTCAGGAGATGGCTTCGTGGCTGGTCTCTCGACTACTCTACAAATCGCTGTAAGTGAGTGGGGGTAACATTTAGAGGGAGAGGTTATTAAGAGCTGGGTGAATGCTTCTATTTGCTTATTTTTCCTTCTTATTCATTCCTAAAAAAAGTTGTTCCATTATTCTTCGTGTGATAGAATGCTTTGTATCATCTTGACAAATTCCTGACCATTTTTAATTTTTTTTAAATTAAAAATGGATGAAAAAAAATTCACCCCTATCACCATTATCTCCGTCTTCTATTTAACACAAAATTGAGGAAACAAGACTTCACGTTTAGTCTTTACTTTAATATTTTAATTTTTAAAGAATTTTTCAATTTTATTATTTATTTTTTTTTTGTATGAATTATTTGAACATAGCGAAAGAAGAAATTTTTTCCAATTAGAAATTTGTATTTTGAGTAATTTTTTAAAAACATTTCAAAATTTAAAATTTTTAACTCATTCTCTCTCGTCAGCTTCCTGCTTCACAAGCCAGCTTTGAGCTGTCAGTCGGCGTCCCGATTCTCCCGTTTGATTGTAATCCGAGTCGTTGGATTTGTTTCGTCCAAGTGTCGTTCCTCACGCGACAACTTCTTCTATCGTATAATTAGCCGTCTTTCCTTTCATGAATATCCAACATGTCACTCTCCGTCGAACAACATTGAGGTAGTCGAGGAGACGATGGGAAAGAGAAAGTTCTCAAAATATTCTCTCTAGGGACAGTTAGCCATCGTCACCCGTCGTCCCTTCTTCGTAACTAATATTTTTAATGAGCAAAATCTGTCAGTTGTGGTTTACAACAGCCGTTGAAAGTATTTGTTATGACCAAAAACGAGTTATTTCCATAGTGAAGTTTCTTTTTCTTTTCATTAAGATAATATTATGCATAAAAATATTATGCATAATATTATCCTATTTTTCGAATATATCGCTTTTAGACAAATTTCGAAATAAAATAAAAAGTACTATAAACTAGTGATTTTAAGTTTTGCAGAGTTCGATTACATTTATTAGTAATGGTAATTAACGTCATGTGACGGACAGGTGAAAAAGATGAATATGAGCCGAGCAAAGAGACGTACTGCGCTCCTTACTTTTCTGCTGTTAAAAATTAAAACTTTTTGGACTATTGTATACTGTAAAAAATAAACTTTAAAAAGGGAATAACAATTATTTTTATTTGATAATTTTTTTGCCTTGATTTTTTGGTAAAACAACAAAAAGAGGTTCGAATTTTTTATTGCGAAAAATTCGATATCCTTTAGTTCTAAAAATTCCTCTCGATTATATCATCTACAGTAGTCCCTCTTTTTGCTCATAATCCCTCTTCGAAATTACTTCGGCTGAAAAATCACTCACCATTAGTTCGCTTTTCGCCGACGTCTCATCCATTAAAATGGCTCTCCTTATTCAACTAAATGACAGCTAGAAAAAGCGAAAAGAGAGGGTGTGAATCAAAAATCGGAACATTTATAGAAACACTATCATTTTGCTATTACTTCTTTTAATATGTTTGTTATTTTATTCAGATTATAAAGTTCAAAAATTGTATCACAGTAAATAAAATGTAAAACCATTGTCCAACGGTAAATAAAAACTTACCGTGAACCATTTTGTATTTTAATTTTAATTTTAAATTAGCTCCTTTTTTCATTCTTTATGATAAAAAAAAAGTTTATCTGAATATAACATGAAATTTTTTTTTTTGAAATATGAGTGGTTCCGTTCCTCCAAAAACGTTCCGCCCACTTTTAGCTGTGAAGGGAGAAGGGTCATAATGAGTCTTGAGCTGTCTCCGGGGCTATCCTTCTCTCGTTCAATCAAGTCGGCAGGGGACAATCAACGGCTGTAACTCAGCCAGCCTGCCGCTCTCCCTCAAAAACGTCCGATGCGGCGATTTGATTTATCGGCCATCAGCAGAGAAGAGGACTTCCTCTGTCTCTCATAGAATGAGAGTTTCGATGATTCACAGATGTCCACTTGTCCTAGGCATATTATTCATTTCTTTCTCTTCTGTTTTATTGGTTTCAGGAGCTTCAGGAGCAGGTTAATGATCAATTAAGTAAATATAAAAAACACCTAGAGCCAGATTTCATGGGGTCTTTGCATACTTTGAATTTAATGTAATTTTTTTTAGTAATTTTTTTGAAAAACGAGATAAAGTTATAATAAAATTTAAAAAAAATTAAAAATTTTAATAATCGAAACAATCCAATTATTTCGATTTCCTTCCGATAAATTCTTTCATCTTCTTCTCTTTCCCCCTTTGACGTCAAGTAGTGCGTAAACTCTCCTCGTTGTTTAGAAACCGCCGACAGGAAATGTCTCTCTCTCTCTCTCTCTTTCTATTAGGGAGAGAAACTTTATTAGGAATGGTTTAATATAAGATAAAATTACGAGACTATTGATATGAGAGGTAAAACTTCCCAGTTAAAAAATGTTCAGTTTTTTAATGACTGCGGGATCGAAATTTGAATGTTATATGAGAAATCCTTTTTATGTTATCTGTAATTTACCTTTAAAAAATGTTGCCAAATTACGTAAAGATGTATCTAAAATAAACATTTTTTTAGACTCATTCTAATTCCAAAACCAAAGTGTAGAAAAGTATATAGCGGTTTGAAGGATGTTGTAAATTCTTCCCGCAAGAGCACAATTTATCGAAAACACCTGGTGGCAGTTAATAGAGGTGTCCATGACGCTAAATACCAAGGGAACAAGGAGAAAGAAATTTATGGGATTTAGCGATTTGGAAATTATACATATACCACATGTCTAAAATTTTAATTATTTTACAATTCCATTTTTAAGTTAAAACAAATTAAAAAAAAAAAAAAGAAAAATTTTTTACTTTTATTACTTTGCAATTCTCGATGAGGCTCTCTCCTCACAGCCAGAACTTAACTTCCCAAGCCAAATATCTCTTCAGCTTATTTTTAACTATTATCATCTCTCTTCCTGATTGATTATACATTAAACTCGTCAAAAAAAACCAGCGTCTTCCTTCCTCTATTTGCCATCTTTTCACTCATTTTTGTCGCGTAACCTAATCCCGCCGTCTGTTGACTGTTCTCCTTACTTCCAGTATTGTCTTCTTCCTGTTATAATCCTCCATATTTACTCTCCTTTTCCCCTTTTCTAAAATTTCACAGCTCGTTAGAGGCTATTCCCCAAATGGGGAAATTCAATTGTGACTATACAGAATGGACCCACCCTTAAAAATTTCTAGGTTCCTTAAAATAAACCGGAAAAAAATATATTTCTTTTTTTTAATATTTGACAAGTAGTTTTAGAAGTCTGACTTCAATTTTTTTTTCATCAAAAATGGGTGAAAAAAGTACTTAAAAAATGATTTTAAGTACATCATCTGTAATATTAACATACTATTGCTGGCTTATTGCTTACAAAAATTAGAAAACCTCACCAAGAATGTCTCATTAATCTCTTCTCCCATCACTCTATATTGCTCTAATGTGTCTAGCTGACAGTCAGCCATGTCCTTCCACTCGGAAGAGGACGACTTCCGATGGCTCAAAAGGAAAAGTCCATTAGAGAAAGACACATAACTCACCTGACTCTGTCCCTCATTTCTTCGTAATATTTTATTTTCTCAGAGATAATATAGTCTGTCTTAAAAAAAAGATACTTTTATAGGTATAAAAGCTACAGTAACGAAAAAGGTTTCAAAGCGCGATTCTTTAATAAAGAGATGTTTTTGTTATTTTCATTTTTTATGTGGTTACTTTGTTTTCGAAGCTACTATTTTGCAAACAAAAATTTACTAAAGCTACAAAAACAAAGTAACCACAAAAAAAATAAAGTAATAAAAGAACAAGTCTCTTTGTTAAAGACCCGCGCTTTGAGATCTTTTTCGTTACTGTAGCTTTTATACTTATAAAAAAGTCATTTTTTTGGGGGCAGACTATATTTCTTTTTGTCGGCGAATTGTATATCATATACTGCATACTGTATGTTCTATTACGTACTTATTTTTGTTTTAATTTTCTTTTACTTTTTTTCCCTTTTTTAAAAGGGCAAACCCTAATATATGCTGTACGACACAAAAAAAAACCTGATAAAACTTCGAAAAAAAGGAACAAAAATTTAAAAGAAAATAAGTAATACAGTATGTGCAGTATGTGATATACAATTTGCCCTTTTTGTCAGGAAAAAAAGGGCTAAAAGGAAAATAATTTTGTATTTTAAAATATTACCTTCATATAATTGTTTTTAAATCTTCATCTTTGTCATTTTTTCATCTCTATATTATGAGAATAAAAATTTTAAAACATTAAAAACAATGTTCGCCCTTCTTTTCATCCTTTAATTCTTTTTTTTCAGTCAATTTTTGTCCCATTTTTTGCGCTTAAAATATTCTGAAAACTATTTTCAGTGACGACGATCACTCTGCTGCCGACGGAGTAGTTGAATATTCGCCTTCTGAAATTGTTGGCCCATCCGACGAGCATCACCTAGCTGCAGAACCGGAAGCCCTAAGAGATTTTTTACAAGATCCACGAGCTATGGGAAGTCTCGAAAAGCTACTCAGGTAGGTAGTAAAATTCTGTTCTTTCTACTAAAAAAATATTATTCTACTATTTCCAATTCAACTAAAAATATTTGCATTTCGGTAAAAAAAAGTCTAAATAAGGAGATCCCCTGTTTATTTTTCTAATTCTCCCACTCAAAAGAGAAGGAGGCTAACGTAGTTGGGACTCGATTACAGCCGTAGGTAGATTGCCTTCTCTTCTCCTTTTCGAGAGGATCTCAGTGCCCCTCTCCTCGTCCGAATTCCCTAAAGAGACACCGACGACGGCTCTCTCTGCATTCAATAATTTGCCCCCATAGGTCTCTATCTCATTCTTCCTTTTCTCACACCTTACCGTATTAAATTGGGGATTATTCAATTTGTCCTTCGGAAGAAGGGCATAGATAGACGAAAAATTGGCGACTAAAATGGCGCTGGTGGAACGTGAAGCCGCCGCTTTGCGACATAGTCTCATGATGGCCGAACAACAAAGATCTGCCGCTGCGCCAAGTATCATTATTTTTACACAGTAAGTCATATAGGGGAAGGACGGGTAATAAGCAGCCGAGGTAATTTTTTAATTAAAATTTTTTACCACGATTTTGTCTGTTACAATAAAAAATAATTGCCGCCTTTCTTAGCGGTTTTTAGCTAATAGATATATATATATATATATATATATAAATAATTAATTTTTTACTACTGAAATAAAAAAAATTTTGTCAGTCTACTATCAATTTTCGGATAATCGAATAGACGGTTGATAGTCATTAAATCACTTTTCAATCGAAAAATTTATCAAATCCGTTAAACCCTTACGTATTTAATTGTATTATCTTTAAATGTTTAGAAAGGAAATTATTTTAAGCCATACTACTACTATTTTTAAATAAAAATAAATAGAGGTTTTCGTTTTCCAGAACTAATTCGCATTTAATAATTTTTTGGACCTACTGTAGCTTTTTCTTCATGAGTTACTTCAATTATCAACTTTATAGAAAAGTGTTCTTCAACAAAATTTTAAGAACAAATAGTTAGAATGGTTTCGTTTTCATAATTATTAAAAGTAAATTTTAAGTAAATTTTGTTATTTTTTTAGAATCTATAAGAAAAACATCATCCCTCCTGTTATTTCCCTCATCCTACGGTAGGGTCTTCTTTCGTGGGCTAATTCAGTTACCTAATAGGTTCCTCTTCAGGTTTTCGGTGTTCAAAAATCCTTCCCCACTACTTCCTTACTCATTCAACAAGTCACTTGGGGGAAGGCAATTCTCCATCTCGTGTGTTATTGTTATTGAGTAGATGGAGAAAAACGTGACAGGGAAAGAGTTATGAATTTTTATTATTTAAAAATCCTTCCCTTTTGGGAGAGTCTGTTTGTCATCAATTAGCATATTCTGTCGCCTCAAGGCTTCGACTTATCCGCTTCTCGAACTCCCACGCCTAAGCCTAGGGAATTAACGAAACTGAATTTCAGAGAAACTTCCAGCAGTCTCTCCTTTCTCTTCTAAAAGAACTTCCAGTTGTTTTTCGCTACCTCCTTCGATGAACTTAAAGATAAAATTGTGATAGATCGCTCTCTTCCCATGTCAGCCAGCTGGGATTAGCGCATAAGTGGTCATTTTTGACGCCCGATATGAGCAATTAGACAAGGGAAGAATGGAAATCCAACCAGGAACGCTGTTCTGGTGACCAATATTTGCATATAGAAGCTTTTTTAACCTCTCAGAAAGATTAATTTTTCTCAGATTTTTAAAGCTTTAAAAAAGTTATTGTTGCTTAAAATTTTTTTAAATGTTTCCAACAATATTGAAAATAGATTTTCCGAAATATTTAAAATAAGTCGATTTTCAACCAAAACAATTTTTTTCCTTTTATTCAAAAAATTAAAAAAAAATTTCTTTCCATAAATTGAATATTTGAATATGTTCCAAGCTTGCCTTGGGAACTTTGGAAAAGTTTCTTTTGAATTTGTAAAAAAAATTTATTTCTCATCATAGAAAAAAAGAAAGATTTGAAAACATTTGTTATGGATCAAAAATGTAGCATAAACGTCCCGAATAATAGTTATAAAAGTAAAAACAACCTAAAAACTTCGTAAATCTTTAAATAATGTGAAAGAATTTTTTCCCCATATTTTAATAAGTTAAAATCAGGCACGCATGTTTTCATATCAAATACACATTTTTTCATTCAAATGGGATCTACACCGAGCCTCAATCTCTATCTAATTGGCCTCACCTGCCTCATTCTGATTTCCTCCGATCTGTATACATTTTTGCTGTTTATGGGATCGGGTTGACTATTAGCATATCAGAATATGGGAGGAATAAAAAGTACATTAAACTGGATGGACAAATTTCTTCCACTGAAATGCACTTTGTTCGCGAGTTCTCGCTCTCGCTTCGCCGATTTTGAGCTGATCGAGCCAACTTTAAAAATCGTCCTTTTCAGCTGGTTATTCAACATTTTGGGTCAAATAATTTTTTGCTTCAATGTCAATTTCTTTGCTATACGTCGTGGAAAGACTACATATTTTTTTATCCAAAAAATCGTCAAAGATTGTTAAAATTAGCAGAATAGCCATGGAAACCTAAATTTTGTAAGGTTCGAATTTTTTTTCCATTTTTTGGATGTATTAAAAAACTTTGAGTCTATTTTTTTAAGACAAATTGAATCAACATTGCCTGAAATTTTTTTCTATAGAAATCCAAAAAAAAATATTTATATTACCAAAAAATATGAAACAGTGGGGAAAGATTTTTCTTACTCTTAAGAATTGAAATTGTAACCTAAAATTTTCTAGAAATTTTCAAATAATTCAAACAAAATCAATATTTTGAGGGACAAATCGGGGATCAAGAATCAGTTGACTACCTATAAAAGATCCCCTTCTATTTACACTTGTTAGCCCAACATCTGTTTCTCTTCCCTTGCCGTATCATCTCTCCTCCGGTCACACGCCCTTACCTCGAGAAATTCTATATCTTTGAAGCAGTTGGCTCTCACTCTCTATCTCTCCCTCTCGATTCATATTTTCTAGTTCTTTAACAAAGTATGTCCGTCTACGTGCTAAGTCTGGCCGAACAGGAGGCCGGCGCCGTAAAAGGGTGAGTCCCCCGGGGAGAGAATGGAGATAATCGAGGAGGTCTTTTCTTTCTTCTGATTTATTGATGAACAAGAGCATTTTGTATGATAATTGTGGCTAATAATAGGATGGATAATGGTCGGAGAAACGAGAGGCAGACGGGTAATTTGAGTAGAAGAGTTGTAAAAAAGACGAATTTCTAAAGTCGCTGCGGACTGTCTGGTGAGCTATTTGCGAATGGGGAATTCTTTAAAGGCCTATTTGTAGATCTTTATTAAATACATAAGAATTAGAATTCTGTATCTTAGCTTAGGCTTTTACATGATGAAATGTCCAATCCGGGTCAAGAAATTGCCTTTTGGACCCCCCCCCCATTATCAAAATTAAATTTTCTTCATACCCTATTTTTGGACTTAATGCTGAACAATCTAATACCGATGAATTACAATTCTGAAAATTCACCTAGAAGAAAAATATAAACGTTAAATAGGTAATTATGAGTGAGGAATTAATGTCAATTTTGACATATATTTCATGGTAAAAAAGACTAAAAAGATTTCCTTCTTTTTGCTGTTTAGTCACTCGTTATGTGTTAGGAGAACAGCTACTGTAATAATTTTTGGTAATGTAATATTTCACCACTAGTATATTTCCTATCTCCTTTTGAAGAAGATAAGCTTAGTTGGATAAGTTAAAACAGTACACTCTTCCCTCGCTCCTTTAAGAAGCTATACGTTTCGTAATGCTTGACTGATGAGAAAGTTCTTTCCCTGTCTTCTTAACTTTTTTTATTTTATCGTAATTATTTATAATGCTGCTTGTTATTATTAGATATTTTCTTCTTGCTACCAGTGTTTGGAAAGATTGGTAATTCCTTTGTTGTCGCGATGTTAGTGCCTATTTCTTGACGACTCCTAACAAATAATTGGATCTCAAGTACGACACACAATACAAAAAACAAAGGCCCGTGCATAACGGCTTCCGCTTTGAAATATGGTTCGAACAATCTTACCATTTCATGCTGTATATGTTGATGGAAAATAGAAGATACCAGATGAATTGATTAAATCTGGGTAATCAGGATTCAAGAAAAGTTTTGTTTTTGACAATTAATGCAACACATTCTAAAACAATTTATGTAAGTTCAAGTATCGAATGGAACGCGATCATATATGTATTAAATATACATGGAATATCGTGTCAAATATTTTACAGGATCTTATGTGTACAGCCAAATCAACCATATAGATAGGCAGTAGCAAGATAGAAGTAGATATCAAACGAGGAGACCCTTCTTATCTATTTATTGCCTCATTAGTTGAAACTCTAAAATCCAATGAATAGATAAACTACAACTACATGTATGGATCAAACATAAATGGAAAGTCACTTTCTATTCATAGATGATATGAAATAAAGAGAAGAATTGGGAAGTGTATAGATAATACATGTGCTTCTATTGAATTAAAGAGAATTATTAAATAAATTAATAATCTCAATAACAATAAGAAAAGAAACAATAAAAAGCGTAAACACCTTCAACTTTTTTGGAAATATATATGGTCTTCAAAATTTCAATAAGCAGAAGAATATCAGCCGGATGGATAACATTCAAATCTAAGGGACGTTCACACCAAATACAAAGAGATTAGTCAATACGTGCATTACGATGATATGAACCTTAAACAGAAGAATATAGATCACGTAAGAACATGAAGAAGTATGAGGATGCTAGATGTTACAGTCAAAAACAAACGACTGGTTATATGACGTAGCAGTATAAAAATATTCAAGAAGAAATCGCATTACTGATTGAATAGTTCCTATCGTTATTTGGTGTTTAAGAAAAAAAAAGAAAGGTTGCCCACAAAGAAGATGGGGAGAAGATCAATAATGAGCACCTGGGACAAAACTATATGGTATTCGATCAGTATTTGAATCAAGAAAATTTATAGCTTTATTAAATATTGTAAACTACGAAAATACCTTTTTAAAACCGGAAAATCCAAAAATCCTTCGAAAACATCAATTTTTCTAGAACATAACAAGTTTGAATAAAAAAAAAGTCAAAAATATTATCATCAACCTATAATTCCGCAGTCTCTAAGGCAGTATTGACCTCTGTCATCTAATCGTAAGGTGGCTGTCATAAATCTCCTCTCGTGGTCGAATGCCCGCAAAAGACAAATAAGGTGGAGATACAAATTTCGCGTTTCCGAGCAACGAAAGAGGAGGATCATTGTCTTACGTTGGCTCTTGTGTGTAATTCGGTTAGCCTTTTGGAAGCAGCTGGCTGCCCGGCTGAGTATTATTTTCTGGTTCTCTCTCTTGGTAGATGGACTTCTACATGAGACCGCCGGACTATTCGTAGGTTTTAAAGACACCTAGAAGAAAACAAAAAAAAAATTTTTTTGCAAATAAAAAAATTCTTTTTAAATATCTATAATGATTTCGTTCTACTTTCTCTTGAATTCTGTTTATTTTAACGTCTTAAACTTCATTTCAAGACACATACGATCTTAAAACCACCAAATAACAATAGAGCAAAGGCAAAATTTTGCTCTCCTAAGTTGGAGACGAACTATTGACCCTTTCTTTAGACAAGACATTCTGCTACGTAATGTACCTTAAAATTTATAATAAAAAAATTTATAAAATAGGATTTTTCTGCTCAAAATTATTTTTGAATCTAATGTTACCACAAAATTTCCGCCATCCAAACAGCATATTATTCGAGTTTTTTAATCAATAATAAAGTTAAAAAAACCCTTTCCTAAAGAATCTATTGTCTAATAAGATTTCTGTGCTCTCTTCTCTCCTGGCTCCCTTGCCGCGTGTTCAATAATTCATCGTAATCAGGAGAGGGGGAGGGTAGGAGGCCAGTCGCCATGTCTGTTCTCGACGAAGATAAGACACGTGCCGCCTTGGAAGTCATTCTAGCAGATGTCATTCACAAAAGGTAGACTTGAGCTTGAGCGAACTGTCGCATAATATTTTTTACAATTATTTCATATTATTTCAAATTTTTAAAATATTTTTAACATTTTTTTCTAAGCTTCCAGGCTAGAAAAAATTGCTCGGAGTCAGATCAACTAGATATTTAATTTAATTTTTTTAATACAAAGTTTAGACTAGTAGCCTCGACTTCTTATTTTTCGCTTTTCTCTCTATTCCATTAATTGTTTCTTCTCCGCGCGCTCTCCTTACTTATTAACATATTCTTCGAACAATCATGGTTGGCATATTTACACCACAGCCGGCCGTGTTTCTCATATTAATCCCTCTTTGATGTTAATCCTCTAGACTACACCTTGACGTCAGGAAAAAAAGAGAAAAACAGATTTTTTAATTTTCATGACACACCAGGATTAGTGGAAAGAAATCCAGTAAAATTATAAAAACAATTTTGTCCTTTAAATTTCTAATTATGATAAATTATATGACACGACAAGGAGACAAGTGAGAGTAGGGCAGAAGTATTATTAAAAACTTGCTGATAAGATAACATCTAGAAATTAAAATAAACCCTTTGAAAGAAACAGGAAGATAAAATTGTCATGCGAAGAACTGTATATATCTTTTTTATAGAACGGTTTTTTTTTAAATTAAAATTTATTTTTGAGATGAAATTCTCCATCTTCTCTTTCTGAATTATCTCCTTTTTACATCATAAACAACGGCGATTGTTTTGACATCTGTTTTGATTTTTTTAAGCTCCATATTTAACGCATCTTCTAATCAATATGTTAGTTTTCATTTTTTTCTTGTTTAAAGAAATTCTGATCTTAGAACTTTTTAGATGATGGAAAAGAGTTCTCAAAGGATGAAAACCAGATCTCTTGTTGTTGGCTCGTGGAAGTTGAACCTTTGATCTTATGCGCACTAGACAATATACATTATATCTAATATGCTATGCAGTATTATATTTTCACCCTGAATTCTATTTTTTTACGTCATAACAAAAATTGAGGCAATAAGTGATCATCTTCCTCTCTCTCCTCATTCTATTTTCCAAAATCTATCATCGAGTGCGAAAATGGACTCCTCTCGCTCGTCCAAATGATGTTTTCTTCTCCTTTTTAAAATCTAATTTCCCGTTGGATGAAAGTGGTCCCTTCATTCGTCTTTCTTCCTTCCGACGAGATGGCTGTGATGAGGAGGTTTGCTTGAAAAATTAGACAGCGCAGGGCTTTAACTTCTGATAGCTTCAATTGATTGAATTTTGAATGTATTTTGACCTGCAAAAAACTTTCCCGAACTCTTCAATGCAGCGTGAAGAGCCCTTTGCTCCTTCTGCTTCGACTCCTCCGCATCCTTCGAGTCTCTTTTGTTTCGCCTTTTGGACAGCAAAAATTGGATTTTGAAGTGTTTTTCACCTATTCCACTATCATCAAAATTCTGAAAGATGGTTGTTGTATTGAAATTGAATAATTGTTCTAGGTAAGGGAAGAAACAGAGACTTTTTAAAAGAAATTTGTTGTGTTTTAAATAGTGTTGACTGGGAAGCAAAAGGTAAATTGGATTTTTAACCTTATTAGACTGCACAAGAGCCTACAATAGCCTTCTTCTTTAATTTTTTTTATACCAAAGCCTAGAAAATGCAGAAAACAATATTAAATAATAAAACCAAATTTTGTTAACCCTTCACTTTTTTTCTGGAACTGCAGGGATTCTTAAAAATTAAAAACTATTTCTCAGGGATCTGAGCTTACGAAGTTAAATTTTATGATTTTTCATTATCATTTTGTAGCCTACGAACATAACAAAAGAAAGCGTGATTCAAAGCATAATTTATTTGGACTTTCTCATGGCTAGATCACTAAGTGTCATATAATATTTCTATAATTCCCACGGGTTCACAGACTATGGGAAAAAGAATAATAATAAATTAATTATTTGATTAAATCTTTTCTTTGCAGCGAGTCATATAAATTCATCCGAATGGCGGACGATCTACATGACATCTCTGAAGTACTCAGTCAGATGAGATGGTGTCTGTTGGTTATTGTTCTGACGGGTTACATTCTCCTCGCCATCTATTTATGTATTCTATGTAAACGAAAAAGTGGCCGGTCACACCAAAGACGACGAAATTGGGAATATCAGGTGGGTGACAAATTTAGTTTTTTTTTAACTTTTTCCCATTTTCAAATAGACATAAATTTTCAAAAGTTGTAAAAAACAAATTAAAAAGTTGTATGGTTACCGTAGGTGGAGAGTCAACTCTTAAATAATTCTCCTCCCCGAGGTCATTTGCTGCAGGCCTCTTCTTCTCTTTTTGCGGAAACTAGTTAACGATGAATGAAAAGAGAGAAAGATATTTCAGCTGGAAGCACAAAGGGACTACAATTCGAATGCGAATCATAACGGAGGAGAGGAACTGACAGCCACACAAGCAAGGACAGATTATATGAGGAACCACAGGGAACATAGGTAAAACCATGATCAAACATGCTTAACTTGTTAAACAACATTTTTTTAGTTTTTTTACAATTACTTGTAGAAAAACAAAAATTTTAATTTTCTACATTTTCCAAAATATGTTTAATACAGACTATAGAAAGTGTCTAATTTTTATGCTTTTTTGTTTAGAAAAATGTAATATTTGAATTAAATTTTAAATCCTTTCAGTAAAATATTTTTCTCAGATCCGCACCGAACGCAGCTCCATCATTCATGCGTCACGGTCATATGAACCATCAACAGACAACCCGGCTGATGGCGGATGCCGATGGAGCAGCTGTAAGTGTCTCTTCCTCTTAGCCGATTAATCATTCCGAAACATCTCTAACGGATGATCTTTCAGGTGAAACATCAGCTGCCACAAATTACGACGACGGAGGCACCGTCAACTGAGGAAAAGGCAAAGATCCCTCGACTGGTCAAAGATTCTGAATAGGGCAGAGAAGGAAAGCCATATCGACGGTCACGGGTACGCAGCGGTGCAATCGGCTCCATTCTTCTCTCAAAAATTAATCATACTTTCTCAAATATATTATTTTTGTCATTTTGCAATAAATTTTTAAATTTTTAAATTATTTTTTTGTTTTTTCTATAACTTTGTCAACCTAGAAACTGAATAAAAATAAAAATTTAAAATTGTTTAGACTCACTGCCTACTAACTCAATTTTGTCAAAAGAAGTTTTCAGAGGGCTAAGATCTTCATGTCAGCTGGAAATTAAGAGAAAACGAAATCTTTTTGATTCTATGTTCACTTGCCGTAGCTATATCTTCAACTTCCAATAATCTTTATTGAACAAATTTTATATATCAGTCTTTTTGGTTTAAAAACATTTTTTTTCCCACACAACCGATTGACAAGTACCATTAATACAAGCTTCCAATCGTTGACAATTTTTGTGAGTGTTACATTCCATCGTGACGCAAATTCCTTCACGACAAACTTGTTTCATCTTCCAACAATCATGACTTTTGTTACAGGAGATGGCAAAGAGAAGAGGAAGAAACTGAAGTGAGCAGAATTGAGGAAAAAACTAACTAAAAGAATATATATATATTTCATCAATGTGTCAATGCGTGATCGATAAAAAATGAACTGAGTAACTGACAACATATCAAATGACTAACAAGTGGTTGTGAAATATATTTAAAAAAATCTAAAAGAACTATTTTATTAGTTTAGGCCCCTTGATCAATTCGCCTAGTATTTTAAAGGGACAGTGATACGACTTTGAATCTTGGGGATTTTTTGCACCCATGCAGGTATATATAAGGAACTGTGCCAAAGATTTGTACTGCGCCTACATATCACTTTTAGGGCACTGTAATTATCCCAAGAATTCATGAACTATATCGGTTACTCGCTATATTTGATGTTTTCTTTTCCTTTTTTGCCGAAAATAGATTCTACGCACAAAATTATATCTACTAAAGTACATAAACTGTTATATCATGCGGGAGTAGGAAATGAAGTAAAAGAGTTGTGTATTAGCTAGACCGATAGAAATTTGATTCACAAAAAGACTGATATTTTTCAAAATTTAACAATGTAAGAGATTTTCGGAAATTACATCATAAGAATGATAGTAAAGAGACAAGTTTTGAAAAATTGATAAAATGTTTCCAACTTGGAAACATGCTTTTTAAATTTTTTATTTAATTACTTTATGTTTGCTAGACCACAAAAAATCCCAAAAATTCAGTATAAAAAAGAAAACTTCGACTAAACCAGATAAGAAAACCTTAATTTTCAAAAAGCACGAGCAAGGCTGAAGACAGGAGACAAAAAATAGGTTGTGCGACACTTCCTTTAAGAGAAAAAAAAATAAATTGATCACAATATGTTTGTTGTGCCACCTGATGCAACAATGTTAGCTTTTTTATTCGCATACATTTTTTTTCCTCGCTTTCGACAAGAAATTTGTCAGATGAAAAATAACCTGTCGTAATATCTCTTTCTCAAATGTCTTTTAATTTGTTCGAACTATATAGTTGCTTGGTTTCGGCGGTTGTCACCTATGTCGTCCTGGTACTCCTCTATGTTGTCGCTGTCACTGTACATTATTTCTTCTACCTTCGACCGAATCTAAAAAATAAGAAAAAAAGAAGTATCAAGGTGAACCTGTTTTTTTAACTATGAATATAAAAATTAAAAAAACTTAATTAATAAAAGTTTTTATATTTATTTTGGATTTTTAACTTTGTTGAATATGAAAAATTTGCAGGAAGAATCCCTTCGAGAAGAGGACACAATCTCGCGACTTGTAAAAATAGCCAAATCTCATCGAGTAATGGAGAAAACGCAGGATTCCGAAATGGAAAAATCAATTATCGAAAGAACACAGGAGGAGGCATTAAAAACGAGGAAAGACTCGTTGTCGGCTATCAGTACTGCAGTTGTCTCAAAAATCAGAGCAAAGCCATCGAATCCAAAGATGCGAGCAAAGCAGTCGACGATGACAAAAACCAGAACAAAGTCCTCTAATCCGTCACATATACAACGAGATGAGGAGACAGCCAAAAGCGATACGAGCGTCTTCGTCAGTCAAGCCGAGAAAGAACTCCTTCTTCAAAAAACACAAGAAGAGTAGACAAGTCTATTACATATGAATGTATTAGTTAGTTTTTAATTTAAAGGAATAAAAAAAATTTCTTGTTTCTGATTTATCAGAAATGCAAGCTTCTTCTGAGTGCCAATATATGTCACCGCCTTCATTCTTTTTATCTTTCCTGTTCTCTACACCGCTAAGCCTTATCAAATTGATAGCACATTCACGGTTCCATCGACATCTTGTTACTTTTCTTTGCTTAACGAATGTCAAAAAAAAGAAAAAATGAAGGTCAGTTAGCCTTATCATTCATATCTACCTCGACCTAGATAGCGAAAATAACAGAAAAATTTTCAAAAAATTCCACATTACCTTGTCCGACAAGTTGTTTTATTTTTTGATGTTTTGCATATGTAATTTTGTATTTTTCTTCGATTAGCTTGAATTTCTTTTTTAAAAAAGAGCCTAGATGGATCTATTAACGCGGAAGGATGGATTTCAACCAGTATAAAAATTAAGCAAAAGGATATATCAAAGATAAAAGAACTGGGATGTGGGTCTCAGGGAGTAGTTCATCTCGTTTATACTCCTACTATAGGGTATGTTTGTCTAATATCTTGTCTAATATTATAAAATTCAGAGAATGTGTACAAAAAACTCCAATCATCAATTTTTTTGGTGGAAATTCAATGGCAGAAATACAGGAGCTGCTTATGAGCTCAATGAAAAATAGAAACAGAGAACTTAAATTCGTTTCTGAGGTAGATAAATTTTTCATTGTCAAATTGTGTATTAGGTAGATAATCATCCGAATATTTTGGCATTTTATGGCTATGTGGTCGATGAAAAAGACGCAATTACAGGATATTTGACGGAATATATGAAAAACGGATCGCTAGCAGAAGGTATTATAATTTGGCTTGTTATTTTAAAATTATTTTAAAAAGTATTATGAAGGATAATTATTTTTTCAAATGAAATAAAAAAGGGTCTATGATAACAGCAGAGGAGAGCTGAAAATCTTTTCCAGTTAAAGCTTCTGCGCTGTTTCCCACGACCTCACCATCGGGTTCTGTGTTTTACCAAACGGTGGGAGCACACCCAAGTTATAAAAAAAAGGGGGGGGGGGGTGTAGGGGGGCTTATGACACTTATTGTACTATTCTTATTTATATTTCAGTTCTTCAAAATCCAACGACACGTCAACGTTACGTGTCGTATCAAAGAATGCTTGATTGGGCTCTCCAACTAGCAAGAGCTTTGGCTTATTGCCATGAAGTACACCAAGTTATCCATCGTGATGTAAAGTTAGACAAGTAGGTACTTGAAAATACAAACAAGGAGCTAGGCGCTTATTTTAACAAACTAGTTGATAACAAAGTAAATGATTCTTTTATGTTGGGGAAAACTCAAAAAACAAACTGGTTTAGCGTTCTGCTTAGTAGTGATGGTGAAACTATCAAGCTCTGCGACTTTGGTCTAGCTCGTGTGATACCGGCGGCAGGTCAAAATCTTACTGGTCGGTAAGGCCTTCTATATTTTTTCTTTAAATATTATATACAGCGTAGGGACATTGAATTACATGGCGCCAGAAGTGATCGATCGCACAGACCCCAATTACGGCTATCCGGCTGACGTATGGAGCTATGGAATGTTCCTCTACGCGTTGTCACATTTCAAGTTGGAATATATTTAGTTCGCAAATACATTTGCAGACTGCCATTCCACGACCATCAAATAATCAATGAATATACTTTTCGAAGGCAATTGGAAGAAGACAATATTCGACCAAAGCTAGATTTCAATTTACCTGATGTACCAAAAATTTTTTATCAATTAATACCAGATTGTTGGGAAAAAATTCCTTCGAATCGGCCAAAAATGATACAAATTGTTAATTTGTTACACTCAGCAAAACTGAATGAATGATATTCTCAAAATAGTTTTTTTTTAAACACATATTTGGCTAAAAATTCCAAAAGTTCAAGTGAATCCTTAGAAACTACTAATGGTTATTCAAATTTGATTGAGATATGCTTGCTCTTCAATCAATCTTATCAGCAGCCCATTCCTACAGCTGTCCTGTACATGTGTTGTGGCGAATGTTGTCGACTCTGTCACATTTCCATCGAGTTATTTACTCTAGGTTTTTGTCGGAATTTAATGAATATTTTGGAAATTCAGTAAATCAGCAGGATGTTTGATATTCATCGTCAGTTCTATGGCTGTTGTTTGTCTATTTTTAGATATATTTTTACAAAATGATTTATTGTCAATACAATTTAAAAAGGGTAAGGTTTTAAAACTTTTTTAGAAACAATTTTTTGAGCATTTTCCTCGCTCTCTTGTCTTTCGGCCTTTCTGCTCCTTTATTACTCCTACAGAACGACAGAAGCTTGCTTTCTGACGACGTCTAACTCCATTACCGGAGCATTCCTTTTAATCGCTACCTTCGGCATGATTTCTACTTATACAGCCATTTTTTCCGTCTATTTTGTGCTAATTTTAACAGCAATCCATGTAGACAATTTGATAGCTATTTTCATTGGTACTGTGACGGATGTAAGTTTCTTGATGATTTGATAGCAAAAAAAATTTTTTAGGATGAAAGGCCACAAAGACGAATGACAAGAAATATTATCTCGCCAGAAGTGGACGTGTGATTTCATTGGAATTAGAAAAAATCGTAAAGTATTCAGTACTCAAGCCAAGCAGTGGTAAACGAAACAGGTCATTTTTCCCTGGTGATCTTGTGGCTGTTTGAAAATAAAGAAAAAATCTTTATAACATGAAGATAACAGCAACAATTTAACAAAAAATGAAAACAAAGATCTAAATTATCTATTTTTATTCTTTCTTCATTGCTCGGGAAGCAAGTGATCGAACCCGAGAAAAAGAATGTCTTCGTAATTGGAAAAATATATCGTTTATAGCATCTAAATTCTGTCTTAAAAAAAGAGGTGACAGAAAAAAAAATCTTACCCATGTTGTAAAATTACAGTGTTCAATGCTATAGCCAAATTTTGAACTGCTAATTCATTTTCCATATCAATTTGATCGTACAGTCTAAACAAACAAAATGGGAAAGAAGGAAGTATACTTTCGCAATAATTGTATTGAATCTTCAGGATTTGCATATATTTCTTGTTGTATTTTACCATATTCTGATAATTCAGCTATGTTAACATATTGGTTTTCTGATTCTTCCACCGACTTCAATAACATAATTCTGTATTGGAAATAACGTTGATCTTCTTTTTGATTTAACGACGTCGGTTCATTAAACTAAATTACAGGGTGACGAAAAATTACATGCGCGTGATATTTGTCTCCGTTTTAAATATTTTTGTTTACTTTTTCTTTTTAAAATTTTTATTTATTGGTAAATATTGGTTTGTAGAAAAAAAATGTTTTTCAAACTATGGCGAAAACCTGCCCAAGTCGTGACGCTATTACACGGTTAGCAAAAAGTGGGATGAAGTACTCAGCGAGACTCGGAATTCCTCTAAGAACTCCAGAAGATTGTAAGCAATGGAAAGAGGAAGTTCAAACCAAACCCGGAAGAGGACGAAAAACGAACTGTCAACACCTGAGATTATTAAGAAAAGGATTGACCGAAATGATGATCAGAGCTTGAACAAGATAGCCAAACAGCTCAAAATTTCTTACAAATCTGTTCAAATGATTGTAAAAAATGAGCTAGGATTTCAAAGTTATCATCTGTTGAACGGACAAGTTCTTACCGATCAAGCGAAGCAAAATCGGAAGGAAAAATGCACAAAATTACGGGAAAGGTTGACGACGTCCTCTAGTCGAAAAAATTTTCACCGTTGAAGTGGCTAAAAACTCTCAGAATCACTGCCAACTACTTCGCCCAGCTCTCAAGAACACTCGCAAGCGTTTTTTATGGCGCACGTAATTTTTCGCTACCCTGTATATAAAAAGGAAACGGTAAAAACATACTAGTTTCTGTAATGTCCCCAGCTTATCCTTTGGTGTTAATTGAATAAGAACATCTATAGCAAAGCGCCGCTCTCGAATATCTGGAGATTCCAATCGAACTTGATAGATTTGTGACAAAAGGCGAGCAATTGTTCTGAAAATAATATTAAAAATTTCAGAATACATTTGTTCTTTCTCCGCATAGAAATCCACGTGAACAATAATATATTGTTTGAGCAAAGATAATAGAAGAATTCTTTGTGATCGTCGCAAACTAGCAAATTTTCCAATTTTCTCGATTCTCCAGCGATTCCAAAGCTCATTTTGAGTGGCAATCAACTTAAACAGCGGTAATTTACGCGGTGTCGTTATTCGTTTCAATAAGAATCCTATAAAAAAGTATAATAAATTTCAAATAGTTACCAAAAACAATATTTGCTGCACTTTTGGCTAGGAAATTAGGAGAATTCTGAATTTCTAAACAGAAAGAAAATAAAATCAGATAGGATTTCGAAGGAAAATCTAAAAAGAAATCTCAAATTAAATTTTTTACCGCAATCAGATTGAGATACAAAATGTTTCACGACTTTTAATAACCTGGCAAGAAGCGAAGCATCACTGTCTTCTATCAAATGTGATTCAATTTGCTCCCATAACTTTAAAAAATTTGCTCTATCATTTTGACAACATGCGAATAATATTCGAGAAAGAACCAGAGTTCGAACTTCACAATTAGGATCTAATAGATAACCAACACACTTAAAAACTAATAAACAAGAAAAAAGCTAACTTTTTGAAAATAATCAGTCGTTATCTGCTTACGAATACATATAAGATTTTCTAAAGCTGAGCAGCCCGAATCAACAATAGCCTGAGCTATTTTGGTATTAAGAAAAGAAATTTTACCTTTAATCTCGTTCTCGTCAAGATGTTATAAATTTCTTCAGCATTTTCACTTTCATTACACATCTCAATGAAGCTCTAAAAATTTAGCAGTTTAAAAGCTAAAATACCGTAATATCCTTTACTATTAGTCGTAGATTACTATCTTTTTTATATGTTGATATATTCCTATTGAGGAACACCTTAGAAGAATCCAAATTTTTGTGAACTTCAGGGAAAGTTGGGACATGTCCAGGACCCTTGGAACCCATAGCTGAGAGATATAATTGAATCAATTGCTTTTCTGGGTTAATTTTCTTTATTACATCTTCAGTGAGTTCGCTAGGAATAAAAACTTTTTCATGATGTTCATCATCCTTTTGTTCCTCACCAAGTTGCTCTGCATATTTTTTGACTAAAAAAATAAGTGAATAATTGAAGCCTACAAGAGATCTTTTCAGAATCAGTAAAATCCGAATAATTCAATAGCTGCATAGCCTTCTCACTAATTTCTTTCTCATGCCATTTTAAAGCCGTTTGAAATATCTAAAACTATCTTGAAAGAAAAAATTTCTTTACCTTATTTGTCGATTGAATACATATAGTTTTTAATTTAGTGTTTTTTAAAAAAGACTCAATATAAGCCTGCCAAACGATGACATATGCTTTCAAAACTCGATCAATCGGCCAAGTGACTCCAGAAGATTCTTCCCAATTCCATTCAAGGTCCATACACGTAAAATCCTAAAAAAAAATCCGACCTGAAATTTGGAAAATCATGAGCACCTCGAAATTTTCGATCGTGGGCGGCCAATCACACTTTTTTGGTAATTTCAGAAGCTCCATACATCGTTCTTCTAATTTCTCTATAATCAATTGCATAGCTTCGATGCCATTCGGATGATTCACCCATCGATGTAGCCAGCAACGAACGATATTTGAAATAATGGCACTAAAATATACAGAACTATTTGTACAACATTTTTATACTGTTTTTTTGACTGAAGACTTGTAATAATCTTATCAACAGTTTCCTGTTGAAAATGACGAAGAAGTTCGGCTATCAGTGGTGAGGAAGCACTGGCTAATTCTTGATCAGTTGACCATATGGGGATGTATTCTAACCATTTTTGAAGAAAAGGGAGCTGAAAAATTACTTGTACAAGATTGTAACAAACCCATACCGGTTTATAAGAGTCTTTAGATAGCATACTTAAGAGGAGAAGATTTCCTGGAAGATAAATAAAAACTGTTTCGCATATTTTAGCCATCTGAAACTAAAATTCTAAATATAAAAAATACTCACTTCAGCACGCTCTTCATCATTTTTATTTAATTTTATTAAAGATTTAAAAACTATATTTTCTTCTCTCAACTCCGATAAAGTCAAACAGACGAAAGTAAGTTTTCTAAGAATAAGAATCCTATAAACTTCAAACCGTTTGAGCTCAAAAAACTGCTTTTCTCCTAAAGCGCTTCGAATTTCTTCTCTGTACTTACAAATTCGTTGAATAAATGTTGTATTGAATATAAATTCATCTTTACAATTTCTAAAACTGTTTTTAGGCAAAAAAAAAATTTACCCTATTTGATGTTTTATTCCATGATTGTCCATCCACTTCCTACACAGCTCGATTAAAAATTGTAAACCATGGACTTCAATACCAGAAGCCAATCCAAGCCAATCCTTTCGACGAAATCCACAACGGTATAAAAATTCTCCGGCTACTTTACGCAATCCTAGTGAGGAATTCTAGAAAATTTTATATAAAATTTAACAAACATAACATACTAAACTATCAAGCAGTATTTCGGCCTGCTTGACAAGATTTGAATCGAATTCACACGATTTTTTGAGGACATGACAAGATTTCTAGATGGAACTAAATTAAAAAGGGAAACTACTTGAAACGTTGTTATCAGCTGAAATTCTTCCTTCTTATCCATTCAGTAGTCTGAAAAGTGATTGCAGATAGTTTCAAAAATGATACTTTTCAAACAAAAATAATCAAAATATGACTCATACTATATCAAAATAATAATAAACATTGTTGCATCTTTATTTTATGCTGAACATATATGTATAGATTAATAATTAATAATTAATTATGCTTTAACTCTCGAAATTTGATGCTTTCTTTTACTGTTCTTACTGGAAATAAATTCTACGCACAAAACTACATCTACTACTATTCTACTATGTTACATATACTGTTATATCAAACCTACCGAGAACAGGAAATAGAGTCATGAATGAGTTAAACGGAATATCACTCTGATAAACGTTTTCAGATTGGCAAACGGCTTTTCATATTTTTGTTGCTTTTTATTTTATTTACTTCATGTTTGCCGACTTTCTTCCACAAAAAATATATTTCCCCTTCATTTTTTCATGCTTTGCATCAAAAATATAACCTTTCAAAGCAACTTTAGTAAATTTCAACCAGCTGCACTTTTCCTAAGCTGTTGGCTATTAAAGCATAATCCGTATCCTTTTTCCAGCAAACTGATGAAACGAAGCCTTCCGTATCGTCTTCTGGTACTCCTTCTCTGCCAACTGTATACTGTGCCAATGGTTCGGAAAGACCTTTGTAGTAGAAGTATGCTTTGCTATTTTCACTGCCTAAATTTTTTAAATTACTTTCTCTACTTTGAGATATTTACCACACATGAGATGATCACCGTTGGCGCTGAGACCCACAAAATTTTTTTCATTTTGGTGTCCTTTAAGGATTTTGATACATGTTCCATTTGGACCACTATTGGCATCCCATATCCTCAAAGTGCTGTCAGTCGAAGCCGATACAATTTGATCGGGATTCAGATATCTGACGTAACTGACGGCTTTTCTATGTCCACGGAAGACGGTTTTGGCTACTTTTGTATTACGAATGTCATACAAGTGAATAGCATGGTCTGAAAATAAAATATTAAGGGAGTTTTGAAAAAAAACATTTACCAGCACAGCCGAAAATGAGCGTATTGCTGTCGATGGGGCTGAATGTAACACAGCAGACGTTAACTTTACCATCTATCTGACAAACAGAATTTTTGATACTTGTGTTCCAGATTTTCACCTACAAAAAATTAATTATTTGGCATTAATTTGTATTAACAAACAAGGCAACAAACAAGATAATAATGGAAAATTCCTATCGATACCCAAAATTAATTAGCTCACTCAAAAGTCCACGAAATTTGCGTATGGTTTGTTTTATCCTTACCTTGGCATCATCGCTACCACTAGCCATCAGTTTCGGGTTGACTTGATTAAAATTCACGCTCCACACTCGTTTCTCATGCTCCTCGAAAGTTCTTACAATTGTTTCTGCTTCAATATCCCATAGCGAG
This sequence comes from Oscheius sp. DF5120, assembly GCA_932521415.1. NCBI lineage: Eukaryota > Metazoa > Nematoda > Chromadorea > Rhabditida > Rhabditidae > Oscheius > Oscheius sp. DF5120. The sequence continues at coordinate 407,308 of OW051465.1, read as the reverse complement.
ACCTTTCCTTCATAATCACTACTAGCCAGCCAGTAGGCTTTCTCCGGGCTCCAGGAGATGTTACTAATTTTGCTTTGGCATTTCAGTTGGGTATTTGGGAAGTGACAACTTTCTGGATTATTCAACACATAGTCAAAATTGAAAACTTTAATTTTTTTGGTGACACCAGCAACGACAAAATGTTCACCCGTGACATCGAACTCGAGACTGAAATGAGCTTCATTAGAAATTGTCCATGGTTGCAAAATACCTTGAAATAATTGACATCGATGGATTAGGTTCATAGTCGTAGTTCAAATCAGTTATCTTTCTGACATTCCCATATTGTGTGATTCCTTCCGTGAATTCTACCATAGCGTTAACGCGATTTTTTGTCAGCTCGATGGGATCTCCTGAAAAACATTTTTAACTTCTATTTTCATTTTTTTTAATTTTCAAATAAACTTTGCTGGTTTGCATAATCTGCGTTTTTTACTTTGTAAGGAAATGCGCATTATGTCTACATATTTAGATTTCTTTGAGAAAATCTAACAATCCTACCATTCGAATTATAATGAAAGCGATTGAAAATATCATGATAAGCATCACAGAAGGCACTGAAGTGATCCATCAACCGCTCTGATCTAGTATCATCCTGAAAATTTCTCCTTTTCTCTTATAAAATTTACCGTCAACCTCTGGGGCACCATCGATTCTCCATCGTCGTCAACTTCCATTTTTGTATCACCATCCATTGAAGCCATAGAGGTACTGGGAGTGGCGAGATGGCTTATTAGTTTTCCAAAAGCAGAAAACTCTTTGTCCTTGAGCAATGCACCATCAATGTATTTCTTGTCTTGAATAGCTGCTTCCATGTGGCGTTGAGTTGCTTGGAGTTCGTGTCTAAATTTCCTAACCAAGTCGTCGGTTCCGATTGCTGAAAGATAAATTTCTTTATTTCGTTGGAATTTCTTTCTACGGAACTTTTTTTGTTTTGGAGAAATCAGGAAAATCAAAGAAAACAAAGGAATTTTCAATGGCAGTTCTGGAGGGCGAATTGTCCATCTGCACGCATCAAAAGCTATTTTACATTATTTCTTAATAGATCATCATCCATTTGAACTCAGAAAAATAAAATCCACAAAAACTGAGATCTTTCAGTTACAAACGGAACGCTACTTTTCGTATTATCACTTTTGCTCACCTAGTGTCTTCATGATCTCCTTGTTGGAATTTCTCAAATTCTGTTCTCTTACTTCCTTCAGTCTCTTTATTAATGAATCTACTTCAAAAACATTCAATCTTCTCGCTTTCTGGCGCAAGGCTTCTCTATCCAACTCATCTACAACCGTCTGAAATGTTTTCTACAATTTAAATAAATAAAATAAATACCTCCAGCACCACAGGCTTTGCTAGAGTTGGAGGAATAGTCTTCTCATCAGCCACAACATCCAAAGTCGTCTTTTCAAGGAATTCTTTAAGGCAGAATTGACACCGATTATTGGAGTGCAGAAGTTGAACAAGGCATTGCTTGCAGTAATACTTTTGACAACATTTGGAAACCACAGGAATTTTAGAGCCGTCGAGGCAAATTACGCTGAAAAATAGGTTTATTCCTTTCCATTTTTATTCTCTTCAAATCTTTGCTTTAAAAATTATTTTCCCTTTCCATAAAACCCCCGTTATCGGTATCACTTTTCTTATTACATTAAAATTTTTTTCGCCATAAAGAATAGTAAAAAAATGTCTACTATTATTATAATTCTCTATTGATCAAAAACATCAACAATTGCCTTTCAAACTTAGAAAAATTGAAAAAAAAATACCAAATAGGTCCAATTACTATGCCTCCTACTATTTTCAGTTTGTCTGCCACCATTTCCAGACCACTGGGAGTTCCTAGATTCGGCATAGAATTGATCTCTCTGACTGCTTTTCTCTTCAGTGAAAATTCCTTCTTTTTCTGGAGCTCTTGATCTTCTCTTTCCTTTTTGAAACATTTTAGTGGTTTTTGAATTGTCGGTGTTCCGGGGCGTGGCGCGTATGAACGGTTGTCTGAATAGATGTTATTTAGCATGAAAGGATGTTTCTCATAAGTTTTTGGAAAAACATCTCACCTGAGGCTCCTTCCAAGGAGGGGGAAAGAGACAGCGGAGTCGACGATGACTGAGTCTGATTCCTCGCTCCCATCGACCTTTGACAAATTCTACAGATTGTTGGTTGCTGTCTGGCTGCGTAGACACTCATATCCGCCATTAAGCATTCCTGACAGTAAATAGCTCCACAACACAAAGTAGCATGGGGATTGATTGGATTCTCGTGGCATGAAACACTGAAAATGATGAAGATGTGAGTTGGATAAAACGAAAGTGAGGATAGTAGATAGTCTCTATCTGGACTGCGGCACCAAAGTACCGACTAGAAATGGACGAGACTTTCGGCGAGCAGTTCATTTTTTCTACAATATAAATAGATAGAAACTTTTGGAGGTCTCGTCCCAGCTCAAACCAATAATGCATTTTTAGTTTTCCTATTCAAAAAAGGCTCTTATACAATCCTTCCTTGTGCGAATCCCTTACCATCTCGGCATATTCGGAAAGGTTCTTCTTGGGGCATTGTTGTTTCCACCTCTTGTATTGCTTTGATTTACATTTGTATTTGCATTCGGATTACTATTTACATTTACTGGACTATTCGGTCTAGCTGGGGGGTCTCCTCCTTGTTCTGGAAGTTATGTTTAAAATAAAGTTAAGAATTTATTGAAATAAAAATCCAAGTTACCTGAAGTATTCGTTGAAGTCAACACATTTTCCGATTGAATTGTCGTACTAGTACTCGATATTATACTAGGTTCTGCAAATGAATTGCTTTCTCGGTTCGTCGGTATTGTGAAAGAGAAATCTTTTTCATTAGACATAACCTGAAAATAAAACAAAAATAATTAAAGGAAGATGAAGAAAAATAAACACTCCTGAACACTCATAATAAATGAGAAATTTACAGTGAGAAATAATGAAAAAAAATCTTATAAAAGCGATGTTTATTTTTAAAAAAAAATCAATTTCAACCTATTTCCGATTAGAGCTTACACAACAGGACTCGAAATTTAAATAAGAAACCATTAGTAACCAACTAGTAGTGCTATCAAGGCGCCAGGAACAAGTTAAAGTGAGAAAAGTTATTTAAAGAAAAAAAAGGAAAATACCAAAAAGACAAGGTCACCTTCTTTTTTTTAAATCTAGAATCTGACATCATCCTTGTGAGTATTAAGTCAGATGACTAAAATTTGATCGACGATCGATAAAAAAAAACACTTAAAAGCGAATGTATTAATTTTCGAAATAAATCATTCCCAATACTTTCCAGTGAGCGCTTGTTTTTCAAAATCGAACTCATGACATGAGTTCGTTCGATTAGCCAACAATCACTTAAAAACCTTACTTGATGTCATCATTGAATTTTTCTTATTTCGATAGCTGGGTGTTTCAAAACACTGATTGGGGGGTTTATAGATAAATTCTAAAGTCATTCAATTTTTTTAACGCAATGACGACAATGTGGGGGCGTATTATATCTTTACAATGCACTTTTATTGCAGCCTATTACTTTTTTTCAGTATTTTAAATTTATCCCATAAATTAGCGAACCACCGCCTAAAAATCTTATTTGTCGTCAATGTGTGAGTGAATAAATAATCGAGTAAAAATAAAGAATAATTTATTTGAAAGAGTTGATAATAAAGGTACTTTTTGATTTTTTGTTCGCCGTCTGGTACAATGGCATTGATAAGCAGTTCCCAATATATCTATGGATCAAAAAGATCAGAAAGCCTCCTCGCACGAAAATAGACATAGAGCTGTGAAAGGAGTATTTTTGGATAGATGATTTTTTGCTCATTCTTCTGAGACAATCGTAAAATATATTGATTATTATCCATATTTCTTTTTTTCAACATGCGGACAATTTGATTATCTGAACTCATATTGAATTCATCACTACACGTTATTCAGAAGAATGAGCAAAAAATCAGCTAATCTAAAAATATGAAAATAAACTTGGTTTAAAACACCTTACTACGTACTTTTACTTTTTTTCTCACTCTTGCTACTAAAATAGCCTTTAATTACTCCACTGAACTTATAAATTAAACAAATTTTACTTCAACTGAAGAGGATCTTTTTCCTACAAACTTCACTCATTTTTCAGTATATTTTTTGAATAGCTTAAACAGAACCCCTATCCAAAAAAAAGAACGTTCTTTCAGCTTAGTTATCTTATCTCTTTCAGAATTTCGTTGAATTCTGATTAAAAAATTTTTTCTTCCAATTAAATAAACTGAAGAAAATAAGATAATTTTACAATGAAAAGAAATTTGAAAAACAAATAATATTGCAAGGCGATAAATAATAGTCTATTTCCAACAGAAAAAATCGGCCCACAAGACCTCCTTTAATTTTTCGAGGTATCGCCTCTTTTTACTATTTATAATTTTTCTTTTAAATATTTTCATAATGCGTATTCATTGTATCGATTTTTTTATCGATAGCATAAGATAAAGATTTTTACAATAAAAAATAACGGAAAAAAAAACTATAAAGAGTAAAAAAGAGGCGATACCTAAAAAATTAAAGGAAGACGTGCATTTTCTTACCAGCGTATCATATAACACAAACATTGAACTAGGACGTAAAAAGATAAAAATAAACGTTGTTCAGTAAAACTCTTCTTCATTTTCTCACCACTACAAGATAAGACAAGATAAGCAAGAATTTATACGAAAAATAATTGAAAGTGGTAAAATGAGGTCCGTCTGACTCTTTTCTCACTCAGTAAGAGACGCAGAGAAAATAGTCAGACGGCATTGCAAAACATCAGACATAATAATTCCTTTTTTTAGGTCGCCTTTTGACTTGATTTTGGCCTTTTGTTAACACATTAACGACAATGAAGGTTTTTAGAACGTAAACCATTTGGGACTAAAATATTTTGATAACTCTAGAAACTGTTGATTATAAGTGCCCTATAATGGCCTGACAGACTATATTTACATTTTTTATTGATTATATGATTGTATGAAAAAGCAACTATATTATCAACTTTAATTACCTGATATGTTAGATTTCTTGAGTCAAAAAATGTAGGGCGTGCTTACATTGTCGTCAATGTATATGAGCAATAATGTCATGAGGCAATATTTGTTCACCATCAAAATACCCACAGGTGTATAAATTATCATTTCCTAGGGTTTGAATAATAAAAATACGGTGTTTCATAAATATAAGTCGAAGTTCATCGCCTTCTTTAAAAATCTAGAAAAAATGGTATATAAACTTTTTAGGAATCCGGATTGATATCAAATTGGTGCAAAAGACATATACAGGGAGTTAGAATGATGTATATCTCCGGGTGACAACTAATACTTTTGTGAAAAAAACTGTCATTTCTGATAACAGATTCGGATTCTACACTTAAAAATAGCTTAGAAACCATTTTGTCCAGATTTTTAAAGTGGCTTTTAGTTTAAAATCAAAATATAGACCTATACTTTTGAAACGCATTGTATGTATCCAAATCTGCTCCAGAAAATGACGAAGTTCCTGGCTCCGTACAGTTTCCAACAAATTATATTGCCTGGTTAAATCTTCATTTTTAATGCATGTTTCATTCAAATATTTCAATGGGAATTGGCTTCTCTCATGAAATTATTTTTCTTTTACGAAAATGTAGTTTCACCTTCCAAAGAGCCTTCCACACGAATCTTTTAAAATAGACTTCTTGTGGCCTCGAGTAATTTATTATACACTAAAGTATTCATAAATATTTTTTGATTTAAAAAGGAGGATATCTAGAGAGAAATACCGGCAACGACTTCTTCAGGCATCTCGGAGAAGGAGATTCGGAAGAATCCTAAAAAAAAAATGAACTATTCAAAATGAAGAAAATCCGACCATTTTCTCCCCAATCCCTTCCCCATGTATTGCTATATATCCAATACTTATGCCCTTTTTCAGCTCCCCAACCTAGGAGCTTCGCACAGTGTCCGTACAGTTGCTCGGATCGTCCTTCTTGAGCTGAGTAAATACCTAAAACCACAATTTTATGGTCCGATAGGCAGAAAAAAAATACCATATTTATAGTGCTGAAAATCTTCGTAAAGTGTGAAACAGGCAAGAACAGGACCATGTAGATAAATTTCTTTTTGAAGGAGTTCCGAGAATTTTGAATTAATAGTTTCTCCCTGTAAAATAAAAAAAAATTATTTCCCTCAGTTTTTTAAATTAAAAAAAAGTTTCTTCTCTCAAATAAATAATATTTTTCTGGATATTGGAATATTTAAAATAAATGTATACAAAAAAATTTTTGAAGACCACGTTTAATTAAAAAATACTAAAAATATTTGGACTGGGTCATTTTTGACTTCGACATTATCAACTTTCACTTACTTATTAGAAAAAAACACATCAAAATTGAGTTTTTGATTTATTTGTAAGTAGAAAATATGCTAAACTGATTCGAGGTCAAAGCGACCTAGTCAATAAAAATCAAAAGAGTTGCTTACTGCTTTTAAATTGTTAACAATAGCCTCAATGTTTTTCTTAACCGGTGTAAATTCCGAACTGCCATGTTCTGCTCGCATCCAATACGCTTTCCTCGCCCGGTGGACATCTTCCTCATAGCTTTTTTCATATTCGTATCGACACTTTCTCTCGCAAGATGGAGTTCGTTCCTTTGAATACTTGTTACTAGAACAGGGAGAGCCACAATTCGGTTCAAATGAATATGGCCGGCAGCCTTCGTGGGAACCATAAGCACCACCAGAGACAATTCCTTCCTCTTTCCAATAAGAAAAAGCAGATAGGGCCCAATGAGTACCTTGACAGCTGGAAAAAAATGAGGGTAACGAAAAAAGTACCCACCCTCCACAGGAAGTACAACAAGAGGTTAGATCAAGAGCACTTAGCTGACCTTGCTTCGTTCCGTTTGAGGATATACAAAGACGGTCACTCATCACAGAGGTGGCGGCGACTGCCTGAAACAACTGTTGTGAAAAAAGTAACCAACGAACCCAACATGAACCGCAACCAGCCTGATTGGCCACCTGATGAACACTCCAACATTTCGGCCAGAAGAGACGAGCGTCGAATTCGGACGGTAAAGAGAGATTTGTCCTGTAAAACAAAAAATAATGAAGAAAAGAAAAAAAGAAGTGATAATTCTCTAGCTCACTTCATTAGCTGATTCAAGTGTTGCTCCGTATCCTGCATCATATGCCGTGGCTGCTCATGGAATTTTTGCAACAAGTTGGCAGCTGTGAAGGAACTGGAACCTTCTTGAGCTCGGACCGCGTGCTTGTTGTATTTCGCCTACAATTATGAAAATATAGAAGAAAAGACACATTACTTTTTAATGTTGAATTCTAACTTTTTATTAATGTTCCTATGGTTTATACGTGTTTTTTTTTTCATTTTTTCCTTATATTCTATTCATTGAGTAATATAAGTCTCTTATTTTAAGCATTACTATGAAATGAAAAGTATCCAAAGGATAGAAATTTTTGAATAGATGCCGTTGTTAAAACTTTGCTCTATCTTTAAAAAACTTATTTTTGAGTTGAATCAACTACACGTTTGTCAAAAAAAAAAACATTGTCATGAATCTGCGACAATATTTAACATTGATTGTAATAAAAAATAACTTACAATCCACAGGAGCCTTTTGTTCTTGTTAACCTTTTCGACCAATCCTTTGTGATATGCTACATCGGCTGATGAATGTCGATTTTTGAAAAGATTACCAGTATGTCTGAATTTTGTTATTAATAAAAATTTAAAAAAAACTGACAACCACGTTTCTATAGCCACACATGAGATAATAATAATGAGAACACAGACTCCGAAGCAGATGACCTAAAATATTTTTGCTGAAAAAAATAGATCAATTGAATTTTTATCTATTCTATAAGTTCAACAAAATTAGTTAACAATCTAGTTATAAACAAAAAACCTACATGATAAAAAGAGCATCCATTCCTCCTGTATTTGAAGCATTTTCGTTTTTTTCTTGGCGTAATCGGATCAACCAGCGTTCCATCTGTATCATCGCTAGCTTCATCCGGCGGTGGTGTGGTGGCGACGATTACTTGAGCCATTTATGAACGAGCTAAATGAGCATTTTATTGCGGTTTTTCGATGGCGGGAGGGAGAGGCAAATAAAACAAAGTATTGACGAATATTGTTTGAATCAAAAACTCCTTTTCTTATGAAAAAATAAAAAAATAATTTGTCGACAGATAATGCAAAGAAAAATTTTTTGAGGTTTTAGTGATTAGATCTACCCAAAAATGAGATTTTTTTCTTTAAAAATTTATTTTCTAAGACACTGAAAGAAGCCTGAAAATCCGATTAGAGCAGGAGAAAATCCGTTTAGTAGCCATGTCTCTATAGATGAATACTAGCCGGCTGGCCAATGAGCTCTTCACTCCTTCCCTTCGAGTCGATTACGCCAGGGCAATTAAGTTTAAGCGGGAAAACTAAATAATGTGTGAAGAAACGAGGGAAGGTAATAACAGACATCATATGACTGTCGTCATGACAACTCTCTCTCTCCCTCTCTCATGGGAATCTCTCTTCGACTGACATCTGCAACAGATGGTCAGCTATTGAGATGACATTCCATAAGGTTTTGATAGCAGCAACGACCGAGACAAAAGAAAGAAAAGAATGGAAAAAGTAATAACGTAGGAGGAGACGAGGAGAGGATAAACAGTCAAATTTGAAATATTTATGAGGACAAAATAAAGAAGGCTAGACAAGGCACGAATTGTTGGAAAACACGAACTTCAAATAGGCTTGTTTTAATTTTTGTTAAGATAAAATAAAAAATTTCATATTTGCCACAGGCAACAAAGAAATTAAAATTTGAAACATTTTTCAAAAAATTAAGTTAAAAAAAAGAAAAAAAAAAGTGAAATATTTTGGCCTCTCTCTTCTTCCCGTGTGAAATGCTTAATGGAATTTCTCCAAGGGAAACGACGCGAAGGAGTTTTCAAGTGCGATGAGGAATAGACACGGTTGAATAACCATCAGTTGGCAGTTGGTTATAAACATATTCATTTGCGCCGAGTCAAATTTGATTTCTTCATTCGCGATATGAAGGAATACTTAGTATGAAAGTAGTTGGGGTTTTCTGAAAAAAAATCAGTGAAGAAGACTTGAGGGAAACAAAGCAAATAAGGAGCGAGAAGGTGTTAGATTTCAGAGGGAGTTAGTAGGAGAGCACGTGTTAAATTCAATGGGAACTATTAAATTTCAACAAAGAAAACCGTTTTTTTTCAGAACCATTTGTATCTATATACAATATTATTATAAATTTAACGTACAAAAGTTATATTAGAATACATATTTAACAAACGAATACAACAAGCACGCGGTCCGAGCTCAAGAAGGTTCCAGTTCCTTCACAGCTGCCAACTTGTTGCAAAATGAGCAGCCACGACATATGATGCAGGATACGGAGCAACACTTGAATTAGCTAATGAGGTGAGCTAGAGAATTATCACTTCTTTTTTTCTTTCTTTTTTTTGTATTGAACGTCGGTACCTAGAAATCCCTCATCCAACTATTTTTCCTTAATACTTGTCATAATCCCTTTTCTCTTTTGGCATTCATCATGATTCATTGTTTTTCTCATTTATTCAGTTGCCTTGCTTTCCAGGAATTTTTCAAAATATAAAAAGAATTTATTAAATTCTGTATACCCTGGATATAAGTCATATGTTCCATTCACGCATATCCATCTTGATATTATAACAGATTTTAAGCAAGAAATATATATTTGTCGATTTTAAAGGAAAAAACAATGTGTGACACTGGGAAATTGCTGGAGTACATTTTATTCATTATTAAACTAAATGCTTTTAAAATATTTAGAAATGGTATAAAAAAATACAGTCAGAAGTCTTTTATCATAATAAAAATGAAGTGAGAAAACGATGAGACAGAATATGTTCTTATCGAAAAACGATAAGATTATCAAAAGATGTCATCTCAATTATTAAAGGATATCTTATCTAGAAAAAAAGGCGTCGCACGCAATGATCGATAGGTGAGAAATTCTAGGGGAAAACAGCAGAACAAAAAACGGTTAATTTCCTTCTCTATGTTATCTTCTATATTTCACAAATTTTTCATATCATTCATTTTTAAAAGCTTTAAGGGAGGGGAATAAGGTAATAAGGTTGGAAAATAAAAAAATAAAAAGTATAAAGTAAAAAATAAAAAATAAAAAATAAAAAATAAAAAATAAATAAAAGCTAATATTCTATGACGTTCTTCCAAGGTTCAATTTTTAAAAATATATTAAGAAAAAAAAGAAAAAAATCTTAGAAAATGTTTTTACTAATTTTTCGTATTCTTAAGACTTATAGAACAATTTTGTGTCACAAGATTTTTTTATCAAAATCATTCATTTGAAAAAAAAACTGTTTGTTTTGAGTGAGAAAAGAATGAATTTCTAACTGATAATAGCAGTTTAAAAGACGGAAACTCATTCGTCATTAATTCGTCACCTGCCTACTTCCTGCTGTGTCTAAAGGATTACTGTAAGTAAGTGTAAATATTGCTTAGTTTTTCTTTTTTTTCCTTGCTATATTCAGTTTTTACACATCTTTTAGAAGGTAAAACGCATAAAAAGGTATCAGATACTTAAAAACTGCATTAGAAGCACGTTGCATTTTGCTTTTTCCAGACCCCAACCAGAGACTTAGGTTTATTATTAATTATTTAATTATTGATTTTTTTAGCCCGCAACTCTCTCTCTCTGGACACTACGTATTTTACGTACAAATTATAATCTTAGAATTTTGGCAGCATATTCCTCATCTGAAAAATTTAAACTTTTTTAGAACAAAAATGCATATTCAGATCCCTTATGTGTATTATGAGTCATATCCCTGTCTCTTCATCGAAAGCCTCTTTCAACACAGTCATGGGTCTTACTACTGCCGATGCCTATCACGTGCTCTCAATAATTCCTCAAATCAAGCTAAAAGATGTGAAAATACTAGAACAAATTGGAAAAGAGGGATTGAGCAAGGTCTTGAAAGTTTATTGTCCTTTCATGGGGTGGGTTATTTTAATATTTTCGACAAATGTTTAGGAATTGTATCTATAAAGAAACTTATGAATTTTATGAATTTAGTATAAAACAAGATGTGGAAAGGAAAAATTTGGAAAAATTTCAAAGGATAAGAAATATTTTTGAGGTACATTTTTTTTATTAATACCAGAAGCGTAATTTGCGAATTTATTTTTTTGTATTTTTAATTTTATTTGAGCTATTTATGAAAGTTAACGTATATCAATTTAGCACTCTCCTTTTCTTAATTTTTTTTAAGCTCCGACATCTCAACATTGCTTCCTATCTTGGCCTCGTATACGCAGAAGACAAGAGAGACGTTAAATATACGGGTTATTTATTGGAGACCGTCGGTAACAGATCCCTCGAAGAATGTCAGTAGATATTTTTGTTTTCTTAAACTGAAAAATATTTTTAGTAAATTTTAGGAATGTTTTCAACCAAATCCATAAAAATAGTTAATATTTCTTATTCCAGATATTCTTTCTTCTGAAAAAATCACAACAGCCCAAATAATTCAGTGGTCACTTCAAATAAGCAGAGCTTTAATGTATTGTCATAGTATGAGAAGCACAATTCACGCCAAATTGGAGCCCAGAAAGTAAAAAATTTAGTAGTTGAAGAAAAATTCGGAAATTTTCAGTATTTTATTTTCTACAGAACAGAGGAATACGCTCAAATTGACAAATTTTCATTTTGATCTCAAACCGGATCCGACTTTAACCCTCAAGTAAAGCTTAGAAAAAAAATAATTTTATTATTTTCAGGCATGAGAGATACGATTTCACGGCGCCGGAAATTATTCTTGGGACAAAATATAGTCCAGCATGTGATGTATACAGTTTTGGAATGATTTTATATTTTTTTATTTATCAACGGTAAGTCATTTGTTTCCGATAAATTGTCTTAGAATGCCCTTCTCCCACATGAAAATTTTCAATCCGCTGCAATTTCGTCGATTTTTAGAAGAAGGCAAACGGCCTGCCTTCGAGGATCACCCAAATTTGCTGAATGATTTCCAAGAAATCTGTGAAGGCTGCTGGAAAACAGACCCAAAGGATCGGATGTCAATGAATGAAGTTTTGCAACGATTACATCGACTGCAGGAAGAAGATAAAGACTGGGATATTGTGAAAGATTTTGATGAACTTTGAAAATTTGAAAATATAATAATCTTTTTATCACTTTTTTTTTATTAGGCTGCGTTCTTTATTTTTTTAGGTAACAGACATACTGATAATGGAAATAGACTCTGTGATAGTAACATGTCTTATTGTTTTGCTACTTTGTTGAACCCACGAATTAAGAAAACGGGACTTCAATAAAATTTACAAATAAACAATGAAGATGTAGCTGTGAGAAAACTAGTGAGAAAAGACCTTGCTCATGAATTGTTATTGATAAGAAAAAGACTTGATTGGGAGTCTACTCAACAGAATTATCTCCGTCTTACTGTCAACCATGGAATTCTAATATTGACAACTACAAAAAAAACAAGAGGAAGAAAGACTGAGAAAGAAAGAGAGAGAAATTGCTAATGAGTGCAAACGAATGGCCAAGAAAATCTTGATTCGAAGGGACGGGGAGAATTAAGCAGGTAATAGAACTAATCACACCCTTTTTGCTCCACTTCAAATAATTAAGAGCTACTGTATTCTTTTCAAATATTGTATACCACTTAATTTCTAAAACAATTAGTTCTCTCCAGCAATCAACCTTTTTCTTTCAGATCATCCCATTTCTCAATATACTCAACTTCGACATACTGCCACGTTTCTACTGGTCTTCAACAATAATTCAAAGATATATTCTTATTAATATTTGTGATAATTCATTTATATCAATTGTACTAAGTTATGGAAATAATAAAGTAACTGTAAAAAATTTGACAGTTTTTGAAGAAAGTAACGAATAACAAGAAAGGAGAAACTATCTTCTACAGCCTTTGTCGCATAATCAGTCTATTTCTTTTTTCTCGTTCTTCACTAGCATTCCTCAGTGTTCAGAAATCGATTCCAGAGAAGATAAGACTTTCAATGACATGAAGTTCAACACCATAATCATATCTGTCACGTTTCTTTGATAGATTTATTCAAATGAGAAATTTGTATGACCCCTTTTAATAAGACTGACAGTCAGCAATAATATTATATAAATAATGATTATCGACGTAAGAGTATCTATTAAGTGAATCAAAGAATAAGAAGGCAAGAGATGAAGGAACTTTGGGAGATGAATTCTTCGATTTCTATCCATTGCATTTGTATAATATAAAGAGCGTATATCACTGTCTAGTAAACTGTACTAAATATCTCTCACTGCTTTCTCATTTGATTATCAAAACGTGACAAAATTTCGATAGATAAGAGAGAAAAAATTTTCAGCCAGTATAACATTTTCCGAATCAGGTCTTCCGCACTCCTTTTATTTTTTTCAATATCTTTCCGTTTCTTTTGGGATTCATTCGGTTAATATTCTTGATCATCTTATGGGGGTCCGTTACTTTTTATTTTAGTTACTTTTGCCGCCCAGTTAATTTTTCTTATCTTTTTTCTCATTGACCTATTATTTTAGAATATGGGGACTGAGAACATGAGTATTTCTGAACTGAACCGTTTTATAAAAGAAAAGGAAAAACAACGCGAGAAACTAAAGCGAGAAGCAGAAAAACTGGAGGCAGAAGAAATAGCTCAGAAGCGACTGCTGGAGTCATTGATCCAAAAATCGCAACAGGAGAGAATGAATCAGACGAATACATGAACTTTTTAAATAAACTCGTTTGAAAATATCCTTCCTCTAACAGCTTTGTCCCTCGTTGTAAAGAAAAATTATTGTCTCAAGATCCGTCCTTATTCACCGAATGACAAAAAAAATGAGAAAAGACCTTGCTTATCATGCGCTGACATTTTGATTTGTCAGTCATAAGAAATTAGAATAAAAAGCATGTTGACTAGATTGGAAGTCTACTCTCCGTTTCACTGTCAACAATGGATAATTCTAATATTGACACTTATTCAACCAAAGAATCAAAGACAAACTGGAAAAATTGCGAGAGGTGGCCAGGATAAAAAAAACAAGAAGAAGAAAGACTGAGAGAAATTGCTAATGAGTGCAAACGAATGGCCAAGAAAATCTTGATTCGAAGGGACGGGGAGAATTAAGCAGGTAATAGAACTATTCGCACTCTTTTTTTGTTTATTACAGATCACTTAATAGTGTTGATTAACGGTTAGGTTCCAGATTTCATCTTGTGTGCTCCACCGGATCAATAATACCTTTTGGATATGAAATATAGATGATATTAGTAATTTATCCCAGTGTACGTTAAAAAATATATCCCGGTATGTACGTATGTATTTTGAACTTTGCCGATTTGTTACATTTGTTCTTTTAGAAAAATATTGAAATTAATAAATTCCAAATTGGACAAAAAACCATATTTCATTGGAAAATGATTTTTTGGTAGATGGTATTTGAAAAGAAGTTTATAATAGATTTAGTGACTGGACTTTGAGGTGATGAGATCGATGGGCTTTCTTTTTTAGTTAGACTAAAGGAGAGTCGTGGTCTTCTCCGGCGATTCTGGCTCGAATTTCGGCGAAGAAGAGCTAGAGTAGTCAGATCGTTGTGTTAAGATGATATGCTGATAATTTTTTATTTATGAATAATTATTGACGGTTACTTACTGGATCACCAGGCGGCGGAGGAAGGCCCATCGCTGCATGATTATCACGTCCCTGCATAGAACGACGATATTTCGCTCGGGCATTCTGGAACCAGACCTGGGAATTATTTTTCTTTATTTTTAAATTTTAATCAACCCATACCTGAAGTACTCTTTTCGTCAATCCAGTTTTCTGAGCTAACTGTTTGAGATCTTTGGCATCGGGATTGTGGTTGAGAGTGAAATACAACTTCATGGCTTTCAGCTGATGATGTTTAAAGGATGTTCTCATTCTTTTGGAGCGGCTATGGGTTGGTTGCTCTTCTTCAGGTTCTGGCAATTCAGGAACTTGTATTTTTTGAAATATAACGCGAAATGTATTTGGGTAAACTTTTCACGTGAGCTGACTACATTCATAAATTTTATAAACACTTTTAACTTATATTTTAAAATAGATTTGACTTGAAACTTCTAGGGAAAAGTAAAAACAAAAAAAACATACTTATGATTTCCAGATTTGCTGTAACCATGTTACAACAATACTCTATTTTTCAATTTATTTTTATTATAGTTTCAAGTCGTATCATTTTTTTTAATAAAAAATATGAAACATTACTTTCAATAAATTTTAAAATAACATCAACTCACTCTAAAAAATCTACACAAATTTGCGTTCAGGATATGGTGCCATCCCTCTCTCATTCTGCCTTCGCATCCGATTATCCTCGTCTGCTCACTTGACTCGCCGCTTCACTACTGTAACACCTGCCTGGGGGTGTCATATCTCGGCTTAGTCTGCCCCTAATTGAGATGCGGCTCCCCTCTCAACAAGTCCCTTGTCTACTGTAGGACAAACAAGGCCAATTAATTCTCTCCGGAAGTGTATAAGAGAAACGGATAAACAAACCTTCGCTGCCTTCAGAGCGGGATTTTGACTCAATGGGAGGAACGTTAAGTTGTGTGTGGACTAAAAAATAAAAAATGTCTACAAACTAATACTTACGCTGACAGAAGAGGTCACTCTGTTCGTTCATGGCAAAAGTCTCGCCAGAGTTCAACTGGCTGCCACAGACCTTTAAAAGAATGATGATGAGAAGGGTGGATTAACATACACAACATGTGAAGCAATTGAGATGGAAAACAGAATCACGGGCACGCATCACAAATTCGTCTGACATCAGAGCCGCACCACAACGGAGACAAGCTCGACGGTATTTTCTGGAAATTGATTACATTATCACTTCCTCACATTGGAAAGCAGCTCTTGCAGATGACTTGACTATCTTTGATCACACAAGCAAGATCTTGATTCATTTCAGTTAAACAATAAGAGCATCGAAGGCACATTGGATGAAAAGGTTGGCCGTCGAGGTACAGAATATAGCGATCGTGTATCAGCTGATGACATTGAGTACATAAAGTTCCTGAAAATGATTGATTTTTGGGGGAAGATTAACATAGAACCCTATCGGGGTAACTTTGGGTGTATTCCAACATTATCAAATTCGTTTCTTTTTTCTCATCGATAGTTTATACTCGCGATTGTAAATTCTTCCAGATCGTAAACTTTATCACCATCCCCTTCCCTCTCGCCACGTGTGAAATACGAGGTGTTGGGGGGTTCCAATTAGCGAGAGCCGCTCAATCGCCGACTACCGTAATCCGAGAGTCCGACCAGCCGGCTTATAAAAAATGAACCTGTGTTGGAAGAACTATTGTTGGAAGAAGAACAAGAGAGAAGTTGAGTAGGCGGCGAGCAGCTGGAACTCGTTGTGCTGGCTTCTGTCTGTTCTTCAATCGAGGAAAGGTAAAGCATTGGACCGAGCTCAGGGAAGAGTTTTCCTGAATATTGAAGTACTGAAGTAAAAAAAAGAAAGAAATATACCTGTTGGAGAGGAATCAGAATACGGCACAGCCAGCATGCACTGAAATAGAAATTGACCAAAAATCATAAAGAATTAGGAAGAAGTCGAAACTTTTTAGATGTTTTTACGTAAGAAAGTAGAATAAAACTGAGTGAATTTTAGATAATTTGAAACTTTTTAAAAGTAGCTTTTGTTGCCCAAAAACGCAGTAAAAATATCGGAACACGTCGGTTTTGAAAGGCAAAAGAGATTACCCCGGATCGATGTGCCACCTCTTTATCCTCTCGCCCCATCGGATTACTGTTGGAACCTGTACAGTTTGATCGCCTCTCTCGAGAGGATGGGGGAAGAAGTGCTTCCTTACGCAAGAGCTGTCTCCCGCAGCGAACATAATTGTCCTCAATTGCAATGCGACAGCTGGATGACGGCTCTTCCTTCCGGTAGAGACGTTGATGTATACGGTAAGAGATAAAAGGTCAGCGATGAGATTATAGAAAAGGATTAGAGACATGAAAAGTGGATTTCTGATCATTTTATAGCATGTTTAGGATCTAGTTATGGCATCTGGAAGTTTGGCAGCCGTGGTCCGCGAATAAAAAGTTAAAATTTTTGCGTGAGATGCTGTAATTGGAATATTTTAAATATTATGCTTTATTTTTCTCTCAGATATGATCAGGGAACAATGTTTAAAAAAATTTAATCCGAACAGGTATAATATGCGGACAAATACTATTTGCATTTTGATAACACTAGTGTTTAAATTTTTTTTATTTTAAGTTTTTTCTCTTACAGTGTCTGGATTATATTATTTTCAAAGTTTCACACAACGGTTCTACGCATTCTAACGTATTTTTATTCGCACACCAATAGTTTTAAAAAGATAGAGTAGCGTTTTTCAGCTTGAAAAAAATGATGTACGGCTAATTTTATCTTCTTTTTCATTATTTTGGAAGATTAGTCATCGGAAATTAGAGCCTGTTTACTGTTATAAGACAAAGATCGAATGCAGCTTTTGGCTAATATTACATGATAAATAAAAAAAAATAATCATTTAAAGTTTTTCAGATTTTCAGTAGCTGTATAAAACGACATGATTTTTTTACTTTGCTGCTATAATTCCCAAAGCATTTTATTTTGTTTTCTCAACATAAATGAAAGAACAAGGTGAATAATCGTGCAGTTCATAAAAAAAACTAGATATAAGGAAAAGAGATATAAGGTTTTTAGAACGGCAAAATGATGATGAATGTGATAATAATCTGCAAAAAGGAAGCAAAGCGAGAGGATCAGCTGAATAGGCTCAGTTTTTTAGTTCAAAAAAAGCAAACCCCAAAAAGGTTAATAAGACAAACGATTTTTTTTGTCACCTTTCGATTATCGTCTAGAAATTAACTTCGAAAAATTGTGATGAGTTAATATAATGTTTATAAGCCAATGTTAAAAAATATTAACAGACATCAAATACTGGTTTAATCAACAAATTCGCCTCTACAGAAACAAATAAGAAAAGAAAAAGGCAAAGCTGGCGATAGCAGGTTAGGAATACTGTAGACGTGCAAGGGGGTGGAGTCGAGGGGATTAGAGACGAGACACCAGGCTGGCAAGCGATGCGGATTTTTAACAGGTGACACGATGCATAGATGGATCAGTTACCTTATTTGGTATTCAATACCATGACAAACAATGAGATTCGAATCATAAGACGTTAAGCTTTGATTTCGAATTCTTTATATAAAAAGTTATGATTTTGTATTCACTATTCATATTCTAAACCAGTTTAGTTAATAACTTAAGATGGAACAGATATTTCGGCATGATAATCATAAAATTAAAGATAAATGAATTTTACAAAAACTAATTAAATTAGCTCACATGGCAACCATTACGGCTCACATAACCCTCATGATACACAACATTCGAAAACATCATTTTTTTAAATTTTATGAGACGGCCACTAAATGGAGAAATCCGAAATGGACACGGCAAAAAAAAGAATGATTCCAAAAAGGAAACGACTCATTTCGCCCGAATTTGACAAATATTCAGTTTCACTCTTTCCTTTCTATTATTTTTATTTTCTAATTATACTACTTTCAAAACAGAAATAGAATATTTGTCATTACGGGCCGTGTTTCAAAGAATAATATGTATTACGTATAAATTCAACCGAAATGGGTCGTTTCCACTGTTGCGTTTGGCCGTATTTGCCCGTTTCCATTATTTCCCTTGGCCATTTAGTGGCCGTCCCAATTTTATCCCTTGTTTTATACTTTTTTAATATGTTTACATGCAGTTTTATACGTTTATAAAATGATGAAATAAGTAGTCTATTTCCAACGGAAAAAAATCGGCCCGCAAGGTCCATTGCGCGTCCTCCTTTAATTTTTCGAGATACTGCCTCTTTTTACTCTTTATAGTTTTCCCTAAAAGATACTGAAAGATTTTCATAATGCACATTCACTGTATCGACTTTTTATCGATAGCACAAGGTAAAAATTTTTACAACAGAAAATAACGGAAAAAAAACTATAAAGAGTAAAAAGAAGCAGTATCTCGAAAAATTGAAGGAAAATGCGCAATAGGTCTTGCGGGCCGATTTTTTCCGTTGGAAATTAGATTATATAGTTAAAAATACATATTTTTTCAAATGTATTCCTTTTTTCTTGGTGTTAAAGAGATTGCGTATTGACCTGTCATGTCTAAAAGGAAATGTCTGTTACCTTAAAAATTCTCAAGAAATTGCTTCTCATTATTATTTTTTCGGGTGTAGTTCCTCTTAGGAAGGCGCTGACGCCTTTTAGATATACAATTTATTGTACTTCAATACCTGTAACGATAAAATAATTAAATATGTGAGTTTATTTTAATTATCATAGCTAATTTTCATTTAATAGCTAAAGTTCTATTGATACTCATGCCAAGTATTATTTTCGGATATCCTCTAAATTGAATTCCTATTTTTTACTATTTTATTTGTTGCAATGTTAAGGAAATATGAGATGAACTTCTGATATAATGACGAAATTGAAAGTTATTCATATTACCTCGATTGATCAATTTATTCGTCATTTAATGATCATTTCTTGAAGTTCTTGCAATTTTCATCTCAAATATTGAGAAATATTCTCGATTGGTTGAAGGACTATCTGACCGTATTCCATCTTATCGAAAGAGCTGTGTATAGAGGAAACAGTTGGACAGTCCCTAAATGAAAACGAGCTTGATGCTTTCAATGGCTTGAGTCTATTTTTTCAACTTCTTATTTTGATATACTAAATTTAAGAAGCTAACTATTGAGCATAAAACTTTTTTCATTCATTATTTGTAATGTTTCATATTCAGATAGAGTTCAAACTTGGAAAGAATGTCTATCTTTTCTTGTCATCTAAGTCGCAAACATATATTTACGAAAAGTAGGCGATTAAATCTATTAAAGAACCATGTAAGAATGAAGAGCCGTCAAATGATTGTCGATGCCGTGTATAATGAGTTAAGTCTAGCGCCAATCGAGACTCTTCAACAAGATGTTAACAAGTCAAAGTACGAATATTGGAAAAGGATGGCAATGCGCAAGAACATCCATCGTAAACGTGACCTACAATGTTAAAAATAGCAGAACTGCACCAGTATGAATTGTCGAAATTTTCATCCAATAGATAATTGTTAGTTGCCAATTTAAAATTTTTAGTTGTTTCTTGTTAATAGGTTTTTCCCTGAATGCGACATAGAAGCGTGGTACTGTACATCTATCAGTTTTGCAATGGCAAAGGTGATTTTTGTAAATGCGCAATGAAGGATCAGCAATTGAATAATCGAAGACTGAAAGAGATACAAAATACAAAAGAGCATATTGAATAAAACTTTCAGTTAGAAAGGCTATTATTTCTACAAAATGAAAGGAATTATTGCCTTTCGATCCTTTGGATAATCGGCAAATTTTGAGTGGTAGTCCCTGCAATGACTTTTTTTTCTTTTTTATAGTCAACTTACATGTGATGCTGATACGCTCGGGGGCCGATATTACAAGCCGTAAAAAGGAAGAAAGCAAATGCAGGAAGCGATCGACAAACCATCATATAGCCGCCCCATTCGACGATTTCTCCGAAGAAATTAGCTCCAGAAATATAATCAAACATTCCGTGACGCGGTATTTTATAACCAGTCTCGCCTGGCTTTCGTAAATTTCGAAGAATCGAATCCGACTGAATGTTTATGAACATTCCGGTGAAGAAGGCAGCGATCCCTAAATATACTATGGAAAAAGCATTTAAATTTTTCAGTTATTATGGCTTTTTCCGACAATTATTTTCGTTTTTTTGCAACTCAATAAATCCAAAATATAAAAAACGTATGTAAAACCTAACACTATTCAATTCCTCAATTATTTTTGATCTAAAATAATGAAAAAGAATAAGAGATAATAACTAACCGAGATACGTCAAGGGATTATAGAAAAAACCGTCCCATGTTGCATATTGCGAGTGCCAGGCCCCTTGAATATATCCATTCCAGAAGCAAAAAGTGATAGCCGACAACGAAATATACCACGGCGTTCCTTTTGCTGATTTCATTTGAAACGGATAGACAAAAGTTCTAATTTCGAGTCAAGGTATTTTTTAGTATTACCTGTTTAAATAATGTATTAGAAAAAGGATCAAAACAATAGCACCCTCTTCAGTTTTAGAACGCCAGAGATAAAAAAACGGGATGGCAAACGAGGGAGATTCCTGGATAAACCAATCAAGTTTTGGAGGAATGGTTAACTAAAGGAAAAATATATTTTAAAAATCGAAAACGTACCGCGGAATTGACTGCATACCGGCCATACATGGCACGCAACCCGCTTATTAGTGCTAGAAACGTTCCAATACCTGAGACGATCATTAAATAGGAAAGCCATGTTATTATTGTTGCTTCTAAAGTCATGTTCTGAAAGAATTATTAGAAGAAAAAGGCATATCAGTCAACCCCTAACATAGATAACAACGAGAAGAAATCACAGAAAAGTAGACCGATGGGTCCGAAAGGTCAAGGCGTTTGTTTGTTGGGTATCGATTGTTCGGTGTAGGAATATAAAAACGGTTCATATAACAGAGCAATAAGTGAAAAAGCAGCATAATCATTATGGGAATAAATGTGACTAACCGGAAGGGGAAGTTAGGCACAATATCGACTACAATAAAGACCAGAATAGAATGACAGAAAAGAAACATAATAAAAAGGATTTGGGTACTCTTACGCGTATTCACTGGAGATACGCAAGGAACCCGTCTCTCTATGAGAAAGTTCGAAAAGACCACGAGAAAAATAACAATCGGGATAGCATCTATGAAAGACAAAAGCCTAGCTACCAGTTTCATTAGTATGAGATGCTATTTGTTGGAGACTGTTACAGATGCACCTGGCATGATCTAACAGAGAGATCTATATACAACTTGAATGGGTTGAATATGCAAGGATACGTGTGCACTAGAAGCAGAAAAATTCTGCTAATATAACAATTTTACATATAAGGGGCGGGGGGGCTGCTTAAAATAAAATAAAAACTCACTTAAAGCTCTGGGAAGAATAAATCGCCTTCATTGAAGACAAACAAAATAAAAAGTTGCTACTTAGAATGTCCGGATTGAGAGTAGACTTCTCCATGTTGAAAACCATTCTGTGGAGGTTGGTTCCATTGAGTTATGGAGAAAAGTGGGGTTCCAAAACCGTTGCTTCCGCCTCTAACAAATCTGAAAAACAACTCATAGATTTTGAAGAAAAAACATTTTTAAACTGTCTCTATTCATTAACAAACTCATTGAAAAAAATATAGCTCTGCTGCAATAATAGATATTACTTCAAGGAATCATATTTCTTCTATCCAGAAACAACTTTTATGCCGTGATGGTCCGGTGGTCAACATCAGCTTCTTGATTCCTTTAGAAGTAGAGAATAATATAAACAAACATATAAGCATACAATACAATCAAAACATCTTTATAACACTCTAATAACAGCAACAAAATACACAAAAAACGGCGAAATATCGATAAAAGATCAAAGAATCTTCCTGGTAGGAATATAGATAGAAATAATTAGTAATCCCTGAAAGCACGCGACTGATGCGACACAATATAAAAAAAACAAAAAAGAAATAAGTACTTACTTATTTCCCCAGCCTCCCTGGTTGAATGATCCTTGGGAAGATCCTCCAAAACCACCACTGTAGCTTGGACGATCAAATCCGCCAGATGAACCATATCCGCTACAACCAGCATTGTAATTATTAGTGTAACCTCCTCCAAAGCTAGAACTATATCCGCCGTAACCTGAGTTAGGAGTTCCAAAATAACTAAAAAACGAATTCCATAAATATCGCAACAAACCTTCCACCACTACTAAAACCACCACGGTTAAAAGTAGATCCACCACGTCGTACATCAGTTCCCCCAAATCTTCCTCTATTTCCACCACCGCCGCGTGTAGAGCCTGATGGACGAGATCCTGTAGCAGCCCGTTGAAGCCAATCGGGAACATCTTTGTGTGCTTCGCTCATAAGTTGCATAAGTTCTTTGGCGATACTACGGTTCTTGTCGTTGAAGAAGCTTGTAGCCTTTCCAGTATTTCCACAACGTCCGGTGCGACCAATACGGTGGACATATTCGTCAATATCTGCAGAAAATAGTAAATTTGAAGAAAAAGAACTAACCAGAAGGAAGGTCATTATTGATAACATGCTTGACATTTGGAATATCCAACCCTCGAGCCGCTACAGCGGTAGCCACCAGCACAGGATATTCACCATTACGAAAAACTTGTAGATTGCGTTCTCTTTCGTACTGCTTTAAATCGCCGTGAATAGCAACAGCACGAATTTGTTGTCTTTGTAGGAAATAACACAGTTCATTAGCTCCTCGTTTAGTCTCGACGAAAATAAGTACAAGACTATTGGGATCTAATACTGTATATACAACTAAATTAAATGAAAACCTTCTGCAGCTAAAATTTCCATCAAAATTCGTTTCTTATCATGCTCTTCAACAAAAAGAACTTCTTGATCGATATTGTCTGACGTCGATCCAACTCGACCAACAGCGAGGAACAAATAATTTGGTTTCAGGAAATCTTGAGCCAACTCCTACAAATAGACATAACTAAATTTAATAAAAAAAATACCTGAATTGCTTTAGGGAAAGTTGCACTGAACATTGCTGTAATCCTATGCATTCTATCAGGCATCTGTCCTGACTGTACAATCTTGCGAATTTGCGGTTCGAAGCCCATGTCTAACATGCGATCGGCTTCGTCGAGCACAAGATATTTACAACCAGCGAGTCCTATGTAACCCTAAAACCGAATTCTTAAACATAAGGAATGTACCTGTTCAATAATATCAATAAGACGTCCTGGAGTTGCGATAAGAATATTACAACCAACACGAAGTTTGTTGATTTGCTCACGGTAATTCTCACGACCACCATACAGAATTGCGCTGATAAGGTTAGTGCGATAGCTGAATTTGGATGCTTCCTTGTGAATTTGAATAGCCAATTCACGAGTAGGTGACAGAATCAATGCAGAAGGAAAAAAGCATCGTCGTCCAGAACTGCTCATAATAGGCTGAAAAATAGTGTCAGACACAATACAAAACCAACCGATTTAACGGCTTCTGGCCCATCAGTAAGAATATGATGAATAATAGGAAGAAGGAATGCTGCAGTTTTTCCTGAGCCTGTTTGAGCACAGGACATTAGGTCACGGTTCTCAATAAGTGTAGGAATAGAATGCTTCTGAACTGGCGTCGGCTTTTGATAGCCGCTCTTCTGCACATTTTCTTGAACAAATTGGTGCAGTTTCGCCGAATTGAACTAAAAAAGTCAAATGAAGAAATAATCCTTACGCTCTCTATTGGAGTAGGAGGATTTCCACCTGTAACTTGGACAGGAATATCATCATACTTGTCAAAATTAATTCCACTATTAATCGAGTCGAAGAGATCTCTTAAAAGCAATTTAAAAATAAACAGGTAAAAGCACTTTTCTTGATTATCACAACCAGCAGATTGTTTGGTCCAATCACTACCATTCTGCTTATAAGTATTATCGGCTCTGTATGAGAAACCACCATTTGAAGGCCTGTCGTTGCTCATATTGTTATTAGGATACCTGCAAAAAAGTCATATGTAAACATAATAACAACCGCACAAAACATTGGCGACATAAATGTCGAAAAGGTGCATTTAACAGGTTTTGACAAGATTTAACCTTTTTTGACACAACAAAGAAACATCAACTCGCAGAAATATAAGCATAAAAACATACCCGTTAGCATCATATGCGTAACCTTGAGAATGAGCACCATTGCTAAAACCTCCAGAAAAGCCAGACTGGAACCCGTTTTCATATCCATTTGAAGGAACTCCAAAAGACGTTTGTCCAAAACCTCCGGATGATCCTCCAAACCCGTTGTGATTCCATGTTGCACCACCCGTGCTACTATAACTTCTAACAATGAATAATATAAATAGAAATACATACCTATTGAAATTATACGCACCGTTACTCATTTTTACCCGTACTGGTGGTGGTGAAAAGAAATTAGTCGGCGAAAGGTTTTACCGACGGCTCCCGAAGTTTGAGAACCTGAAAAAACAATATAATAAAATAGAACAATGAGATAACAAAAATGAGATATAACAAAAATAATAACAATAGAAAGCTGTGCTAGAAAACAAACTCCTTCGCAGAAGGATATATTCATTATATACGTTTGACGGATTTTAACTTTTTAAGCTTCTAATCATTCTATAGGATTTATTATATTCCTTGTCTCTACAAAATTTACAGAGGCTGGACAAAATCTATGTAAATATCGCCTAAAAGTATTATAAATTACCAAATTGCATGAAATAGGTCAATTCTCAGGCCCTACTCATGAAAAAGTCGTTGAGCAAGTGGGTGCGCCAGCGCCGCGCTGCGAGACCTTTGATCATTTAGACCTTTAATTGCAATGATTTTTAGGAAAGCGAGTAGGTTAATTTGCCCTTAATTATTCTCGTAGATTATATAGAGATGGGTAAATTGTAAAAAATTCGCATTAAATATTTATTTGTAATGGCAAGTTTTTTATTGTGTGGCATTCAAACTTCCTTTTTTAGATTCGTCAAGACTGCCACCACTCCCATCATCTTCTAAATGTTCTATTTATTTCAATTTTTCTACCTTCTATGAATAGAGAACCATCGATGACTTGAGAGACCTCCTTGAAGACGGTATCAGCATCTCCATCGCCGTCAATCTATAGGGTTTCATTTTTTACTGCATTTCAAGCTTACCACGCGTAGTTTCCTTTTCTGGTCCAGTATTTTTAACATAGGTAGCGTATTTTGTTTGAAAGAATTTAAGCGAATTTTGAAAATTTCAGGTGAATCGTCTAAAATCTTTTGTGTATTGCATTTCATTACCTTTCCGTTTTACACCTGATTCATCATAACGTTTTTTAACCATTTCCTCGCAAAATTGCTCTGTGCAATCGATCAAAATGGCGACATCAATTCGTGCGACCTAATTTCAAATGTTCAGCGGGTAAAAATGCCATACAACTTCTTCGAAATCTTCCAATTGCGCCACTGTTCGTGGAAATCCTTCAATGACGTAGCCCCAGGCGCCTTGACCAACACTGTGGATTTCATTGTATATAATTTGTCGACAAAGTTTCTAAATTTGATCGCTTCCAGGCCTTGAATCTGTTCTCACGCTGGGGACGTTTTCACCTTCTTCGAGCTTGTGATTTACCCGTTTCCAAAGGTCATCATTTGGATTTTGAGCAACGTTACGTCGCAGGATTTCACCCATTGAAACAAGAATAAATCCGTCGTATTTTTGAATGACTCTCTTGGCTACATCATTTTTTAAAGCTCCAGGTGCGCCTAAATTATGTTTTATTAAGGTAGAAATGAGATCTCACCGA
Source organism: Oscheius sp. DF5120 (assembly GCA_932521415.1). Classification (NCBI taxonomy): domain Eukaryota; kingdom Metazoa; phylum Nematoda; class Chromadorea; order Rhabditida; family Rhabditidae; genus Oscheius; species Oscheius sp. DF5120. The sequence goes on along the minus strand of OW051465.1, from coordinate 380,713 downwards.
CTAGAAGGACAACCGGTGCGTTGTTTGGTAGACCGCGAGGAACTTCAGCCACATGAGTGCTAAAACCGGCTGAAACATTATTCGTTTCTTTTTTTTTAAATTGGGACATACAGCTACTCGTTCGTGGTGGCCGATCGTAAACCTTTGGAGTACCTATTCTGCTTGCCTTATCGGATTTTCTCGACTGAACACTAGCAGGTCGTGAATTATGAATCTCAGCTTGTGTTATTATAGTGTTTCCAGGTTCTATAAAATTCAAAAAATTTCAGTATAATTTTTTTTAGCTTTACCAGCTGTAGGTGGGATTACACGGACTTCAGCTGATGGTGGACGAGCTTGAGTTCCAAGTGACGGAACTGTGGCACCGAAATCCTAAACAAAGTTTTGTCATGCATTTCTCTGAGAAAAAAAGTATTTTCAAAGTACCAAACCTCGTTTTCATTATTCACAACATTTTCAGCTGTAATTGGTAATGCAGAAGAAATCTGAATACACAACGGTGAACCACACTGGATAGGAAAGGATAAAAACATCACAAATTACCGACACAGCACCTGAACAAGGGACTCTGCAGCAGTTTCGTCCTTCGATTGACCAACTATCGAATCTTTTTTCAATTTTTCTGACGCCATTTGGTCAATCGAAGACATTTCTGCATCCAAAATCACGAAATCCAGATCCTTGTCTTCTTTTTTTTGCAAATTCATCAACTCCAATGGTGCAGGCACAACAGGAGCTTTTGCAACAGGCTTTGGAAGAGGTTTTGAAATGTCTGGCATTAGAGGCACTTCAGCAAAAACAGTGGTGACAGCAACAGTCGGTGTTTTCGAAAGAGTACGAGATACGAAAGAAGGACTACACAACTTACTTCAACCGTCACATTACCGAGTGGCTGGGCGATTTTCTCAACTGGCGGAGAAATCGGTATCTGAATTCACGACATTCGACATCACAACTGCACAATAAGAAGTGGAAAAATACCTCAATGCTTAAAGGCGCAGCTGACTTGGAAATTTCTTGCGTGGGTGCGGCAAGAAGAATAGAAACATCCTGTGAGTTTAGTGGATTATAAATAGGCGGCGTGGGTGCTTTCTGGAAAGAAGAGGATGGTGCAAAAATCGTAAAAGTACCTCAACAGACTGAGGTAACGGTGCAGGTGTAGATGTTTGTGGTGAAGGTGGTTTCTGGAAGGCACAGCAATCAAATTTTTACCTCTTTTTCAAACAAAAAAGAAGTACTTTTAAAAATTACCGCTTGCCGTTGTTTCTGTTGACTCGGCGGATTGCTATTGATTACAGGTACTCCCGTTTCCATTGCTTTCATAACCAGAGCTTTCATCCTTTCGTAAATCGTCTGATCATCTCGTTCACCAGGAATCTAAAAATAAAAATATGGAAATAATATAATCGAATTCATATTTGTAACATGGCGAATTTTAGTATATACATAATCACCTACATAAGAAAAATAAGCTCACCAGGTGAAGTAGTTTTTGGTCATCAAAATATTTTGCTGACGGTAAGGTCTTTTGTTTGAACTCTTTTATCTTCTGGTCAATTATTTCCATGCCTAGTCCTCTTTTTTCCATATGATCGCGAAGCGTTTTCTCGTCATAATCGATAATTAAAGCCATATTGACACTTTTCACCTGAATTTTATAAAAAAATTTTAAATTCTTTTACCTGGCGCTCGAAATCTTCAACTTGCCGTGCTTCTCGCGGAAATCCTTCCAGGAAGAACGCAGAAGCATTTTTATGGCGACCCATTTCTGCTTTTACGAGCGCTAGAGCGAGATGATTAGGTATTAGCTCGCCTGATATTAATTTTTGATAGTATTTATTAACTTCATACCTCTCATATAATGCTCATTAGCCTCGCGCCATTCAGGATATTTGTCTTTATATCGAGCTAGCGCTTGGCGAATCACATCCGGCATACAAATGTGCACTAAGCCTTTATCGTCCAATGCTGCGGCTACTTTCGCTGCGTGGCGGGTTTTTCCACCTCCTGGACCGCCTAGAATTTAATTTTCTAATCTTGTTTTTAAACTCACCCATGAATAGAATAATTGGAACTGGTTGTATTTCAGCCACCTGAGCGGCTTTTATAACTGATGGTGTTCTCACCAGTCCCATACTTCTACTACTTTCTGCTGTTTCTTTCCCTTTTTCTGGTCTAGAAGAATATTGTTTAAATGATGTACGAGTAACTTACGTGCGTGGATCTTTAGAAGCTGGACGAGTTACACGTTTTGAGGCAATATGTCGACGATCTGAAAAGAAAAGAGTAGAACACACGGGCGAGGTCTATTGATGGCGAGGCAGCAGCAATTTTCCCTTTTATTGCTCATAACAGCAGTTTAGGTAATATATGTTGAATAATAGTTTAGAGTTTCAGTGGTTATATGTAGTTTTGGCTTGTGTTTGCTGTTATCAGACTATTTCTCATTTTTTATTAAATTTATATTTTTTCAGCTTGAAAGTTGAGGCGAAAAAAATTACATAAGAATGTAAGTAAAAAGCAAAAATGAAAAAAAAAAGAAAGAAAGCATGAGTCAAGGAACCAACCTGATAAAGGTGGCATTCCACCTCTGGCAGCGCCTCTTTGCGAGCGCATATTTTGCAGTTGCTAAGGTAATGCTACCTTTGCTAGAAATAAGTATCCCTCGTCTCGTTTTCCGACACGAGACGATGATCAACGAGCGCAGCTAAGGTGAAATTGTTACCTTTGATGCGGATAAAACGACTTTGTAATCCCAAATATAGAAAAAGAACGTAACTGCTGTTGAAATTCCCTTTTCTATAAACATATCCCATGTCAACTCGTGATTCGGATGTGCTCGAATAAATTGCAGTGACTGCTCCAAGAAATCTACTGGATCCGATGGGCGGTTGTAAATTAATCCGGTCATTAGACCCTGAAATAAAAAAAATATAACAATCCAAAATTGACCTCGAAAAGTTGTGGTATTCGATGCTCTTGAAGATACAGCTTCGCTTCAGCTCCCATTTCTTTATCTGTAATGATGAAAATTTTATGTTATACATAACGTAAATATGAAGGATTATCAAAGGGCAGACGGATATTGATCAAAAAGATAAAATTTGAATGTAAAAATAATGTGAAGAATCAGATTTCCATTGAAGAAGCCCATTAGCTATTAGACGAAGGTAAACGAGGCATTAAATTACAGTGTTCAGACATCGTCCCCAAATGATTTTGAATTTATAAATTCAAATTGGCAGACAAGGAGGCAAAAGAAAATTTTATGGGCCATAGCCAAGGGAGTTGAGCCGTACAGATTCGGTGTTTCGGAGTCATTTCCTGTGAGGGAAGTGGCGCGTGTCGAAGAGAGTGGTTTCTCTTGCCCCGTTGCCATGCCAGCAGCTCCGGCCTACTGATAATCAGGAGAAAAAATAAAACCAATCTGAAATAAGAAGACGTTCTACAGTCTTCGCCCTTGTCGTGAGGTGATTATCTTCATCCTTATTTGCATTTCTCTAAATTGAATGCTGATCTAATTTCCTTTCGAACACCAATCCTCTTCATTTGGAAACATTGTTAGCATAGGCGGGCCCGTCGTCGACTATAGATTACTTCAATAGACGTTTATAGACGACTTTCTATAAGTTAAGAAAGAATACGTCATTGTTTGACAACTGAATCACCATCAGTTCACTAGCTACTCAGATAATATTGAAACCACGTGCTTTTAGTTGAGGCAAACAAGGCGGGTTTCACCATAAAATGTGATTATTTGATGGCGCAATAAAGACTAGCATGATGAAGAACACTCTCTAATTTAAAATATTTATGGTAAAATAGCACATTTAACAGACACCATTATGTCGGGTGAAAAGAGACATACAAGCCCCAAAATAAAACGGCCGGGGCACCTGCCACGCCGGAAGGTTATATACACGTAGATAGAAAAGGGAAAACTAACTGTAGCATCACAGAATATAGCACACCAATGAATAGCTTAGGAATCTCTCAGTGTGCAAGAAGAAAAAATGTGCTTTATGTACAGCTTTAGACTATTGGCCTAGCCTCTTCGGCTGGTGTAGCAGCTTGACTCGGTCCACGAGCAGCACCAGCTAGATGATCAATTGATGTTGAAGCAGCCATTTTTGCCTAAGCAAAAGTTATTGCAACAACAATAACAGAAACTAACGCTTTGGTAAGCTGTTCCAAGCTTACTTTCAAAAGACTTGAAAAGCGACGAGTTTCTCATTCCGTTCCACTTTTCTTTTACTGTTTCAGCAGCAGCGCCAGCAACTTCTGATGTTTTATGGAATCTGAAAAAAATATATAAAAGTAATATGAAATAACTAACGCTTCGGAATCAGCAACTTGTTTTAATCCCTTGTTAATGTCATTCGTTAATTCAAGAAGAGGATTTAAACCAAGCTTTCTTTTTAGTTCAACAGCATGTTTCTGCCTGGCGGTTAAAACTTGCTTCAGGGTAGCGATCTCATCTTCCGTCTGCAAAAGATAAATTACACAGAAAGAAACAGGTACTAGAAGTGTAAAGAAAGAAAAAACACTAACCTTTTTGAGTTCTTCACGAATTAATTCCTTCTCCGCTTCACTTAACTGTTCCGTTGGACTGTCAAATACAGGATCAGCCGCTGAAATAAAAATATCTAGAAGGCAAAACATGAAGGAGTTTCTATAGACGTTTACAAAAAGAACAGCAGCACGTAAACCATTATAAACTAACCTTCCATTGCAGGGGTTGCCATGCTAGTTGTCGTAAATTCTGAACAAAAAGCAGTTGGAAGAAGAATGATAAAAAGTAGGGAATACAAGAAATTGATTTAAAAAAATTTATTTTTGTATAAAAAATGTTTTATCGTGTTTTAATTTCAAGCTGACCTTTACCTATTTGAAAGCTATCAAAATGTAAGATTTGGTATTATAGAATGATGACAACTGAAGTGACACACAGTAAATAACGAAACGGCGTTGGCAAAGGGGCGGAGCTATCGACCCTTTCATCGTTTAGATTGCGAACATTTCATATCGCGTCGAGACCTACGTTAAATACTCAGCCAACGTCGCAGTAAAGGTTTCAGGGCCTAAATTTTTTTGATTATTATCAAGGCTTCGCCTATAACCGACATGGTGAGTTTTTTTTTATGGGTTTTTGGTATTAGCCTTTTTTTGTTATTAAATTAAGCGGTGAACACATATAATTTAAACGGAGCTGTTGTTAAAGCTGTGTACATGTTTTCATACTTATGGTATTTTCAGCCGTCCAAGAAGGTCGTCAAGAAGAAGGTTGCTGCTCTTCCCGCCTATCATCGCGGAGCTGCTCCCGTCCAAAAGGAAATTAAGAACCCTCTTTTCGAAAAAAGAAGCCGTTCTTTCCACATCGGTTAGTTTTTGTTTTTGGTTATATTTATTGTTATATGAGTCTTGTGTTACCAGTTTTTTTCCAGGTGGAGATGTCCAACCTAAAAAAGATCTTACCCGTTTCGTCAAATGGCCAAAATACATCCGTATCCAACGTCAGAAGACTGTTCTTCAAAAGCGTCTGAAGGTCCCTCCCACCGTCAATCAGTTCCGCACTGCTTTGGATAAGCAGACAGGTTGGATTTTTTAAAGTTCAGAAGTAGCTAAGCCTTTCATTAGAAAGTGCCATGATGCTACAGTTTTTTTCTGAACTGGAGCAGGTATGCAAAGCACTGTTTTTGCAATGGTTAGCTAGTTTTGCATGTTTCTTTATTAAATTTTATCGTTTGTTTTCAGCTACTCAAACATTCAAGCTTCTTGATAAATACCGTCCGGAGTCGAAGGAGCAGAAGAAAGAACGTCTCAGAGCTCGTGCCGAAGCTCGAGCTGCTGGAAAAACGGAGGAAGTCACAAAGCGCCCTCCCGTTGTTCGCCATGGAATCAACACCATCACACGTCTCGTAGAGACTCGCAAGGTTTGTTTAATTTTATTTTTATTATTCTATTTTTGTTCTGTTTAAATGGCTTCTGTTTCAGGCCCAGCTTGTTTTAATCGCTCATGACGTTGATCCTATTGAGATCGTTATCTTCCTTCCAGCTCTCTGCCGTAAATTTAATGTTCCTTACGCTATCGTCAAGGGAAAGGCTGCTCTTGGACGCGTAGTCCGTAGAAGAACGACCGCTGCTTTGGCTATTGTCGACGTTAACCCGTAAATTATTCCTACTTTTACGTATACTTAATTTTTAGTGAGGATCGCGCCAACCTTTCCAAGATTGTCGAAACAGTCAATAACAACTTCAACGAGCGTGCAGAAGAGATTAGAAAGCACTGGGGAGGAGGACTTATGTCTGCTCGTTCTGATGCCAGAAAGCTGAAATTCGAAAAGGCTAAAGCCCGTGAACTTGGAAATCGCGTATAAATCCATTGTTTTTGTTGAAAATAAATTGTTAATGAATTTATCGCATATACCTGTTTATTCGAAGCTATCTGACTAGGTCTTGCTTGTTTGTAAGAGGATGGAAAGTTGCCTGAATCTGAAAACGTCTCGGAGTTGGGAATAGAAATCTAAATGAAAAACGCATCTAATAGTTGTGATGAATTAAAATGAATAAGAGCTACAGCAACCATATTCCTTTCCTGTACATTCTACAGTTTAGAATGAAAGAAATTTCTACTGCAACAGAATTTCATGTTTAATTGTACTTTCACTTCGTTTGTAGAAACTCCGCCTGTAATTCTGTGCGCTACTCGACATTTTCCTCTAGTCCATATTCGGCTTGTCCACGTTGCATTTTTTCACTTGTTTTATTTCAGACTGCCGAATTTCTTGTTGATGATCTTTCTGTCAGTATGTCATCCAAAGTAAACAATTTTATCATTGTCATTATTTGTTTTAGCTTGACAATTTAAGTAAAGAAGATCTCATTCGCCTAGCAAAAAAGTCGTTAGGTATCAACAAAGACACGAAGGAGGAGCTTGGCAAATTACGAAAACAGTTGGTTAGTTATAATATTTTTGGTATTTTGCAACATTATAGGAAGAATCCGAACAAAAAGAAAAGGATTTAATTGCAAATGCCAGCCAGCTGCAAGTGGAAATTTCCCGTTTATCCAAAAGAAATGAAGAACTTGTTACGAAACAGGCTTTTCTAATTGAGGTAATTTGTTATCTTTGTTTTATTCTGTTCTAGAGTTCAAAGGAGGTGTCAGATACACCGACTGCTGCTGAATTGGTTCTGCGCTCGAGAATAGCTGATCTCGAAAAAGAAGTAGAATTGTTGCCAGATTTAACAAATGAAGTAGGTAGCATTCATCGCTTTTATGTTTTATTCAGAACAAATCATTAAGTGAAACAATTAGTAGAATGATAGTAGAAGCAGATACTTTGAGATCGAATTTAGAAGATAAAATAGCAGAATTAGCAGCTTTGAAAGATCAGAAAGCAACTACGGACATATTTTCATTCGAAATTGAAGACTACGATAAGAAGGTTATAATTCAAATTCTTAAATCTTACTATTTTCAGGTTCGTGTATTAGAAAAGGATTTAGCTGTATCTAAATCTTCAAATGCTTCACTTGAAGCTGACATTGTTGTTCTCAAGGCACAACTTGAAGAATCTACAAAATCGAATGCAACCTTGGATGATGAGCGACATAAATTTCAGCAGGAAGCACAGAAATTAACAACTGAATTATGCGGTTTGAATTTTTATAAATACAATCATTATCTAAGATGTTTAGAATCTCAAGTTACAATTTCTCAGCTAAAAACAGAAGTCTCTTCATTACAAGAACAGTTAAATGGTTTAATGGAGAACCAAGGGAGCGAAAAACTGGGTTTGGGACGTGAACTGGCTGCGAGCATACAACGAATCGCTACGTAATTCATTTTTTTTGTAGTTTCAATTATCTTTTTAGATTGGAAGAACTTAGTGAAGCACTTCGTGAAGAAAATATTCGTCTTCGAAATGACAATGCTTCTTTTACAACACAAATCAAAGACCTCGAAGAAGAATATGAACAGTTCAAAGTATTTAGTTTACTTGATAAAATTATTTTATTAATAGATAAGATCTAGATATGTCTTAGAACAGAAGAAAAAAACGACTAGTGACAATTTAGGCGATAAATCAAAGATAGACGATTTAGAAGCAAATATAACTGATCTTACGTCAAAGAACGATATTTTACGGTAAGCTTCTTTTATCACTTAATTGAGTTTTCATAGAAAGGAAGTCTCCGTAAAACACGATGAACTGGAACGATTTAAAGAACGAACCACGGCAGCATTAGCAAATCTGGATGCCAAACGACGTGAAGCTGACGAACTTCATTCATCACTCTCTTCGACGTATAATTTTTTTATACCGTCATTGTTCTGTTTGCAGAATGGATGAACTTCGATTTTATCGAATCAAGTTTGAAAATGTTGTTGCGCAATTAACAGAGACTTCACAAAGATTAGGAGAAAGCGATAGTGAGAAGGCTTTACTTCGACAAGAGATTCTTAAGGTATCAAATTCATTAGCCTTATTTTATTTCAGTCGGAAGCTTTGTTGAAATTTGAGAAGAACCGATTCGAAGAAACTATTGAGCAGCTAAACATGCAGATATCAGAAGAAAGTCAGAAACGTGAAGAAATATCGAAGATGTTTGATGAATCTCAACAAAAAGTAGTCAAAATACCTTTGATAGCTGCTGTGCAGCCTCAAATATAGTTAGTTTATTTTGCTATTTAATTTCTTTAATTCAATTTCTAGTGATTATGAAGAGCCTCGTCGAGATTCCCCAGATAGTCTTACTCAACCAATAGTAGATCGTTCTTTGGTGGAGGTTATATTTGGAGAAGAATCAAATAATGATTATGCTAAACAACCAACTGCTGAGAATATTGCGGAATTGTTAGATGAAGTCTTCCGTTTGCGGAAACAAGCTGAGCACACAACGTCTCTTCTAAACGAAAGTGAAGCCGCTAATGGTCGCCTAATTGAACAAAGTCATTGTTTGAAAGAAGAAATTCGTCGACTTGAACGTAATGAAGAAAGAAAGAGTCATTTTGAAAATACTGAATATCTCAAAAATGTTATTATCAAGGTTGATTGCATACTTTCTAATTTGTAATCGTTTCAGTTTCTAACTCCTGAAAAAGTAGCAACTGAAAAATGTCAGCTAATTCCGATTTTAAATACAATGCTTCGTCTTTCCGAAGAGGAACTTCAGATATTGCAAAGAGCTACTCAACAAGGTTAGTTGTATTTTAGTTGGTCCCTTGAATAAAAAAAATGAAATTCTGCTTTCAGACGGTTCTGCTGTAGTCACACCCGGTTCCTGGGGTTCCTACTTCAAATGGGGCGGAATGTCTTAACCTCTCTTCATCATTGTCTTTCTACTTGTAATATGTACATTTAACTATTGGGTCTTTTAATTGCTGTGATTATTTTTTTCCGGTATGTAAATAGGTGTTCCCTAATTAAATAATATTCTATTTTATTTGACGAAAGACTCCCATCGTGACGCATGTTGGTCGTGAATAATTCAGTATCTTCTAATCCCTTTTGTCGTCGTTTCTAGAAACACTTTAGTGAGGTTTCTGGTCTTATATAGAGGTATATATACATTTCTGAATTTATTTGAACAAGTGAAGCTGATTGATAATTCAGATGTGTGAATAATGAGTAAACAAATGTAGTTCATTTCATTAAATTCTCCATGTTTCAATGGGAAACTCATTCCATTTCGGCTGATTGAATCTTAGAACACTTTCCGTTGCTAGCTATCTCGCACGCAGCCTCCAATCTTTTACGAACTAATCTCTATACCGTTGAAATGAGTCGAAGTGACAAACGGGCGCAATGTCACTTCTTTTCTTTACAGAGGTGTAGTCGATCGTTAAACTGTTGCTAAAATAACTCGATATCTCTTTCACTCTTTCTTGGTTTAAAGTACACCCGCGCGGGGTTGACTTGGCTGGCAGAGGAGAGGACCAGGCGATCAATAGCTGTGTGGCCTTTTGCTTACCCTATGAGCTCCCTCGGGAGAAGAGCCATTCCGTCTTTTTTCGTTGTCGTTTAGGTTCATTCACCTGAAAAAAAAATCTTGGATTTTTAAAAAATCCTGTTTTTTCCTATGTGTTGGCTGTTTCAATTACTCCATGTCTATCTTTATTTCCTAGCAGCTGACGAGATACCGAGGCCGGTTTGCTATCATATAGGCGACCCCTTCCACTCATTCAAACATTTCCTTCTCTCAACCGCCTAAAAATTAATATTGTAAGTGTTATATTACAACTGCTAATTATTTTATAGTTTTCTTCCTATTAGATTCTTTAAAATTTTCAGAAAATACCTTGTCTTTGGGCGTGACCCGACGACCAAAGACAACGACGCTGATGCTTCCTGCGGTTGTCTCATAATTTGATACGGCGACCATTCACCTTTCTCTCTATCGCGTAGCCAAATATCCTGTAAAAATTTTAGGCATTATAGAAATGGATGACGTGATGCGCATATTTTTTTATAAGCTAACATCCCCTCGACGACAATCATTTGCAAATTTTACTGGCGCGAATGATTTTTGACTCAATAATGGGATTCTATTCTTCTTTCAAATAGTCCATCTCCCATGGCAATCGAGCGTGGGAAGAGCCGCGTCAACCGACGCTCATTATTACGAGTAAAAAGACTATTTGAAAGCTAGTTTGCTCCATTTCTTCCTCTTCTCTCACTGATTAATAGCCATTCGCGCAGCTGACACCCTTTTCCTTGTTGACGACTAATTGCTGCCTAACACCTGCTGGTAGGAGAATAGTAATTTACTCGATTAGTTGATCGTCCCCGTTTTTCGATTTACGAAAAAGTACGCTGAGATTTGGCTGTTTACCCAATTTTCCTTCCTTCACCTGTTTGCCCTATGGTTTAGTGTGCTGCCGTCGGCTGCTGCTTACGAGAGATCCTTTCCTTTACTATTCACATTTCAAAATCCTGTTGATGTTTATTGGATTGAAGAGAAATATGATGTCATGTAAATATTTTCTCATTCGTAAACTCTGCCATCGGCAAAATATATTTCCTCTTATTTTTTTGGTCTAACTCTCTGGTCCAATCGAATTAGGCTCTTCAGAGCGAACAATAAATCCCTGAACGGACACAAGAGGTGACAATCTTGTGTGTGCGTCTATTCCCTCCTGACATCTATAGACACTTGAAGAATTGTGAAGGACTCGCATCGATTAAGGCCCCGGAAGTTCTATGAGTTTTTCTGCAAAAACGCTAAATGTTCTGGACAAGATTATGAAATTGTGAGACATTTGTCCTCGACATACACCTCTTTTTGATTCTTACATCACGTCATGCCTCCAGTTGTATATACTATCTGGGTCGGATGGCGACTAGATGTTTTTTACAGTCTGACATCTCGATGGTACGGCTTAGGTTCTTAGAAATTTTTCTTCCTGAAGATCCCCACAGAAGCACTTTGATGAGCTTTGATGATTCTCTATGAATGGAATCATAGATTACCTTGGGGATAGGATCATTCTTCTGCGTTTTATATTATTTACTGTCATTTCCAGCCTTTTCCCTCCTGTCTTAACCAAGATTGCTTATTTGTGGACGATAGAACTTAGCCGCTGTCACTCTATTCTCAAGTACTTTCGCAGCTATCTCTTCGGCAACAACTATCTTTTGGACTTGATTTTTGATAGATAGAGCAGTGGATTAACAGATGTTCTTTTAGTTTTATGGTTTTTAGATCTTAACTTTTTTTTAAATCTTGGTTCCGGAAGTCATCGGCTCATTGACCACTTCCCCTCGTTGGTGAAGCAGCTGTCAGAAATGCTCATTTTATATTATCGACATACATTTAAATGCTCAGCTATTTGGATAGTCTGTAATCTTCGACTCTGTCCCTTTTCCGAATCAATTGTAGAGGGAGAGACTTGTCGCCCTCCTCACCCCTCACAGCCCGCTGTTTATAATAGTAAGCACATGTCGGCAGCTGCCGACGGAAAATAACCATCGAGATTTTTTCTTTTCTCTTATCTTTGTGAATTTATTAATAGTATTTTTATTTTCAGGGCTACCGGAAGAGGCGTCGTCGTCTACCTCCTACGCTGCTAAGAATAGTTTTGAACTTTTTGCTTTTGAACTAACTTTGTAGTTTTTTTTTATTTTATTTGATTTGTTTAGTTATTGTGCAAATTTTGGAGCGAAAGTTTCTGGAAAGCGGAAGAATAATTGTAACATGTTCCTTCAGACACCGAGCAGGTCCAAATAACTCATCTTAAGTCGGCCGACCAGCTGTGTCAAAACTCTCCGTCGGGCCGTGATTTTTGACAGGAGCCAATGCCAGCAGCTCTTTTCATTTACTTGCTGCCAGTGAGAGAGAACAAATAGATTCGTTCCAAGAAATTTTGCTCTTGAGCCAATAAACTCACTATGAGTTTGAAGTTGCTGCTGGTGAGGCTTTTTTTTAGGATCGCTGTCAATGATTTATCGCTTTTCTTCCGCGCCTCTCGCTTATTTCCAACCATCATGAGGTAAACCAGATCGTTGCGCTCTTTCAACCAATTGTAATTTAGCCAACCATCGAGCGAGGTCACTCGATTTTTCGCCAAATTTTTTTTGCTGCTGCATGGAGTGCGAATTATTTTTCCCCCGATCGACTGCTGATAAATTTAATTTGGCTGCTGTCGATCATCACCATATTAGTGTCTGATCGATGTGCCCCAACTAGTTATTTACTGTGCGCCAGACGATTTTTTGACAAGTTATGAGGAAGTAATTGAAAGTGCCAAAATATCCGAGTACGTATTTTTTCTCCTCAATGCCGATAAGTCTTATCGCGGCTGCTTCTAATGCAACCGCGTCAGCCAGGTAGAGACGACGAGCGAAGTAATTCGACGCTTTTACAAACTACACTGATCCATTTTCACCCCCATCTAGTCCTCTAAAAGCCAGGTGTAAATTGAGCGCAAGGAGGTTGTTATCCTCACTGGTCGACCACAGCTGTATGTGCGAGGGAGAAATGATAAGAAGTTCATACATTCTTGGCCTCCGAATGTCGGAAATTGAATCAGCACCTATGAGGCAAATTGTCCCCAGGCAGCTTCAAGTTGTTGTCTAACCTGCGTCTTTGAAAGCAATCTACATGTTTACAGCGAACCCGGATACTTTGAGGCAAGTCTCTTAATTATCAGTCCCCTTACTGGGAGAACCCTGGAGCCACCTCACTATCAATAAGAGACGTTTGATGACAGACTGATAAGTGTATATGCAGCGGTCTTTGCCGCTTTTCCTGTCATACCTCTTTGATCGGTTGAAGAAATGTAAGACGAGAGGTCAACAACATAATTCACGTCATTTCCTTTGATAGTTCGATGACTTTACGACAATTTTATTCTTTGTTGTAAATAGAAAGAAAATCGGTGAAAAAATGCTCATTCCATCCAGCTTCTTTTGCGTTTCTTTTATTTACTTTTTCTTTCTTATAACATCTTAAAATAAATAAAAAAAATTCAAAGAACAAGCCAGAAAAAGTAGAAAAGATCAGAGATAGAAAGAAAATTTTTAGGGCACCGACTTCATAATGTACGTATTTTTTGAATGCGTATTGCAATCTTTGTTTTTTTTCACTTCCGGGTTAAGCTCTGTTGCAATCGCCTCATTTTGGCTAGCTGAATTTGATAATGGGGATCATTGATCACAGCGAAGCTGCATAAATTTTATAATCTTATTTCGGGTCCTTGATGAACCCCCGTGTACTCACTGCGTCAGGACCATCCCTGTGACGTGCTCAAATAGCAGCTGTTCGTCTCGGCTACCCTGCTGCATAGGGCTTTTGCTTTCTTTTCTTTTTTTTTTGCTTGTTTGTATGATAAATGTGGAAAATTAAAAATTGTTGTTCGAGAATTCTAAACAAAAATTTGTATGTATTTTTGTCTCGCTTGCATTTTATCAATGTTTTAATATGGCTGGCACTAATTGCATTGATAGCGAGCATGAACAATTTGAGGCGACATTTTTGTTTGCTAAGCGCTGGACTATTTTGGCAGCGTTACATATTGTTTGTCATTGTTTGATTCACTTTCAGTCTATTATATATCTTTAATTTCTTTACTCTCTCGATTTCCTCACCAACTGTCTTGTTTTCCTCTTTTCTTACTATGTAAATTACGTACGAGACAAATTTTGAATGTTAATAATTATGTATAGAACGGGTCTCTAATATTGCCTTCTCTCCGTTTCCAGCAGACGGGGGGCGGTGCCGCGTGTCTGTTCTCTCCACTGTCTTTCTGTTCTTCCCCTACGCGACACTGACCTGTGTGAGTGAAAGACTGTGCGATGCCCCTTCCACGGAGTCCGGGTGAAATTGGAGAGCCGCCAGTTGCTCGTCCCCTGCTCCCGGGCATTCTAGCGCCGCTTGTTGAGCTTTTATTGATTCCAGTGGCCCTGTGACGTAACGACTTCCTCCCAAAGCTCTCTCACTTGTTCATATGGAAGTTTCGCGGCTTTAACTTATTCCCGTTGTATTTTTTTGATTTTGAACTTCTGCTCATTTTATCGGTGGATAGAGGTAATTGCGTTGAGGCTACCACATCGATTTTGAAGAGAAACTTGCGCAGTACCTCTTCTTATTCACTAATGTTTGTTCTGAGGATTCCTAATGAGCGCCAGACAGACGGTGGTTCTTAGTCTTTTTACGATTCAGTGCCAATGATTTTGCATTTTATTTTTATACTTGCCCTCGTAAGGATTAAAAATCGCAGCTAATCTACTTTTCTCAGAAAAAATCCTTGCCCGGCAGCGCTGTGTCAAAAGACGAATGGTGAATCAAAACTAGCAATTGATCGCTTTTTGTATTCGCGGCCCTTCGACTATTCTTAGCTAACTGTACGATTATATTCTCTTTATTATTCTTTTCATCTTTCTTTTCAACAAGTTTTTTTTTGCTGTTGAAGGAACGACCATCAGGTTTTTTTTTTAATTTTAGTTTCAATTTTTTGAGAAATCACCAGCATATTTAGGGTTCTTTATGTTAAACAAAACATTTTTAGTCAGCTTTACGCGAAGGTTTCACATATTACAATGCTATTGAGTCATTTGCCCCTGTTGTTCTGTCTGTTTCTTTCCTCTATCAATAGTTATTCTTTGTTTGCAATAAGAAGATTGCAGCATCATAAAAACTCAGATAAGGTGAACTCTTCATTGCCTTAATAAAACGGACGCTCCTTATGAATATTACGTCAGTTTATAATATGTTCATTATATTCTTACTCTTATCTGTCTCTCTTTTTTTTATATATAAGGAATTTTACTTACGTCTGTAGATCAATTGCACTGACGTACTTGTTCTATTTACCGATCCACTTTGAAGTCTATTTTTGATACGGTAGTCGGAAGGTAGTTTTCAATGGATTATCATCTTTTTTTATTGATTTGCCCCGGAAGCTCCACCCACGAGACTATCTCGCACTTTCATACTGCTCCTAGATGGTCTCTCTTCTCGCTTATCTCACTATTCAATTGCCCTATTCGCTTCTTTCATGGCTTCTTTACTGGTCACAATGTTATATTATTCTTTTCTTATTTCTTTCCTTATTTCTTTGTTGTATTGTACTTTTTTTAAATATTTTTTTTTAGCTTGTTCGACTGAAAGCCGTCGGGCGGTTTCTGTTTGGGTAATCGGCTGGTCGCTAGACGTCTGCTGCTCATCAACCTCTTTTCTCCCAGCAGCCGAGCACCATGGCCAAAGGAAATCCGATTGAGGAAAACACCACGGTAATCCTTTTTTTATTCATCTCAATAAGATGACATCGATTTTAATTTTGCTCGATGGTCCTTGAATAACGGCTGATAATATCTTGTAGTCTCTCTTCTCTCCCGCTTTTCAGCAGTAAACAATTGGGTGTATGTTCAGACGATCATAAATGATAGAACTTAGTGAGAAACGAAAAAACAACTTAGAATGTTTTACGTAATTTATTGTTTTCTCAACACTAAAAATATTAATATGTAGTTTGATGAAGGGCATCGATTTGATATTTTTTGTATTTTTCATATATGAGTTGGCAGGCATCTTTCTATTGAAAAAGAAAACAATTCCCCATTGAATTCTAATCAAATTCTTCTGGGGCGAGAAGAATTTGCCCAGTATTGCATTTCGTGGCCACCAGCGTTCGATTCGCCTTTATCCGGTTACTAGAGTGGCGTCTTTGAAAAGACAGCCAATAATTTTAGTTTTTCGTGGAACGCGTAATCCTAACCGTGAGCTATGAGTGGAAGCATTCATCCTTGCACTGGGATAACTTCCCAAGCCTCGATGAAAAAAATGGCAAAATGATGAGCGCATTCAAAAGAGAAGAGAGAAATATACCAGCTATTTTCAATGCATATGCACATTTCGTGTTGGATGTTCATGACTAATTCAGAATGGCATCTGGCAATGGTTGCCGACCTACGATAGCCGTCCGAAAAATTTGTTGTCATCATGCTTTCCCATTTTCTGTCATTTCTTCTTACTAAATAATATTTTTTCAGTTGATGAACGGCAAGGAAAAGAAGCCGGACTATGACGATACCTTCGGAAAATTCCTCTATAATAAGGACCGTGGAACAGTTTTAGGAAGGACGGCGAAATCGTGGTGTAAGTAATTGTTTCTGAACCTTTTGAAGTTTTTTTTTCTTTAAGGTCAAATTATCGGCTTCTATATTATATTTTACGCCCTCTTGGCCGCCTTTTGGATTGCTTGTCTCGCCATCTTCCTTAACACGTTAGATCCTAAAGTTCCTAGATTCTATGGAAAAGGAACCATTATTGGAATTAATCCTGGTATGTTTTTATTTAATTTTGCCATTATTTGGACGTGGGCAGCTCAAAGTACGTTGGCTTTACGGTACACTCTTCGTCAGTTAATCCGCTTACTTTCGCTCTTCTCTCTCCCCCCGCTTCGGGTTGAGCTAATAGCTCAATTCTGAGTTGAGCCTTATAAAAACGACAGAGGGCAAACAATTTACTGAAGCAGGTTGATCTATTTGCACCCGTGATGACATTTATATGCGTCAAATCTTCTTTATTGACCCACTTTTGATTTGAGAAGTGACTTACGACCCACTCCCTAAAACTGGCAACATCTCTCGGGGGACTGGAGACCCATTTGGAACTGTGACGTAAGGAAATTACCCGGGCTGGGAGTTTGTGGCTCTATTTGTTGCAAAGGGGGAAATCAACGCAAACAGTAAACTGAATTGAAAAGAAATGTGAGCTGCTTCACAGTTCATCTTATTCCGTTTGCACAAGGCATTCAAAATGCGACAAACGTTTGGTTGAACGAAATTTGAACTTTGGGGTCATAGGTTGACCTCGCGGCTTGTTTTAGGGCTCTCGAACATCTGGTTAAATGATGGCAATTATTAAATGGGGTCCCCCTTTTAAGAGAGGACCCTTCAGGAAGTCCCTCGCGGATAGATAAAAAAGCTCGGAGAATCTTTATCTTCAAATTTTTCAAGTGGAGTGGCGCTCATCCATCATATTTGCCAATAGTCATTACTTACGTATGTTCACATCGGTCGCGCATCTATTTTAAACACGTTTGTACTGTGAAACCACGAGGACGTTGATTTCAAATTTGCGAACGACCTTTAATGGTTGTTTCTTCCGAACCTGTATACCGATCACCGACCGGTCATTGAGCTTGCTAGCAATATATAATGTATTGAGAAGGAAGTATCGCACAATTTGTTTACGGATATGAAATTCAAAAAATGTTACGAAGGCTATTTCTTTCTTGACAACTGTTCTTTCGGAAATTCAATCTGCACCCACGGCAGGTACTAGGTGCGCATAGAGTATATTTGTTCATGTTGATGCTAACTTCACATTGGGAGCCCGAACTGTGTTTGCACTTGAGCGGATATCAAATAAATGTCGGCGACGTCTCATCTCATTGCCAGGGAGAGTCCTAAGAGACTTTTTAGATATTAAAAATTGGCTAACACGTTAATTTACAGCGGAAACTATTTGCTGATGTCATATATACGCATTTTCACATCGATTTCGGGGGCGTCTGCCCAGGAAAGTAGTTGAGAGTCTTAATTCTTTCGACGATCCCAACAGCACACTGTAAAAAGATTGCCGTTTGCGCTAGGAGGAGCGATACTTTCTCAGCTTAGTCTTCGCTCTGTCTGCAGAATCAGGGGACAAAAAAAAGCACCGACTAATTTAATAGAAAAATAAGGCTTACCGATTTTTTACTCATTTGTTTCTTGAAAATTTGGTGCTGCCTAAAAAGTCAACAAGTCACTTTCCAACCATTCTAAATTTAAAACTTTCGTTCTTCATATTTTTTTTATTGGTATGATATAGATTATTGATTTCAAGGTAGTCAGAAATAGTAAAAGAACTTTTTTTTTGGAATTCATATTCAAGATAGCAAGCATTTTATTAGAGAACAGTTCTTATGACGCACAATCGTATCTGATAAGCCTATAGCTTAACGTATTAATTGTTTTGACTTTGCAGGAGTCGGATATCAGCCATGGTTGAAAGAAAACCCGGATTCTACTTTGATAAAGTTTAATATGAGAGATCCACAATCAATGGAGCCATATGTTAATCAAATCAAGGATTATTTGAGCCGTTATAATGACACAAATGGTACCCGTATTTGTACTGGAGTTGAGAATAATGAGAACTTGGACAAGGGAGAAGCGGTTTGAACTCTTCTTGCGTTTTATCATGCTTTTTCAGCCTTGCCGTTTCGATCTTGATATCTTCGAAAAGGCCAAGTGTGGGTATGCAAATAACTTTGGTTACAAGTCCGGACAGGTTAGAGTTTCTATTACATTATTACTTTCTGTTCCAGCCTTGTGTCATTCTCTCGCTGAATCGTCTCATCGGCTGGAAGCCTGTCGACTACCCTGCAAAATCTGTTCCCCAGGAAGTCCATGATCGTTACAAGAACGGTTCCATTGCACTGCACTGTGACGGAGCTGTTAGTCTTTAATTTATTTTTAATTTGTTTCTTTAGAATGATGCTGATAAAGAGAACATCGGGAAAGTCGAATATGTTCCTAATTCTGGAATTGATGGCCGCTACTATCCCTATACATTTGTCGACAATTATCAGCAACCAATTGTAAGCCATTTATTCATTTCCGGTTAGAACTTGCGACTTCATCCAAGTATTGCGCTGAATCAATTTTTGGAATTGAATAAAAATGTCGCGCAGAGTAGCGGGCATGTTGCAAAAGGGGCTCCAACTGTGAATGCCTTTAATTACATTGCTAATCGTTTCTAGCGGAAATGGATTGCATGTTGACTAGAAGTTATTTACAAGCCCATAAAATGATTAACTGTCATGAAACTACGAAATGTATTAATTTTTTTATTTTCAGGCCATGGTAAAGTTCACTAGCTTGCCTCGCAATAAATTGGTCCTTGTGGAATGCCGTGCATATGCCTTGAACATCGAACACGACATCACCTCCCGACTTGGACTTGTTCACTTTGAACTCTTCCTCCAGGATAAGCCGGTTGAATCTAAAACTAGCACGCGATAGGCCGTCCAGTTGGCACGTAGGTCATTTTAGTTAGTGTCTTGTATTCCTCCTGCCCTTCGACAGCTTGTTATGCGGCTACCTTCCTTATAATCGGGTTGGCAGCCTGTCAATATATGCTCACTTTTTTCTCATTGTTATTAAACTGGCGGTGCTGTGATTTCTATATTTCGAGCAGATTCTTTAGATTTAAAATTCTTTACGTATCATAGCGCCTGTCAGTCTTGAGCTGCCTCATTATTTGGGGTTCGCCCACAAAATTTAGGATTTTCTCTCCGTTTGTAGGGTAAAAGGTTGATCAGCAAGCATTTCTACTGCATTTTTTGGAGATTTTAAGCGCAAAAGTCCTCCTTCTCCCCTTCCATTGTGATGATTTTTATCTTTTTTTTTTTGCAATCTGCGCGTATTCTTTCCCAATTATTCCATCTCTCCTATTTTTCTCATTTCGCCACGGGCGCGAAAAACTGCGTAGTCTTACTGTTTCATATAAATTCACTGTAGAGTAAACCCCTCCCTTTCACTCAAGCAAGTAGTTGGCCGTTTTTGTCTGTAAGAGTTAATCATGTTTTCCCGTTAAATATGTTGTAATGACGAGATTTAATAAAAAATTATTCTTGTCCCCTTTTTCATCCAATGCATGTATCCAGGGTAATCAAATTCTTTTCAACTTCTAATTCTCTTTCAGATCGTTCCTGTTTCCTCTTTTCTTTCTATTTGATCAATCTGGATTGACAAATCGCGATGCACTTCTTGACGCAAATGTAACTTTTCAAGTCACCAATGAAAATGAAAACACTCATGAAAAGCTTTTCTCAGTTATCCATTTCCCCAATTCCTCTTTCAAACGTTGACGTCGAATTCTCTCAATCATACTCAACCGTCATTTAGTGCATCATTAATGGATGTATACAATTCTCTGGTAAATCTGAATTATTCATATATTCATGCGAATGGCTCTTCATGTTTTGTATTATTTCTTTTAATGGATAGAATTCTTTTGGAATGTGGAAAAATTGTTTAAATATGTGACTTCTATAGTATCGGAATCATTGACGAAGAAAGATGGTTTATCAAAAAAAGTCCTAAATTGAAGTCGTTGTCGACGGTGATGCCGTCGTTCCATGGATAATGTATAAATAGAATAAGCATTATGGCAGAAACTTGGATCTTTCTTCTTGATCTACTCTTGTTTTCATAGTTGTATATTCAGAATATATTCATTGATTCATGTATTTACGTTTTTGGCACTTGCTATACCTGAATATGTTTATATCAATTTAATTATTTGGTGAATGAGGTCGAGGTGAGATTGGATGGTCACTCAGACGTTTGACGTTTTCTTCTAAACCTAACCGACGCCGTGATCGAATTTCCCAATCCAGCGCTTTTTTCAAAGAAGAAACTTCTCTCTGTAGATTGACTAATTGATCTTTTAGCGAGTAAACAGTGTCAACGAGACTCCTGACAAATAGAAATAAAATGGAGTTACTTACTTTTCTTGCAAAACAATTTCATCTCCGACGAGTTCTTCTATGAGTAGTTTCTCATTTTCAGCAACAATTAGTTGTGGTTGTTGATAAGAATTGGTTTTGCCTGAAGACAGGCCATAGTACCCTTCAACAATTCGCAGCAGAACTGTGTCGTCAGGGTCGATCACAGGAACTGAAGTTTTTTTTCTCTTCGTTTATATTTTAAATATCCTACTTTCTTTTCTCATTTTTATTGCTTTTTTGCCGGCTTCTGAACTGTTACAGCGTTGAAGAGGAGCCGGTCTGACGGAAAAGCTCTTCTGTCGATGTAGCCCCATACCTACTGAACAAATTGTTTTAGGTAGTTGTTTACTATTTTCCGGTGACTCTGGTTCCTCTGATGGTTCTGGAACAAATAGCCCTAAATCATGGTTCATCTTCAAGTCCGATTGACTTCTAAAAATTTTGGTTAGGTTTTAGGGAACTTACGATTTTTTTTCTCTCGGTTTGAAAAATGGCATTTTTTCGGCAATATCCGTCTGTAAACGAGTTCATGAAACAATTCAATGAAAAATTCCATACCGGGGTTATTGGTTCATGCCTCAAATGACCAGAACCATGAAAAGATCGTTGCTGAGGCGTCGGTGGACGTGCTGTTAAAATTTGAGTGTTTTCGACTTTCGCTCCATTCATTTGAAAAAAAGCCTTCAACCATTCCTCGATTTCCAAAGTAACCATAGACATTTCAGCACCTATAGTAAAAATTTATTTATAAAACTTCCTACTAACCGCCAGACTGAATGCTAAATCCGCCTTCTTGCCTCTTAACGTACAAATTGCTCGCAGATATTTTTAAATCTAAATTGTATGCATTGCTCGCGGCTATTTCCATAATTAGTAGCATTTTTGTGAACACTGCAACGCATCTGAAAAGAAGAAAAAATTAGAGAAGTAGAATAAGAAATACCTCTCATTGTCTTTGCCATCTTTTTGCAAAGTAACGATTCCCACATAGAGAATTTTACCACGATCGTCGAATGGTGCCCATTGTTCAATCGGAGCTTCATGAAACAGCTCCATATGGGCTTCTTTTTGTTTTCTTGTTGCTTCGCAGGTATTTTTCAAATTTTTATAGACCAAGCAGGCGCGTTGGACATTCCCGCGATCGCTATGATCCTCCTAAAAATTAAGTCTAGAAGCTAAAAAACTAACCTCTATTGATCTTTCGAGCTCTTGTAGGAAAGGAGGATAGCGATCAAGATGACGAAAAGGCTCACTGAGTCTTGAAATTAAATCGCCCAAAGTTTTTCCAGCTGAAGTCATCTTTTGGGTCAAATAGGCTCTAGAACAATAGAAACTTTAGGAATGACATACTCTTTCTCATTTACGACTTCGATGGCTTTCGGATGATTCCAGCAGTAGTCAAGAAAGAGAGTTTTCAATTCTGCTGCAGCATCTAGCAGAATTCCTCCGACTTTTTGCTCACGGGAGTCCATTCTAAAAAATTCAAATTGCTTAAAAAAACTTACGATAACGTTTTCTCCAAATCGTAATAAACTTTTCTTTGATATTCAACAATATTTGGAAAGTTAAAAGTCAGTGTATGATAATCTTCATCGAATAAACTGGAAAATCAATGAAAGGTTAAAAGAACTAACCCTTCTTGCACTGGCTGAAGATATTGTACCAGAGTATCCGTCAAATTCGTCACATACATTTTTTCAACAGCTAGAAAATCTCGAACAATTTGTGCTCTAAAGGCTTTTCTATCAGAATAATGTGATGCGGGTGCTGAAAAGAACATTTCTTGGTTATTTCGGGTCACTTACCAACAATTCTGTCACTATGACCATTCGAAGCAGGAATAACATCTAGAAGTAATTTTATCTTTAAATTCCTTACTGTTCGGGTCCAATACTTCGATGTAATCGGCTGGGAACCACCCGGTTAGGCCATTCAACGTTCCTTCCCACCATCCTCCTTCAACTTGCTGTGTGATGGTGATTATTTCATTCTTTCGAAAAGAGAGCTGAATGTGTCAATGTATGTTCGAATAACCTGTCTTACTTCATCGTTGTTTTTCCCACTGAACGCATATTTTGCTCGGACGAGAATGGGTGTCTCCGTCTCAGACATGAATAATTACCTAAATCATCGCTTGTTATTTTACGGATAACAGAGAAAATCGAATGCTTTGTGAGTTGAAATAAAGAGTAGATGTGCATAAAAATAATTAATAATTCGACAATATTGCGAGATTAGTCATGTTCAATACAAGTCAGAAAATTATAAGAGCATGTTAATCGCATCTAACTCACGGGGGGTGAAATAGCCAACAAGAAAAAATTTTAGCTTTCAAGTATGGAAAAAATCAAGGACTCCCAATCAAAAAGATGTTGCCAACATTAATTATTTATTTCCTACTTTTTTACAGTCTTAGCAACGAAAAACGTTTTAAATCATAGCATAGCCACAAAAAAGCTGAGTATTGTAAAATGTCTTATAGTCGGAGATCCTTCTGTAAAATTAATGTACCGTACTCGAGTATTTTTGGCAGGCGTTGTAGGACCCAGGAGAACTGCACTCGGCCGCTTTCGGTGTGCCAAGACTTCGACGGACAGAATTTCTTAACAGAAGCCTATTTCAAGGGCCACCAGTTTTTTCAAGCTATTAAGAAACTTTTGTTTCAACTACGTACTATTTGATATGTCTGATGCCAATGGACCGTGAGTTTTATTTTTTTTTTTGCAAAAAACGCCCCTCGATATGGTGTTTTAGGCCAAGAGATTGTTTTTGTTTGCTACAATAGAGTTTATTGCTCGTTGAATAAATATTTATTTTCAGGACAGAGAATGTAAACGGATCTCACACTACCGTAGACTCCGATGGTCTCATTGAGGTTGGTTTCATTTTTCTTACTTATTTTTCCAATTGTTCGTCTTCTTATTTTGCTGACCTTAGTAATCTATTTTCGACCACGAATTTCGCAAGCAGCACTGTACGTGTTCAGATAAATTATCAATGAATTTTGAGAAGTACAACGATGTTGAAATATTCCTACTGCAGATTTGTTCCTATGGTCAACATTGAGAGCGCTATGATGTCAATGTTGAATTAGTCGCCTAATTAATTTATCCCCACCGCCTCATTTCTGTAACCTTTATTTTCAGGGTAACTTCGATGTCATTGTTCCTAGCTTTGATGAAATGAAGCTCAAGGAAGACCTTCTTCGTGGAATCTATGCTTTCGGTTTTGAGAAACCGTCCGCTATTCAACAGCGCGCTATTCTTCCATGCTGTACTGGTTAGTCGCAGTAGTTGGCGTCGATATATTCTTTTCAGGCCGTGATGTTATTGCTCAGGCTCAATCTGGTACTGGCAAGACTGCTACATTCTCGATTTCTATTCTTCAACGAATCGACCACACTCTTAATCGAACTCAAGCTCTCGTTATGGCCCCTACTCGCGAGTTGGCCCAACAAGTTTGCAAATTTTCTTAATTTTTGTAGTCATTTTTTAGATTCAAAAAGTTATGATGGCTCTTGGAGATTACCTCAATATTAGCGTTCATGCTTGTATCGGAGGCACACTGGTACGCGATGACCAGAGAGCTTTCGAACAGGGTGTTCATGTTGTCGTAGGAACCCCTGGACGTGTTAATGATATAATCAGCCGTGGAATTTTTGGTTGGTCAATTTTGTATCATTTCATTGATCTTATTGCAGTTACTGAGGACATCAAAATGTTCGTTCTTGATGAGGCCGACGAAATGCTTTCTCGTGGTTTCAAAGATCAGATTTATGAAGTCTTCAAAACCCTTCCTCAAGAAGTCCAGGTCGTTCTTCTTTCGGCTACGATGCCAGCCGATGTCTTGGAGGTCACCGATCGTTTTATGCGTGACCCTATTAGAATTTTGGTGAAAAAAGAAGAACTTACTTTGGAAGGTATTCGTCAATTCTATGTCAATGTAGATCGTGACGTTAGTTGTTTCTGTTTTATATTTCAATTTTTTAGGAGTTTAAATTCGACACTCTTTGTGATCTCTATGATGCTGTCAATGTCACTCAGGCTGTAATTTTCTGCAACACAAGAAGAAGAGTCGAACAACTTACTGAGCAAATGACTAAGAAGAAGTTTACAGTCTCGGCGCTCCATGGAGATATGGACCAAAATGAGCGTAACGTTATTATGAGAGAGTTCCGCTCTGGTTCTTCTCGAGTTCTCATTACTACTGATCTCCTTGCACGTGGTATTGATGTGCAACAGGTTGGGTTTTTATTTTATTTTTTTGTTATGCTAATTCTTTCCTATTCTAAAAATTTCTTCAGGTCTCCCTTGTGATTAATTTCGATCTACCATCAAACCGTGAGAACTACATTCATCGTATTGGTCGTTCTGGACGTTTCGGAAGGAAAGGAGTGGCTATTAACTTCGTTACATCTCAAGATGCTCGTAGTTTGCAAGAACTCGAGCAGTTCTACAACACAGTTATTGAAGAGATGCCGATGTCTATTGTTGAACTTCTATAATGTTTTGTTTTTTCCGTCTTACAATGCTTAATAAACCATGGTTGACATTGACTTTCGTTTTGTAAATGTAGCAGTTCGGTATCAATCTATTTTAAAGATTCTAGGTTATGAAATTTCAAAGATTGGTATGAGATGCGTAGGCCAGTCATGTTTCGGAGCATCGGTTCTCATAGGTAGTGATGATGTAGGAACATCGTGTCTTAATGTAAATGGCCTTCCGTCCGTTTCTAGTTCCGCCATTATGATCGGCAAATTTCAAAGACTTCTAAGGCTTGATCATGAACACCTGTGTCGATATTTGGATCTTCATCGATGTACTTCTGGTTAATTTTACTTTCCTTCAAATTTATTTTATGTTTTACAGTTGCTAATTCAATAATGTTGCTATGTGAACATCATGAAAAGTCGCTGAGCGACTTATTATTCGAGGGAACGTATGTTTTTCTTGAATATAACATTTTTAGTTATTTTCCATCACTGGAAATTGGTCAACAATTAGCTTCCGCACTAGCGTATCTTCATTCGGAAGGCATTGCTGTCGGTTTTTTGCGTTCTTCCACTGTTAGGCTTTTCAAAAATAAGCATTGGACTGTGCGTTTAGCACAATATGGTTTAAGGTATTTTTAGTTTGTCTTTCAATTTTTTTTCAGACACGTAACAGATGATAGTAAATTACTGTTAGAGCCACTTATACATGATTACTATGCTGCTCCGGAGGTTTTAATTCGTGATAAATGGCACACAACTTATTCATCAGACATATGGGCTTTTGGAATAATTTTACTAGAAATATACTTGGTAAGTGCACCTGTTCGGATTTTCTGGGACCTATAATTAGCACCTTAACCGCCTGTTCATGTAAATGATTCACCTTTAGGGTAAAACAATTTCTACAATATGGTCATTTCCGCAATATTCGGCGGTACTTCAGAGAATATTTTTAGCAAGTGGTAAAATATATGACAAATATGATTTATTGTTTGTTTAGATGGTAAATCTATTTATGATAGTCTACTTACTGCAATCAAAACAACATCAACTCATATAAATGAAATTCCAGACGAAATTTCTACGGTTTTAAGCAAATGTTTAGAGGTTCTTCCCTCTGAGGTATTTATTTTGCTTAATATGTTTTCACTTAATTAGAGACCTTCTGCTACTGAAATAGGTACTATGCTTGGATATTTACATCAAGTCAAATCGAATGACTATGAAAGCATAAAAGAAATTCGAGAAGAAATAAATAGCCGAGATGATAATTGGAAACTAGCTACAACAGATATAGACTTAGCATTTTTCTTATGGAAACTTTGTGGAGCTACAGCTGAAGCTATATTGGTGAAATATGGAAATATAAAAGTACAATTTCCCATTATGACAGTTCCTTTGTAGGTTTTTTATAGCATCTTATTTGTTTATTTTAGGTTAGTTGTTGAAGACCTCCGTCTTTTTGGAGATGATGACTCGAGAAAGTGTTGCTCACCATTGGATATTTTTGCTCTTCCATCAAAAAATCTTTTGGAGAAATTGATAATGCTAGAGAACTCTACTTTTTCTCATTCTGTTGAATTGAATGGTGTTCCGAATGGTGATAAAGGACTATCGCTTCTTGTGAAGGAGAAAAATATTGCTTATCAGGTAACACTTCTACTTCTCATTTTTTTAAATTTCAGTTGTACCGAACTCTTTTAATCCGTCATCTTCTAAATTGTCCAAATCGGTCTCTTTTCAAGTTGGCAGTTAGATACGATACTCCACCAATAGTAAGAGGAGAAGTTTGGGCCAAATTATTAGGAGTTCGAGCCGGCGACTGTCTTGATTTTTATGAATTGAACACTTTAGCACCACATCCAAGTGATCGACAGCTCGATGTAGATATTCCTCGATGCCACCAAGTAAATTTCCTATTTTCTTGCTTTTATTTCTGGTTTTAGTATGATGAATTAATGACATCGCCAACAGCACATTGGAAACTTCGACGTTTACTAAAAGCGTGGCTTCTAAGTCATCCAGAATATGTGTACTGGCAAGGTTGCGATAGTTTAAGCACGCCGTTTTTACTTCTTCACTTTAATAATCTTCGTAAGCATGCTTTTCTAAAAAAAACATTTCTGCTTTCCATATATAGCTAAAGCTCTACTTTGTTTATCTCGATTTGTAAAGAAATATCTGTATAATTTTTTTCTGAAAGATAATTCACCTATTATTCAAGGTAACTTTCTTAAAATCACTTTTATAAAACAAATTCTAGAACATTTAATAGTATTCTATCATCTTTTAGCTTACACAGATGCTAAATTTTATGCAACACTGGTGAAGATGGATTTTTACCCTGAGCTTTTCGCTATTCCTTGGTATGTTTTTCAATGTTTTAATTTAAAATCGTTTAGGTTTTTGACGTGTTTTGCACATGTGCTACCGATTCATAAGTTGCTATACGTCTGGGATGTACTTCTGCTCCATGACTCAAGCTTTCCTCTTTTTGTAGGCCTTGCCGTGCTCCGTCAACTTCGTCCCCGAATTATGGATTCTAACTTTAACGATGTTATTTTACTTTTCTCTGATCTACCTGGTATCTTTGTAGTTGCATTGATTATTTTATTTTGTAGATATGTCAATGGATCGAGTAATCTCTGACTCAATTGCATTATACGAAAAAGTTCCACCTAGTTGTGCTAAAAGATGTCATGCTTCGGATTTTCAATCAGGTGATTCTCTCTAGTTTTACCACATTTGTATAGAGTCGAATGAAGGAGAACTTCGTAATTTGAAATGTTCGCTAAGTACAATATCCTACATTGAACTGAAGCAGTGGCATTGTCCTCGTATGTCATCTGAAGAATTTGTTTGGCGTGTAGTTAAACAAGAAATAGCTGTTTTGGATATACGAAGCCCAAATGAGTATGTTCTTTTACACTTTTCGGTTGTCAAATCAAGAGTTTAGATATTCCAGAGGACACATAACGTATTCTGTAAATTGCCCTGCGAATCCAACTGCCCTTTTGAGTATTAGTATTGTATTGAAAACAGCTCAAACGAATGGTCATCCGATTTGTGTTCTAGGAGGAAAAGATGAAGACACAACGAAGCAGGTAAGCATTGTACAAACGTGTGTCTTTAAACAGTGATATTTTTTTCCAAGTGTATTTTCAGTTTATCAATTTCTTGGTGTTGGAAGAGAGCATTGATGGCATTTGTGTTCTGGACGGCGGCTTTGAAGCCATTCGTGATCGTACCGAGATTATTGGTATTCCAGATTAGTTTGTACAAACTGTAATTTTTGACACTTTTTTTTTAATTTTTGTAATATTGACGGAAGTTTATACTGTGATATGTTTATACGAGAAATGAATCCATATTATATTTTCCTTGCTACCCGTTCTCTTCTTATCTCGAGGCAAACATGACTTCTTATGCTCAAATCAATAGAAAACAATGTATTACCCTTCTTCGACTGTAGCCGTGTGCCATCAGTAGAAGAGAAGGATGATGTCATGGGGAGAAACATACGAAAACTCAAGTTAGTTTTTTCTTCTTCTGCTTTCAGAGACTTTGATGTGTCACGATCGAAGGTACTAAATTGACCATAGCGCTTGGCAAACGAAACAAGCCGAAGGACAGTTTTTCTTGGCCGAAAAAGTGCGGTTCCTACTGTCTCGCTATATTTCAATCTCTTAATTTCATGTGACAAGGAAAGGGTAGAAGTTTGAAGTTTCTCTCCCGGCAATTGATCGTACCAGGGGCGAAGGGGAGTGAGAGAAGAAGAAAATATGACCAGATCAGTTTTCATCAGCGCTATGGGTAATCGGCCGAGTTTTCAAGGTAAGCCATAGTGGCTATTTTCTTATGGGAAAAAATATGAATTCATTGTGCAATTTATACCCTCGTCTCGGTGAAATTAAATAACCAGTTTAATGCGTCCTTCTCACAATACGGTAGATGGCGCAAAAGTTATGAGGCTCTCTGCTTAGGCTTTTTCGTGGCTCCGTCTGCCATTTGAATATCTCTTCCCACGCACATATTGTGGCGACGGTCGACGACAGGGCCCGTGGTTTACAGCGTGCAGTCGACTGTCCATACATCATCTGTTCACGGTCATCTCTCCTCTCCCCCTTTCTCTCAATTTGTAACCAACCTTCTCTCTTGTCCGTCTCTCTCTCACTCCCCCCGTATCATCACCGCGCTCCTCGCGCGGCATCTCGGATGAGAGAAGGAGAGACAGCGCTCTATACATACCCCCAATCCGCTCCTTATCATATTGCACTGACCATTTCCTTTTTTAATGTGATCTAAACGATTTCTAATGGCTTGATAAGATACTCTGGTCAGCGGCCCATTACAGCTGACAGATAAGAGAGAACACTTTTGCGAAACTTTAAATGATAGTCAGATTTTAGGTGCTGCGCCTCTCTACCGTATACCTCTAGACCTAGTAAAGACTGAATGTGCAATGTCATAATATTAAGATTTTTGGAACGTTTACACATATAGCCAGTGATTACAAACAAGTGGAAAAATGCATTGATTTCTCTACAATCTTTCCTTGCGACCTATCTTATTTACACCTATTTGGCGACCTATTTTAGGTTATTGCAATTCGTGAATCGATTTGTCTATTATGATTAGAAAAAAGTATGTATGGATCAAAACGTAAACTTTCATTTATATTTTGAGCAAAAATTTCTCATACAGAATGGAAACTCCATATTAAAGTAGCGCAAGGAGCGTCGTTTATTAGCACGCAAAATAATGCCTACCTTCGCAGAGTTGCTCGCCGTTCGAATGATTTCTATATAAATCACTTTCACACAGAAAGCTGTCGATATTAGTCAGCTTAACATGAACGTTTTACGTAACTAACTTACATCTTATCACTTTTGAAGACGGTTTTTCGATGGACATAATTGTTCACTTTATTTCCTGAAAAAGATTTATGACGAAGGAAACAACCAAAAAGTAAAAAATTCCGCGCGGATACGCCTTATAATTGCCTCATTTGTTGACTATCAATTGCGGAGAAGTCTATCGAGAACGGGCATCTCTTACTTTCCGACCGCCACAAGGTCATGGTCGCCTAAAAATCCCTAATTGATTAGTGACAGAGAGAGCGTGGAACACTTTGACACCTGCCTGCCAGTCGATGATGGACGGTTGCGCGCAAGAGATGGCAAAAAATTCCATTGAGGGATACTGTAGTAGAAGATTGGGGGGTTAAAAATTGCAACAAAATCGAGATGAATCAGCCTCAAAAAAAGATGAATAGATTACCGTAGCTGACTGAGTTGACTTAGGAAAGGCTTTGGCAAATCTATAAAATATTTCTATGTTGGCTTTTTATGGCTGAGTCCTCCACCCTGCCACCACCTTCTTCCCCCTCTGCCTCGTCTTCCACCCCTATTTGTCGAGCCCGGGCACGATGTGTCATCCCTCCGTTACGATGTTGTCTGAACCATAAAGCCGTCCCAACATGGCACATTTTGCGGCTCTGTCGCGTCCCAAAACGCCGTTGCGATCATCGTTTTCTTCTTTCGATTTGAAATTCATTGATAAGATCATATCTTTTATCAACTTGATTTCCTTAGACTTTATCAAGACAGTCCTGGAACTGGGTAAATATTTGGTATTGTCGGATCATTACCCAGCCTCCATATACAGTGAGAGAAAAGTTATGAAATCTAGTGAAATTTCTTCAGGTTACAATTTCTAAAAATTTTTTACAGATCATCCTCGCGTTGCTTCACTCCCCCATATAAATTCCCTCATGATGAAAACGGAGTCAGTTGAAGCTGAAAAAGCGCAATTTTTCAGTACGTTTCTCTTTGGCTTTTCCTCAAACAAAAAGGTAAACTTTTAGAGCCGTCGTCTTTTGAACCAAAAACCGAACCGGAAGATTATCAACCTATGCAAGATAGCCTGGTTGATTTCTATACTCATAGGTTTAACCCGCCATAAATTTACATAAAGATATTATAGTTTTACATCTAATGTACTCGATCCGTCCTCCAGTTATACGACACTTGCTCATATGCAATATGTGCAGGCCGGTCATCTTCAGCCAATGCATTACTATGAAATGCCACAGGTAGGTGATACTTTGGGTGGCAACAAAATGACTTAGATGACGATCTATCAGACTGACTATGACCTAAATACATTACAAACTACTTACGCTACAATTCCTTCACCCGCTTTCACTCCGCCGCCCCAAGATCCCTCAGTTGCTGCTCCTAAAGCACAAAAGAAGCGAATAGCAGCTGTTCCCTGCCATTCCAACTCAATCTGCGCTAATTGTAAAACCAAGGAAACAACACTATGGAGGAGAAATCATATCGGGGAAATTGAATGCAAGTAGGTTGCAACAAAGACTTAAGAGGAATCATTTCAGCGCCTGTAATCTCTATTTCCGCAAAAATCAACGAAAGCGTCCGCTCTCGTTGAGGAAAGATGGAATACTAAAGCGGAATCGTAAACCGAGGTGCGAATCACCCTCGACTGTTACTCGTACAGCTTCATAACTTCTCTAAAATCATTTTCTCGCATATGTTACCTCTAATAATAGACCAAAAAATTATCGAAACAAAGGACATGTCATGACATATCCACTGGATTTATTCTCATCTCTTTGTAACTTCCCACATATATTGCTCGAATTAGTTTTTTTTAATGAATTGTTTTGCTAAATCTAACAAATTAGTTATTGTCATAGACGTTAAAAATATAAAAAAGATTATATGAATGATTACCCTGTGGGAAAAAAAGCGGAGATGGGCGCCATCAATTTAGGGTACTGTACTTACAAGGATTATTTACCTCTACTATTTTCTCTTGATATTTGGGTTTTTTTTCTATTTTATCTTGCCGGAAATAGATTCTTTAAAAGTACCCATTCACTGTGAGAAAAGTTGGTAATAATTCAACAGGTGCCACCATTTGCGCTGTTTATGCGGTTGTCCTTTTTGTTATTTTAAGGCTAAAAAAAGGACAGCGCGCGCAAATGGTGGCGCTTGTTGAATTATTGTAAGATTTATGCTACAGTGCGTTTCATAGCTATAGTCTATTTCCAACGGAAAAAATCTGCTCGCAAGACCCATTGCGTGTCTTTCTTTAATTTTTCGAGATACTGCCTCTTTTTACTCTTTATAGTTTTTTTTCAGTTATTTTCTATTGTAAAAAATTTTACCTTGTGCTAGCGATAAAAAATTAATACAATGAATGTGCATTATAAAAAAACGTTAAGGGAAAACTATAAAGAGTAAAAAGGAGCGATACCTCGAAAAATTAAAGGAGGACACGCAATGGGTTTGATTTTTTCCGTTGAAAACAGTCTATATATATCCATTCTTTTTTTTGGGCTTTGAGCGATCACGGAAGATTTTCATATGCTGAGACATACAGACTCCATACTAAATCAATTTGGCTAATTTCTTGTTTTCTGGGCTTTTCAATTATTTAGATCTTGGTGATAGTCTCAACGTATGGAAATCTCACATGAACGCTGATAAAAGGGGATGACTTTTTAGCTATGACACACAATGTATGCTTCAGAATGTGGTTAACCTCCTTCAGGCTGGTCCCATCGACATTTCGGCGCTCCATTGCTACTGTACGAAGGATTATTATGTACCGTATGACACCTGTTATAGCAGTCTCGTCGGAATCGGCTCCTCCCTCTTTTTTTATTGGTATTAAGCTATTTTCACTTTAAATTCTTTTTAAACACCTTCTTTTCTTGGAAGTTATTTACTTATTCACCCATACCAAGTGAATTTGGTCTAGAGACAGAAGGCTATGGAGGACCGCATCAGTAATGGCCCCAAGAATTGTAGCGGTGACAAACACCAGTGAGGAATGTGTAGCGGTGAGCTCATATTTGTACAAGGGTAGGACAATTTACATTATTTTTATCCTGGTCGAGACGGAATTTGAAAAATCTTCTCCAGATCGACATTCCTTCCCCACAGATCTAGCGTAAAATAAATAGACATTATATATCTTCTATTTTTTTTTACTATCTTTAATCGTTCCTTCGATGGATTTAGCGGTCGATATGTTTATTGTGTGCGATTGGAGGGTGGCCAGTCTAAAAAAAAGTGGATTTTACAACTCCGACGGAATAGTTCCCAGACGACAGATTCTCATGTTAGCTTTCGTCCAAGTGCATTTCTTATTCCTTTAAGATGGTCTCTTGTCAACTATCGTCTCTATATGATTTATTTAAGGCGTGTCAATGCCTTCAACTATGTTCCATTATATCCGTTTCTATCAAAAATATTATTAGTTTCTTCTCAGAAAAAATCTTGATTATTTCGTAGAGATTCATCTGCTCCAGTTTATAGAGCTTATCCCATCACAGATGTTTGTTTTTATCGAGAACTCATTGGTTCCGTTATCGTTAAATTTATTATTGTAACCTCTAAACCTTTTCTAAAGAGATATGCTTCCAATAGTGAAGTTGAAGCATACATTGCTGTCGGATTTTTAATAAATAAATCTAGAGACTCTTGATAGTTATCTTGCTGGATAAAATTCTCTCAAGGTAATTTCAACTCTTCTTCGAAACTGTTCTTCATCGGTGTTGAACATGACAATATTCAACACTGCAACTATCTAGCATGCATAATGGTGATCTTCTTTTCGTTATAACAAAGTTAAACTCGACATTTCTATGGTTACAGCTTTTCACTAAAAAAGGAAACGAGCTCAAACAATCGACTGATCTGTCTGGATTGTTATAATCAAACAACGAACCTGGGATTTCAAAATTACAATCAAATAACGTAAAATTATTTATCATCATCATTTGTTCAGATTTATTGAATACGGAATGATTAAATAGTGGATATATAAAATTATGGAAGAATACAGAAAAACAAGAGAAATTACTCATAAGCAGGATGACGAGAGACGGTTAAATCCAATCGTGACTCAAATAGTTCGCTGGTAATTGGTGATAAACTGTCCAGCAAAGGATTTTTTACTATTGTATCAACAAATGTCTGTAAGAAAGACTAATTCAAAAGATACATATAGAAAGCCACCTGATAGATTGATCTTAGTAATTCATTAATACTAACAGCATTTGGGTCGGTATTGACAACGATTTTCAAACCTGTTTCTAATTCCATGAAATTCATTTTGTAGGCAGTTGTCCGGTAAGACTTGACGATCTGATTACTGAAAAAAGTAAAAACGAAAAATAATACATTAATATCACATACCCATCTTTGGTAGACATTCTTTCTGCAAAAGAACGTAACGATAAAAGCATACCAAACATTAACTTGAATTCCTAAAGATTGGTTAGATAAGACAGAATTACATGAAAATAACTTCAGATTGCGGTATTCCAGATGTTTTATCTCGTTTCCAATGCTTGTAAAATATACATAAGCCTTCTTTGTTAAAAATATAGAGGTTATAGATCGCCATTAACTGAAAGAAACAAAGCAGTTAAAAATGATAAAAAAAAGATAAAAGAATCACAAGAGAAACGTTTTCAATTTAATTTCAAATAAAAATGCGAATTCCTCGTTGATTATTGATAATTCTAACAAAAGATATGTATAAAACAGTGAGCAAGAGCTTCGAAATATTCTAACAGGATTTTCAATTTCAATTGTTTTTTTAAACACTTTATGTAATTGCAATATTTTTTTTCTATCTATTGCAATATATGCAATAGATTTTTATGAAATATTCGTATTGTTTAACACGACTAGCTCATTGAAATTACTTTCTTATAATTTCCTGATCTAATCACATTTATTAAAGAAATATAATACAGAAAATATGAAACAGTAAATTTCAGCTAGCAGAAAAAAAATTAAAAGTCGCAACTGTTCATTTTTGCAATAACGAGCAAAGTTCTTGGCGTGATGCATCTCCTCAATTCTCTATTAATCGCTATTCTTTATCTTTCACCTTACCTATAGTCACATTATACTTTTCTTACTTATTTATCTAAAGGCGAAAAAGAAGGTCCCGGGTCCAACTATTGCAAAAGATGACATTTCATCATTCACCGCCCCCATTTCGGCCGCTATACCAGATCGATCGTTGCTTGGGCAGCCAGTAAAAGTTGTACTTTCTTTGTGCCGTGTCACGGTGAAAAAAGATCGTATTTTTCAATTGAAATAACGACTATTGTGTAGAAGAAAATGAAGGGAAGTAAACATTTCGCAAGGTTAACAGTATACCAAGTAACCTTTTTTTCGAATTTTTTTTGAAAACTAACTTTTCTTTTGCTTTTTCTCCATGTTTATTATTAAATTTGCTCGAATCAAACTTTAACACATTGAAAATTATAAAACGACTGCAAATTCGATATCATCAAATTGCTTGTGAAAAATTTGCAACCGAATTGGACACTATTGAATTGAACTCATCGAGTTCAACAAAATGACTTTATTTTGTATAATTGCTTGTAAAAAGTAATAATACGTATTTTTTAAGGGAAATGTTTACTTGACAAAATTCAATTCCTTAAAACCCGTCCTGTTTCACCCGCCTTCTTGACCTTTTTACTTGTTTTCATGTCTCTTTGAACATAACCTTGGTTAGATACGTCGTTTGCTGGTAATTGATAAGGATAAGATAAAGGTCATCGACTCAAAATGTTCCAAGTAGTACATCGCCTTTTTTCTTACAGTATTCGAAATATCAACTGATGTTTTCATTGAGTCATAGGTAAAAAGGTGACTAATTAAAAGCTTGAGAAAGGTTGGGGAGCGCAAAACTAGTCTCTTTTTGATACAAACGAGCCAAGCGATGAACCCTGTACTCAAATTTGCGTGAGTTTTTCGCGTGAACTGATTTTATTTATTAAATTTCGTAAAAATAATCCTGTTTATATTTTTCAATTAAGTAAAGCTCGAACTCCCCCCAAAAAAACAAAGAAAAGAGCAGAACCTCGTGAAAAGTTTCGGGCATCTGCTCTCACAAGCAAAGTTATCACTAGTTTATTTTTTTATTTCTTGTTTTTTCCTTGCGTTTTTCGATAAATACAAAATAAAAAATCTTTTTATTTTCTTCCATATTACATTATCAATAGTTGGATTTAAAGAAAAATAAACGTTCTGAGGGGTCTGAAAACTTCTAGGAAGTCGAAAATTGCTTGTAAAAGTGGCTTTGGGAAATTTTAAATACCATAGAGTTTTCCATTGGCTCAGAAATTCTCTAATTTCCCACTATTCCACGATTTTTGACTCATTTCATCGACTTCTACTTCCCAGAGACGACAAGAGTCCTTGGGTCAATTTCCCAGTGACCCCTAGTATAACCTGAGGGATTTGGTATTGCCACCGAATGCGCGCCCGTCACTGATTCCATCTCTCTGGTGCCTCCAAATGCTGCACGCTCTTTTTCCACCCTCGCCATCTGCGTCGCCAACGAATGAATTGATCTCTCGTCGAGTCACCTCCCCGCCTGTCTCGCCACCCTAGCTACCGGCCACGGCGTGGTACGCGCTGCGATTCCACATGCGTCGCGTTTCTGTTTCTAACCTTTGCTAAATTTTTTCAATTATTCTATTGTTTTTACTTTTCCTCTAATATTTTAGCTATTGAATATCGTTATTAATCACATAAAAAAAGCCAATATTAGCTTTATAAACCTGCGACAAAGCGAAGCGACAATCGAATCGATTGATCGCCGCCGACGCGCAGCCCCCATACCAAAGCCAGCGACCAGTAGCCGTCTATTCTACTTATCTTTCTTTATGTTTATTGCCTCTGGACAGATATTTATAGTCAGCAGGGGGAGGAGGAAGATAAACAAACAAAAAGATCAACAAGAACGCTTTAACTTCAGTTGAATGACCTTGTGACAGGTTATCTGTCTAGTTACTTTTTTCTTCTTCTTTTTCTTTTTGTTTATTGAACTTAGATAAAATAGCGAATTTCGAAAACAATAAGTACACGATTGCTTTCGGCGAGATGCTTTCCTCAAAGCGAATCAAAAAGCGTGCGCTTTTTGGATAAAGAGGGAAGGGAGGGGGCTAGTGGTTTTTTAAGCTAATTAGTTCGTTGGAAACGAAAGAAAAAGTGAACCTAGTAAACCCAGGATAAAAACAAGCTTTTAGAATACCTAAAAAAGTTTCCCGTAATTATCTCCAACAAAAGAATGATACCGACCTATTCCCATCAAAATTTCGGACTTAGAAACTCTCATTATAAAGATCGCAATTTAAATTCAAATTCTCTCAAAAAATCCTTTACAAAATCAGCCTGTAAAAAACATCTCGTAAAACAACTCGAAAAATCTTTTTTCTTTTTCTTTTTTTTTTTGCAAGAGAAACCCAGTAGCTGTGATGATTTTTTTTGTTAAGTGTTGTCTTTTATTTTGCAAGAGAAACCCAGTAGCTGTGATTAGCAAACACACCCTCGGCTGCTGTCAACCACGCAAAGTGTTCTCAGCATTTATAAATAGTCTACACATAATAGAAGGACGCTTTTAGTCTAATTAATTTCCTCCTTCTTTCACTCTATTTTATACAAACAAAATAGTTAATGATTTTTCAGGTCACCAGCGCGAGTGGCATGCTCGCAGCCTAGTCACACGCTCAATCTCTGTGATATCTTCCTTGGACCTCGTTTGTATCCCATTTCGATCTCACTGCCTTTATCTCATTGGTAAGTATAAAAATAATGGAAGTGTGGGGGCAAGTGAAAGCAAGGGAAGATATTAGAAGAAGGGAGAGGGATTTTTGATCGGTAAGGAAAGGAGGATTAAAGAATATTCCAGACGTATTATAAAATATGACGTATAACATAAAAAAAATATTTCTTTTGGATTTATTAAAATTTTCTGATTTCGTTAAAAATTCTCTCATTTTGTTGAAACAAACTGATCATACATTTTTGGATTCATAGAATACAAACAATTTTGGTGAAACGTTTTGAGCAGTTAGAGCCAACAAAACTTTTTTTTTTTAACAAATGAGATTTGAAGGTTTATATATTGTAAATCCTCTCATAATTTTTATGAAACTTTCTGCAAAAATAGGAAAAAATTATTTTTTACAGTGCCTTTGCTGATTTGTGTCTCGCTAATCTCTGAAGCCTTTCTCTTCTCTCGTTCATAATGGCTGCTTCTATTGACGGACAGCAACAACAAGTTATGAGTATGTTAGGTGAGTCATCCTTCCTCTTCTCCCTCTATTTCATTTTCTTTTAGATTCTTTGTCTTTCCAAGACCCGACGAATATGTTAAGTGGTCATCAATTTATGCCTATGCTCAGTAGCCAGTACATGAATCAACAGCCGTCGCAATATGCCCCACAGCCACCGGGAGGATTGCAGGTACCTTATATTATATAGGAAGTGGAAAAAAGAAAACCCAAAACTTTTTTGGAGTCATTAAAAACCAAGACGCTAGAAAAGTTATTTTTTCAGGACATGTTCTCACAAGCCGCCAATATATCCTCGTCGGGTGGATCTCAAACCTATGCTGATGCTCCACGATCGGGAGGAGGCAGTCTAGCACCGGGTGCTCCACTCACCGGTGGACAGACTGATTCCAGCAGCGGTCAACAACAAACTTTGATTTCTTCGGCTGGTGGACTGCCTCTTTTACCCGGCGGAGGAGTACAATTCCAATGTCCACAACGACCTAATCATGGAGTCGAAGGACGTGCCATTATGCTACGGGCTAATCACTTTGCTGTGCGAATTCCAGGAGGAACGATACAACACTATACAGTAGAAGTGACTCCAGATAAATGTCCCAGGAGGGTAAATCGGTGAGTTAAAAAATCCAAATTATCTCCGTATCCTGGTTAATCAAGACGCAAAAAAAGTTTTCTGGCATAGAATTTAAATATAACAAGAAAAAAGTGAAAGGAAATAACAGACAAAATAATATTAACAATTTTGTAAACGTTAAACCAATCTGATTTTATCCAAAAAACAATAAATAGTTTAAAATTCAAATTTTTCAGTGAAATAATCGCTACGATGATCCACAACTATGCCAAATACTTTGCCAACATTCGACCAGTCTACGACGGAAAGAGAAACATGTACACGCGTGAACTCCTCCCAATCGGACGCGATTCAATGCCATTTGAAGTTACTCTCCCTGGAGACAGTGCCGTCGAACGACAATTCTCCGTTACAGTTAAATGGTCTGGTCAGGTTTCACTCTCCACGTTGGAAGATGCCATGGAAGGGAAAGTACGTCAAGTACCATTTGAAGCAGTACAAGCCATGGATGTTATTCTGAGACATTTACCGAGTTTAAAGTGAGTTTACAAAGTGCAATGAAGCAATTTTTTCAATTTTTAGATACACTCCCGTCGGTCGATCCTTTTTCTCTCCTCCTATGACTCCTCATCCACCACAACATGGTCAATATCATACTGAAAGTAAACTTGGCGGAGGACGAGAAGTCTGGTTTGGATTTCATCAATCTGTTCGTCCATCACAATGGAAAATGATGCTGAATATCGACGTTTCTGCCACGGCTTTTTATCGTTCAATGCCCGTCATCGAATTCATAGCTGAAGTTCTCGAGCTGCCCGTTCAAGCTCTGGCTGAAAGAAGAGCACTTTCTGACGCACAACGAGTGAAATTCACGAAAGAAGTCAGAGGGTTAAAGATAGAAATTACTCATTGTGGACAAATGAGAAGGAAATATCGAGTCTGTAATGTGACTAGGAGACCAGCACAGACACAAACTTTCCCACTGCAATTGGAGACCGGACAAACCATTGAATGTACTGTTGCCAAGTATTTCTACGACAAGTACAGAATTCAGCTGAAGTATCCTCATCTTCCTTGTCTTCAGGTAGGTAGTGCATTTTTTAATATTATAATATCTTCCACTTTTTTGTGTTGTTATTTTTTATTTATTTAAAAAAGTTTCTAGAATCTAGCCTGACTATAAAAGAAAACCTAAACAACTGTTTAAACAATTCTAAAAAATTGTTTTCAGGTTGG
This sequence comes from Oscheius sp. DF5120, assembly GCA_932521415.1. Taxonomy (NCBI): domain Eukaryota; kingdom Metazoa; phylum Nematoda; class Chromadorea; order Rhabditida; family Rhabditidae; genus Oscheius; species Oscheius sp. DF5120. Next base: position 340,267 of record OW051465.1, on the reverse strand, counting down.
CCAGGAGCAGAAGCACACCTACCTGCCACCGGAAGTCTGTAACATCGTTCCCGGACAGAGATGCATCAAAAAGCTGACGGATACTCAAACTTCTACAATGATCAAGGCTACAGCTCGTAGTGCTCCCGAAAGGGAACGAGAAATCTCCTCCCTCGTTAGAAAGGCCGAATTCAGTGCTGATCCATTCGCCCACGAATTTGGAATAGCCATCAATCCACAGATGACAGAGGTCAAAGGACGTGTTTTGTCAGCTCCTAAGTTATTATATGGAGGAAGAACCAAGGCAACAGCTCTGCCGAACCAAGGAGTCTGGGATATGAGAGGAAAACAATTCCATACTGGAATCGATGTTAAGGTAAGGGTTTTTTTTTCAAAAAGTTTTAATATCTAAATTTTTCATTTTTCTCAAATTCATTTTCTCTTCATAAAACAATGACATATTTAAAAAAATTTTCACTCAGATTAAAATATTTATTCCAGGTTTGGGCCATTGCCTGCTTCGCCCAACAGCAACACGTCAAAGAGAATGACCTTCGCAACTTTACTGCTCAACTGCAGCGCATTTCTAATGATGCTGGAATGCCCATCGTAGGTCAGCCATGTTTCTGCAAATATGCTGTCGGAGTGGATCAAGTAGAGCCGATGTTCAAGTATCTGAAGCAAACCTTCTCCGGCATTCAACTGGTCGTTGTCGTATTGCCAGGAAAAACTCCAGTCTATGCTGAAGTTAAACGAGTTGGAGATACTGTCCTTGGAATAGCTACGCAATGTGTTCAAGCGAAGAATGTAATCAAGACGACGCCTCAAACCCTCTCCAATCTCTGTCTAAAGATGAATGTCAAACTCGGAGGAGTCAACAGCATTCTTCTGCCCGCTGTTCGTCCTCGTATCTTCTCCGAACCTGTCATTTTCTTTGGTTGTGATATCACCCATCCACCGGCTGGAGACTCGAGAAAACCATCTATAGCCGCCGTCGTTGGATCTATGGATGCACATCCCAGTAGATATGCAGCCACTGTTCGAGTACAACAACATAGACAGGAAATCATTAGTGATTTAACCTATATGGTTAGAGAACTCCTTGTTCAATTCTACAGGAACACGAGATTCAAGCCGACTAGAATTGTTGTCTACAGAGATGGAGTCAGTGAGGGACAATTCTTCAATGTGAGTTGTTTTTCTTAAAATGTAAATAAAGAAAGTACGCAGCAATATTTACAATCACCGAAAAAATAGCTTTTACTCTGCATTTTTGTACAACTGTAATCATGTTCAGTATTTACAACAAATTATATAATTTTTTATGTTTTCCATAATTCCATTGAAAATTTCAAATGTTCCAGGTCCTCCAATATGAGCTCCGTGCAATGCGTGAGGCGTGTATGATGTTGGAGCGCGGATATCAGCCTGGTATAACTTTCATTGCTGTCCAAAAGCGTCATCATACTCGCTTATTCGCCGTCGACAAAAAAGACCAAGTCGGAAAGGCTTTCAATATTCCACCTGGAACCACCGTGGATGTCGGTATCACTCATCCGACAGAATTCGACTTCTATCTTTGCTCCCATGCCGGTATTCAAGGAACCTCTCGTCCCAGTCATTATCATGTACTCTGGGATGATAATGCACTCACGGCTGATGAACTTCAACAGCTGACTTATCAGGCAATTTTTTATTTTTTTTTTAACTGAACAATTGCAGATGTGCCACACTTATGTCCGTTGCACTCGATCGGTCTCAATCCCAGCTCCGGCCTATTATGCCCATCTTGTTGCTTTCCGTGCCAGATATCACCTAGTAGATAGAGAACACGATTCCGGAGAAGGCAGTCAGCCATCCGGAACGAGTGAAGACACCACACTTAGCAATATGGCTCGCGCTGTTCAGGTACGAATTTTTTTGCTTTGTTCAAAGCATGAACCATTTTCAGGTTCATCCGGATGCGAACAACGTGATGTACTTTGCCTAATACTCTTCTCCTCCCCTCTTCCGCAGCATGTGAGCTGTCGGCGCCGTTTGTGCGGAGTGTGCTGGCTGCGGCTGGTCGACCGTCCTCCCTCTCCGGCGGCCTTGGCCTGTGTTGAATGTCTGCAGCTCTTCGCCTCTCACTACTACTCCGGCCGCTTGCGTGCCGTTTCTCCCCCTCTTTCCCTCTGTTTGGTGTTCAAGATGCTCGTGTGTTGTCAGTCTTTCACAGCCGCCCTTCTTCCCTTTAGGTGACGATCCCCTACGCACGAACCGCTTCAATCCATTCATTCGAGGGGATCCAATTTATTCTTTCATTTTTGCTCTAGGCTTCCCTTCTTATTTGCCAATTTTGTTTCTTTCATCCTCTCTTCACGTAGAGTCGACCTCTTTCAATCCTCTTCCCATTATATCCGATCTGCTCCCAAAATAGTGTGTTGTCTTTTCACTTGGCTATCACCCAACATTTAATCTCTCACTCTCTCGGTACACAGTCAGCTACTATCCTTATCTCGCTATCTCCACTTAGTATCTAGTGTGTTAATTGTTATTTCTCCCATTCAACTTTCAATAAATATCTGGCCGGTTGTTCCAATCACTTTACAAAAAAAAGTTTAAACAATGCTAAAACGTAAAAATATAGTAGTGAAAAATGCAAAAGGAAACGAAATGACTAGGATTAAGAATTTTGAGGACAAACCGGCAGTTAAGGAACAACAACATAAAATTTCCGCAGCTTATTCTTCTTTCGTCTTACCAGTTTGCTGTACAAACTTTCCATTCTATCGCTTTTCTTCATTCCAAATGGCTCAAACCATATAGGTTGCTTAATGAGCCAACTTTAATATTTTTTTTATTTTGGATTCGTTCAGTCTCTCATAATCCTAATATGGAAACTTCTTTATTATCTAGATTATCATCTATCAAACGTTTAATACAATAGCAATAGTTACCCAAAAATGGTTTCTTTGCAGAATAATATCAGAAAAGAGGTCAGTTTCTTATATTTTTAGGAGAAAAGACGGCGAAAAATTATTACACATCTCAGGAAAGGATGGAAAAAAATTGATGAATAGTAATTGAATTGTATGGAATAAAGTTTTTTTCTTATATTTTTCACCTGAACTATAATAAAATTTCCTCATGAGGTGGCAGATCATGGAACTGTAACTCATTTTACGAACAGTGTCAAAATTCCTCCAAACGGTCAAAAATGGAAAGTTTTCATTCCCATTTTACTACGAATCAAAACTGTGAGGGATCGACTTTTCCAAACCAGAAAGACGTATATGTGTAGTACTAAAGAGTCATTCCTTTGACAAAGTTGATGGTACTGCCAATGTAAGAAAGATTTTGGCATTTTCTTTCCAAAAAGTTGTAAAAGACTAAGTTACACTAGCCGGTTCAAATAATAATGTAACTCTATTGAACTTTTTATATAAAAATGAGGAAAATATAAATTGACCTACACTTGCTGATGCTGTTTTTAATTTTGTTTCTCGCATATCAGGCGATGTGCATGTTCTTTTCAAGATAATTTTATTGCTCTATATATATTTATTCATTTTTATAGTTCATATACAAAATATTTATTTCTTAAAAAGAATAATATCCTATCAAAAAGAAAGACAGAAAATTTCTCGAATTGACGACTACAGGATTTTGGATGAGTCGGTCCCGAAATCCTCTTTTTCTAAAAAAAAGCACTTTACAGGGAAAAATGTTGGCCTACGATCAGTTTAGAAATGAAATCTCGTCTACGGAATAAATATCTTTAGAATAAAAGCTATTCAGACTGAAATTAATTATTTGGAATTTTTGGTGTCGAATAATTCTTTGCATATGAATAGACAAAAATAATATGAAAATTCAAGTGAAAAATAAAAAAATCAATCACCCTCATAACATTCTCCTCCTCCATCTCCGAAACAAAAACGGAAGTCCGGCATAATCCCCGCGTGTGTTCGCCTGCTCGCGTCTAATTTGCATTAGTTCACCTCTCGCAATTTCACCTCTTATTGAAGGAGGCCTTGCCGGCTCAAAAACCAGCCTTCAAATGAGTTCTCTCTTTTCACCACCTTCTCCTTCCCTCGTCTATACTTTTTTAATCGACGTGACTTTCTCCTTGCAAATTCACCCGTCTACCATATGGTCGCGAATTGCTTCCACGGGTTCTTTGAAGTTTTGTGCAGGGCCATTCCTTCCGCCTGCTGTCATTCGACCTGCTCGATTGGTCTGATTGACACAGATGACATGGAGTATCCATTGCGCACACAGCTGATCCGAAGACAATATAGTAAAAATGAGAAATTATAGCTGAGAAAGTTTTTTAATTTTATCGGCAAAATAGGATTTTTATGCAATACTTATATTGTATGTTGACAGATCTTAGCGATAACTTACAATAAGATTTTTTTTGGAAGGAATTAGAGCTAAAATCAGTTTGAATCAAGGTAGATTTAGAATGAGAAGATTTCGAGTTTACAGATGACTATCATAAAATAATATCTTCAAAGTTCAAATAAGTTGTCAAGCAAATGTTATACTTTTTTTTGGTTCTTTCAGAGTCGAAAGTTACCTTAGAAGATTGATCTGGACACTGAAAATCCTGTATCATGGTGTTGAATTTTCTCAAGATTATCCTTTTTTTTTCTTCGCTGACCTGTCCACCTTCATATCTCAGTAAAATAAAAAAAATACGTATTTCACTTTTTTATGTGACTCGAATTTCTCATTAAGGCGATTTATTGAAGATGTCAGTCGAGAAGGGACTATAGACTACGAATCCTCCTCCTTCACTTCTCATTTATAAGTAATGTGTCAAGCCGTAATCACGACGACTGCGCCCCGCCTCACACCTTCCTCCGTCCCCCTCCCTCCATTCTTCTCTCTTTTTATTCGAGACGGAAACGAGTAGCGGAAACCTTAAAATTGAAGGAATGAGGATTCTTTTACTTTGGTTGATGATGGTGTGGACATCAAGAGCCATCGACTATGATTGGACGCCGCCGGAAGAAATGGAGGAGATCATTCCAAAGAGGAGGTAGGCTTTTTAATTCTTAAAAAAAATTTATTTTCAAGTTTTTTAAGCGCTTTTTAGCCAGATTTGAAAGCTCGACTTCGAAGTTTATTCAATCTCTCCTTTTTAATAGCAACTGTAAAGCTCTTTTCTTGATGTTTTTAACCTTAGATGTCATGTCCACTTACAATTAGATAAAGAGGACGTCTCCTTAATATATCTTTTCTTCATGCGGATATAATTGAGGAAGGAAATTGGCAGCATGAAGTGACGAGTATAAAAGAGGGGGTCACAACAAGTGGCAAGTCAATTAGGGAAAATAAAAAGAAAAATATTTAACTTACTAGATGTTTTGACATTGAGAAATTAGAATTCAGTGTGCAAAGTTGTACTAGGACCCATGATGATATAGCCGATCCGAACATAAGTCTCCTCGACCCCACTTTTTTCACAAAGTTTCTTTTTGTTCCAATTTATTAACTATCAGACCGTTTTCTAATTCGACATTGACCTGAATACGCTTTTTGTTATCCAGATTTTCAAATTTCTAGGCGCGATATTTTCTAACCAAAGTAAGGGATAATCGCTCATCTTACCGATTTTGAATTTTGGACCAGATCAACTTTATCTGTCAGGCTGAATTTAAACCTGTATGAATTTCAGTTACTGATATACCGTTTAAACTCCTACTAGAGGCCTTTTTCAAAACTTTCTAGCTAATCTAAGTTATGGATTATATTGTAGTTTTCAAATTGCACTGAAAACGCTGTTAAACAGAAATTTTTTTTTCAGATATCACAACTGCACACGGGACACTGATATAATCGACAAGCTGCTCAATGAGACGGGTTACAATAAGTTTAGAATTCCAGGTAGGATCCATCAAAGCTACTTTTGAATTCCAGTCGACGATGGGATGACAGTTTTTGTGGAAATTTGGATCCAAGCCATTACATCTATTGATGAACTGACAAACGACTTCGACATGGATATATACATCACCGAAAAATGGCTTGATCCGGCACTAAACTTCGCTAATCTCTCTCCTTGTAAAGGTAACAAATAACTCTATATTGCGCAAGGCGAGTGGACGGGTAATTGCGCCATCGGAAATGTGCGAACGTGTGTGCAACTAAGAGAAGAGAAATAAGGGGTTCTTGTAGAAAAAGAATTATTAACGATAAAAACTAGTACTCGTTCTAATTTGGGGTTTAGTCTTATTTGAATTCATCTTTTTAAATCGAGGAAAAATTTGGTTTTAAGGGTTTCCAAAATGATGGAACGAAACGTATTGTCAAAAAAAAAATAAATAAGCAATAGCTTTTCAGGTAATCTCTCCCTGAATCATCAAGTTTTGGACCGTCTTTGGACGCCCAACAGTTGTTTTATCAACTCAAAAGTCGCTCAAATCCATGATTCTCCTTTTAGGTTAGTCTTAAATTTGGGAATTAAAAATATTTATTAATTTATTAAAATTATTAATGTGCTTCTATATCAAATATAACTTTTCAGAAGCGTTTTCCTTATGCTCTTTCCTAACGGTACAGTCATGGTGAACTATCGTGTACGGGTCAAAGGTCCCTGCTCTCTAGAGCTCAGTAATTTTCCACTAGATATTCAAACCTGTGGATTGGTATATGAAAGGTGAGCTATTAGTATGTATTAAGTACCCATATTTTTTTGGTTTTCATTATAAATTTTTAATGTAGAAATTTACAGTTTTAATTATAATCGCCACGAGGTTATGATGAAATGGGCACCGATCGATGAGCCGGTTCAAAAACTCGGCGAAATTGTCCTGCCTGACTTTGATCTTTTTAAAATAAAGTCCAAAGCTATGCAAGAGGTATTATATTATTTTAATAATAATTTAAAAACTTATCTGCACTTAAAAAAATATTCCAGCCATATCCAGCCGGAATGTGGGACGAACTTCATGTGACTCTCATGTTCGAGCGGCGATTTATATGGTACTTTATGCAGGCATATCTACCGACTTACTTGACTATTTTTATTAGGTAGGTAATTTATTGAAATAAAACAATGATGGACAGAACATTTTTGCGGAACGTTTACGGACACTTTCCGCAATCTTGGTTTTTCTTTTTTTATATAACAAAGTAAAAATAATACTAGCATATACTTGACCAATCATGGATAACAACGCAATTCTTTCACCATTTTCAGTTGGGTCTCCTTCTCCCTTGGACCTCGGGCAATTCCGGCCAGAACCATGTTGGGTGTCAATGCTCTTCTGGCAATGATTTTTCAATTTGGAAATATTATGAGGAATTTACCGAGAGTGTCATATATCAAAGCAATTGGTACATTTTATGACATTAAGAAAAAAACTTTATTTAGATGTCTGGATGTTGGTCAGTATGACCTTCATTTTCTGTAGCCTTCTTGAATTGGCTATCGTCGGTTACAAAGTTCGAAACGACGAAGCAGCAGTAAAACCTAAAGGCTTTACTCCCAAGAAATTAAAGGTTAAAACTTTTGTCACCTATCATTTTTTTCTAGAAATCTGGCCATGACGCTTCTCCACGTGGAAGCTGTATATTTGAGAGAAGATTTATGTTTCCGCCTGGTTGCAATAATGATTTATGCAAGGTATTGCTTTTTTTGGATATCTCATATTTTATATTGATTTTATATCTCTATATTAAAAAAAATTTTTTTTCAGACGCTTGATAATCGCTGGCCTCCAGAGCGAATAGATTCCATATCTAGTGCCATGTTTCCATTGACCTTCTTCATTTTTAATGTGCGTATTATAATTATTATTTTCATTTTCATTTTCAGATCGTTTACTGGTCATATTATCTAAATCGAAAGAAACAAATTTTCGAAAAACTGCAAGCAATGTGATCATTCTCTGTCTGTGTATTGATAAATTTATGTTTTTTTTGTCATCTACGAGGTAACCCAATGCCATGGGCAAATAACGGGTGTCAATTTGGAAAAGGTTCCAGTAAATGAATAGAAGAAGAAATTGGAGGCAACAAAAATTGTGAAAAAAATTGCACACTTTCTTCAAGAATTTATTAATGATGTTAATGATGTTTTCCAAAGAAAATATACACTAAAATTGCTCCTTTTCTCGGTAGGAATGGAATAAACTGAGGATACAACGATAACTGACAAAGTTAGAGCCTAATTCAATGATTCAATTAACTGCAACATCCCAAATAGTCACCCATGACTGCCGACGTTGTGAGATTTAAGTTAGATGACATACTGAAAAAGTAACCGAATACAAAGGATGGAAAAGATGTTAAATTAGAAAGCAGTTACTTGATAAGATTGTAGAGGAGGACATTTGAGTTTAAATTTAATTTCCTTCATCTGTCATAGACTGTACAATCTTTTTCTTTCAAAAAAGAAATAAAATTAAAAAAAAAAGTTACCTTAGACTACTGTTTTTCAATGCTTTGTTCATAAAATGCTCCAAGCCGAGAGAAAAATTAGAAGTATTTACACTAAACGTCTGTCCATTATTTGTCCAAACCACAAAAATTTTCTTCCTATCGTCATTCGTTATCGCATTCCTAGTCATACTTTTCTCATTTTATCATGATATCACGTCATTTTACGTATTCCCGTATTCCCCCTAAATTTTTTTCTTCAAAAAGTGTGGATACCAATGGTATACAATGTTGGCCAGGTGTGCGTATATCGATCCCGAAGCAGGCAAATAGCAGACTCAGCCCGCCCTCCATATGACTGACTGAATTGCGAAACGGTCGGTGAGTCGGTGAGTCAACAATCAACCCAATCGCCTCTCTCCCCATCTCTCTCTCGTCTAGCTCTGTTGATTTTTTTGACAGAAAATGAGAGATAGATTCGCAGATTTTCAAGTGAGTTTATCCATATTGCTCCATTAGACCCTTAATTTTTTCAACCAAAAAATAATTCTTTTTTTTTTACCTCAAAAAAAAACCCTCTCAAATATACTGTCGTATCCCTATTTTTGGTTAAATTTGTTTAAAAATTCATCTTTCTTCTCCAAAATATAAATGTTTACATTGGAACATGGCCATTCATGGTCCAAAAGAGTGAATAATACCCCGCACTCTGCGTTATCTAGTTCTATTTTTGGTAGTTTGTAGTAGCAAAATTTGTACAGGGAATTTAAACCAATGTGGGAATAATTCCATTTAACCATTTAATAGCATTTTTGAATTTTAGAAAACAATCGACCACTTCGACGAGGTCGAACTTAACGCTGCTCGTCCTCCATCAACTTCTAATCGTTTTTTGGATAGTCTACGGGTAAGTAGCAAAGATGCGTTTTCGAAAGTTCATTAATAGAATCACTAACATTATTATTTTCTCATTTCTTTCATTTTTCTTTTGTTATATTCAGATTCTACACAAAATGTTCTGTCTTATATATAACATATAAACATACATTTATAACTTAGATACCTAAACTGAAACTGAATTTTGTGCATGTGGAATAATCAAAAATATTTAAAAAAAATTGAAAAAGGTTTAGAGCGTCCCAGGCATGGGGAATTTTCTTTTCTCCAATGGGGGTTCCACTTTATTTACACTACTTTTCCTATATATTATTCAGCATATAAAGAGAAAATAACAAAAACAAAAAGAAACCTGATTTTCTCGTCCTCATTAGTATTGTTTTTATTTTCCACATTTCTGAGAGTGCCATTAAGATGGGAGTCTCTTTTTCGAAAAATTTTAATCATGTCCAGGTAATTATTATAACTCAGATTAAATTTTTAAATATTTCACATGGTATTTGAAATTATCATAAAATTTGAAATTGACATTCCTTGAAAAAGTTATTATTCATTTTTAGGGCGTCCGAAATGAAGTTTTATCCCTTGAGAATGAGGTAAAACAACTCAAAAAACAGCAAAACCAACTTCTTGCCTCAACAGACGTCAGTGTTGGCGACAAGGTTTGCCTTTTTTAATACCGAATTAAGTGAGAAAATTCAGCGCCTTCTTGAAACCCAAATAGTAGCCATTCGGAAACGGGTAGGGCAAATTAGAAAATCAGTCAAGGATGTGGACGACGAATTTGTTGAATTTTCTAGAAGTAAGTAAAATCTATTATATTAATAAATTTACAGCATCGGGATCAAAAACACAAGTGAAAATACAACAGAATCAGATAGATGATGTAAGAAGAAGGCTACTAAAAGTAATGGAGGAATTTAACGAGTCTCAGGTCGACTATAGAAACAGGGTTTCAGGTGAGGAAAGAATAATTTAATCGTTTTTTATGGAAGAAATAATTACATAAGATATAAAACTAAAAAAAGTCTGAAAACGTTTTAATTTTTCTCGCATTTTTAAGATGAAAAAAAATTGATCCATTATTATCTTCTCATTCTTCTAAAAAAATTTTCCCGTAGAATTCAATTGCAACAAAACGACCTCAAAAATTTGTTTTAACTTTACTCTTCCCCGTTTCCCGTGAAAATCTATTTGCTTCTTCCTGTCTGACTCTTCTTTGCCATCATCATCCTCTTTTCTCGGTGATTCATCCGTCCCACAGTCATATTTACTGATGGAAGTGGTTGTTCGGAAAGTTTTTCGACAAGTTTACTCAGTCGATATATAATGATTCGCCAGTCAGGCGGCCAGGTAAAATTATTTATTTGACCAGCTGCTTACTTGATTCGCATGGGTGGAAGAGAAAACAGGTTTTACTACTGACAAAACCAGGGATTAGGGATCAGGAGGAACAATATTATGTTTAGGGCTAACGGGTTTTTGAAAGGAAAGTTATAGCAACAATCGAGGGATTTTCAGTACGCGTGCGCCGACAACTTGCAGCGGTCGGAGAAGACGTCAGTGTGGAAGATGTCAATAAAATGTTGACGGAACGGGGACAGGACTTAGTAGGTTTTTTTTGAAAACTTTTTTTTAGCGGACCAATGAATTTTGGCAAAGTTCAAAATACATACGTACATACTTACATACCGGAACAAAATGCATATCAAGAACTAAATCGAAAAATAAGTACAATACAATGCTACCTTGCCAAAAAGAAAATTTTTTGGAAAGATTTTTTGGTTTTGTTTTTATACATTTTTTGTGGTCACCGTATGTTTTTTGTTCCGGTATGTATATGTATTTTATGACTTTTTTTTAATTGTGGGATTTTTCGCAAGACTGCAAAGATATAGTTTATTATTTCAACAATTTTAATCAATTCAGCTTTTTCTTTCAGATTTTCTTCCGTCAAATCAATCCTCTTTCGGTTACGGGTAAAGCTGCTGTTGATGATGCTAAGCAACGTCATGATGAGATTATGAAACTAGAAGAAAGCATAGTAGAACTCCATGATTGTTATATTGATATGCAGAATCTTGTATCCATTCAGGTATTATTTCCATTTATTTACACTTTTAAAATATTTTAGGGAGAAACGGTCGATAACATCGCTAGAAATACGGAACAAACCGTCGGTCACATTGAAGCCGGAGCGATAATGACAAAGAAGGCTGTTGACTATAAAAAAGCTGCCATGAGGAAGAAGGTGATGATCATCGGGGGCCTCCTCATCGTTTTGTTGATTTTAATAGCTGTCGCAATTATTCTAGCCATTGTTCTATCTGGAAAAAAGTGATCTTGCCCACCATTTTTTACATCTAACACACTTGAATATGATACATTTCAATGGGTAGATAAATCGTGTACCATATGGCTGTTTAATGATTTTTTATAGCATTGCGAAAAAAGTTGCAAACTCTTCTTTACACTAAAATTGCTCCTTTTCTCGGTAGGAATGGAATAAACTGAGGATACAACGATAACTGACAAAGTTAGAGCCTAATTCAATGATTCAATTAACTGCAACATCCCAAATAGTCACCCATGACTGCCGACGTTGTGAGATTTAAGTTAGATGACATACTGAAAAAGTAACCGAATACAAAGGATGGAAAAGATGTTAGATTAGAAAGCAGTTACTTGATAAGATTGTAGAGGAGGACATTTGAGTTTAAATTTAATTTCCTTCATCTGTCATAGACTGTACAATCTTTTTCAACTTTCAAAGTTACCTTAAGACTACTGTTTTACAATGCTTTGTTCATAAAATGCTCCAAATCGAGAGACAAATTTTACAATCCGATTCTTTTTTACTCATGAAGGGAGGAGGAATGGGATAATCTCGAGGCCGGGTATAATTATTCTGGGGGGAGAGACGATGGGAAAGTGGACTGCTGACGCAGTTCTCGTATGAATAACGTCTTTAAGGAGAAGAAAAGTTCCTCGAGGGATCGATGCGTCGCCGGCGCATAAATAGAGCTAGCCGTCCGTCGTTTTCGTTCTAGCTCGATACGGGATCGAAGCAGAGAGGCCAGAGGCCCCCGGAGCACTTGTAATCCCCGTGTGTGTGTGTGTGTGTGCCCGCATACAACATACTAATGCATTCTTTCGGGATTGATCCGGAAATGGCCACCGCTCGGAGGCCAACTTGGGACTCCTCTACTCTTTATTCATCGGCATCTTTCAACCAGCTTATTGATCATTTAATCCCCCTCTAATTAAAAATCACTACCAATTTGTCGCCAAACAGTCGCTTTTTCTAACACTCTGGACTTTTTAAAAAGTTTTAAAGTAGAATCTTGACAAGAGTCTTCTAAATTTTATTAGAATTTTTTTTTCATTGTAAATTTTTACCTCAACTTATTTCTTATTTGAAAAAAAAGTAATTTTTTTGTTTTGCTACATCTTTTCAAACTTTGTTTCGTTTTTTCTATGCTTTCAACTATCTTCTGTCTCGCGTAAAATTGTTTCCTTTAGCAGTGTTTATAGCTCTTTCTCTCTGTGTTCATTTATCTTTTTAAAACCAAAGTAGCTGTAAACAACAAAACGCAAGCTGGGAAGGAAGGAATAACATGGAGCTTTGGTCTTCTATTTTTCTAATTAATTTGAGAATAATATCTAAATGGATAATATTCCCAACTGTACCATCTCGGGAGGAAAAATAATTGTTGTTTATAATTTTAGTATTCAAGGAATTTTATTTTTATTGCTTTATTTTTCAAAATCCTACATCCACCTGAAAATATTACAGTGATTATGCATACAGTAACACAGTATATATTTTTTTAAACATATATTTATTATTTTTTGACCATTTTGTTTCACTAACATGCTTACTTTATCTGCTTCTTCCGCCTGAAAACATACAACAGAAGAGCACTCAAAAATAATTGCACCTGGCCAGCCGGAAAAAAGCCTCTCCATCGGCATAGAATATGTTAATTGCAGAGATCCAAAAGCCAGCTAGGAGTGAAGACGAGATGAAAAATTCTGCAATTTCCGATTCTCATTTTTCGCTAAGATCTACCATTACTATCCATCTTCCCGAAAATGGGTACCTTCGAGCCTGCTGTCACCTTTTCTGCTTATATAGCGATTATTTTTCTTCTCTCGTCAATGCGAATATTTTACGACTATTCTTATGGAAATAAACGGAGGGAAACGTATTTGAAAGCATCTCGAGAGGTATATGATTAAGTCATAATATATATTTTATCTTCAATATTTGGTTTTTCCTATTTTTCCCACGTAAAAAATAAAATGAAAGAAAGGTACACGAAGAATAAGAGAGAGAAAAAATTTTTGTTAAAATTATTCCTTTCTCTTGCTTCATCTAGGCCATTTTTATAACTTGTTTTTGCAAACCAACGGGTGCTCAATACATCTTAATTTTAATTGAATCTGCAGTTTTTCTTTTTTATATTTTAAATATTTTCTTAATTTGTCTTTGTATATAGCTATTAAAATAAATTTAAAAAAAAATAAAAATAGAATATTCTCATGACTATATATAACTCTGGGATAATTAAAAAAAAATGAAACCAGAGGGGTAAATATTTAAAAAAAAACGAGAAAATTGACAGATTGTTCTTTTTTTGGGTATTCTTACTTTTCTGTTATTTGAATAATCCATATCCCCTTTCCCTTCTCTTCTCTCCGTGACTCAATCATCCTCCTCATCCTCTTCGCCACTTGAGTCTTGGTTATGAATTGTGCGATATCGCTTTCGCCGTCGAATCGATCTATTTTCTTCTCTGGGTACTTGAGGACGATTAGAATTCTCTCTTTTCTCCAATATAGCAACAAGTGTTCCCATATTCACAGCTCTTGAGGGGGAGGAGGATTGGGAAACCGACCGATGGACGACGACAACTGATTCAATCGTCGCCCTCCCTCTCTCCCTCCCTTTTCTTGCACTTCCCTGAGGTGATTTGGATCAGATTTGACAAAAAGAGATTAAATTATACCCCTCTACCTATCCATTGGAAAGCCTTGTAGGCTATAGTCCGCTCGCTTTTCCCGTCTTATGATTAATGTGTCTTCTCTTGCAAAAGCTAAACTTCACTTACAATCGGTCTGCTTTTTTGATTTTAGAAATAGATTAAAATGAAATTTTTTTTACTAAGATGGTCGGAGTTTATTATACCGTAGTATTAGAAATCTAAAAAATTTGACATTTTTTTTCAAACAGCTTTAAGAGATAAGAAAAAAATGATCATGATTTATCAATAATAGAAAATAATACAAGTAAGAATTTTTTCATTTATTGTTTTATTGTTACAACTGATATAATAAAAAGTATTTCTGGTCTTTTGGAAAGAACAAATGAGAATACTTTTTTTAACCAGGATTTTATTCCTGAAACATTGAATATTATTTATATAAAATAAAAAAGCTCGATGTACTCTCCCATCCATCATCTTCTTCTCAATCTGACAGATGTCCTCTCCCTTTTTTGGATCTAATCTTCTCTTCTCTTGGGATTTTGTTTTCATTTTTTGATAATCTGTTTTTTTTATTCGTCGTCGGCCTTCTCTTCCCCTCTCTCTCCGAGCCTCTAATCCTTCCTAATTCCCGGAAATCGGCTGCAAAAGCGCTCTAACTGCCCAGAGCCTTTTTTTTCAACGACATTCAGCCTCGTCAGAGGATTGATTTTAGTTGAAATTTTTAAGTTTTTTTTTGAACGACTTGGAACTTTTTCATTTCTTTGAACTTATAGCCTAACTGTGAAAAATTTATGGGAAACATTGCATTCTGGGTGTCTTGTTTGCCAAAATTAAGCAGTGAAAGAGGAGATGTTCGATCTGTTTAGTTATGTGGTCTCAGCAGAAAAAAATCTATTTTTTGGATGTTATGTGAGTGTGACAATACTGTGACTATTAAATAATAATGCATGATACTACGTTTTTAACTTTTGATTAAAAGTATAAAAAGTGAAATAGTTTTTTCTTTACTACTATACTTTAAAATGTTAATAAAAAGAATTCTTGTTCTACTAATTCGCTTCTCTTCTTGTTTCGTTATTATCCTCTTTGCGTAATTATGCTAATAGCCGACGACTAATAATCTTTCGAGTGTGGTCCGTTTCGGCTCAAAATTCTCCTCTCTTCTATCTATCTCCTTCTTATTTATATCATTACCTATGACCGAAAAATCACTGCATGAGTATCCCACTCTCCCTCCTCCCTCCAGGAACGACGACGAGAGGGCTTCCATTGATCGCCACCTCGAAAACGACCGCCGTCCTTTTTGAGACCCTTGGGGCAAATTTTGACTGAGCTCTTTCCCTCTTTATTCCAAGTCAGACTATGAACAGCCTGGTTACCTTTTCTTTGTCTTTAGACTCATCGGGGCGATGTGAATGACAGCTTCTGATGACGAGAATTCGAATCGGAAGGATGCGAGGAATGTCCATCGATTAACTTTTATTTTCTATATCCTGATCAAGCACCTAAAACATAATATCGCCCGAAGTTTATTCACTAACTAGCAGACCATTTATTAACAGATCATTTATTTTTTCATGTCTGAATTTCTTGGAAAATTAGGAATTTGTTTGCTTTCTTTATTTTAATTACTTTTTTTCATTAAGCTGGTTTTCGAGTTTGTTACTAACTTTTCGACAAAACTAATTCAGAAAATTAGTAGTGATCTTTCCAGAAATTTAAAAAAAAATAATTGGATCATATAAAAAATTTATTATATCACTTTCTTTCAAATGTTTATGCATTAATACGTTCTTTATATTTTTTTAGAAATTTTAGAAGAAGAATTTTTGATACAGGAAAGTTTTGGTCAGATTGAGTTAGTACAACGACAAAAACCTTTTATTTTTTAAAAATATTTCTTCAATCAATTCCTACTGTTTTTTTTTCGCACTTTAGAGTTCGATGTCCTAATTCATGTTGCACGAGTTCATTTATCCGTGAAGAGAGACGAAGCCGTCGGCGCTTTGATGAATTACCCTATATTCCCTGCTGCAGCTCCGTGAATTGATCTTATAAATTATTTTTTTCTTTCTCTCTCTGCCTCTTGAATTTTTCATATCCACACGCCGACTTCTCTCGCTAATTTGCTCGACAGAGCTATGTTTTTGTCTGACCTTTCGGCTCTCTCAACGGGCTTATTCATTCACAACAAATAGAATGCACGTCAGTAGACAGAGCTTTCAAAATCACCTGTTGCAGAAATCGCTATGTTCTAAAACGTCATTTTTGCTGATTTTCCACTTTCCCCGCATTCCCTCCTCCCTCACCTTATTATTTCCTAATCAACGAGA
Source organism: Oscheius sp. DF5120 (assembly GCA_932521415.1). Lineage (NCBI taxonomy): Eukaryota > Metazoa > Nematoda > Chromadorea > Rhabditida > Rhabditidae > Oscheius > Oscheius sp. DF5120. The sequence continues at coordinate 323,694 of OW051465.1, read as the reverse complement.
AACTTTTGAATCAAATTTCTCCATCTCGTCATTCTCATGGGTACATCAGAACTTATGCTCACACCTGTGTGTGGGGACAACTGATTTAATTCCTCCCTCGAGTCTTGGGGTATAAAAGAAGTCTATAGGAGATCATAGAGTTTCATATCAGACTTCAATCACTTCACTTATCACAGAAGCCATAGCAAATGTGTTAAAATATTCCTTTAGATTAACTGAACAACATCATTATATTTTCATAGATGCTTATAACCTCAAAAAATTTTCGAAATTTATTATTCTTTTAATCAAGCACCTTTTCACTATTTTTCTTACATTGTAATACAAAAATTACTATTAAGAATATTGTTTAATAGCAATATTTCTTGGTATAGCTTATTATTTTTCCCTTATTCCATCAAAACCGACAGAAAGATTGTTTTCAAAAGCAAATTGAAAAATAATTGTATTAAACAAATTGTGACAAATTTAAGAAAGGGAAATAACAAGGTGTCGTCTGTGCGAGTTTCAATATTATCTCATTAATTTGTACGCGCTCACATACGGTAACCTATTTTCGATGCGGTTAATTAAAAAATGTTCTTTCTTGAATTTATTAATATTTTAATCAATTTATCATTTGACAAACACTTTTTTATTATCCGATCATAAATCAGATGCACTTGAATTGCCAAAAAGGCGTCTGATTACTCGTAATGCAATTAGCCTCTGCCGCCCTTTTTTGGTCGTTTAATCTATCTTCCCTTTTTTCTTCATCATGTTCACATCGCTTCCCTCCCCCCATCATCCCCTCGTCTTTTTCAATCTTCTAACAATTAGCATATCCTACAGCCGTAATTTGTGTCAGGCCGGCTCCCCACCCCGCAACACTTGTCTTCTGCGCCCCGTATCGACTTGCCAAACACAATTACCTCAAATTTGGCGCTGTTGTCTGTTAATATGCTTCTAGGTGTACTACTTTTTTGTCATCTTTTCATATATTTATCACATTTTTCATTTTAGAGGAGATTGATGACGACCTTGTGAACCACAGGTCGCAGCACGGATGAGGCATGGACGACCCCACGATGCCGGATTTGTCCCATCTTTCGGCCGAAGAACGGGAAATCATAGAAAGTGTTCTGAGAAGACAGAAGGAGGAGGAAGTTAAAGAGACACAAATTTCACAGTAAGTTGATTTTTTTTAAAACCTTTTTTGGTTCATGAAATTTTTTTTTGGACAATACCTATAAACTTCCGTATTTATGTGTAAGGTTCCTTCAGAAACAAAGTGATTTTGTACGCTCATTTATTTGCTATGTATTTTAACATATTCAAAATTTCATAAATTCATTTAAAAAATTACGGGCAGATTATTTTGTGTGTGGAAATGAAAATATATATATCATCCATTACTCTCTTTGTTACGTAATCTGATACAGAATCCAAAAGCTCGTTAAATCCCTCCACATTGATAAGTAAATTTGCTCTTTCCTCTTTTTTTAAATCTTTCTGGTGACATTTCCTCGCTTATATTTGGTCAGCTCCCAATTGGAAGGAGAGTGTCCGTTAGCTCTACTGCTGAAGGTAACCTGATATGAATGGGGAGGATGGAAGGGATGACGACGACGACATCTCTTCACACAAGGGGCGAACAAATATGGAGAGAAAATTATGGGGCTGTGAATACCAAAGCAGAATGAATCATTTCTTGCGTTTGCTTGAAATAAAGACAATAATTTTATTTAAATAAATATTTTTTAAGGAAAGCCGACGAAGAATTGGATCAAATTGACCGACAAATAAACGAAAGAAAAGAATCTGCTAGACGACTCGTCGGAACGCAGGACGATGCCATTTGTCAAATTTGTCAGAAGACAAAATTTGCTGATGGAATTGGTCACAAATGCTTTTACTGTCAACTGAGAAGCTGTGCTAGATGTGGAGGAAGAGCTCAATCAAAAAATAAAGTATGTCACCTATTTTTGTATTTTAGTAAATTTTAGGCAATTTGGGCGTGTTCGTTATGTCAAAAAAGGCAACAAATATTGGCGAAGACAGGAAAATGGTTCCAGCAAGAAGTTCCGCCAAAACCAACAGAAAGTCCTTGTCAAGGGTAAGTTGTTCAATGAAATTTTTGAATACAAAAACATTGGAAATAGTTATAGTTAAAAAAAAAAACTTAAATATACAAAATAAAATAAAAAATTTTTGGCTTCTGGCTCCTGACCTACTCTCGCGGAAACATGTTACTTTAATGTTAATGTCTTTCCCTTTCTTTTTATAGAATTCAACCAAGCACATCGACAGCGCCGCAGCCTTCCAGCCAACAAACCCCTCCAGCTCAGATCATCTGTTCTCCCGGCCCACCACGACAAACCAATGGCCCGCCGGTGAGGCCGTATTCATTTTTTATCACCTTTCTTAGTCTCTATCTCAACCGACGCAACAACAACAGCCAAACCGAACGATGAGCAATGGACCTAATGGACCGAATATGAGGAAACAGAACACGCTGACGAGGCAGTCGACAATGGAAGAACAACGTAATCAGGTGGGGATAGCAGAGGGAGAGATGCATTGCTTAACAGATAAACCAACCGAATGGAAGGTTAAAAAGTGTGGAGCCACAGAGGAATGATGTTCAACAGGGAAGGATACAAGAAACGATGGATAGGAGGGAGCAAATGCAGAGGACACGATCCAGGCAAGAAGAGCAAAGGTTTGATGCATTTTTAAGTCTTTATAAAATATGTAAGACTATTTCGAAAATTTCTAAAACATTGAGAAGTAAAAACACAAAGATTCTTATTAAATAATCAACAAATTAAGAAAAAAAATGGTTTATTAACTAACAATGCGCACACGATCCAATTTTATTTTCTTAATTAAAATTTATTCTCCAGGCCCGTCTTCTCCGTAAACAATGTTGATGACAATGGCTATCAACAAGGATATGTTCAGCCTCTAGGACCTCAACCCTCTGTTAGCTTTCAACAAGGCTTTCAACAGGGCTATCAACAGCAGCAAGATTATCAACAACAGCAGGAGCAACAACAATTTCAACAAAACCAGAATCAAGGACCTCATCGGGATCAAAATCGACCATCCACCTCTAAAACCAGTATCGTAGCTCCGGTACCGGCTGCTATTCCTCCAGCTACGCCGGTTGGAAGTCGTCCTCAACCGGAATTTCGTCGAACTCGCTCGATAAGGGAGGAAGAAGGAAGGAGAGGATCCATAGGTTTAGTGGATCAGCCGATGAGTCGAACGAAGAAGGAGAAACGTCTTCACAGGTGCTGTCTCAGTCATTTAGTCTATTTGATGGAATGCTAATTAGCGCATCGACCCGAGAGAGAAGAGGAAGGACACAAATTAGCCGTCCAGACCATTCTCTCCCGCCTCTTTACACTTTTTTAGCTATTTAGTTTTTTTATAAATGTAAAAAAGTATTTTTTTCATCTTAGGATCTCCAATTTCTCTTAAATATAGAGATCATAAGTCAGCTATTTGAGTTAACTAGCAATAGAATTAACTCGCCCTCATTAGGCTCTACTTGCTCCGTATGGCACGGCCTCGTATGTTTCCCAACAAATTTTTCAAAGTATGGCTCAATTAAACAATTTTTTTTGGGATAAATTTTTAGTATCTGAAAGCAATTTCTTTTTTCATAGAAAATCTTTAAAATTTTAAAAGAAATTGAAACACTTTCTGAAAGTTTCTTAAAATTTCTATGAATCATATTTTTTTTACTCTATTACTTTTCCGCCTTCATCTACCTATTCTTAGAATAATCACGAGTTGCTCCCTTGAGAAAAATTAAATTACTTATTTTTCTTGTTGCCCAGGAAATAACGATTGGTGTCTGATATTATTTTGTGATATTTTCAGACAGCTGCGATCAATGTCCTCGTCGGATGAGGAAGCTCTTCCTTCAACTTCTCAAGAGGCAGGATTTGTTGAAGATGCCAGGCAGCGATTGCCGAATGAATGCAATTCTGAGAAAGGTTGGTCAAATATTTTTCCAACATTTTTTCTTCAGATCTCTTGCGGTATATTTATAGCGGAGATAAGATAAAAAATGGCCGAAAAAGTGGATCAACTCGACCACTTTTTGGAGCTGTTGAATCTACCCGTCCAACTATGCCACCGGCTGTGATACCGGGAGAACAACTAGCTGCCAAGATAAAAACTTATCTCAGCCATCCTGTCACCTGGCAACCCTCAGCAGATCAGCGATTTTTAATCGGACACATGGTGCTGAATAAATTATCGTCTTCTGGAAATGCTGACGATACTGGCGACCTTGGACTGAAGGTAATTTTTGCAAAATTTCTTTGGAAATATAACAATTGCAGGTAGTTGGTGGTCGTCGAACAGATACGGGTCGATTAGGAGCTTTCATAACACGAGTAAAACCGGGAAGTGTGGCGGATACTGTGGGAAGATTAAAGGCGGGAGATGAAGTGTTGGAATGGAACGGCACACAGCTACAAAATGCGACTTACGATCAAGTCTATGAGACGATTTGTCGAAGCAAACACGATAATCAGATCGATTTGATTGTAAGAAGATCCGCTTGGTAGGTTTTTTAGATTTAGATTTAAAACATGAGATTCCTGGGGGAAATTTTTAGTCGTTCTTGGTTTGACTTTTGATTTTCAAGCTGCCCACACATCCTTTTTTGTTTGATTAAGATACTAACATAGAACGTGTCAAAGATTGTAGTATGAATAGGAAAATGTCTGCAAAAAAATTTTTGAATTGAAAAATGAGATGTTATGCAATAGTGATCCCGAAAAATAAGAACCTCTCGCGGGAGCCGAACTTATTTATAAAAATTCATGAATTTTTTGCTTTTTATATTAAAAAAATAAGTGAGGCTATAAAGGGAAAAAGAAACAACAGAACAATTATGGAAAAAAAACGAGTCATTGTCTCCCCTACTTGTTATCGTACTTCATTAAAAATTTCTTCGCTTTTTTTTTTTAACTATTCTCATGTTTCAGGCGTCCTGGGGGTGATGATTTTCTTCAAATACATGGTTCCACTCCGCATCATATCCGTCATTTGCCGAACCCTCAGTTTGTTCAAGACTACTCCGAAGCCGAACTCTACGCTTCTGCTTCTCCTCTTCCTCATCCCCTTTCGCACAGTCAAAGTGCCTTCTTGCCACGGATGATGTATTACGCGGCGGGTGATGTGGATCTCCACACGGCTTATGGTCGAGGGACGATTTTTGGAAAAATTGAGATAACCTGCTATTATTCACATCAAGATCGCCAGTTGACGGTGATGGTGGAGAGAGCTTTTGATCTCGTTCCTCGACCAGATGGAATGCCAAGGAATCCCTACGTGAAACTTTTCCTTCTACCAGATAGGAGTGAATTTTCGAGAAGACAGACAGCAGTAATTGCGGAAACTTTAAGTCCTATCTGGGGAGAAAATTTCTATTACAAACAGCTTAGCGAACCGGCATTGTTTGAAAGAGCATTAGAGGTGAGAAACAAGTTAACTATCTATATATTTACAGGTCACTGTCTGGGATTATGACAAACTCGATTCCAATGCCTTCCTCGGCGAAGTTCTCATAGATTTTTCTTCTGTTCCTCTGCTAGGAGAGCCAATGCTTTACACCCTGACCGATATGGATGAAGATAATCCACTAAGAACGGTATTCCTTTTTTTAAATATCTTAAATGGAAACCAGCACTACCTGTAATTTTAATGTTATCATTTATATCTTTTTTTTTTAATTTTCAAAAAAATATTATAAACTTTTAGCGTCTCCGCCAAAGAAAAATGTCTCAATACTCTTCAATTCCTCAACGTCTTCGTGACGAGCCTCCTCGTCCTCATAGCGAAATGGCTGGATATCCATCTTCCAATCGAAATCGACCACCGCGACCGGAACCACGCTACGCAGCTGATGGTTATGGAGATACTCCAATCATGAGAAGGAGTCGAACATATGATCGATATGGAAACGGTCGGCATCATCATCATCATCATCGTATGGCGACGCCAACTGGTATGCAGGAAGAAGATTGGACGATGAACCAGCCATCCGGATATTTATCCGATCATGCTCATTCTCATCAACCTAGACAAAAACATCGAAGACCGAGGAGCGCGACGGCTATGAGACACTGTAAGAATTTTATTTTTTTTAATAATGATAAATTTTAAACATAGTATATAATATAACTAATAATAAAAAATAACATTTTTAAATTTAAAAAAATTAAATTTATAATTTTGTATTTTTCCAGTGACAGCAGCTGAAATGGGTGCTAGTCGAATCTATCCACGAGCTCCTATCGACGATTGGGAAGATACTGCCACGCCGGAGTCCATTCGAGGTCCACTTCACCATCATCAGCACCATCATCATGCCCGAGATCCTCGTTCTCCAAATGGTCGAGTGTTGATGGAAACAATGCATGAACAACACGGATATGGTAGTGATGGGAGTGAAACTTTAAGTATTCACTCGCAACATTCTAATCCAGTCGTTCAGTAAGTCCTAATTATTTTAAAAATGGAAAATAGTGCTGTAAATCGACGACCAAGACCAGTTCTACCAGATACTTCACAAGAAATAGAAGAATATCCAGAAGAACCGATTAGAAGAGGACACGTAGTACAACAAGGATCATCAAAAGATGATAGTGGACAGGCGATGAAGGAGAGGAAAAAGAGTCTGATGACCAGATTTATTCCTGGCAGGTGAGTAAAAAATCCTCTTAATATCGACATTGACTACTTTTTTTGTAATCGTATTTTTTACAAAATTCTGAAACTTGATGACAATATATAACTACGTACGTTTTTTTTAAATCGGAAAAAACTTTTTCTAGGGTTTATCCGCTGATTTAATTTCTACCCACCGTTTTTATAAGAAATGTAATGCTTCAGAGCCGGCGAGGCTGGTGCTAAGCGAACGGGCTTTGCTCGTTCCGAAGAGGTCGGAATTCCTGACAATCTCTCAGCTGACCGTCTGCCAACTATGTTAAAACAAACAAGCAAGGAGTCCACAGACTCGGGAGACAAGTGAGTAGATCCTCTTCCTCTTCTTCTCGCTGTCGTTTTCGTCCCTCACTGCACGTGTGTTTCAGTTTTTTTCTCAAAACAACTCCTGTCTTTATAGAGCCTGGAGTCTTCCGAAATCATTTCACGCGGCCTGATTGCTTCTTGTCTATCTCTCTCTCTATCTCTAACTCACGCATGCCTCTCGTCTGGTCAATCCACGAGATTCTTTAGTTTTCTTCCCGTTCTTCCTGACGGCCAGCTGGGAACCTTTGTGGATAATCTTGGACCGGGACAGGTCGTCGGTCGTCAAGTCCTGGCAAGTAGTCCCCATGGCGAACTTAAAATAGCCATTATGGGTGGACGTGGCGGAATCGAAGTAGAAATTATCCAAGCACTGAATATTATCGTCAAACATGGATCGAAAGTACTACCAGGTAATTGTGGTTTACAATATAAAGCAAAAATATTCTAGCATTATACGTAAAAGTTTATCTCATGGAGGGAAAAACTTGTGTCTCAAAAGCAAAAACAGTCCCAGTACGTACCAATTCAACATCACCAATGATAAGGCAAAGACTTCATTTCCATGAAAATCCAAAAAAGAAAATGCTTCAGGTAAACTTTTTTTACTTTCAAAAAATTGTAATACTCAATTTTCTATTAGTAATTCCAAGAAAGGGGCAGAAAAAGAAAATTTTAGCCATTTTGTAAAAGTTCCATGAAACATTCAAGGTAATTACACGACATTGCATATTTTTACTTGATAAAAAACCCCCAAATTGTATGTTATATTGAAAATATTTAGATAATGGTTCTTGGCGACTATGGCCGAATGGAGCGAAAGCAGTTCATCGGAATTGCTCAAATTCGCCTAGACGATCTGGAACTCGGTGCTCAGCCGTCAACTGGTACCTACAAGCTCTATCCGATCTCCTCACTGGCTGGAATGACGCCGGTTCGAAAAGATTCTGAGACTTCATTGACGGGAGGTCCGCCAGCCTGATTCTTTAAATTAAATAATCGCCTTCCAACGGGTTTCTTCCCCCTTTTTGCATGCAATTTTAAATTTCCCCCTCGGCTCAATTAATGCTTTTACTTCTGTTTATTTATTTCTTTATTAATATTTATATAGAGGAATTTTTTGAGATGGGTCCAAAAATTCTATTCACTGAGCAATTTTTCGTTTTTTTTGTTTCCCATTTGATAATTGACATTTTCGCTTATCCTACTGGCTTTGTTCGCTAATAAATGAAAATTTATATGTAAAGTTATATGGTCTTTTTGATGATCATTGTCCTTTAATCTGCCAACTAGACAGTCAACAGGCAGCTCTCTACTTTTTAACTGTTTGGATAGGTGCGAAGGTTTGACGCCTGTTTCAAATCAGCGGCCCACGCTCTATAGAAAACAGAACGGGCAGCAGGGAGTGAATCAGGAAGTTTTTTTTGATAGATGAGCAGAGAACTTTATACGCACAAAAAAATCAGCTTACAACAAATTCCTACTAATTTTTTTTCAAGGAATGTAATTAATAAAGAATTTGTTAATTCGGACCAAGCAATCCTCTTTTTGAAGTGATCAACCCCAATTTGCAATTAAAGATTTCTTCAGATTCCGATCTAAAAGACGTATTTTAACACAATTTTAACGTTCCTAAATAAAAAAAACATTAACGAAAATATTGAATCTAGAGCCCACAGTTACTCTAGATTACATACTTGATGATGAAATAAGCAGATAGTCAAATAATCGACTTACCTCTGTCTACGTGCAGAAATCTCCCAAAATCCTCTACAATTTGCACATTTTGCTTTCTAAAAAAGTTAATCAAATATAAAAGGTGCGAAACTCGATGGTTCCCTCTCCCTTTTAACTTCCGTAAGCTGTGCATACAATAATTCGAACACGTATTTAATGAAGAGGGCAATGAGCTCAAGTCGCTTCAATGTATTTCCTCCTAACCGGCTTATTACTTCTTGCAGCCAGTGTCGCCGGACAGACGGAGGCGCAATGTGGTGCCGGTGGAGCAGCAGGTAGCCTCCTTCTCCTCTATTATAATTTCTTTAAAGGGCCCTGTATGGGAGGAGCTTGTCCTGATGGTTATACCTGTATTAATAATGGCAGCAATGTTATGTGCTGCGATAATTCATATATTATCTATGATAATCCACCCGGTACGCATCTTATTACTATAACATCTGAAAATATTAAGGAAAACAAAATATTTTTATAATTTTTTCATAATTCAAAAAATATTGCTCTGCTAAAAGCCGCATGTCACAAATACAATTTTTGGGAGACAGAAGTTGAAAGATTTTAATTTGTTTATTTCCAACAGCATCCTTGTTCATAAAGTAACCCACAATACAAAAATGTTAGTTACAATATCTCAGTCTCTTTAAAATATTCTTACATAGTATAATTTCTAATAGTTACACAACTACCAATACACCAATACAACACCTGAAAATAATAACTTGTTAACAGCATCAACCCACACTTGTGGAAATAATGGAAACGGCGAGTGCTTGGGGGGGTCTATGTGCCCAGACGATGCGACTTGTATTAATAATGGAACCACGACATTCTGTTGCGATAACGATCAAGTGGATAAACAGCCAACGACCAGTGAGTGAAATGTATCGTAGATGGCACGACCTAGAAATTTAAAAAAAAAGAAAAACCCTTTAGATCCCCCAACCCAACCACCAACTATAGCCTATTGTGAAAATGAAGGGATGGGAGGTTAGTGAGCAAACAAAAAAATATAAAAGACAGACTGCCTGGGTGAACTGTGTCCAGAGTCAAACTCGTGTATATTTAATGGAACAACCAAGTTTTGCTGTGAAAATGATAAAATATATACGGACCAAACAACAAGTAAGTGAAAAAACAAAAGTTACAAAATTCAAAACATACATAACAACATTTATAGTTAATATTATATTATAGTAATCCAATCTGACCAATCAGCAGCAAATCCAACTACGACGTCTACTACAACTACCACAACGACGACGACGACGACGACCACAACGACGACCACAACGACGTCCACTACTACCACAACGACGACGACCACAACGACGACCACAACGACGTCTACTACTACTACCACGACGACGACGACGACGACCACAACGACGACCACAACGACGTCTACTACCACGACGACGACGACGACGTCTACTACCACTACCACGACGACGACGACCACAACGACGACCACAACGACGACCACAACGACGACCACAACGACGTCTACTACTACCACAACGACGACGACCACAACGACCACAACGACGACTACAACGACGTCTACTACTACTACCACGACGACGACGACCACAACGACGACCACAACGACGTCTACTACCACGACGACGACGACGACGTCTACTACTACTACCACGACGACGACGACCACAACGACGACCACAACGACGTCTACTACCACTACCACGACGACGACGACGACGTCTACTACTACTACCACGACGACGACGACCACAACGACGACCACAACGACGTCTACTACCACGACGACGACGACGACGTCTACTACTACTACCACGACGACGACGACCACAACGACGACCACAACGACGTCTACTACTACCACGACGACGACGACCACAACGACGTCTACTACTACTACCACAACGACGTCTACTACCACGACGACGACGACGACGTCTACTACCACGACGACGACGACGACGTCTACTACTACTACCACGACGACGACGACCACAACGACGACCACAACGACGTCTACTACTACCACGACGACGACGACCACAACGACGTCTACTACTACTACCACAACGACGTCTACTACCACGACGACGACGACGACGTCTACTACTACTACCACAACGACGTCTACTACCACGACGACGACGACGACGTCTACTACTACTACCACGACGACGACGACCACAACGACGACCACAACGACGTCTACTACTACCACGACGACGACGACCACAACGACCACAACGACGACTACAACGACGTCTACTACTACTACCACGACGACGACGACCACAACGACGACCACAACGACGTCTACTACCACGACGACGACGACGACGTCTACTACTACTACCACGACGACGACGACCACAACGACGACCACAACGACGTCTACTACCACTACCACGACGACGACGACGACGTCTACTACTACTACCACGACGACGACGACCACAACGACGACCACAACGACGTCTACTACCACTACCACGACGACGACGACGACGTCTACTACTACTACCACGACGACGACGACCACAACGACGACCACAACGACGTCTACTACTACCACAACGACGACGACCACAACGACCACAACGACGACCACAACGACGTCTACTACCACGACGACGACGACGACGTCTACTACTACTACCACAACGACGTCTACTACCACGACGACGACGACGACGTCTACTACTACTACCACAACGACGACGACCACAACGACCACAACGACGACCACAACGACGTCTACTACCACGACGACGACGACGACGTCTACTACTACTACCACAACGACGTCTACTACCACGACGACGACGACGACGTCTACTACTACTACCACAACGACGTCTACTACCACGACGACGACGACGACGTCTACTACTACTACCACGACGACGACGACCACAACGACGTCTACTACCACGACGACGACGACGACGTCTACTACTACTACCACAACGACGTCTACTACCACGACGACGACGACCACAACGACGACCACAACGACGTCTACTACTACCACGACGACGACGACCACAACGACCACAACGACGACTACAACGACGTCTACTACTACTACCACGACGACGACGACCACAACGACGACCACAACGACGTCTACTACCACGACGACGACGACGACGACGTCTACTACTACTACCACGACGACGACGACCACAACGACGACCACAACGACGTCTACTACTACCACAACGACGACGACCACAACGACCACAACGACGACTACAACGACGTCTACTACTACTACCACGACGACGACGACGACGTCTACTACTACTACCACAACGACGACCACAACGACCACAACGACGACTACAACGACGTCTACTACTACTACCACAACGACGACGACCACAACGACGACCACAACGACGTCTACTACTACTACCACAACGACGTCTACTACTACTACCACAACGACGTCTACTACCACGACGACGACGACGACGTCTACTACTACTACCACAACGACGACCACAACGACGTCTACTACTACTACCACGACGACGACGACCACAACGACGACCACAACGACGTCTACTACTACTACAACGACGACGACCACAACGACCACAACGACGACTACAACGACGTCTACTACTACTACCACGACGACGACGACCACAACGACGACCACAACGACGTCTACTACTACTACCACGACGACGACGACGACGTCTACTACTACTACCACAACGACGACCACAACGACGTCTACTACTACTACCACGACGACGACGTCTACTACTACTACCACAACGACGACCACAACGACGTCTACTACTACTACCACGACGACGACGTCTACTACTACTACCACAACGACGTCTACTACCACGACGACGACGACGACGTCTACTACTACTACCACGACGACGACGACCACAACGACGACCACAACGACGTCTACTACCACGACGACGACGACGACGACGTCTACTACTACTACCACGACGACGACGACCACAACGACGACCACAACGACGTCTACTACTACCACAACGACGACGACCACAACGACCACAACGACGACTACAACGACGTCTACTACTACTACCACGACGACGACGACGACGTCTACTACTACTACCACAACGACGACCACAACGACCACAACGACGACTACAACGACGTCTACTACTACTACCACAACGACGACGACCACAACGACGACCACAACGACGTCTACTACTACTACCACAACGACGTCTACTACTACTACCACAACGACGACCACAACGACGTCTACTACTACTACCACAACGACGTCTACTACTACTACCACAACGACGACGACGACGTCTACTACTACTACCACAACGACGACCACAACGACGTCTACTACTACTACCACAACGACGACCACAACGACGTCTACTACCACGACGACGACGACGACGTCTACTACTACTACCACAACGACGACGACGACGTCTACTACTACTACCACAACGACGACCACAACGACCACAACGACGACTACAACGACGTCTACTACTACTACCACAACGACGACGACGACGTCTACTACTACTACCACAACGACGACCACAACGACGTCTACTACTACTACCACAACGACGACCACAACGACGTCTACTACCACGACGACGACGACGACGTCTACTACTACTACCACAACGACGACGACGACGTCTACTACTACTACCACAACGACGACCACAACGACCACAACGACGACTACAACGACGTCTACTACTACTACCACAACGACGACGACCACAACGACGACCACAACGACGTCTACTACTACTACCACAACGACGTCTACTACTACTACCACAACGACGTCTACTACCACGACGACGACGACGACGTCTACTACTACTACCACAACGACGACCACAACGACGTCTACTACTACTACCACGACGACGACGACCACAACGACGACCACAACGACGTCTACTACTACTACAACGACGACGACCACAACGACCACAACGACGACTACAACGACGTCTACTACTACTACCACGACGACGACGACCACAACGACGACCACAACGACGTCTACTACTACTAACACGACGACGACGACGACGTCTACTACTACTACCACAACGACGACCACAACGACGTCTACTACTACTACCACGACGACGACCACAACGACCACAACGACGACCACAACGACGTCTACTACTACTACCACAACGACGACGACGACGTCTACTACTACTACCACAACGACGACCACAACGACGTCTACTACTACTACCACAACGACGACCACAACGACGTCTACTACCACGACGACGACGACGACGTCTACTACTACTACCACAACGACGACGACGACGTCTACTACTACTACCACAACGACGACCACAACGACGTCTACTACTACTACCACGACGACGACGACGACGTCTACTACTACTACCACAACGACGACCACAACGACGTCTACTACTACTACCACAACGACGACCACAACGACGTCTACTACCACGACGACGACGACGACGTCTACTACTACTACCACAACGACGACGACGACGTCTACTACTACTACCACAACGACGACCACAACGACGTCTACTACCACGACGACGACGACGACGTCTACTACTACTACCACAACGACGACGACGACGTCTACTACTACTACCACAACGACGACCACAACGACGTCTACTACCACGACGACGACGACGACGTCTACTACTACTACCACGACGACGACGACGACGTCTACTACTACTACCACAACGACGACCACAACGACGTCTACTACTACTACCACAACGACGACGACGACGTCTACTACTACTACCACAACGACGACCACAACGACGTCTACTACTACTACCACGACGACGACGACGACGTCTACTACTACTACCACAACGACGACCACAACGACGTCTACTACTACTACCACAACGACGACCACAACGACGTCTACTACTACTACCACAACGACGACCACAACGACGTCTACTACCACGACGACGACGACGACGTCTACTACTACTACCACGACGACGACGACCACAACGACGACCACAACGACGTCTACTACCACGACGACGACGACGACGTCTACTACTACTACCACGACGACGACGACGACGTCTACTACTACTACCACAACGACGACCACAACGACGTCTACTACCACGACGACGACGACGACGTCTACTACTACTACCACGACGACGACGACGACGTCTACTACTACTACCACGACGACGACGACGACGACGACCACAACGACGTCTACTACCACGACGACGACGACGACGTCTACTACTACTACCACGACGACGACGACGACGTCTACTACTACTACCACAACGACGACGACGACGTCTACTACTACTACCACAACGACGACCACAACGACGTCTACTACTACCACGACGACGACGACGACGACGACCACAACGACGTCTACTACTACTACCACGACGACGACCACAACGACGTCTACTACTACTACCACAACGACGACGACCACAACGACGACCACAACGACGTCTACTACCACGACGACGACGACGACGTCTACTACTACTACCACGACGACGACGACGACGTCTACTACTACTACCACAACGACGACCACAACGACGTCTACTACCACGACGACGACGACGACGTCTACTACTACTACCACGACGTCTACTACCACGACGACGACGACGACGTCTACTACTACTACCACGACGACGACGACGACGTCTACTACTACTACCACGACGACGACGACCACAACGACGACCACAACGACGTCTACTACCACGACGACGACGACGACGTCTACTACTACTACCACGACGACGACGACGACGTCTACTACTACTACCACAACGACGACCACAACGACGTCTACTACTACCACGACGACGACGACGACGACCACAACGACGTCTACTACTACTACCACAACGACGACCACAACGACGTCTACTACTACTACCACGACGACGACCACAACGACGTCTACTACTACTACCACGACGACGACGACCACAACGACGACCACAACGACGTCTACTACCACGACGACGACGACGACGTCTACTACTACTACCACGACGACGACGACGACGTCTACTACTACTACCACAACGACGACGACGACGTCTACTACTACTACCACAACGACGACCACAACGACGTCTACTACTACCACGACGACGACGACGACGACGACCACAACGACGTCTACTACTACTACCACAACGACGACCACAACGACGTCTACTACTACTACCACGACGACGACGACCACAACGACGACCACAACGACGTCTACTACTACTACAACGACGACGACCACAACGACCACAACGACGACCACAACGACGTCTACTACTACTACCACAACGACGACGACGACGTCTACTACTACTACCACAACGACGACCACAACGACGTCTACTACCACGACAACGACGACGACGTCTACTACTACTACCACAACGACGACGACGACGTCTACTACTACTACCACAACGACGACCACAACGACGTCTACTACTACTACCACGACGACGACGACGACGTCTACTACTACTACCACAACGACGACCACAACGACGTCTACTACTACTACCACAACGACGACCACAACGACGTCTACTACCACGACGACGACGACGACGTCTACTACTACTACCACAACGACGACGACGACGTCTACTACTACTACCACAACGACGACCACAACGACGTCTACTACCACGACGACGACGACGACGTCTACTACTACTACCACGACGACGACGACGACGTCTACTACTACTACCACAACGACGACCACAACGACGTCTACTACTACTACCACGACGACGACGACGACGTCTACTACTACTACCACAACGACGACCACAACGACGTCTACTACTACTACCACAACGACGACCACAACGACGTCTACTACTACTACCACAACGACGACCACAACGACGTCTACTACCACGACGACGACGACGACTACTACTACTACTACCACGACGACGACGACGACGACGACCACAACGACGTCTACTACCACGACGACGACGACGACGTCTACTACTACTACCACGACGACGACGACCACAACGACGACCACAACGACGTCTACTACCACGACGACGACGACGACGTCTACTACTACTACCACAACGACGACCACAACGACGTCTACTACTACCACGACGACGACGACGACGACGACCACAACGACGTCTACTACTACTACCACAACGACGACCACAACGACGTCTACTACCACGACGACGACGACGACGTCTACTACTACTACCACGACGACGACGACGACGTCTACTACTACTACCACAACGACGACGACGACGTCTACTACTACTACCACAACGACGACCACAACGACGTCTACTACTACCACGACGACGACGACGACGACGACCACAACGACGTCTACTACTACTACCACAACGACGACCACAACGACGTCTACTACTACTACCACGACGACGACCACAACGACGTCTACTACTACTACCACAACGACGACCACAACGACGTCTACTACCACGACGACGACGACGACGTCTACTACTACTACCACGACGACGACGACGACGTCTACTACTACTACCACGACGACGACGACGACGACGACCACAACGACGTCTACTACCACGACGACGACGACGACGTCTACTACTACTACCACGACGACGACGACCACAACGACGACCACAACGACGTCTACTACCACGACGACGACGACGACGTCTACTACTACTACCACGACGACGACGACGACGACGACCACAACGACGTCTACTACTACTACCACAACGACGACCACAACGACGTCTACTACTACTACCACGACGACGACCACAACGACGTCTACTACTACTACCACGACGACGACGACCACAACGACGACCACAACGACGTCTACTACCACGACGACGACGACGACGTCTACTACTACTACCACGACGACGACGACCACAACGACGACCACAACGACGTCTACTACCACGACGACGACGACGACGTCTACTACTACTACCACGACGACGACGACGACGTCTACTACTACTACCACAACGACGACGACGACGTCTACTACTACTACCACAACGACGACCACAACGACGTCTACTACTACCACGACGACGACGACGACGACGACCACAACGACGTCTACTACTACTACCACAACGACGACCACAACGACGTCTACTACTACTACCACGACGACGACCACAACGACGTCTACTACTACTACCACGACGACGACCACAACGACGTCTACTACTACTACCACGACGACGACGACCACAACGACGACCACAACGACGTCTACTACCACGACGACGACGACGACGTCTACTACTACTACCACGACGACGACGACGACGTCTACTACTACTACCACAACGACGACCACAACGACGTCTACTACTACTACCACGACGACGACCACAACGACGTCTACTACTACTACCACGACGACGACGACGACGTCTACTACTACTACCACAACGACGACGACGACGTCTACTACTACTACCACAACGACGACCACAACGACGTCTACTACTACCACGACGACGACGACGACGACGACCACAACGACGTCTACTACTACTACCACAACGACGACCACAACGACGTCTACTACTACTACCACGACGACGACCACAACGACGTCTACTACTACTACCACGACGACGACCACAACGACGTCTACTACTACTACCACGACGACGACGACCACAACGACGACCACAACGACGTCTACTACCACGACGACGACGACGACGTCTACTACTACTACCACAACGACGACCACAACGACGTCTACTACTACTACCACGACGACGACCACAACGACGTCTACTACTACTACCACGACGACGACCACAACGACGTCTACTACTACTACCACGACGACGACGACGACGTCTACTACTACTACCACAACGACGACCACAACGACGTCTACTACTACTACCACAACGACGACCACAACGACGTCTACTACCACGACGACGACGACGACGTCTACTACTACTACCACGACGACGACGACGACGACGACCACAACGACGTCTACTACCACGACGACGACGACGACGTCTACTACTACTACCACAACGACGACGACGACGACCACAACGACGTCTACTACCACTACCACAACGACGACGACGACGACCACAACGACGTCTACTACTACTACCACAACGACGTCTACTACTACCACAACGACGTCTACTACTACTACCACGACGACGACGTCGACGACCACAACGACGACGACGACCACAACGACGTCTACTACTACTACCACGACGACGACGACCACAACGACGTCTACTACTACTACCACGATGACGACGACGACGTCTACTACCACAACGACGACCACAACGACGTCTACTACTACTACCACGACGACGACGACGACGTCTACTACCACAACGACGACGACCACAACGACGACCACAACGACGTCTACTACTACTACCACGACGACGACGACGACGTCTACTACCACAACGACGACGACCACAACGACGACCACAACGACGTCTACTACTACTACCACGACGACGACGACGACGTCTACTACTACCACGACGACGACGACGACGACGACGACCACAACGACGTCTACTACCACAACGACGACCACAACGACGTCTACTACCACGACGACGACCACAACGACGTCTACTACCACAACGACGACGACCACAACGACGACCACAACGACGTCTACTACTACTACCACGACGACGACGACGACGTTTACTACCACTACCACAACGACGTCTACTACTACCACGACGACGACGACGACGTCTACTACTACTACCACAACTACAACTACCACAACGACGACGACGACGACGTCTACTACTACTACCACGACGACGACGACCACAACGACGTCTACTACTACCACGACGACGACGACGTCTACTACTACTACCACAACTACAACTACCACAACGACGACGACGACGACGTCTACTACTACTACCACGACGACGACGACCACAACGACGACCACAACGACGTCTACTACTACTACCACGACGACGACGACCACAACGACGTCTACTACTACCACGACGACGACGACGTCTACTACTACTACCACAACTACAACTACCACAACGACGACGACGACGACGTCTACTACTACTACCACCACAACCACAACTACCACAACGACGTCTACTACTACCACGACGACGACGACGTCTACTACTACTACCACAACAACGTCTACTACTACTACCACAACGACGACGACGACGACGTCTACTACTACTACCACAACAACGTCTACTACTACTACCACGACGACGACGACGACGACGACAATTGTGTTGACTACTACTTTGCCAGGTGTGTTCCTATTTTGTGTATCTTAGTTGAAGGTTGCTCTGATAATGCAACGGCGAATTGTGGATCTATGGTTTCGTATTGTAACAATGCTCAGTATTATAATTTAATGACCCAACAGTGCCCGAAAACTTGTGGGAGATGTGGAGTTACGGTTACCACTGGACCTCGTATGATTTTTTTGTTTTGTTCGATTTAATTTCTTGCAGCTTGCTATGACAACTCGTCTGCTAATTGTGCTTCCATGGCTTCGTATTGTAACAACGCACAATACTATAATCTCATGACGTCGCAATGTCCAAAGACATGTAATAGATGTGGAGTTGCTACGACCACAATGACTCCTCGTAAGATTGTGTAGTTTTGGTAGGAGTATTTTAGAATGTCGTGACAACGCTTCTGCCAACTGTGGAGCTATGGCCTCGTATTGTAACAATGCGCAGTATTATAACTTGATGACCAGTCAATGCCCCCAGACATGTGGAAGATGTGGACCGACCACACTAGCTCCAACTACAGCAGCACGTAAGCTTTGTCGTCATTTAAGTTTTTTGTTGAAGAATGTCGAGATAACGCTTCTGCCAACTGTGGAGCTATGGCCTCGTATTGTAACAATGCGCAGTATTATAACTTGATGACCAGTCAATGCCCCCAGACATGTGGAAGATGTGGACCGACCACACTAGCTCCAACTACAGCAGCACGTAAGCTTTGTCGTCATTTAAGTTTTTTGTTGAAGAATGTCGAGATAACGCTTCTGCCAACTGTGGAGCTATGGCCTCGTATTGCAACAATGCGCAGTATTATAACTTGATGACCAGTCAATGCCCCCAGACATGTAATAGATGTGGGCCGACCACACTAGCTCCAACTACAGCAGCACGTAAGTTTTTTATACTTTTTGAGTTATAATT
Organism: Oscheius sp. DF5120; assembly: GCA_932521415.1. Taxonomy (NCBI): domain Eukaryota; kingdom Metazoa; phylum Nematoda; class Chromadorea; order Rhabditida; family Rhabditidae; genus Oscheius; species Oscheius sp. DF5120. Next base: position 302,605 of record OW051465.1, on the reverse strand, counting down.
TGTCATAAAAAGCTATACGTTTTTTCTGTTCTTTGCAATCCTGTTAACCATCTCACACGTGCAGTTGTCTTTTTTGTTAATTGTGTCGTTATTTGGTGTGCTTTATTCTTTGTTTTTCACTGTTTTCTTCTATATTTTTCTTTTCATTTTTCTAAATATCTAATTTTCAAAATGCAACGGATTGCTGATGATAAAATAATTATAAAGAAATAATTAAAAAAAACTTCGTGTGTGAGACGTTTAGCTAGCCTGTAAAAACCGGTCAAACGAATTATTTTTTTTTGGGACAGACTTAATAAAGATATCCAATTTTTACATCTGGCTATGGATATAATTTTTCATTTTAGAATGTCGTGACAACGCTTCTGCCAACTGTGGAGCTATGGCCTCGTATTGTAACAATGCGCAGTATTATAACTTGATGACCAGTCAATGCCCCCAGACATGTGGAAGATGTGGACCGACCACACTAGCTCCAACTACAGCAGCACGTAAGCTTTGTCGTCATTTAAGTTTTTTGTTGAAGAATGTCGAGATAACGCTTCTGCCAACTGTGGAGCTATGGCCTCGTATTGTAACAATGCGCAGTATTATAACTTGATGACCAGTCAATGTCCTCAGACATGTGGAAGATGTGGACCGACCACACTAGCTCCAACTACAGCAGCACGTAAGCTTTGTCGTCATTTAAGTTTTTTGTTGAAGAATGTCGAGATAACGCTTCTGCCAACTGTGGAGCTATGGCCTCGTATTGTAACAATGCGCAGTATTATAATTTGATGACCAGTCAATGCCCCCAGACATGTAATAGATGTGGGGTTGCTACGACCACAATGGCTCCTCGTAAGATTGTGTAGTTTTGGTAGGAGTATTTTAGAATGTCGTGACAACGCTTCTGCCAACTGTGGAGCTATGGCCTCGTATTGTAACAATGCGCAGTATTATAACTTGATGACCAGTCAATGTCCTCAGACATGTGGAAGATGTGGAGTGACTACTCCATCACCTAGCAGTGAGTTTTTAAATTTATTCATATTGTTATTGGTAAAATAGAAATAACATCATCTGGCATATTTATAATTTTTTCAGCCTGCAATGATAATTCTTCTGCGAACTGTGCAGCCATGGTGTCCTATTGTAATAACACTCAATATTATACGTTAATGACTCAGCAATGTCCAAAAACATGTGGCAGATGTGGTGTGACTGCAGCCCCAGCGGCAGTCGGTGAGTAAATAATTTTTGATTTTTGAAAAATTTTCAGCCTGCGCTGACAACTCGTCAGCTAACTGTGCTTCCATGGCTTCATATTGTAACAACGCACAATACTACAATCTCATGACATCTCAATGTCCAAAGACATGTAATAGATGTGGAGCTACCGCAGCACCAGCTCCAGCTATTGCTCCCAGTAAAAAAAACTTCTAATTAAATCAATTTTTTAACAACTTTCAGGTTGCGTGGACAAATCCCCGGATTGTGCGTCAATGGTTTCCTACTGCACAAATTCGAAGTATAACGACCTGATGACGACTAATTGTGCGAAAACGTGCAACAGATGTCCAACAGGATGATGGGTGAATGCCTCATTTACCGTAATAATAATAAAGACTGCTGTTAAAAACAGAAACGGGTTAAAAATGAAATTTATTAAAATTTGTTGGCTATTTGATCACTAAAAGATTCCGTTGATAAGCTGGATTTTTTGTTGTTTACGTATCGCCGTTCACCATGACAAAGAAGTCAGAAATATCTACGCGGCAACCTGTTATATGAAATAGAAAGACCATTCGAGGGTTTTCAATCTTGACGATGCTTTATTTCTTTTTTTTAATGTTTTTGGCAGTTATGGAGGCATGTGCTCCAACATATTCTCGTAAGTTTTTCCTTTTTTTAATTTTTTTCAAACCCGATCCTTTGAATTCTAGGCTTTTCTTAACGTAACTAGTCTAAAAATAGAAAATGAGTATTCTGCATCTAAATTAACGCTAGAAAGAAGAGACGATTGGAACTATAAGATATACAAACTAAAGATACAATACAGATTTATTGAAATAACGCGGACAAAAGTTTAGCGATTTTTCTGTTCTCGTATTGTTTATTATTTTCGTTTTCTGTTCTTTTTTTTAACTAATTTTATTAATTTTGCATAGGTAATAAAGTTGGATTTTAAAACAACCTGCAAGAATTTAGAGCACCGCAAACACTGGTCTTGGTCTTGTACCTCTTTAAAGTTCTTTCAACAGTTTTTTTGTTTAAACAAGGTTAGCGAATTCGTAAATGTTTCGTCTTCTCTGAAACATCTTCATAACATTTTTTCTTCAGCCGACGACATGATTACTACCACCGGTACAATGCCAATAACAACGACATCAATGACATCGACACCAACGACACCAACGACAACAACGATGACAACAACAACAACAACGACAACAACTACAACGAGGGGCGGTTGGTGAACTATTGATTGATTCATTCAATTCTTAGTATGCGATCAGTGCCCCAATCCCTATAGCTGTAGTGAACTTCCAACAGGCGCTGTATTTTGTGACGCAGCCCTGATGCCAATGGTCGTAAGAGATGATGCTCAGAATGCTTGTACCTTTCAATTTACTTGTCAAGCGGGAGATACGATATATGCAAAAGAGTTGGATGGCACATGGACACATCTTTTATTCTTCTCTTATAGTGGCACTTGTGCCGACAGTGATCCTCATTGGGAATGCGATAATAGACGCGTCCTTGCAATGGCCTGCGGTCGATAATATACTTAGTCCCGCCCACAATTACCCAACCGCAAAATACTGTGGTTTTATTTGTTTATTGGTTGGTAAAGCAAAATGTTGGTAGTATATGTGCATGTGGCAAAAATTGTTACAATCGCCCATACAATAAATCCTGGTTATCCTCAAACTAGTATTTTTTTTCTCCACTTTCGACGTATTCACAGGAAAATAGAAAAGCTCAAGAATGTCGTTATTTGAAACGAAATAGTTCAAGACAATGAATAATTGGTGCTAGAGTCCCTCATAAAAACGAATAAGGTAAAAATGTATTAAGTCATATTGCTAGACTGAGAAATTGTCAACACCGGACCAAAATTTTTTCTCTCGTGCCAAATTTATCTTCTTAGAAGCTTGGACGCACACGTTTCAAATTAAATTACCGTAAAACCTCCAATAGAACCCTCCTCCTAATAGAACCCTCCCTCCAATATAACCCCCCTCTTCCGGGACTGTTGAAAAATACAACCACCCCCTCCAATAGAACCCTCCCTCCATTAGAACGCGGTTTGTTTTCAAAATGGCCGCAATTTCATTTTTCATTTTTTTTTCATGCAATATTTACTACTTCTATTGAATTTTTTAGACTTCAAATGTCTGATTCTGAAAGTGATGAATCAGAAGATGGAAGAGTTTTATCAGACAATAATAATTTAAGAAAGCGAAAAACGTACAATTTTGGATATAAATTGAAATGCACAGAGTATGCAAAAAAAGCATCAATTAGGAACGCGGCGAGGAAATTTAATGTGGATAAAAAATGTGTCAATGATTGGTTACTGAAAGAAAATTTGATTCGAGAGAAATTGTAAGTTTTTTTAAATATTTTTGTTTGCTTTAGGCAGTTAAAGAATGTGACAAATCTCCCGAAGAGGTTAGATGGCGGTGGAAGAAAACTAAATGACGCAAAGTGTGATAAGGATTTATACAATTGGGTGTTAGAACAGCGTCGCAAAAAATTCAAAATTAGCCGCCGTATTTTGAAAAATAGGGCTTTGATGAAGAGAAATTGTTCCGACTTTAAGGTTAGTTTGTTTTTTCGTTTCTTTCATATTTAGGCATCAAATGGGTGGCTTGAAAAATTTCTAGCTCATCACAAATTAGTTAATCGACAAAGTACTACAATGTGTCAAAAAGAAAAGGTTTGGGACTCGTTTAGAGGACATATTTCTGAGGATACGAAACATAAATTAAAATCATTGAATATTGATACAGTAATAGTTCCGGGTGGATGTACAAAGTTTGTTCAAGTAAGTTAATCAATTTTTTTCTTTTACTATAGGCACCTGATACTTATTGGAATGCTGCTTTCAAAGCTAAAATAAAACAATATTATGAAGATTGGATGTTAGATGGAGATAAAGAATTAACCAGAGGCGGAAATATAAAAGGACCATCGATGGATATGTATCTAGGATGGGTAGTGAAAGCTTGGAATAGTTTAACACAAGATTTTATCCAAAAATCATTTAAAGAATGCGGGTTGACAACAAATCTTGATGGAACAGAGGATAATCTAATTTTATGTTATAATAGAGAAATCCCAACAGGTTAGCTTTTATATGGTTTTACTATTTCTTTTTAGGATTAGACATACTGAAAAAATTGCGTTAGAAGCGTGAATCGGATGAACTGGCACAGCTAACGGAAAATGTTGATTTAGAAGAAGATCGCAACAATGGTTATAATTCAGAGGATGAAATTGTTGAAGCAAATGAGATTTGATGTCTATTGTTGTTAATATTTTTCTTCCCTTATAAAAATTTCTTTGCAATCTTGTCCATGAATATTGTAGAATAATCAATTTCGACGCGGTATCGAAAAATAGAACCACCCCCTCTAATAGAACCTCCTCTTTACGGGGGTATTGAAAAATAGAACCCCCGGAGGTTCTATTGGAGGTTTTACGGTATATAGTTAACTGATCATTCCAACAGGTTCATTTTTGAAGAAAGATATCAAGAAGCCTCCGCCGACAAATAAAATGCTTGGCCTATTTCAAACGATCGTCCCGAAGGTTGCGAGGAGATTACAACAACTAGTTTTTCTCTTCGTTTCTCTCTATCGTTCAGCTGCATCGAAAAAGATTTGAAGCAATAATGAGGGCCGAGAAGTATTTACTAATCACTCGAACGAGAGTTAGTTTAAAGGAGCGGTGCCACAGATTTGAACGGCGCGCCATTTTTTTATTTTTAGTATACTGTAGCATTAGAATCTGTTTAATTTACATTTTTTGTTGATTTCCTCATTCATTTGTCTTAGTATAGTCTTTCGAACATAAAGATGATTAACACATTGACGACCGAGCATGTTTTACATTTTTGCGCGCTGGGGACCGACGCGGTATTTTTTTCATTTTTTTTTCACGACATGATTTTTTACTTAAATCTATGCTTGTTATTTCCTATTCAGTTTGTTTTCTTTAGAGAATATGGCTAAGCAAAATAAAGCAATGTTTAATACCAGTTTCCAAAATCTTCTAGTCGACAGCGATGATGAAGAAAGTGATGACTCTGAAGGTGAAACTGATTGTATAAAAGAAAATGAATCGGAGACATCAGAAGATGATGATACAGAAGAAAATGAGTGTGAAAGCAACTCTGATGCATGGTCAGATACGATATTAGAACATGACCCGTGGCTATTCACTGATTCATGGGGAATTAATGCCAACATCACTGCTCTGTGTAGCTCCTCAATCGATTATTATCGACTATTCTTCAATTCAGATATCTTGGAACTTATTGTTCGTGAAACTAACAGATACGGAAATGAGAAAGACAACACTTGGGAGCCAACCAATGTCGAAGAAATGGAGAAATTTTTTGTATTGTGCCTTCAAATGGGAATCGTAAAACTTCCAGCACTGCGAGACTACTGGAGTTTTAGAACAATTTTTGGAGGTCACCCTATTGGCTCCCAAGTTATGACAAGATATAGATATGAGCAGTTGTTAAAGCATATTCATGTTGCTGATAATGCAAGTTTTGATGGTTCCGATAGGCTATACAAAATTTCAGAAAAAGTAGATGAGAAATCCAATCTATGAAGTAAGTATAAGGGGACTCTAGACATTATTAGCGGCGTATTTTGTTCTGAAATCTTATGGAAGGCAAATTAGTAAAACAATCCCTGAAATCTTGCCAATACAACGTCAGCTGTCAGGCAAGATTTCTTAAAGCATTGCTGGACCTGAATAACTCTAGCGAAAGGAAATGCAGATCTAGCAATAGAACTAATTAGATGTTCTATTTATCTGGTCATGGTTTGCCTTTTAATATTTCAATAAACTTTTGTAAGCCTCAATAGAACTTGTCATTATTATTGTATAGAATTCAGTAGATACGCCTCAACACATTGTAACATAACCTGCAGCCCCCGCCCAAAGTTTACGATATATTGGGAAGAAATGAAAAGGACACAAGAAAAAAATGTTACAACTATCTTTAAAAACAATTTTTTGATTCTTCGTTTTATTTATTTCTAATTGCTTTTTTTCAGAATAATTTTTCAAAGGTTTTAAAAGAGAAGTGCCACAGGTTTAAACTGCGCACATTAGTTATGCGATTGCTCTCGATATTTGAAGTTTTCTTTTACTTTTCTTGCCGGAAATAGATTCTATTACATAGACTGTTATACTATACCTCTCGAGAACAGGAAATGAATAGAATCGTGCATTAGTTAAACAGAATATTACTCTCTGATGCAGTCTGGACGGTTTAACTCCTAAAATGTCTTATTCCATAATAATAACATAAAAACATATCAATAAAATATTCATTAGAAAAACTATGTTATCGCGAATGAATCGGCCAGTTGAAAAAATGAGCGAGGGTTCATTTTCGACGGTTATTTTCGGTAGTGTCTTCAATTGAGGAGAGGGAACTTCCTAAAAATAAAAAATGATTTTGTTTAAAACTTTCTAAATTTGAGAATATAACTTTTAAAAAAAATTTTAGATGGCTAATTTTTCCAACTTTTGAGCTATAACCCACCGATATCTATCGGTTTCAGAGTAACAGGTCTCGCAGGAATGATTGCCTCATTTTCCTCCTCTCCTACTGGCTCTGGGAATTTTCCCAAAATTTCTTCAATAGCTGGTGGAGCTGGCGTCAGAAGACTCTCAAAGAAGCCATCACCTCGAACTAAATTTAAAATAGAATTTAAAAACACCCGACTTCGTTTCAACTGTCCACCGAAGGCTTTGGCATTGAATGGGTCCGTTGGCTTGGACTCATTGTCTATTTCCTTTTCGTATTTGGATAATCTTTCAAAAATAGCTGGATCAAATTTATTCTTTCCTTCTTCTTTTGTTGAAGTTTGGCTGATGCCTTCATGAATAGAATCGAGAGAAGGCAGAACAGAGGGAGGTGTAGGATAAGCATCAGTGGAAGGAGGAGATTGTTGAGGTTGAACAGTTTGCGTGTAATCTAAAATTTTTTTTATATTTAGAACAAATAAATGTCGTCAAAAATGTTTTTCAATTTTACAAAAAAAACTCACAGTAGCCGTAGTATGTTGGATAGTAGTATTGTGGATATCGTTGTTGAGATTGTTGAAATTGATAATTTGCCCCACACGGTGATCTGATAAAGGAACATGGAGACTGCTGTGAATATTGTGCCGAGTTGACGTAGTATAAGTTCGTCGATTGACATGGATTTCGACATGGATTTTGATAATAGACTTGTGACTGTTCCTGCTGTTGTTGAGAATAATAAGCTATCGCTTGTGGCTGATAATAATAAGGATAATATTGGATCGGTGCTGTTGAAGTTCCTCCACAACCTCCTCCCTGTGTCATAGACGATCCTCCAGTACATCCCTCTGCCGGTTTGCTTTCTTTTTCCTCCGTCGCATCAATGTTAAAGCTTACAGGAGTTTTAGAGACAGGACAAGTACAATCTCGTTGACGGGGAGACATGACGGCCCGTTTAGAACGCTTGACGCCCCGGGAATCCGGCACACTGTCTTCATAAACGTAGTCAGCAATTTCGGAGGAGGTAGTCTGCCGTTGGCGGACATTTTTGGAAGCAGGGTTTGTGTTGATTTTTACTGAAATATAATCATTTCAATTTTAAAGTCACACAGTAGTTGAAAATAAGAGATAACCAATTAAAACATTAAAAGAATTTTAATTGGAATCTTTTTTCTGGATCTGAATTCAGCCTTTTTTTTAAATCTTTTTTTACCCACATTTAGGAAGAAAATAATCACCAACACCTTTTGGGAAACTTACAGCCTGGTGGATCGCCAGTAATTTCATATTCGTAGTCTTCCGTCATTCCACTGTTCACTTTTTTGGCCAAATTTCCCTACAAAATTAAATTTTCTCTATCAAAAAAAATTACAGTCTGTTTCCAATTCTCCGGCAGTTTATTATGCAATGGAGTTTCTTTATCGAACGGATCCCTTCCTCCAACCATTCCGCCACATGGCGGACAGGAGAAGAGCTGTTGGCAGACTTCATCGTTGAGTTTTAAGAGATTATCCGAACTAAAAAGGGAGAAAGTAGTTTCTTTGTTGAAAAGAAAACGAACGATGAGACTGTAATCCGACCCTGTTCGACGGCCTTGGGAACTCGAGGAGGCAGCTGAACAGGTGGAATAGAGATGGAAATGTTCGGGTAGAGTTGCGACATTCGGGAAGCGTATCTAATAATTAGTTTTTTTTTTAAATATTTTTTTTACCTCTTATAAGGTTCATGATATCCAGTCAGATAAGTCGCTTCCTTATCATCTACCTTCACCGTCTCTCCTTTTATAAAAATGTGTAACACTCTTAGCCAAGGATCTTTCGAAGTCAAGTCAGCAATCTCCCCAGCTACTGATGGTTCCTCTCGCCCCGAATGAATCAACACAATTTTCTTCATCCGTCCTTTTGGAAATCGACTCATTGTATAGTCCAAAGCGGGACGAAAGGTGGTCTCTTTCTCCTTGCACCAGTCAGATCCACAGGGAAGAAGAGCAAGATTGTCAATAGCCATGTGGAGATCGGAAATACGGTTATAGGCGGTGAGAGGAATGCGAGTTTGAGGTGGACCAATGTTGTCGAAGAATATGACGCCAGCATGTGTAGACTGAAATTTTTTAATCACAATCATTTTTTAAATGAGTACTCTTCAAGATACATTTCTAATAGGTTATTGGAACTGGCAAATGTCAAATATTTACCAACAAAAAATATATAACTCAAAAATAAGACATTTTATTGTCATCATAGTATTTTTTTTAATTAAAAAAGTAAAAATAATAAAATAAAAATTCTTTTTTTGTGCACTATAGTTGCTATAAAAACCAAATCTCCGCTGCCCTACCGTATTGTCCCTTCCAATATCCAAAGTTTCACTGAATGACTTCATGAGACTCTTGGTGTTATAAAAATCCTGTATCTGCATCAAATGACTAGCTTTGACGAGGAAAATAACATCAGATGCTCCCAAATCGCAATCAGAAGCTGTCGTTGGAGAAACCGCCAAAAGAAGACAGGCTGCCAGGAGCAAGGCCATGCCTTTCAGTCGGTCGAAAAAATCGGAAGGATGAGGCAAGAACAAGTCGGCTAAGTGCAGGAGGAGGGCTGTGTAAGCCTTTCCATCCGCCCATAGTCATTATCCTCTTCTTCGCGTAATCGCACTGCCGCAAACGGTCTAGAAGAAAGGGAAAAAGGTGTCGAAAAGGGTCATGAGGAATTAAGAGAAAAATGTTAAAACTTTATTAGAAGTAATAATCTCACTTGGCTTCCTCTTCAAAGATACATTGGATCGTCGAAGGCGCTCAGAGTTATTCTGACCCGTGCTGCACCCGATTCTTTTACCGATAATGGTACTTCCACTTCCATCTCCCTGGAAAGTATTCTTTAACCAAAAACATTAAAAACACTAATCACTTTCTCATAAGAGATTTTTTCTAAAAATTATTTGTCGCTCAAATACAATTTTGGTAAGAATATAATTTAACTGTCATTTCCATTGTGAAAAAAAATCCAGCAATAATTTTTTTTTGATTTTTCAATTAGTGACATACCACAATTTCTAATTATTTTAAAATATCCCTTTCCCTACCTGCTATCGTTGTCGATCAACGCTGTGATGGTCACCTTACCCAGCTGCTTGTCCCTCATCATTCTTATATCCTCCCATATTTCCAAATGAAATTCCTGTCTTGATCTGCCACGATGAAAGACAAACTGTTCCTCATATTGTATTCGATTACAGGTGCGTTTTGTAGTTGATCGAACATAAGATTTTCCTCCAACCAGTATCACATAAACATAGGAATCTAAAAATTTAAAAATCAAAAAGGAAAAATACCTCTTATGGTACTGGGCATATCCACACTATGAAGAACAATCCTAGTAACATTTATGGCTTTTCTGCATCCGCAGAAGCCAAAAGATGGAGCATGTTTTAATAATTTCTTCGCTTTCACATTATGGTCAGAATAGATTCTGAGCATAAAAGTAGTCAATTCTCGAGGTGCAAAGGTCGTGGGAAGAATGATGTATCGACCAACAGTAAGACCACGAAGATGGAGAAAGACGGAACGAGCATTAGCATAATCAGAGGTACCGACAGGTATCATTGGCTGGAACAGAAACAGTTAAAAGCAGAAACTTTTTAAAGCATAAAAAATGAAAAAAATAAATAAAAAAGAAAAGCCCTACCTGATGCACTCTATGCACCCGATTATTTTCAACCTTCATAACATGCATTCCAATTGTCACGTATGGATCTCTCCTTTTCTCTCCCTCTCCAGGTTCTTTCTGCGTCAATGCGAACATGACTTCACTTTCCGGTTGTGAAATTTCAAACAGATATTGCGGATTATTACAGAATGTCGCTGAGAAATTCAAACATCCACCAGCCATATCATTCGGTGCCCCGGACTTAGCTCCATTCGTTGTCCACTCGTCATATATAATCTGCTCATCATAGCGTTTTGAGAGGGTGAAGAGGCTGGTGTTGAAAATTTGACAGACAGAGATATCGGTAAAATATTGGGCGAATGAATCCCATGGCATCCAGAAGTCTCCATCTTCATCAACTGTGATTCCGAGGGATTGCTTGACGGAATCAGTAACATATTCCCATTCCTTTGAGTTATCGGACCAAGGACCATTCCATTCCTTCTCGCCCCAAGGATTTTGCAACCGGATTAGTTTTTGCTTCATCGTGTTGCCGAAGAGGGAAGTTCTAAAAAAATTTTTTAAATGTAGAAAATCCAAGTGATATTCTTTTCTAAGGCAGAAACTAAATATAAAAATTAACTATTTTCATTTTTTATTTCCAAAAATTTTATTCAAATTAGGCTGTTTTAAAATTTTCTTTAAAGAAAGAGGTTATAAAAAAGAATATCGAAAAAAAACCACATAAGTATAACAAAAAGGCAATATATGTTTTTCTAATAATTTAGTGAAAAAGAATGGTGATTTTTTTTATCTATTTTATATAGTTTTGACATTTAAAAAATATTTAATTTACTTTATAAATATAATCGAATTTGAGAAAATATTTTTTTCTTTTTTTTAAATCACAAAAACTAAAAAAGTTGAAAACCCACATGAGATTGCATTTTGCATCTAAATCAATGACCTTAACAGCGGTCACTGCATATGCATGTCCTTTAACCAGCCCACAATCCAAAGTCTGTTCAATCTCCTCCTTCGTTTTCGCAGCTATCGCCGCCACGATGAGGGCCTCATTGTCGAAGGCGGCTTTAATAGTATCGAAGAGTGTCTGCCGTCCATTGAAACCAGTCTAAGATTTTTTTAACCCATTGACGACCGCGCGTGGGACCAGTGTTTTTTTGGCCTTTTTTTTTTTTAACTTTTTTCAAAATTTTTGTTATTTTTTTAGGTAAATGTCGGCGGAACAAAGACAGAAGGAGTTGTCTTCAAAGTTTTCGCTAATATTGCAAATATTTTTGTTCTATTGTTTTTACGTTATATTAAATTATACTCAATCCATTAGCATATGTAATGTAAAAAGTCAAAAATGAAACCGCAGAAAAAAGAATACATAAATTTCCTTTCATCTCTGGTTGACTTACAGTATGAAGGAATTTTTCAACATTTATTGTTTCGGCCACACCACCGGAGACGTCTTGAAGAGCATCGGATAAATGACCACCTACTAGGTTCTCATAACAACCATAAAGTCTAAAGAGTTATTCTGAAAAAAATTTCTTTACTTGGCAAAAGCCTTTTCCAATAGAGCGGACCAGAATTCATTTGGAGTCTTCGATCGAGCGAAGATCAACTTTCCATGTCTTGTAGGCAAAAGATCATCGATTACGACTTCTACCCATTGGCCAAATCGCCAAAAACGAAAGCGGAAAATACCCGCATAAGAACGTTTCGTCGACCATTCTTGATCTGATGAATTTGGTATGACCTAGAAAGTTTTAAAAACTTATAAAAGAGCCTACACGATCTATTAGATGCTGATTATGAGTAAGAGCAGAGCATGCACTAACGAACCAACAGTTCCCAAGAATTCCTTGAGTGACATCATTGGCCGAGGCTCCTTCTACAAAAAGATGCGGCTCTGCATGAATTTCCTAAAGCAATATTTATATTTAATTTAAAAATTAAATTTAGTAGTGAATTTTATAAAATAATAAATGTTTTTTAAATCGTCACAACTAGTTTAAAAAACGATCATTTATCATTTGAATCTACATACCTCCCAGCAATTTCATAAAAGCCATGTGTAAGAAACAAAAAAAGAGTGTAAAATGAGCTTTGTTTTTAATTAATCCGGCTGGATTTTGCGCACTTGTGCTAGTTCTTTTTTTTAATAATTCTCTTAAAATATAAGTTCTTTCTTTTTATTTTTATTTTTTCTTTTTATTTAATATTTTTCCAAGTGACCAATTCCAAACAAATATATTGTGGAATTTTATTGAGAACACGGTCGACCCTGTCTGTAAACATCATAACCACATGGGAGGATGGCTATTCTCTTCAGAAAAGTTTGTACTGTTTCTAAGTCAGAAAACAATGGAAATTTTGAGAGTGACTAATAAGAAGTGCCAAAATATCATTATCATGTGTACCAGGGCTGTGCGAATTTGGGTTTTTAAGTTCGAAATTCGAATCGAATTCGAACTCGAATCTAATGAACACTAAGTTTACTAAGTACAGTCAATAAGACAAAAAAATGATTTGCAACTTCAGTTTTATAACAAAAAAATACAACAATAACAAGGTTTTTGTAGATTTTTAACATTTTTTAAAACTTTCCTCAAATTATAGTTAAATTTTTCTAATCATTGATTGATCTTCCAGAAATTTTTCTTCAACAAGTTCGATTCGATTTTTGGCGTCCCAAGTTCGATTTTCGAACTCGAACTCGAACTTTCATAAAAGTCAAACTCGAACTTAATTATTTCAACTTGAATCGAGCTCGAACTCGAAGTTCGAATTCGAAAAAGCTCGAAAAAATCGAACTCGAATCGAGCATTCGCACAGCCCTGATGTGTACTAATCTTAAAAAAAAAAAGTTTTCAATCTCAAATTTATATCTTTTCAAACAAAAAATTTTTTAATATTTAATTTTAATTAATCAACCTTTCTTGACTTCACAAAGTCGTAAATCGCTTATTGACTCCCAATCGGCTTAAAAGTAAACGTGCAAAGTCTTATCGTAGCGGAATTCACACGTGATAAGACTGATGAATAGGTTAGTACCCACCGCTGGTCTCTTCCAGACTATATCACTCGATCTGGCTTGATCTAAAAATAACGATGCATTTGTAGGGGGGAAATGTGTATCCACAAAAAGTTGTCCTTTAGCAATGCAAGACTTGCGGATCTTTTCAAAGTTCTGCCCCCGGAAGCGTCGCCTCTCCTTCATTCGAGAGGACCTGCCTGAAAAACCAATTTATTGAAGGAATTGAGAGGGGAAAAAGAACAGTCGAGACAAATTAGGACGTCACAAGCGGGTTCTCCAAATTAGTCGCCGAGGCGTAGGTAAAAAAAGAGTATTCTATGAAGGATACAGGAAGTCAAGTGTAAACGTCAGTGACTATCGTCATAAAAGATTTCTACGAAATTATTTCTTAATTTTCAATTTTTAATAATAGTTAGAAAAATAAATTTTCAAACCTAAAATTATTCAAAAAGTGTAAAAAAAAATTCAAAAAATTTTGAAAATAATAATAAAAAATAGTGATCATAAATTTTTTTGAAAAAAAAAAATTAACTATAAAATCTTAAACCCAGGATCCAAGTCAATAAAAGTCAATTCTTCGGGAACTAGCCGCAATTGACCTTCGTCGTCCCACCGGCAGTCTGAAGGCAATGATTGATGTTCCAACGATAAGGTATGTTTATCTTTTTAATCTTTTAGGTTATAGCAGTATTAAAATAGCCAGAAAACCTGACAAAAATAATAAAATTTGGAGAGGAGGACATTCATTGTTTGCACCTGGATTCATTTACGTCCAAACAGAAAGAGAGAGGGTGGATGAATCATTTTTAATGACGAATGGAGGAAGAAAGGACAGATTAACTGACAAGTAGGGAAAGAGATCAGAAACGATTGAAAACTGATGAAATCAAAGATGACAAGTGGTAAACAGCCGTGGACAAAAATATGTATAGTTCATCTGATAAATGTTGTACTTTGTTTGTTTACAACCCTGCTAAAATTCGATCGAAAGTTGCGTTACTTGAGCTTCTTGTTTACTTTTATTGTGCTCCTTAGTGTATTTGAAAACAAAAACATCAGAGAAAAAGCAATATAACCACTGAAAAAGTAGAGCAAACTTATAGAACAATTAAAAGATAAAAAAACAAAGAAAACACAAAGTTCGAAGCTTTTGAGAAGAAGGGTAGGGGAACGAAAAATAATCAGAAAATTGGATTCTTCAACCATCACAATACACAACAAAACACTATTGTTGAGGCGAGAAGGATCCCGTTTAACAATGAGAGTGGGAGAGCATGTGAGTGTGTCCAACAAAATGTAAATAACGCCTACGACAAGATGATGATGACCTTTCTATAAAATGCGAAGGCGGTAGATGGAAAGGAGCGGAACGGGTTTAGAGGCTATCGATTTGACGATTATTGATTCTTCGACGCCTTGTCGGCGGTAAAAAATAAAACATAAAAAAGTCATAAAATAGTCGACGTGTATTGATCGCAAAATGACTTGATTACTAACTAACCAATAAGACAAAGAAAAAAGTTATCTAGACGCGTCGTATACGCATCGTAACTGACCTCAATTGCGGGTGAAAAGTGATAAAAGTGACTGTTTACATTGAATGGCGGCGAGAGAAGAAATAACTGACCGCTGTTTATCAGCTAGATGTGCTAGAAATAGTTCTCTTGTGAACATAGCAAAAAATAGTTTTTAAACTTTAAAAGTAGAATTCGCCTTCTATATAACGAAATTGGATCATAAGTGGGTCTGATATGGCATTTGTAGAGTGTGAACACAGTCGTGGCCTAATTTGAGAACTATTGGTTCGAGGGGTAATCTTTCAATATGAATTGGTGTCGCTATGTATATTTTAGGAAAATTGTGAGGGCCGAATTTCTCTTTATTGAAGACTTGTTTTGTTGAAAATCTTTTTATCGCTTTCATTGGTGTAATAGATGCTTATTCTTGCTTCGCTTTCTATCGGCACACATCTCTTAATTCGATTTTTTTTCTCATTTCTGATCTATTTACAATGATTTCAATCGAACAACTGCAGCTCTTCAACATTCTCATGAATCAAAATAATTTAAGTTCCTCAAATGAGGCGCTGTCTATTGTACCACCATTGAATATGCTTCCATTACCACAATTTCCTTCACTTTTTCCACAGGTTATTTTCTTTTTTGTTATTGAGCCTTTTTTTCAGCCTATTGGTGATATTTTGTATAATAACATGTTCGCGAATCTTTTAAAATGTCTGCAGCCTTCGGTTTCAAATCCTTATTCTCAACTGGTTTGTTCAACTGCAACTAGATTAATTTTAGATACAGTTGGTTAACCTTCTTACCAATAATCCAATCTCTCCAGGAACTTCCATACTTTCGGTTAGATTTTTGCATTTTTTTGTTTTCAATTAAGTTTTTTTAAGACATTAACAGGAGACTCTCAACACTCAAAGGAGGCTGTTGTGCCAAATTTGTATGAAAAAACTTCACAGCAAAAGATTTCATGGAAATACAAGCGGGTACATGAATACTGTAAAGTATGCAAGGAAAACATTTTCAAGAATGGTAAAAGGAGTCAAGGTAGATTTTTATTTTGTGTTTTTTTTCTACTCTTTGGATCATAATAGGTTGATCCAATTTCAATGAGTCCAAGGACTTGGAAAAATAATACAAATAATAATTAAACTAATGATTATTTCAGGACCTCGTCGTCACATTCTTCAACATCATCTAAGGACGGCTATTTATAGTTGTCCTGCACCTTTCTGTTCCTACTTTTCCAGTTATGATAAAATCCATGTCCGCAGTCACTTTAATCGGAATCATAAGGATCTAGGAGAGTATCCGGGTGCTATCAACAATTTCGAGAAATATGTGAAGGATGTAATACTGTGGCATAATTCCTGCTTTGAAGTTCGTAGCGATGGGACTGTCCCTGACGAATTGGAAGATGTATCGAACAGGAAGAACAAATAAAATCACAATCTCTAGTTATTATTTCCGGATTAGCCGCAAAAATAATCCCCCTTTATCAATTATTTTATCAGTTTTCTTCTTTATTCTTCCATGCTTCTTCTTCTCATTTTTTTTTTCATTCCCTTCATTTTCGCACAACAATGTGATCCCAATGCAGAGTTAGGTCGTAGGTTATTCTGTTTTCCCAATAAAAAAATTTAGCCTGTGATCCATCCATAAATACATGTCCACCTCTCTCCCTTTGCATCCCAAGCAATGTTTGCTGTCCGTTTGCTAACATTTCAATGGCCACGACAACAATATCGGCTCCAACAAGTGCTGGAATGTTGACTGCGACGACTACACACGGTTGCCAAGATCAGATCAATCCCAGCACCGGCACTTCCGATTGCCCGAATATCAAATATCTCTGCACCAATCCACAATATATTCCTCTGATGAAGCAACAATGTCCCAAGACGTGTGGCTTTTGCTAAAAAAATAATTGAAAAATAAATATACTACATATTTTTCTTATCTATTTAATTAATTTTTCCAAGTTATAATAATTTTCTGCTTTAGTTTGAAGATATTTCCGTAGGAAATTCACATTCGCGAAAACTTGGTATTTCTTCTTCTTTTCGCTTTTATCTTCTGCTTATGTGCGGTTATGAATTCGGATCGTTAAAAGTAGACCTGAAATGTGCCTTTTTTTCTCTCTTGCAACCCCATAAAGATTTAAAATCAGAAGTCGTATCAACGCGATATAATTTAATAATATTTTTATTTATTTAAAGGGCAATTTTGAATAATTCGGTAACTGATCTCGCAGTGGAATTTTTGTTATTTCTGTCGATGGTGGCATTATTATGTACATTCCTTTTGACGTCGTTTCCAATTTATATTGATTATCAGTCCAGCCAGGGATCGATGGTTTCACCATTATGTTTCCATAAGGCTGGAAAGGTTTCCAACAAGCAAATAGACTCCTAGAATTTTGTCTTTAAATCCAATAATTCTTTTTTTCTACCTGAAGGCTGACAAAGATATCACAGAAATTGGTAGGAAAAACATTGGAGAAAGTTTAATTACCAGTTGACAGACTTCAAAAACATCCAAGAGAAGGAGGAAGACGGCGACTGGCAGGGAGAGCAAGGCACCAATAACCAGGCCTTCCTTAAGTCGTTGGATAGCCTCTGACTGCCATTTTTTCTTTCTATTTTTGAAGAAAAAAATGGCTGCCTAATATCTCCGATTACAGTTGAAAAAAAAACATACTATAAGCATTTCTGTCACTGTAAGTACTGCTAGCATGTGCTGATAAATATGATAAAGTATAGCTCCATGGCTAATAAAAAGGGCGAAAGAAATGGCCAGAGTAGTGGAGAAAATAACTAGAGATTGAAAAATTCTAAAAGCAGGATCTACTTGCTTAATGTGCAAACAAAAAAACCTAAAATTTTTCCTTAAAATGTGAACAACTAAAATAATTTAATTATGCATATTATAGTTTTTTTTATCAAATAAATCGTGATCAAATTTAAAAACGGAAAATTTGAAATTTTTTTTTCTTTTTTCTTTTTTCGTTTGTTTTTTGTTTTATGTTTTTCCTTAGTTTGGCTGTTGAGTAAAATTATTAAATAAACAAAAATTGAAATATTTTACGCCTCAAGGAACACGTTACACACTTATACATATTTTTGTCCATACCCCTCAACGTTTCTTACCCGATGTGAGTCCTTTTTTTCATAACAATTTCCATTTTAATTTCTAGCAGACTGATAAAAATGAATACGATTGTGGAAAGAACAAAAATATCTGCTATTATCGTTTCCATGCATTTTTGAAGGCGCATAAAAGTTGTTACTCTGCAAATTACATTGTCTATAGTTTAAAAAAGGCTTACGTGTCGAGATTGGGAAAATAATCAACGAAAAAAAGAGCAAATATCACAAGATTTATGGCAATTTCCATTGCTAGAGGGGAACATACAGCCAGAAGATATTGTTTCGCCACGTTGTTATGAACATGAGTAGAGAAAAAGACACAAAACAGGAGGATAATAGATTTAGAAATAAGAAAAGGAATGTGATAGCGATGTCCTGAGCTTTTATATAATATCTAATATTACTTACCGATTTCGAAATTCTTTAACAATAGTTGGATTTGACTGTCTTGACGACAAATATAATTATTTTGAACCTTATTGCAGATCATTATAGGGGGAAAAAGACTGAAAGTCTGATAACTAAATTAAACAACCGAAGTCGTTCATTTTGATGGCTGCTAGGCAACATGGAACGCTAATTTACATTTGATTGAGGCAATCAGACAGTGCAAAAACGCAAACGGGGGTGCTCAAATTTATACTGAAAATATTTATTAGCTCAAAAATATCATCAAGCATAAAAGATTGATCTTTTGAGCCACTTTTCTTTTACATTCAAGGTAATTTAATTGATTTAGGGGCGCTTCCATAATTTTTACCTGTTAATGTTGCTTCCGCTGTAAACTTTTTCTGCTTTAATGCGTCGAACAAAAACCTTTACAACCAGTCTGGTGGCATGCTACTGTTCCTCTGTGCGCTTATTTCTTCTGCTTTTTGCCATTTGAACAGAAAAATTGCCCCAGATCCAATTTTTCTTCAGCTAATAGCTCAGGTAACTGGTTTAATTTTTATTGGAAGCCTAACAATGTTAGAATAATTTGACAATTTATGAGGAATGCAGTTATTTCAGTGGAGATTGCTTCGTAATTAAGGATTTTGTCAACTCTTTTAATGGCCAGTAGGTTTTTTTTAAAAACTAATTGTATTTTTAAGAATTTTTGCCCATCGACATCTCAAACCAAAAATGAATATGCTCGGGTCGATTACCATCGCTAGACTGTCAGTTCCTTCCACAATCACTTCAGAAAATTTATCCACACGTAGTTGGCAAGTAGATAAGACAATTATTGAGCCCAGTTTTCCTACCGGAATGTTGTACATAGCCATTGGATATGTAATGGAGGTAAAGAACAGAAACACCGTAGTAAAATTAAAGGTGTTGTCATTTGAAGCGAAGGAGAAGCAGAAGATTTTAATGATTGGACTAGGAGGAGGAACAATTTCGAATTATTTGAGCACAACGTCAAATGTAAGTCGTTTGGATTTCTCAAGACTGTTTCAACTTTCATGGGATTTAAGTTCAGCTTTCGAAGCTGTCTTAGGTTTCATATTTTGCGGTGAAAGGCCAAATGTAATAAAAAAATCGTCAAATCAGATTGTTAATTTTTCAGATCTACACAACTGTTGTTGAGTTGGATCCAGTTATTGTCCGTATTGCTGAAAAATATTTTAGCCATTCTGACGTAAAAGGAATGACAACAACCTATATAGAAGATGGTGTCAAGTTCCTGAGGCGATCAGCTGGAGGTAGTATTCATTTTTTGTTCGTTAAATACTTTTTAGAAAATAAGAAGTATAGGATAATCATGGTCGATGCTGATTACAATGGTGACACGACAGGAACTGGTCTCATCGGTCCAGTGAAGGAGTTTATCAAGAGGGAGACGGTGGAGAGCATTCTTAAATCTTTAGATAGTGATGGTGGGATGAAAAGCAGACAATAAAAACTTTAAAGTAATTAAGGAATCGTCGCTGTGAATGTTGTTTCTGTTCATAGCAGAGAATCTAACGAGAAACAGACCATCAGTATCTACAAGGAATTTTTCCCATCCTGTTTCTATGTCTCATTTTTTACAGTGAGAAATGTAACAAAATACAAAATATCTGACTGTTCTTTTTTTAGAAATTGTTAATTTGTTCCAAAAAAATGCATTGGACTTTTCAAGAAAACCATCAGCTCTTCAGGAAAAATCTCAAGACAGCTATAGCAAGGCTTGGATTCAAGGAATTGGAAAATGTATTGGATTTTTAAGAAGAATAAATTTCAATTTATAGAATATTAAAAATTTAATTAAAATTAATTTTTTGTAAATTTTTCAATTCAATATCAATTCAATTCAAATTCAATGCAACTTTTTTTTCCGATTTTTCTGATTCAGAACACTTTTACTCTTCTATTTGTTCCTGAAACAAAATATCGTCATCCCATATTCCCTCCAAGTAATGGCTTCTCTCCCCAGCCGAATAAAAGGTCTTTTGTCCGTCCTTGTTGAATATGCACCTGCCGTTAATCTTCAATCCATCGCTGCTGTCTATTCCCGACAGGTGTAGTCTCTCATTTGAGAAGAATAGTAACACATTTAGTTACAAAACTTTAATTTTCACAATTATTGCTTTCGTTTAAATATTTATAGTTTAAATAATATTCAAAAATATTGTTAGAATAAAAAAACTTTTGTTACTCAAATAGATAATTCCTATGATTGAGAAGTTACCATTTTTCAATTATCCTTGCGAAAAAGATCTGTTGACAATATTTATTTACTACTCTCAATGTGACGTATTGACAAGGGACAAACACTCGACTGGGAGTGGAACCATCCTCGTTATCTACCCAGCCCATTTCTTTCTATCTTTGTGCAGCCAACAGATCACAAGCCCTCCTAGACTGAAACACTATAGCTCTTTGTTTGCCACTGTCTATTTGATCGAAGGAAAGGCTTTTCCTTTCTCGCCGTCTCCTCCACGGTCCATTTTCGGACGACACGTCATTTGCAGCACATAAGGGCTAAGTTGAGTCAGTCGCCAGCAAATATACACACGCAATTCTTTTCCTTCACCCGTCCCTCGCCAGCCCACTTGGCAGGTGGAGATGATCGAGTTATATACGTAGTTGTTTATATTTTCTTCACTGACATGATAAAATTGTCTCAATTGAATTGCCTTTGTTTACTTTGCAACTGGCAGAGTGCTAATTCCTTCCCCGCCTCCTACTATTTACGAAATTTCGACACTTGGCACCTATATATCTTCAGGAATAACATTGATTCCTTTTTTTCCAATTTTTTTATTTAAATTTAAAAAAAAAACGGGTATCATCGCTCCATCTTTATTTAAGTCGGGAAGTTAGTTACCTTATTAGAGAATTTTTTTTTATTTTAAATGAAATAGACTTTATTTTCTTAAGGACCTTTTCTCATGGAAAATTTTAAATATTGTGTGAAAAAATAGAAAAAAATTTTATTTCTTGGTTTCTCAAATTTCCTGTGCATTATCTTTCCAATCTTTTTTTTTCAGATCTCATACCATGAGCTGGCTTATTTTCTTGCTATTCAATGTTTTCCTAGGAATTTTTGGCTTCAATTTTTGGAATATTTTTCCTCGAAAAAGATCTAATTCAACTATAAGAGGTAGTATATGCTTTTTTATTGAAAAAAATGTCTTTCTAGGCCCATCAACTGCAAAGAAAAATGTATAAACTGCTGCACCTCTTGCACTTTTAGTGTAATTTAATTTTTTTTAAACGGGTAATAAATAAAAATATTTCATATTTTTAAAAATTAAAATAACGATCACAGAGTAACAATACAGATTTGGCGGCACTCGAGAGGAACCCGTTAGACACTGTTGTCAACTACTCTATTTGCCTGCAGGCGAATCAGTGTGTCAAGAGGATTGAAGGATTGTTTTGTGGTCTGAAAAATTGTTTTTGAAATTTGTTTTTCTGGTATATTTTTTCTTAAATTATTGAAAAATATTGGTAAGTTTTTTTTTAGTTTAATTACAAAAAAATAATTTTTAATGAAAAAATCATTTACCTGTCCAATATCTTTAATTGAAAGTCGGTGAAGAAGTTCCTCTCCACTCGACCCCTCAGTCCACGGCCATTTGTCACAGACAACTTCAGTCGGATCCTCGAATGTTCCACATCGTCCGAGGACTTTAACTCCCTCTCGAGCCACTCTCACCATGTAGGGAACAATGTTTTCATTCCACAACTTTACGAACCAGTCCTTTGAGTCATCCAATCCAAGAGGACACTGGAGGAAAATCCGGGGACCGACGGTGACGTCGAGGGAATTAGCTTTTTCGATGAAGTCATTCACAGCTTGTAGGACTTCGGGAAGGAAGGAAATTACGCGAAGAAGCTCAGGGGGGGACTGACGGCCAAGACGATTCTCGGCTTCGATAATACGACGTCGAAGGTAGCTGAATTTTTTTTATAACAATTTCTATGCAAAAATTTCTTTTATGAATTTGCAAAAAAGTTCATATACTCACCGTCCCATGAATCCCTTGACTCCGTCCATTCTATTTGTTAGCAAAAACATTTTAAAATTATGGTTGATTTGCATTTCTGGTAAATTACAGGCTCTGTTAACTGTGCAGATAACGTAAGGACCACCTAAATTTTAATTTTCTTAGAATATTTTTTTACCATTGTTTGGAAGTTGAACTGACGAAAAGACCGAGGAAATGAAGGCGATTCGATTTCTTGGGACATTATCCAGCAGGATCACGGTGTTCTTGCTACCTTTGAGGAGTTTTTCCAACTGATCTTCGACCAAAACTATCTCTCTATCGTCGCCTTCAGGGATTTTTATGTCGTAGACGATGTCTTGCGTATTTCCTATGCGATACGCAAGATAGGTAGCCAACTGACGAGCGATATTGGACTGAAAAATAAATTGTCAGATAATTATTTTTATTTTTATTATTTAAAATTTCTAATAAGTTTAGAAATTAACATTGTTAATAATATCCAAAAAAAAGTTAAGTTACCTTCCCTATTCCTGTGGCTCCAGAAAGTACCAATCTTCGATGGTTCAGCAAGAATTTGAGAAGTTGTTCAAGCATGGAAGAGGGGAACAATGTTTCCAAGACAAGTGAATCCACGCAATTTTGACTAGCTCCACGAAGGAAAAGACGAACAGTTGTAGTTGGAGACATGACTTCCGACGGTAGAACGGCAGGTTCTTCAGCCTCTTTTCGACGAACTGTCGAACCGATCTGATAGCCGATGACGCTCTCATTACAATGGAGACCAAGATGACGATCACCGTCAACTCGACCGATATAATTCTGAAAATTTAAAAATTGCTAAAAAAAAAAAAACTAAAGTAATTTTTAAACAGTTTGCTTTGAAAATGCAAAATACATTTCTCTACAAAGAAATTTTAAACAAATGTTTTTTGCAATATAATTTTGTAAGTTTTCCGGTTGATCCGTTAACCAAAAAAAATTCTTTATGAGTCTTTTATGCAAGAGAAAATAAACCATCAATAAGTATCAGAAACTTATTGGTAAAGAAAGATTTTAAAAAAATAAAAGAAGCAAGTTAAACAAATAGATTTGACTTGATCTTTAAAAAATTTTGGCTCACTTACATTGAACAAAACCGCGATTTGTTGATCAATTTCCGACCAAGTAGTCAATGCCGTTGGCGTTCCCAAGAATCCAATGATGATCTCATGCTCCGGACAGATTTCCGAACTTATAACTCCTTTCAAATCAACATTCACCGTCAATTTGATAGAATTGCAACCGGAGGATCCTAAAAATCATTTATATTTATTATTATTCGATAAAATTTACTTTTACTACTCGGAGTCGAAGAATTCGTTGTAGTTGGAGGCAATTCATAAAGTGGCTCATCTTCATGGATAGCTAAGGAAGCTTGGGAGGAAGCACGAGAACGACTGGCCAAAAGACGCGACATATCCTGCTTCAGCTGTTTGTTCTCCGTCTGAATTTGGTTTAAAATAAGGAATGAAGTTACTTTTAAACGATTGACGGTCTCCCTTAGAAGATCCACCTCTCTGGCTCTGTCCAATGCATCCAGCCTGACATCAGTCAAGGCAACATCACGATCTTCTAACTGTTTTTTTAATTCGTCTACTTCTATCTCATCAAGTCGAGAGTTAGAGCCATTAATTGTTCTCATAGGAGAACAATCAGTATCAGACAAACCCCCTTTACTTTTCTTTTTTGAGAAGGCTTTAGTGAAGGAAGAACGGATCTGAAAGGATGCAAATGAAACCAGACAATGATCAAAACGACTGAGGAAGACGATTTTTTGACATTATTACCAATTATTGAATTTTGTATTAAAAATTTAATAAAAGTTTCCCATTTCCTTTTTTATCACAAACCACAACACAACACTTTTTTTACCTGAACATCCACATTTGACGCCTACAAAACAAAGCTATGTTTGTTTTTGTTTACTTCACTTACCCAGCTTTTCTTTGATTTTGTACCGAAGCTATTCAGACTTGATTTGTCTGCTTTGCTGCTTTTGCTTGAAGAACTCATGCTGGAGCGGTGGGAGGCGACGGATTCGAGAGAAGGTTGTCTAAGTAGCTCTCCCGCTCCTTCGACGGTTCTTCCCAGTCCACTCATTGCCCTCAGATTGTCGATTTCATTTCTCAGCTTACCGACCTCATCCGGCTGAAATTTTAATAAATTCTGTCAATTTGTCAGCCGCTCGCGGGAAATTCATCGAGTAATTTGCATATGGATTATGCTGGCCAGCGACGGGAGGGAGATGATAAAATCGCGCACACATCGCTCACCGGACGGACTAATCGCTACGCGAAATCGAGGCATAAACTAATGAATATACTTCCGTCCGGACGATTTATTAGTCATTTGGGAGGTCCCTCACCTTCAACTGAGCCTTTTCCACATGACGAGAGAGATTTGACAGCTTCTGATTGAAGACATCCATCAGTTGGGCATAGTCGTCGTGTTTTCGACTCAATTTGTGAATGGTCATTCGATAACCGTCCAATTCTCGAGACATTTTTCGAATTTCAGCTTCATACTTGTCATTTAGCTAAAAAAAAAAATTGACATTTTCAAGACAATAGATTATTTTATTTTAAAAAAGTATATTTTTTTGCTTACCGTGGCATAGGCTGTTGAAGAGGCTAAAGATATCTGTGATCCCATAGGATCCTTCGGTTCGGCCAACCTGTGGAGCTGCATCTCCCCATAGGTTCCATAGCCATCTCCCCTTGGTCCTAAAACAGGGAGTTGACCAAACAAAACTTTTTGTAAATTAGCTGTTTTTGAGTTAAAAGGGTGAGAAAAAGAAGAATAGAGGAAGCAGTGCGTACCCTTAACCGGGCTGGCGACGGATAATGGCAGGCGTGTTCGACTGCGTGGACTATCCCTCCTCTTCGGTCGTGGTGAGGGCGACTCAAGAAGGACAAGAGATCGTGACATTCCTCCAGCATTGAGTGAAGCTAAAGCTCTATCTCTAGCGGAAAGAAGCATGCTATTAGTGGGTTAAGTGGGTTAGCCGACTCTCATTATCGTCTTACCTGAATGCCGTTGTGGTTGAGGGACTCGACGTGGTGAAACCAAAGCCATTGCAGCCTGACGATCGTTCCAAAACTCAGTCAGTTGTGTCTTTCGATCCAAGGAATGGTAACCGGAGAGAGAAGCTAAAGGCTAGGTATGTCGAAGAGGAATTTGAGAATGATCGTGGGAAGCGGTGGGAAAACGTACGGGATTCGTTAGACGACCGGCTACGACTACGAAGAGCCTCAGCTTCAGCAGAGAGGACCAGCTGAGGAGAAAATGGAGTACGGGAGAGCGTCTAAAAATTATTCTTATCTTTGTTTCGATTTTTCTTTAAAGATTATTTTTCTATGATTATAATTTTGTTCAGATATTTTTTCTTTATAAAAATATTTTAAACAAGGCATATCGTAACTGTTTGAGCTACTTTATCTTATTTTTTTACCTACAAAGATCAAAGAAATTCTTTCTTTTTTTCCTTGCACCCTAACTCTTTTCCATAATCCATTAAGCTTCCCTCCCCATCTGTTTTTCTTGGCATCCTCTTCCTCCTCCGACCTCCATTTACACGTGTGTTGTCTGTTTACTCCCGTTCGCATTAGGCAGACTGGCTGGTCGGGTAAGCAGCTGGCGTTACAAAACTCGGCCTGGTCATCTATCTCTCTCTCTCTTCTACTGCGCGATGCACGTGGAAAAACAATCTATTCCTATCGAGGCAAAGAAAACCCAGGAGAGATAAACAGGTCATTAGAAGAAGAAGTCATTAATTACGAGTCCTGAGGGAGATTTCGCCCCTCTTCAATATTTAGGACCTTCCATTGGGGTTATTCGGGGTGCAAATTGGAGCCGTCTAACCACGTTCTCTACACTTGAATAGACACTTTACACGCGGTGGGAGTACTACTACTCATTCGGACTATAGTCGGAAATATATTCAAATACCTACCCCAGCGCCACGTTGACTCGTTCGACATTGTTGCAACAGTGCATGAAGATTTTCCTGCTCAGCTATGCGACGAGCACGGCTGTCGATAGAGGAAGACGAAGATCGAGGTCCTAGGATCATGTTAATTTATAAATAAAAATACCTTTGGATGCATTTCGATGAAAAGTTTGATAATCGCAAGATGAAGAGGCATAAGCGGCTGCCACTTTAGCCATTGGATGATCACTGAAAAGGCTCTCGGTTGTCGGCTGTGGTGCTGGCCACCTGCCAGCCCGATTAACGCTTGTAATTACGGGACCCTTACGTAGGATTAGGAAGAAAGGGTTACAGGAAGAGAAGAAGGAAATGGAAAAGATTTTTAGGAAAAATTTTTGTGTAGTTTAGCAAATTATTTGAGAGTCATAAGAAAATTGTTAGAGATGAAAATTTTTTTAAATCATAAGAAGGAATACTTTTGTAAGTGAGAAACTACGTAAAGCTAAAAAATTTTGATAATGAGTTTTCATTTTCAAAAAATACATCAGAAAATTTGGAGAGTTTTGACTCTTTACTTCCTAGTATTTTTAGAATACCAGAAGATTTGCAAAACTTAGAACTACTTTAGGAAATTGAAGGGAAGCAAAAATGTACAGCTGTGCGAAAAATTTTTGCTCTGGCTTTTCTTTTGCTACCACACATCTGCTGTTCTTTAGAAATAACTCACGGTCCACTCAAGTCGTCAGTCGAGATGTCGTCGAAATTATCAGAGATCCCAGAGGAGAGTGATGAGCTGTCTTCAAAGCTGAAAAATATGATGCTATTGCAAGCCTGGTGAAGGGATTTGTGGGGTTTTCTGGGTCAAGTGGGAGGAGGTAAAGCCGCGAATCGAGTTATAACTTTGCGGGAAAACTGGCAGCAGTCCCGAGAAGGACCCTCCTTCTCGATTGTCTCCGCCCACTAATTGCGGCTTCCTGTACCCGACAAAGAGTATCGCCATCAGTCAAATAGAACCAATAATGGCGGAATGACATGCAAGGAGGATGGAAGGGGAAGGCAAAGAGTGAAAACACATGCCTCCTTTTAATTAACATGAAAATCATTAGGACTCGTCAAATTTTATGAGCCGAGTCAATGAAAGCGTATGCGAACTTTAACTTATAAGCGGGTAGGTTGGAAATTGAATCAGAAGAAAAAAAGCGGCAGCCGAGGGGGACCCAAATCATTCGGCCATCCAGGCTGAATTATTTACGCTATGTCTTCTCTTCGCGCAGTTTTTAGCAGAACAACTTGAGGATCTGGTGACTGGAAAACAAAAGCCAGACTTTGGGGTGGAGACGTGTCATTATGGAAAGTCAAAAAAATATTTCAAAATCTATGATAATTTGTTATTATTTACATTATTTGCTCTTCAAATAATGTTTGTCTTAATTCTTAACAATCACCATAAATTTCTTGTTTTCCGGACTAAGTATTCTACCCAGATTTTTAAATATTTTATTTTGCACTACAAATTTTTTTTCCTCTCCAAAACAATTTTTTAAGTTCTATAAATTTTCCAAATTTCCAGATATTAATTAAAAGCAGAAAAATGATGTTTTCAAGAATTTAACCACAATTGTGTGGTTTTTTTTGCTTACTCTCGTAATTTATGTAGCATAAGTCGCTGGACGAAAGACATACTGCTGTTGTCGTTGTGCAACTGAAGGTGACACAATAGCCACTGGGCAACGAGTCCATTGTGATGGTGAGGGGGGGGGGAGGGAGTGGAAGTTGAAATGCTAATGACCTGAAGAGCTACGCAACAAGGGGGATATTACGCAAAGATGTGTTGGTTGGCCGGAAACACGGGTCAGGCAGCATATGAAAAGGCCAGAAGAGGATAGACAGATGTTAATTATAGCTGTCATGGAGGACGGCTGGAGGACGCGCGCGAGGGAATCCATCGGTTAATCCTTCTACAGATCGCGGTTGCACTTGAGATAGCATCGCCGGCTGACTCACAATGCTTATGAAACAGTTAAAGCCCTCATGGGGTCTCCCATTTCAGGATTCGAAAGGAAAGGAACAAACCTGTCACCATAGTCGAACTGTCCTCGTCTTACAGTCTCACGACATTCTCTCATTCGTTCCTGCATTTTTTGATAAATTGCATAACCTCCTTCAGACGTATAACCGGGTTCTGAAAAAAAAAACCTTATCAGTGGGGAATAATCCAAGAAAAAAATATAGACACAAAAAGATACAATTCCATCTTGGGGCTAGAAATGGAGTAGAGATGTGTCATTATTGAGAGTCAAAAAATATTTCAAATTCTATTATAATTTATTTTTATTCACATTATTTGAACCTTCAAATAATTTTTGTTAAATCTCTTAATTCTCAATAATCACCATAAACTTTTCGTCTTGAAGTCTAGAATAAGGGAAAAAGATTTTTGAAGCAAAGAATTAATAAAATTTAGAGAAGCTAAAATGTTTTCTACAGCTGAGCAAAAGGTCTGTGTTTAAAATTTTATATCATCTTACCAGTACTCCTAGCTCTTGATCCATGTCTATCCAGAGTGTTCCCTTCTGAATTACAAGAATATCCAGTAGTTGATGGTTTGCCACCAATAGCCGTAGATTGCCTAATAGTGGTGGTGACGGAGTCTAACGAATCCTCACTAGTTGACGAATCGAAGCGGTTTTCTAAATTAATAAGCTGCTCGGCGCCGGTTTTTTTACCTGTCCTACTGCTTCGAATTCGTCCTTCACGAAACAGCTGGTCATATGTCGGAAGGGAGGGAGCAATCGACGGCGGTACATAATCTTCTGACTGGATTGTCTCAAGTCGAGAGTCTTTTCGAATCGGTACAGCTCTGAATATTTTTAATTCGAAAAATCAAAACAATTTCTTACGGTTTGACTTTCTCCTCTAGTTTTGAAGAGGATGGCTGAACCTCTTTCCTCTGAACTATTGGACTAACGACACCGACAGTAGGTTCCTTCTCAATCTTTGTCGGAGAAGGTAGGGAGGCTGTTTCCATTTTAGGAGAAATGACGGGTGCCAGCGCTCGAACCGCTAGAGTCGGTTTTTCCTGAAGTTCTCAAGTTTTGAAAGGAAAACGGACCTACCATTTTGAAATTGTCCAAATCCAACTCACGCGAGGAAGCAGACCTCAGACTGATGGAACTTTGAGTGGACGAAGCGGGACTTGTGCTACCAAAACCGGCATAAGCGGAATCTTCTTCACTGCTTTTAGAGGTTCTGAAAATGCACTTTCTATTTAGGGCTTTTTCTTTTTTATTTCTAAAATAAAATAAAATAAGCTTCCTTAACATTTTTGATTTTTTAAACACGAATACCTTTTTGTGGAACCTCTGAAAAGTTCATTTTCAATACTTTTAGGATCCAAAAAAAATCACCAACCTTTTCTCTGGAGTCGTCGGCGGCTGTGGTGGCTGTACTCTCAGTTGAACTGATGGAATAGCTGCGGTCTGAAAGACAGGCTTAAAAACTAATTTCTACTAGCTCTAATTAGTTGTAGTAACAGGGCCGCGCAAGAGAATGAAAGACAGCCACATCTGTGAGCAAAATGCTGCGGCTTCCGGCGTAGCAAAAAAAACGAGTAGAGAGGACTAGCAATTTTCCCGTCTCACGCTTGACAGATTAGTCTCTGCTCAGTCTCTATCAGATCTAACTTTAATTGAGCCGCCAACCAAAAATGAATAAAGGACAAAAGAACGAACCTTGGTTGCTGGACGAGAGATTTTCGATGGCGTCTTGAGTGCCGTTTCCGTTTTTTTGTTTTCCGCTTTTTTAGTTGGGACGATAGCTTCTTTCGGTTCCTTTGGTGTGGAGAAAAATTTCATTTTCAACATTTTTGGTTGATTGGGAAGGGTTTTTGCAGGTGGGGGGATTTTTCGGCTGGATGTTGATTTCGCTCCAGTTGGAATCAAGCAGGTGGACGAACCGCTTATTGAGCCATTGTTATTTCTGAAAAGAAATATTTTGCAGATGAAACAGATTTTAACCAGAGTTTTTTTTTTAAAAGAATTTTTCTAACCCTAAAATTAAAAAAAAAAAACAGCAAATTGATTGACTATTTAAAAAAATTCAATTAAGAAATTAAAAGCCTTACCCTGAAGGCGTTCTCACAGCCGATGGTGGTCTCAAAGCAGTGGTTTTTGATTGTAGCGCCGGTGACGGAGGTGCTACCTTCGAAGCAGGCGAGGAAATTCCTGGAAGAAGAGAGTATTGCGCACTTCCAGATGCTTTTTAGCTATAAATCAGCTCGGAAAGACCGGGAGTGAGGAGAAAGCTGGGGGCAACTCCCTCCTTTTAATTGACTTCAATTACTGACGATAAATTATGAAGGCGGGAGGGGTAAGCAATCAACATCCTTCATGAACACAGGAAGAGGAAGACAATATCCGCGACAAATTGGGAAGCAAACATGCGCGACTAAGCGCATTAGAAGAGGTCAATTGGCGGATCGGCCAGATGGCATCGGAAGAGAAGAAGGTATTCTAAGACTATTTCAAGGAAAGGAGATATGTATAGCGGCTGATGAGTTAAAGTCAACGACCGATAATAACGGAAGATGACGAAAGATGAGACGGATGAGGCGTCGAGACGGCAAACAGATTTAAATCAGTGGATATTAAAAGGTCAAATAAATAGCGAAGAACTGAGTGAAATAAAATACCTCGAATAAATTTTTAGGCTAGTAAGAAACTTCCTAAAACACTAGATTTTTTGGAAGAAAATAAATTTTGTAATAATGTTTAAATAGAAAAAAAAGTCAAACCTGGAAAAAAATAGTCTAGAAAAATTAAGTATCCTGGAAAAAAACACTTGAATTTTTAAAGAAGAAAAAAAAGATCTTGAAGCTCAGACAAAAATATATTTTTATCATCAGTAATTGAAGTCAAAGAAATTTCTTTTGTGGATAAGCGTAAAAATAGAGTAATGTGTAGAGCATTACTGCTGATGAACTCTTTACCTGTAGATAAGCTGGTTTTTGTTAGCGTATTCAGCCGCGATGTTGGTGCTTGAAGCCTCGACGCCCTCTGCGTCTGAAGCTGTTGATGTTGTTGTTGAATTGATGGCAGCCTATAAAAAGTTTCATTTTCTTTTTTGCCATAAAAACTAGCAGAATAGCTTCAACGTACAAAGAGGGACTGGCTGCTTTGAATGGATGGATGACACACCGGAATGCAATTCGAGGCCCTCCGAAATGAGCCTAATTCCAATGCTATGTCAGCCATTCTCGCATTTTATAGCACGTGCAAACTGGGCACGCGATGGCATAATATACGAGACAGAGGAGGCGTCTTCAAAAGAAGAAAACGGAGAAAGAAAACTGCTGTGCTGGGCTGAGAAGGACCAACGTGAGGGACTACTATTGCGTGACAGCGTTCGTTTTTCCATGACTCATAGTCATATTGTAAACAATCGTCGTTCTCGCGAGAAAGTCGAAAGTGTTTTCGAAATTTGTCATCAAAAAAAGGCGATGAAATTGGCAAAAAAATTAAATTCGAATTTAATATTTTATCCCTCAAAAAATAGTTAAAAAAGAAAAAAATGTAAAATCTTAAAATAACACTGATTTAAATTTTTCCTAAAATTATTTAGGCTTATATAAAATTTTTCTGGCTCACGAAACTTTACTTAAATAAAAGCCTACCGGGACGCAGCCTGTGGTGGCATCGTTGGCGTAGGAGGCGGTGGCTTCTTCTCCTGCTGCCTGGTGCTTTGCTTGAAGTTGTGCAACTGATATAGTAGCTGAAGTACGGATCCCAACTGTCCGGCGTCGATGTCTGAAAAATAAGTTGACGATAAGCAATCAAACAAAGAAATGGGAGTGTGACAACAAGTGACTTGGGTAGGCTGACGAAGCGGAAAAATAGTTCGATGCCCGAAAATTTACACTAAATAAATGAGATGTGTTATGATTTTTTGCTCAATTTAGTCCGCAGCGGCCAAGCCAGAAAAAAGGGAGGAGATTTGTATCTTCGAAGAAGGTCAGAACATTTCCCAGAGTGTACCAGCGGATCCTTGAATATTTAAACAGCGCGGGGATTTTTTTTTCTTCTCATGATCGCAACATATAAATGCGGTAATCGAAATATGAGTCCTTAAATAGATGGTTTTTCTTCTGCGGCACCGTAATAAAACGGCCAAAGAAGAGGAGAAAGAGATGGGAAGGAGATAGAGATCCAAGGACATGACACGGGAGAGAGGAGACTGACAGCTAGTTGGGTAAACCGGAAGAGAAGGAGAGGGAAACGGGGTTTATTTTCTTTTTCGTTTAGATTCATTTGAGGTCAATTTCTTGGTCAAAATAAAATCCAATTTAGATAGCAATTCTTGACGAAGTATAATTTTATAGAACATTTAGAAATTTTAAAATAAAAAAATCTTTGTGACACCCACAAAAAAAAGAAAATAATTTTCCCAGAACAAAAATTCGTCTCGAGAAGTCGATCTATGAATATTTTGGTAGATAGTTTGTTTGACAAAAGCTTTCTTATTGCGATATGCATCCTACCATTAAGAAACTTCAAGAAAAAAATCAAGAGAGGATAGTAAATGTCTTTAGTAAAGAAATACCCCTGAAAGACCGAAAAGATTCGGCTGTTCATTCAGAGCGGAAAATTGTTGGATGAGTTTAAAACTAGCGCGAGAATCTGATAACTCTAATGAGCGTTACAGCCGCGATGACCGCGAAAAACAGTGCTTCCTCTGCCAGCCGAAAAGGAGCTGTTTGGCCTCAATTCGGCTGGCAGATGGGGGTCGACATACAGTTCCTTTTGATAAATGAGCCCTGGGGAGTCGACCGGCTACCGACCGGCTGGACGGAGGCGAACCAAATATAGTCAAGGAACTATGTTGACACATTTGCCATGAATGGACGTCGCCTGACGGATAGCTCGGACTCCGAAAATTGCTACGACTGATTCATAGACTATGCGTAGCAGGAAAAGAAACTGGTAGTGTGGTGAACAGCGATTGGCATAAATCAAGGGCGCGAAATTTCGGAACTACCCCCTGGGACAGCGAAGAGTGTTGAGGACGTTTCAATGAGGACAGATGGCGACAAGTCATGAACCAGCTGGCTGATAAAACTAAAAAACGCCGTTCGAAAGTGCGACAATTAATTATTTCCGAGCATTACTTAGAATAGCGGTTTTTTATGAGTGGAGAAAATTTCATTTCTGATTTTTCAAAGTGTGAAAGAAAAACTACCAGGGTTTAATCATTTAAGCTTTTTTTACAAAGTTATAGATCTCATTGGATGCTGAATTTGAATTCCTTACTGTTAGATAGGAGAGCCAAAAGAAAGGTCTGATAGATAATGAAAATTTGGTTTAAAAAATGTCATTCATCTGTTCAATTTTCTTATTTGAATCAATTCGATTGGCCATCCACTGAGTTTCTAAGCAATGCGAACACTAAATCCAAATTTCTCCTAGGTATCAGCCTTTGTTGCTTAAAACTCTAAAAAAACTTAAAAATTAGGAATAGAAAGAATTGAAGGTTCTGTTGAATTTTAATGACTCTAATGAAAGAGAAAATACTCATCAATTTCCTTCGTTTCCCTTCAAAAACAATGTCTCTTTTGGTCATAAAGTAAATTAAAGGATAACCAGAAAAACAAACCGGTTGCGGTAATTCGACTGCAGTTCACTCCAACTAGCTGCAGATGTCGAAGGCAGACATTCAGTCCGTCGATCTGGAAATCTCTAATTATCGAAGAAGGTGTATGTGTGTATGGACATGCATAACATGATTAACACCCGTAGAGGAAGCAAACAATTAAGAGACCGACGAGAGGGGGCAGGGGTGAACTGAAAGAGGCCGCTACTGACCACCAATCCCCTACCACCTGTTGTGTTGATAAATATAATCCATTTTTTTAAACTCACGTTTGACTGAACGACGGAGAGTGACTGACGAAATGCTGCTACACGCACAGGATCCGATGATACTGAAATTTCCTTCTTTCTCTGTTATATGCTAATATGCGTAATGGGATCGACTCGCGCAACTATGCGATTATAACACATCTGGACGAAATTTTGAGAGGCGGCGAGTGGTTGTATTACAAGATGAGGGGAGAATTATTTTTAACAAGATGTTTAGGAGGGGGTGATTGTGAGGTCAGCCACTGAGGTCAACTCCCAGTACAAATACAAAAATATTGGAAGAAAACAAATTTTAACCAAAAGACTGAAAGTTTAGACAAAAAGATTCTCATATTATATTATTATTATTATTATATTTTAGAGTTCAAAAAAAAATTTTTTTTTGGATATCAAGAAATCATTCTTATGATTTGTTTTTACTTTATTTTTTTTACGCATGTTTAAAAAAAATTAAAAATTGTTTTTATTCAAAGTCTCAACTTGATGAAGAATTTCCTGTTGAACATCACAATAGATTAAAAAAACGAGCATGTGTGTATCAATGAATATGAATTTGGCCTCGTAAACCGTGGGATGATAATAAATACAAAAACCCTCCGCAAACATTGCCCAGCAAGTCGGCTAAAAAGTCGCGAAGGATGATGGGTTACGACTCCCCAGAGGCTAAGAAGGAGGGCTATTTGTTTTTGGCCATGACTACAATGGCCAAAACTAAAAGTATCAACTCGGGGAGAGTGGATGGGTGTAAAAATCGCGAAAAATGCCTCCCTTGCTTCTCGCAACATGTGCTTGGGGGTCTCATCGTCGTCGTCGTCGTGTAATTGACAGCATGTTTGCACAAGTGGGGGTCTTTCGAGGCAGGCAAGGAAGAAGGAAATGGCAGAAGGGAGAAATCAGATCTATTATGCTATATAAATCACAGTGCAGCTTATTTGAAGTTATATTGAAAGAAATTTATTAATTTGTCAAACATTTTGAAAAAAAAAAAGTGTCGAAAAATTAATACGTTATAGAAAAATGTTAAAGCCAAATTCATAGCTAAGAAATTTAAAAAAAAAACATTTTTTTTTTCATTTTTAATTATTTGGGAAAATAAAATAACAAGAAAACTTAAGAATCTCAAGAAAAATCTTTAATGCAAATATTTTGTTGATGTCAGGAATAAATAATATTTTGGAGTTAAATTGATAAACCGTAAAAATTCAGCTTCGTAACCAGAGAGCAGTAAATTATCCCACGAAAGAAATTTCTTGGCAATGCAATGGAAAATATATATTATGGTTTTAGATATTAAGTAAGCGAAGTTCTTCGGCAAAGGTCAATGAGATCTATTACGATGTGAAATCATAAAGCGTTCGGCTGTTGAAACATAAATCTAATGGCAACTGGCTCGATCGTTTTGACCTCGCCGCAAGAAGCTGAAGAGATAAACTTACAAACGGCCTGAGCGATTGCTGCAACGACTCGATAGTCTCGAAGTTCCGTTGATAGGTCGGCTACTGGACGATGATTGACCCTCGTTAATTGACGATTTGTCCAGTCCGTATAAAGCTGAAAAATATGGCGTCAAGTAGGGTCACCAGATGGTTGGAGTCACATCATTAACTCCGCGCAAAAATGTCTCTCTAATGAGGAAAGAAGGACCGTTTGGATTCATTAGGGTGGCAGTTGATTACAATGCCTCGCAACGACATATGATGTCCTGAGACACGAACAACAAGAGGCAAGAGCGACGAAAGCGGAAACCGCGCGAGGAGCAGCTGGCATTCGACCCGACTGTCAGTAAGATAATGCTTTGATGAGCTAGCACGCAGAGTGTTTACAGGCCGTGGGGAGAGATGCCATAGATTTTTTAGTCAGATAGGAGCATATATTAGGTTCAACATAATTATGGTTCTAATAAATTGAGAAACTCAAAGAAAATTATGTGAAAATTATTTTTTGGAAAAATATTTCTGGAAAACTTTGTAAAAATCCCGTTAGAGATGTTTTTATGAAGCTTTGTAGATTTTAGAAATCCAGAAACAATTGTCAACTCAAAAAAAAAGTATTTAAATGTCAATAATATCAACACATAAAGAAAAGAAGATAGAAGATATATTTACTGCACAAAAATATATTTTTTTTTATTATAAGCCAATAAAGAGAAAATTATTTTAAGCAAAAAAAAAAGGAAAAAGGTAAAAGAACTTTTTTCATCCCCAAAAATATATGATGTGTTGAATAATTCCAAAGAAAATAAGTAATATTAATAGGTCTGTGACACGCTCCACTGCAAGACTCTCTTTCTTTTCTCTTCGCTGTAAGTTGTGAGGCAATTGTGTGATGTTATGGCAATGAGGGGTGGATTACTGCAAGAGAAGGAGAAGGGCAGGTGTCGGAAACAACAAGCTAATCTGCTCATTATAGACATCCTAGC
Source organism: Oscheius sp. DF5120 (assembly GCA_932521415.1). Classification (NCBI taxonomy): domain Eukaryota; kingdom Metazoa; phylum Nematoda; class Chromadorea; order Rhabditida; family Rhabditidae; genus Oscheius; species Oscheius sp. DF5120. Next base: position 265,758 of record OW051465.1, on the reverse strand, counting down.
CGCGACTACATGGGTCTTCCATCAAAATCAGACTCGAATCTCCCTCTCCCCGGGGATTTGTCACTGGGATTTTGACGAAGATGGGAGGTAGGTTGCAGGTCGATTGAGTAATAGAAAGGAGACTAATTAGCCTGGACGTTCTCCCCCGAGAGGGGCGTTCCACCCAACTCCTTACCTTCACAGAATTCCTGTCGAACATGCAATAACGACGTGGGGACGACAGCTGCGCAATTTGCATCACTTCGTGCTAATTAGACCACACCCCGACGGTCTTCAAGTGGATCACGGCTTACTCGAAAAGAGAATCACAGATATGCGGCGAGTAGCTCCGCCTCTATTTTGCGGTAAAAAATGAACCAGAGAGGAAATATTTGGAAAGAGAGGAAGATGTGAAAGGTGAACAAGGTTTCATGGCACAGTGGAGTTAAGAGACAACTATTGTTTGTGAAGTCAAGATACAATTGGAGGTAGCTTCTCATTCAAGTCATTTTTGATAATGAAAAATGTTCTCTAGTAGAACTCGAGATACTGTTTCAAATTTCTAGGTATTGATTTGCTAAAGGTAAAATTTTTTTTCGGAATGTCTAGGCTTTTCAGCCTTCAAAGAAACTCTAAATGCTATATGGCCTTAAAAGAGAGTTGATTTCGCTTAGAAATACACAATCTATCTTTAAAATCTTGTGAATCATGATTCCTCATCTAACCATCATACTCCTGATTCCATATTGATTTTTCTAGACAAGAGACGAAAAAGCATATTTTCACTTTTGTGAGAAATTTGATTCTCTAATCTACTTTGGTTTTTTTTTAGAAACTTTGGTTAAAAATATTTGAAATCAGCAGCCGATTGAAGCGCAACTCCCACTTTCAGTATTAGGGATTTTGAGGTTTTTTGGTAAGTGTTAGCTTTTTTCCTTTTTTTCACGGTTTTGAAAGATTGAGTGAACCCTCATACTACTAAAAAAATTCAGTATCGCAGCCGCGTTATCTCAGGTATCCACTGAATAATTCATATTGTGTTCTGATTTCTCCAGTGGCCTCTCGCCGGCCGTTCTAATCATCTCCTACCCGTTCGAGAATCCAATTATTCGTGCCTCATCGTCGTCTTGCTCTCGTCGGTGTGCATCTCTCTAATTACACAATTACCCTCTAGGCAAGAAATTTCACCACCACCATCGAGATGAATCATAGGGCACTCGAAGAAGATTGAAACGGCGAAGGAGGGAAACAAGTAATGGAATGCATCTTCATCTAAATGCATGTGATGCGCCCTTGCATGTCAACCGAGACAACGACGACGAGAAACAATGTCATTTGCATACGAAGTTGGGATAGTATAACGAGAAGGAGAGAGGAGAAGAATCTAAACTTCCACAGAAAGACAGAAATGAATAAAAGAAAAAACGGAATGGTAAATTTTTAAGCAATAGTTTTCGAGAAATTTAAAGAAATTTAAAAAAAATTGTGACATAAATTGCACAATTCTCCCGCAATCATATCATGCTTTCGCTAATCCTTTGCGCATTCTCGTACCATTCTCTCATTTCGCAACTTTTTATATCACTAATCCCATCTGCTTCAAGTTTTTTAACCACTCTCGCTCTAGTCACAGCTGCATGCACGTGTTCCATTTCATTACCGTCGACGTTCACTCCTCCTTAATCCTTCTTGAATGGACGCTGATGGAAGGCAAAGAAAAATTTAACTGACCGGCAGAAGCTGCTGGTTATTGGATGGCTTAGCTGAAGTCATTCGGACGGGTCACATAACTGCTGAAAATGTGAGAATTAAAGGCTGAAAAATGAAGGGAGAGAGAAGGGGATTATATGGAAATGAGGACCGACGGGGTTTCACAAGTGGAAATCCTACTGTTTACGAAGAGGATACAATAACAGTCCATGGGAAATTAGTCATAAAAATCGAAAATATTGAAGGGTTTCCCCTAAAATTAACTAATTCTGTCTAGTTTTTAACCGACGAATAGCGAAGAAAATTGGGACGATATTATAAAAGGACGCGATTTTTCATCATAAAACGAGCATTTTAAGGCAACTTTTCATCTTCGATTCGAATTTCTGTATGTCAGATTGTATAGAATAATGTAAATTCGAAAACAATACAGTATAATACTATTCATAAATGAGGTCTACAGAGAAAATTTTACCCGAAATTTTTTTCTTGTCATGTTTTTAGGACACTGAACCATTTTGCCCAAGAAGATCAAAATTTAAAAAATTGGTATAGAAATGATTTGTAAAAATTATAAAACTAAGAAAATTTTATGAATTATTTGAATATATGATGAAAATGAAGGGAAATGTCATTCTCCCTCGGTGAAAATGACTGCTGAGCGCGGCGTATATGTTTAAAAAAAAAAGCCGCTGGGGAGTGAGTCTCTATTCCCTAAAGTGAGAAGCGGACAAAATAGGTAAAGATCTTCTTCTGCCGGCCGGAAGAGCCGTCTCCGAATCGAAACAAACGAGAAAATTGCGTTAGAGGGCAAAAGGGTCCATGACCCATGTGGCTCTCGGAGACTACGACAAATGCCTTTCCTTTCGGTGAATAATAGCTCCTGTTGGCTATGAAAAGGAAAAGTACAATGTCCGAAAAGAAAAAAAAGGGGTAGGTCATCAGTTATAATTCCCAGAGGGAAGCTATATTTTTCAATAGAACACTGGGCGAGGAACGCTAAAATTAGTTGAGATTTGGAGAACAGACTGCGTGGGAAGGGCAAAATACATCTATAGTGATGATTTGGTGATGAGATATGTAGTGATGAGTTATGAAAAATAGTGTAATAGAGGACTTAGAAGATTTACCTAGAAGAGTACCCACAAACCACTGGGGGGGGGGGGGGGGGGGGAATAAACTATAGAAGACAATAAGTAAGTATTTATTTGTTAATAGCTGTGTTTTGTTATTATAAGTCTAAAATAGAATATTCAGATTTCTAGCACATTTATTGACAGAGATATGCATTACATTCCCCCTTAAAATTTACAACAGATTTATTATTATCGCCATAAAAATAACCAAATCTTGCTCTTTTTCATTATTTCTTTCCAAAACCGCATCTACATCCACAACCTCCGATGTTGAAAAAGGGATTTCCATTGCTATATCCACCGGGAATAATGACGGGTGGACGGAAACAGCGACCGCAGTAGGAGATACGATCAGGGAAACCGAACGACTGGGTGCAACAACCAGTGTTACACCCAGTCGAACAACCACAGCTTGTTGTTCCGCAACAATTACTCTAGTAAGGTTTTATGGAAAACAAAAGGAAGCTTACAGTATAGCCGATAGAATTGAATAGTCCACAGCCACCAAAACCGCAAAATTGAGCGGAAGTAAGGGAAATGAAGAGAAGAATAAGGAGAAAACGAGGCATGTTGCGATATATTTCAGCAGTTTTTCGTCCTTTTATACTTCCAACCCCAGCTGTGTTTCTGGCTCTGGCCTATATTTGACCATACTTGACGTCTCCGGATGCTCTGTGTAACTACCGGACTTTTCAAGGACTTCCCGGTCCAAACAAGTTACACGCAGATGACCAATCAACATTTTTCATAGTTTGCCCACATTCCTAGAATTATTGAATTGTTTCATTATATTCATCGAAAGTCCTCGGGAATGAAGATCACATTCGAGACAGCCTGCCGGCGTGACTGAGTAACCGAAGAAAATGGGTACAGTAAAATGAATAAAAAGTTTGTGTGTATTTAAATGAGGGTTGCGAATACGCACTTTTGCTGTGTATTATTCACTAGTATTATGCTCTGTCAGGTAGATCACAGGATAGCAAAAGTTTTGAAAAGTTTACAATAAAAAAAATAGACAAGGCAAGACTATGAGCGAATTCAGCCTCCAAAATTGCCCTAGGACATATTTTATGGTTATATCATCTATCTAGACCAAAAAATAGCCACATCGAGCTGACTAATCCCAAATTTCCGATAAAATTAGCTTAACGTTATTTTTTTATAGAATCTAATAAAATCAAAAAGCCGTGTCGGTAATATATATTGGTCTATAAACAAATAATCATTAATCGACGGAGTGTTCTAAATGACATCATATGTCTGCCTTCTTTGACACATCTCACAACATATCTTTCATCGTCATATAAAGTTACTCTTCGTTCTAACTATTTTCTCTGTTTTTACTGTCTCAATTTGAATAACCCATTGTTTGGTATCTATGAGAGCAACAAACATCATGGCTGCCTCCATTCAACAACGAAGTTTTCGGCGCGTGCGTGTTATCTGACTCTCATCTGACGACGACCTTGACTGTCAAGACTACCATTCTTTTAAGACTTTTTTCGGATCCTCCTGGCCCCTTTTTATTTTTTTCTATTTGAAAGGGGACAATCCCCTATCTTCGCCCGTTGTTGGCTGTTGTGAATTTAATATCCGCTCTGTAGATGGTCGTAAAACCCGACTTATTGCCCCTTCTAAACAGTTCGTTTCTACAGACAATAATTGATTACCTCTTAATTCAGTAGACTTAATTTAGCACATATACATCTATATTTATAACTTCTTTTTTCTATTTAATTCTATGTAATAACTTGTTAGGCTTGTTCTGATCTCAGATAATTTTGAGCTTAATAATTATTCATTAGTTTTAACAGATTTATTGAATGCAAAAAAAATCCTCAAGAAAACATATTGAATTGAAAAGTTTTTTATTTATTTATTTTTTGGTCTCGAGAAATTTTTTTGAAATTTTAGTAATTTCGGATGTATAACAAATAATTTTAGCAACAACAAAAAAATGTACTCAAATAATATTATTAAAATGACCTGTTATGCTAACTATCTCTAGAAAGAAATCAATTCTTTACTCTTTTCCCGATCGTCCCTTTCAAACGTCTCTCTTTTAATGTGATTCACCTTGGATCGCTCATAATGTCTCGTTATTGCCCGCCCTCTCTTCTCTGATTAGACAACAAAACAGACGTGTTATATAATGCCTAAAAGGGCAGGGTCCCCTCTTTATTTATTTTAATAAATTCGGTTGTTATGCAGAATAAGAGGAGTATCAGCTTAACAAGAGATTAGGAAGGGTTTTCATTCTTTTGCCTCTGTTATCTCATGGGTTCTTGGTGGTCGCCTCGTCTGTTTTGAGGGGAACGGTCGTCTTGGGAAGAATTTTGAGTAGAAATGGCTGTAAAACAAGGGGATTGGCGTCCGAATAGGTAGGCAGAAGACTTGCTTTGCCCTTTTTGAACTATCTTATGTTAAAAACCCTAATTCCTGTTTTTTGCATTTTTAATAATTTTTCAAAAATTTTTATAAACAATTTTCAAGTCTAAGCAAATTTGTTTTCCATTTCCTTTTTATCATTTTTTTTATTTTTCGTGTCACTACTTTTTTTTCAGAATGACTGTTTCTTATAATCTTGACGTTAGCTCAGTTTCTGCCTTTTCTTTCATCAAATTATTATTTCGATGGCGTGGTTCAATATGGAAAAGTGTCAAGACAGAGTTAGCTCTATGGATAATCGCCTATTATTGTGTTTTTTTTGTTTATCGATATATTTTAGATAAACATACTCAAATGTAAGTCGATATTTTGCATGAAAATAATTTTTTTTAGGTATTTTGCTCAATTTTCTAAATTGATAGATAAGAAATTGGAATATATTCCACTCACCTTTATGTTAGGTAATTTTTTTAGTAGAGACATTCTCAAAATTCTTCTTGTCAAATGGAGAAAAAACTGCAAAAAAAAATGTTTCCAGGTTTCTTTGTAACAATTGTTGTGGATCGATGGCGACAAGTTTTTAATAATATGGGTTGGATAGAAAAGTATTCCCTCAATCTTAAAACAACATTTAAAAATTTAGTGTTGCTCTGACTCTTGCTGCCGTCATGCGAGGCGACGATAAGAAAACAGTACTTCAAAGGCGAACAATTATTCGTTATTTAGTGTTGACTCAAGTATGATGCTGTTTATTTTTTTATTATATGTTTAGATTCTCGTTTTCCGTGACATTTCGATGCGTGTTCGTCGCCGATTTCCAAATATGGAGTCGCTCATCGTTGCAGGCTAGTTTCTACCTGTTTGCACCGAAAGATCGAACTTTTATCGCCGTTTTTTAAACACTAAGGACAGAAGGGTGACCGCTGATAACTTTCAATTTTTTTAAAATTAATGTTGTTATCCAAACTAATGTTTTCAAAATGACATCCCAAAGATTGAAGAACAATATTTTAACCATCATAATAGTTTTAAAAAATTTTGTATTATTTTCCAGAATTTTTGTTTTAGGATTTTTACATGAGCATGAACTCCGCGCCCTGGAATCCGTCGACATCAGCTACAATCGCTACTGGGCTCCCGTCAACTGGGCCTTAACCATTGTCATGGATTCTTATAAGAATGGCAATATCGATGCCGCTCCCTCGCTGAATAATTTGATCGGAGTAAGTTGTTTTCCAGTTGATACTGTTCTTCTTTCCTGTACACGTCCGTTCCTTTTTCTAGATTCACGGAGTTGTTTTGCCGGGTGGCCTCAGCGAGGTAGGTTAGATGTCGTTACTGTCGTAACCTTTCTTTTGCAAAAACATATGTGCTGTGAAAAGACTAACATTTTTAGGAAATCCGAACTTTTCGAACGAATTTGGCATTGTTGTGTAACTACGACTGGGTTCCGATACCGATAGCTTACCCACAGGTGGATAAAAAATTTTTATTTTTCAAAAATGATATTTTTAAATTAAGGCCTTTTACAGGTGGTTTTCCTCGCAGTTCGTGTTTATTTTGTCATCTGTCTATGTTCTCGGCAATATTTATTAGATGCAGTCAACGGTGAGCAGCCGGTTCGTTTTTTTAATTCATAAAAAAATTGGTTCAATTTTGTAATTCCTTTTTTATAGCTTTGAGATATAAAGTTTGATTCTTTTTTTTTATCAAAAAAATAATTTTCAGACAATTGACCTCTATTTTCCATTCATGACGATTCTACAATTCAGTTAGTATCTATTCCAACCATTAAAAAATTTAGTTTTCTTCGTCGGCTGGATGAAGGTTGCTGAAGCTCTTTTAAATCCTTTAGGAGAAGATGACGATGATTTTGAATGCAATTTTTTAATTGATAAAAATATCGCGGTACTATTTTTCCAAGGTATAAATATACATTAAATACAGACGGGGTTAGCCATTGTTGACCAGACCTTCAATTATTGTCCTGAACTGATTCCTGATAAATTTATGGACACTGGTTTTACGGCGATCTATTCGGATGCCAGTGTGAAGCAAGGCGTTAGTCAGGGACTCGTCGGGTCAGTTGAGGGAATCAAGTACGTGGATCAACACTTTTTAAAGAAAAATTCTAAAGACTGGTTGAGCCGACAGATGAAGTGAAAATGGTTCAAGTGACTCCGAAAATTTCGATGGTCGATTTAACAGGTATGAAATTTAAATAACCAGAAGATTCATGACTAACCTATCTTTCAGCAGAAAGAAAAACTAACTCTGTACGATTTCTTCGTTCACCTAGTAAGCACTAATCAGCATGAACTCGCTTTTTAACTAGCTCGGCTGACTGAAATAGAATACTTTATCCTAATTTTTCTAATTATAAAAATTCTAAAAATCTTTTGTTTATGTTTAATGTCGTTTTTGCTCTTTAATTTTTAATTTCTGCATGATTTGAACCGGTGTAGACAAAAATATATAAAAGTTTTTAACGCGTTGAGTGGAACGTTTTTAGCTGCAATATTTTGATTGTTTGCGTTTCATATTTAACAAAAATAGAACAACTCGGGAACTATTAATGAAAACATTAAACGAAATAAAAATGTAAATGCCAATTCAAAAGAGCGATTTATCATCTTTTTTTCCCTGATCGTGAGACTTGTAAAAAAATTAGATTGTTTCAATTATCCGCAAAAATGTTAGGTCATTTTGTTCACATATCACTGGTTTGAAAGCTGAAGAACTTTGTTCAAGCACTCGACCTGTCGATCAACACAATACTATAAACATTTTACTTGCACGCTTCTTTAAACTTCCAGAAACAAAAAGAAATTTTAAAAAAATGTTTAAATTTCACTGATTAAAAGCTTACTTACCCAACTTTATAGAAAATTGCGGACGATGGCTTGAAGCATCCCTAACATTCTTTACTTTTCAGCTATTGAGCCACCAAGAAAATTCAGTGAACGTGTAAGACGGAGATTTACTACGTTTGGATTATCTAGCAGGTAATTTTATTTTTTGTAAGAAAATTTTCTAGCTCGAGGGGACGAAGTGCCTCGGTTTGTCCCATGGAATTTGGAACTAGTTTACCCGCTACATTCACCAATGGCGGCTTTAAGCCGTCTCCATGTGGATCACCCAGTTAATTATTTCCTATTTTCAATTAAAAAATAACATACAGATGAGCGACTATCTCCGGTTCTAGCTCATCATTTATCAAAAGTAGATGAAGAAGATGACTCGAAGGCGTCAACGAGACGGACAAATTCAGATTCCGAGGATGATGAGGTAGAGAAACTTTTGATGATTAAAAATTTGTTTTAGATCCATCCAGTTATTCAAAATGAGCTTAATCCGCCAAAAGATACGAAGGAAATTCCATGATATACAGAACATACGAGTATTTAACAAATAGTCTCAATTTTTTGAAAAATTATTAGTCTCAGAAAATAGAGAATGAATAACATTTGAAGGCTTCATTAATTGATTGCTGATATCATTTTCCAAATCGAAGAGACAGATCCTGAAAATATCAAATTAATGAGAAAAATGGAACGTTTGTAGTTAGTTCTCATTCACGAAGATCAGAATTCTTGTTTTTTTTTTGTTTCCGTTGTGTGACTTGGTTTTTGCGCGTGCAAATAATCAAATATTTGAATGAGAAGAAAACCAGTTAGAGTACAGTACGATTCTAAGTAGGGAGTTCAAGGTGCAAACAGAAAATATGTGTCGTTAATGAAGTCGAAATATTTTTTTATAAATTTCCGAAGGTCTTGAAAATATTAAATATCCGCTTATATTATGTCAGTTAATTAGAATAATTGATTTGCTTACCTCAGCTGATATTTTTCTTCTATTAATCGACCGCTTTCTCTTACCAAATCTTAATGTTACATCATCTTCATGAATCGTTTTTCTATAAAAAAAAATAATTCTGACAGTAAGACTTACTTAGCACCTCTTGGATACTCAAAATACGACGGTTCCACTAAACTCAAGCCACAGCATAGATCTTCTCGTGGAATATAAAAAGATGTAGCTAAATGAGTCAGGACAACGAGTACGACTAGCAACATGGCCGCGAACGGAAAAGAATACCCAGCAGACGCGACCCCGAGGAAGTATTTACTTATGGGGGTGGTTAGTCAATGTTATTAGTATGACGAGAGGCGAGATGCGAAAATGGAACTTTGGTGGTATTTCAAGAATATCCATATGGCTTTTTTATTTTTCAATCCACCTCATTTCTGCCAAAGCGAAAGAAAAAGATGATACTAAAGCACCAATTGAGAGAATCAAAAGCTGCCATTGGAGCTCCAGAACACTTCCATAAAACATACAGACAGTAGAGAGAGCCGCCTAAAAAGTTATAATTTTTATGGTGGTGAAATTGACTTCCTCACATACATGAAAGAATTTATGCTGAGAAAATGCCAAGACTGTCCTTCCCTCATATCGTATACTGACGAAAGAATAAATTGCCGTATTGAAGCAGGCATCGGAAAAACCAAGCAGACCACCGCCGATGAGGGCTAGGGCTATGCTAAACTTTTTTTTAAATAATAAAATTTGACATTATGGGTCTAGCTGATAAACAAAATTTTTTTTTAATTTCTAGAAAGTGACTTTTTAGGGAGTAATTGAGCATGCTGAATTTCGGAGTGATCATATTTGAGTGCAAAATATGATTTTTCACTTTTTCCCCATTTTCAATATTTTTTTGTTTCGGCATGGAATCAGCTGTTATTATTTAAGATTAAACAGAAAATTTTAAAGCTACTCAGAACACCAATTGGAATGTTCCTTTTTGCATTATTACGAATTTTTGGAAGTTTTTAGATTTTAAAAATAGCAAAAATTTAAAAATAATTTGAAAGTTTTATGTTAACATTTTTCATTTTTATTTTCTGGTCAATTTTTATTTATCTGAATTTCCAAAAAAAACTTATGTCGTAAATAGCAGCTTCTTTCTTTCAACAGATGGAAAACAGTGAAAAACTCCGCTGGGGTAAACAATAAAAGCGAATCAGTTAGTGAGTGAAACATACTAGATAGACAGCAATAGGCAAGTAAAACAAGATCTTCGAGATTTGTTAATGTATTTAAAAAAAATCAAATAATATTTAATAATTACTGAGAGCAAATTGTTACCCAAAGTTTTGGTTTTAATTATTTAATAGTTTGGTTGTTAAATTATTTAAAAACTATAAAATCGCTTGAAAATACTTGAAATTTTTGAGTAAAGCAAAGCTCATCGTCACAAACCCTACAGTAATAAGCAAGGCGACAAAAAAAGAATAATTATTTATATTTCATAATTGCAGTCTCGATTAAAATAGATGATAACGGAATTTGGTCCACTTGTGCAGTTTATAATAATAGAAAGTCGATTCATAGTGACTTGAATGCAATTGATCCCTCTCGCCCTCAAGGAGGCTCATTCTTCGCTACCTTAGATCAAATTGGACGTACATTTTTCAGTTTTCCATGTGTTAAAAGAAAGAAGCTGCTATTTACGACACGTATTACCCGGTACTAAGATTCACACAGATGAATGAAAATGGTATTCCGGATTTCTTCAACTTGGTTATACACATGTCACTTGTAACCATACACAGATTTTGTTAATCCTCAAAGCCAGGCCGGCACCCATCGAATGCCAATGGCGAAAATTAAATACTCACTAGCTGCGTCTAGCTCCAGGAGTAGCTCCAAATACAATTGTTAGCCATTTAGCATTTTTTCTAATTGTACTACTTTTCAAAACAAAGAAAATAATAGAAAGGAAAGAGTGAAATAAAATCTTTGTCATTCCGCGCCGTGTTTCAAAGAATAACACGTATTACGTATAAATTTGGCCGAAATGGGCTGTTTTCATTTTGGAGTTTTTCAAAAAGGCCAATATCTTTTTGGGTCGATTCCAGAGTCGCATTTGGTCGTATTCGCCTGTTTTCATTATTTCTCTTGGCCATTTAGTGGCTGTTCCCATATTATATACTGTTATATTACGTATTTATTTATTTTCCGAAAAAACTCCGAAAATAGATGAAAAGAAAATAAGCGAAATTAAGCGCAGTACGTGATATACAATTTTCCATATACTACTAAATGTCTCTAACCTTGGATTTGATAAAAATGATGTCTCCATTGTCTTCTCATAACTAGCTTGTCCTGGTAAATTTATCCAGGCAATAATATAAGCAGTTCCACCTATGATACTGCCCAGGATCACAATCATAGTGTTGCCATATCTCTGAAGGGTTATTCTTTTGCCAAGAAGAAAAAAGGGAATGCTTCCTGGAAATTTTGACAAAAAATTAGAAATTCACCACATAATTCTCCAACTCCTACAGCTATCGAATTCAGTGCCATTAATTTATTTGTGTTAATTGAAAATTTTTTAGTGAAACTTAAGGCGGTTGAATATACACTGCTGTAGAAGGAGAGTTCCATTCCCGAAAAGGCAAAGAGCGGAACCAGCAGAAGCAAATCAACGGTCCAGAGCAGATCCCACGATTTTTCTAAATAATTTACTTTTTTTTATGTATTCCTTGGTAGTACTCAATTCCATCATATAATCCTTAAAATTTCCTCTATTCAAATGGTTTTCGGAAATTCGTGGCTCCAGCAGGGCAAAAATAATATTTCCTATGAAACAGACAATGGCGAAGCAAGCATACAGAGCTCTCATCTGGCCTTTGGAGATGAATTCATCGGAAGAGTCGCCGAACATAAACAGGAGGAAAATTCCACCAAATATAAAACTAAAAATGGAAAAAAAACGATGGAACCAAAGTTACCAGCTATTGTAGAGAATCCATGTAAGACCACTATTCCGGCCGATGGTCTTTTCATTGGAATTGAGAGCCATGTATTCGCCCATTCCCGTCCAGAGAGCTGAAAATTTTATGGTATAATTTAATTTTTTTTTAGACTGTCCTGCTAATAAGCTACTTCCAAATATTAAAACATCCAGACTTTATTTACTAATAAGATCAAAAGCTCAAAGGTAGACATAAAGGAATTCCCGGAAGTCAAATAGATGACTCACCTCCAGCACAAAGACCTTCGTAGGCGGCCGATGCGTATAAAAAGTAGGGATTTAAAAATTGATATCCGATCATGTAGACAGTATAGGCCGAACTGCCAAAAACAAGACTCCATCTAGGAGAGAGGAGTTTGACGACTGGAGGAGCAAGCATTGTAGACAGGATAAAAGCTCCATAGATTATTGTCTGAGCATAATAACCAGCGTTGTCGGAAATTCCTTTAGTATCATTGTGGCGATCGGAAAGAACTGTTTCAGCAATAAAACCCTAAGAGAATAGCATACGAGAGAAGAGGTTACTTGACAAGAAAAGGCGAAAAAGACCAAGCACATGCCGAATCCCAGCTGGACGACATTCCACGTTTCACGAGAGAACTTTTTCATAGCGGAATAGAGGAGGGAGCTTATCACGGCTGACGAAATGGTCGCATTTACAATCGCCACTGGGCAGCGTGGAATGTTGACCGCTCCTTCCTAGGAATGATGCAGATGAATTTTTTTCGGGTATAAGTTCATCCAAATCAGTATCTTCCAATCCTTTTCTATTCATTTTTGAAGTTGTCAAAAATGTTTTTTAGAATATTTTGAACGATGCGATGTGGACTATTCGTTGATCCAACAGACTCAAACGCAACCGTTTTTAACTTTAAAAAAGCAACGCTATTTTTATTTATATTTTTTTAGGAAAATCTGATTTAAGGATTCAAAATCAATGTCAATAATTGCCTTAGAAGACAGGCTACATACTGATCCAATGTTTTAAACACAATGACTCGAAAAAAATCTACCAGACCTGTTTATGACTCATTTTTTGAACTTTCTAAGTAATCTGACATCAATGAATTCAAATTTGATGTCCAAAATTGCCCTAAGAGTCAAAATACTACAATGCGATACCAACCATACAATTGTCCCTTTCACCGAAACAGATGTAGATAATTATTCCTCTGGAGAAGATCCAATTACCTTCAATTAACCCTGTCGACGTTGAATGTATCCGTCGACTTCATTCATGGATCCACTCGAATCTGCTAAAACTATTGCTCAACATCGCCGGCAGCTGGAAAATCAAGAATTTTGTCACCTTGGAAGTGAGCTGCCGCTGGCTAGAGCTATTTCAGGGCAGCATATTGACAAGGTAGACGGATCTTTGAAGGTATGGAAGTATTTAGACAACAATGGTTCGCCTTGCAGTAGCATATATTCAGCTTCATATGAATCTCCCACTGCCTAATCCTAGTCCTTGCGAATTGGATAAGTTTTGGGGAAATCATCCTCTCGAGGTAGGACTAGATTCCAAGAAAACACTAAAAGTCAACTCGAATTCATCGTACCAAGTCGCCCTAAGATACAAAGTGAAATAGCTGATTTTTACTGAAAACGCTAATTTAGTCGGATTTTCTTTATGTTTCACTACTTTTTATTTTTCAGCTGATGGATAGTTTCTTCATGATCCTCTCTTCTATCGATGACATTCTTTACGTCTCCGAGACCATCAGCATCTATCTCGGCCTATCACAAGTTGAAATGATGGGTCATAACATGGTCGACTACATCCATTCCGAGGATTGGCGACGCTTTCAAAATGTTCTTGATGCCAGCTCCGCGTCCACTCAAACTATAAATGTCCGAATAAAGTCGTCTTTAACTAAAAGAGCTACAAAGGACTCTTCAAGAGCTTCTCCAGGCTTCAAGATATGCTCAATTGTTCTAAAAACAATATAAACTTTTAGGTGATTCGTTTGGAGCTCACTGTAAAGGGAGAAAAAAAACTACTCCACTGCGTTCCACTGCCTTCTATGGTGCTTTCAACAATTTCAATTCAGAACAATTCCTTTGTTTTGACCTTATCGCTCGATTTAAAGATTTACAGCGCGGATGAGAAGGCAGAGCAGGTACTAAAAGTTTTCCTTAATTATGGTTGTTAATAATGTTTTATACGTTTAAAACTAAGTTCTCAATAAAAAAAACTTTCTTAGCAAATCTGAAAAGATTTCAATCTAAACATTTTTTCCAGATGCTTGGTGATCCTTATACAGCTAACTCTCTTCGAAATCTGTCATTTTATCAGCTGATTCACATTGAAGATGTAGAAATTATTAAGAAAATGCACTGTGAAAGTGAGTCCTTCAGTTTACCTTTATCTAAATTTTTAGTTTTTTCCCTGGGAGCTTATAAAACTCCTTACTATCGAATGCTCCTTCAACGTGGCCAGGGGTTGACCTTCTTTGTCGAGTCAAATGTCTATCGTTATGCCTCCATGAGCTTTAAACGAATTGCTGTTGAAACCCTAACAATAGTGTCAATCGTTGTATGATTTCTCAATTCAATAAAAGAGGTCGTTTGTTTTCTCTTTACCCGGATTTAGGTCAGTTTTCGCGCAGCCCGGGCGCACTCTTCGCGATGTATCGACTGGTAGTCTTCGCCTTTTTCAGTGAGAGCTTCACTCTACATTTCATGAATTTTTAGCCTTCTTTCTCCATGCCTATTCCCTCGAATCAAAAGACAACTTCAAGGGGAAGGTAACAAAACCTGATTGTCAAAAGGTGACAGATGGACTTGGCTGCGCTTGTCCAGTTTGTCGAGAGGTTGTTCAATTTACGAGGATGATGATCCTAGATCATGTTGTAAGATTTAATCTTTTTAAACGAATTCGACAAACGAATTGATTAATGTCAGCCATAATTCTTTCTGATAAGTTCTGTATAAAAAATCTTCCAATTCCATTGCCATCTTCATGATGGTACTTTTACAGGTGACTTCTAAAAAAAACTTAAGATATCACTGAGACAAAGCGAACTATATAAAAATGGATGTGAAAAAACTGACATTCCAAAAGACTAGGAAATGACCAGATGGAAATTGTTCAACTTATTAAATCTAAACTGTAACGACCTCTTATAAAGAGGTAGATAGGTAAATAAAAACCATACTAAAAAAATTGTTTATCGCTAGATAGTTGCTGCAGTCATTATAACCTAAAAGTAATTATTCGTATGACAAAATGTTCTTTTACAGGGCAATATTTTTGCTAATTGTAATTTTCTGAAAAGTTGTAGGATTCCGAGTTTTTCTAAGTATTTTAATATCTTAATATTTGCATAAGATCGAACGAAATTTGTTCTGTCATTTATCATTCGAATGTCGGATTTGGGAAAAAACCACTTTTTCATATGTAATAATCCTTTAGCCAACGGAGCAACAAGTCCTTGACAAGGTTTGCTATAGAATTTTCTCTTCGGATGAGCATAAGCTGAAACTCTGTGAAGATATCATTCAAGCCGAACTACCAGATATAATCAAATATGTCAAAAGCCGTGTAGATCCTAACAAATGTTGTGCAAAGTTTTGTTAAAATAAACAAAAATTTATTATGCACTCGTATCTACACGTAGCAAATCTCATTGGTTTTAATACAAAATGGAAAACAGTTACCAGATTGGTTGGAAACGTTCAAGCGTCGAATTTGGCAAGAATTTACACCAGCTTAGATCCATCTCATTCATTGCGTAGCTCATGGGTACAATCATTACAGTGCAGGCGATCTGATTAAGAAACGTGAAGGCAGAAAGAAGAAATCTTACAATTCCGAGGAGAGCAGCCCATGCCCAAAAGCGGAGAAATCCAAGACGACAACAAAGATGCCATTGGAGACAATAGACCCACATCATGTTCATCCAGAACATTGCCACATCGATGAAGCAGGTTACCCTAATTTTTTTTTGTAAAATTCAATGCTTGTAAAATTATTTTCTGAGATTTTTTTTTCAAATGTGATTTTTTTTTCATTATTTTGCTTTTTCTCTAAAATATACTTTCAGCTACTATAATTATTTTCTGTGCTGCGGGATATTGTCTATTTTTCAATTTTCAAAAAAATAATTTCAAATTGCAAAAAAAGCTCTACACTTCTTGGAATTGAAATCATAAATTTCAAATTTAAAAATGTTTACCTGAACAACATTAAGAGCTCCCAATCGTCATAAGGATGTTGTCCTGGTTTCAAATATTTGAATTGTGCCGGAATGAAGGTCTTTCGAATATTTCCAACAAGCAGAGCAAACGATGCCATCATTCTTAACAGTTGCAGGAGGAGTTCGATAGAATCGGAAACCATTTTTCTCCTAAAAATCTTGAAAAATAAAAACATTCACCTACTGTCTCTCATTCCTTGCTGCTTCTTTCAATTCCTCTCTGATTCTTTTTCTTAGCTTCGTCGTCAGAGCTCGCTTATCTCGTCGTTCGCGCGTAGATCGTTGTTTTGGATCTTTTATATCATAGGTATTGGAAAAGTTTGGTCGCAAAATATCAATTTCTAGAAAAAAAGTTAAGATATCGGAATAACTGACCATTAGGGTTCGTCTCTTGACTTGAGCTCCTATTGAATTTCAACGGATTTGGGATTGCTTTTCTTATCTTCGCCCAGGTGGAAGCAGAACTTACAGTCTCGTCACCATTAGTCATTTCGGTACTGGCTTGGGAGACGGCGGAAGCTCCACTTCGTCGTAATCTAAAATTTATAAATTGCTTATTGAAAATTGTTTTGCGATATTCCAACAATTTTAGTATATTTAATTTTAAAAAATATTTTTTTAGTAAATTCCACATACTTGTTCCTGATCAAATTCGGCATCGGTACTTTATCCAACCATTTGCTAGTGCTATTTGTATCTGACTCATTTCCACTTCCTTCACCTTCTTCCACATCATTACTAAACGTAACAGTTGGCGCAGAAAGCTGCGGTTGAATGGGATCAGGTGGAATGAGTTCGGGAATAGTTTGATGATTTCGACGAGGAGGAGCAATAGGATGTGAATCAGCTACCCCTAGAAAGAATAAAATATATTCGTAAAACATACGGGATTCCAAATCGGCTTGAGAATCGACCGCCTGGCCGACATAGACGTACTTTCTGCATTCTTCTTCCTCTTCTTCGATTATTTTCTCCACAGGAGAGGTGCTAAATATTAAAAAAAAAGAGAAGGGGTATTTACTTGGTTCCAAGATTCGAAGAAGAGGTCTCAACTGGTGATCCGTCATCTTCACTAGATGAATCAGAAGCTCCAGATACTAAAATTTTACTAAAATTTAATGCATCGCCTACATTTTCTTAGCCGTCGTGATTCTCTCTCCTTATGTTCAATCGTATCCATTCGTTGCAGAGCTCTCTCCGCCTTGGTCCCTTTTCCTCCATAAAGAGCCAAATAAAGTTGCTGAAGTTATAAAACAATAATTGAAAAAATATAAAATTTACTTTATACGTCAGATGAGGATATTGCGTACATCTTTTATAGATCAAATTGCACCAAACCAGTAAATAATTCTCCCTCCTCAACTGTGGAAAACAGGTACATAAGGCTAAATGCATCCAGAACCATAAGAGATCATAACCTTTCCACATCCAAAAATAGGCGCAATTGGTATAGAAAAATGCCAAAACCCTGGAGATTAAAAAATAATAAAATTTTGTAGTACAACATACCAATTAAAATGGGCCAGACAGGCCAATAACAACCGGTAAACAAACCAGAAAAGAAAACAACACCACTGCATTCTACGACATCTGAAAAATAAGTCATTTGAGGTGAGAATTGAAAGAAAAATCATAAGAAGGCACGTTTGTGTGTAAATACAGACAGAAAACGTAAATAATAGATAATATAGCGGTTATACAGCGAAGAAACGAGACACTTGACCTTGCGTGAATGATTTGTACGGAAAGGAATGGAAGAAAAGATAAAAGAGAAGCGTACTCGAAACAAAACAACTGACAGACTGTCTCCAGACTCAATTTTGACGTGCTTAGGTATTCTAGTACTAAGAAATTCGAATTGGAGTCTAATTTTGCGCTAGAATACATGTTTCATGAACTGAGAAATCGGCTCCCTTGTGTTGGTCAACACCCAGTTTTAGTAAAAAAAAATTTTTAGGCACCTTCCTAATATGAGATCCTACTTTTACCTTCCTAAGCAAACTAATACTTTTGATATAATGTGAATTCATTGCTAAAATGGCTAAATGGCCGAATAGAGCTCCTTGAACTTATCTACTATTTTTAAAATCTGCTTCTATTAGATCGTCTTTTAATCCATTTTAACTTACTAATTAACTAAAACCTAGAAAGCATTCAAAATAGTCTAATTATGAGACAAGGTACTGAAAGGAGAGTCTACACCGAAGAAAAAACAGAAGCTGGTGATATATATAACTGCTTTTCATATTGCAAAAATGTTTTCATTGTAGAAAAATAGATATAAGCTAGCTAATTAGTTATTCAAAGATCTTCTTAGCCAGTTTCGCAATCTGGAAGAGTAAAAATGGTTTCCAAAAAAAAGTGGGTTAAAAAATCATATTTGAAGAATATACTTCTTTGATTTGTTTGATTAAAATATTAAAATTAATGAAAATAAAGTTATAGGATGAGAAATACAAGGCTAATTACCCGGTAGACAACGTTCCATCGTAGTAAACAACCAACTACGTGGCGTTGGGACAAAAATGGCTGTGCTTTGAGATATACACTCTACATTTATGAAATTCTTTTATAAATTAAATTGCTTTCCGCTTCTATTTGTCACGGGTTTTTGAAAATAAGCGGGTCTCTTCATATTGGCTAACGTTCGGAGATCGATGATCGACGAAGAATGATTCAAATTTCCCTAAAATTTCTCTTACAAGATCTTCACATGCTTACCATAGAATTAGCCTTCTCCATAGGGGAGCCAATCGATTTTTCAAGTCGTTTTCGAACTCCGCCCCTTAAATTATTTATCAAAAATGTTTTTCTACGAACCGTTGAGCGTGTTTTTCCCTTGAGAACCGGCTATTTTCTGTGCTCGGCGTCGAATTAGATAATGATGCCTTCGACACTATGGGAGCCGTCGCCTCTGGCATCGAATACAATGATTCTTCCCGATCACGGACGCTATTATTATCATCGCGTGTGCACTGCTCATAAAAATTTTCCGACTTTCGACGATGTCGCGGTGCGGTCCATTGGGGAGGCGAGGGATATTCTTCAGGTGTGGAAGGAGTCTAAATGGAAATTTTTCTTTTAAAGTAAAAGAAGCCCACAGAAGAGGTAACAGATGAGGAAGAAGGTTGTGGAGAGAGGAGTGATATCATTTCAACGGCGATTATGTGAATCAAGCAGAGCCACAGAGGTGATTCAAGGAAAGTATTTCCCTTGGCAAACTGAAAAAATGTATGAGAATTTGTTGTAGAAAGAAAAGATTAACTACCTGTATCCAAATCATGGATCCTTCTTTCATCTTCTGAATATCCTCTGATCCATTACATTTATTAATATTTTGTTTAAATTTTCTTAAATCGAAAATCTAAATTTTTATGAAATCAGCTGCAACATATAAAGGAATATACCTTCTCTTTATAAATTCCCACATCAAATTTCATCTCTTGGCTTTCAACGTAAACTTTTCGACCGGTTCGATTGCTCATACTCACATTTCCAAGAAAATCCACGTAGACATCGATGCCTTTTCCGATTTTGGATAGTATATTGGAGGACCTTGCGTGAGCGGCAATGTAGGAGAAAGCACCAAGACCTAGCCTAGAGCAGAAACAGTTTTATTTTTAAGCGGAAAAAATTACTTGGAGCCGTCAAATTCAAATGAAGATCCGTCAATACAAACCTGAGCGCTGCGAAGGTAAGCCTAGAATATGGGAGTGTTTGGGGTAAATATCAAAGATGGACGCGAAACGTTTCTTATTTTATGTTAAAATTCTACATACAATTTCCCAACTTTTATAATATAAAAAGTAAAAACTTGTCAAGTATATAAAAATTGAAACTGAAGCGGAACTAGATAATAAAAAAAAGTTGTATCAAATTTTTTACGATCCATGGATATAGTCCTCAAAAAATAAAAATCTTCCATAATTTCAATTGCAAAAAGTAAATCTACCGTTAAATTCGTCATAAAAGAACTCCATCGACCTATTTTGATAGATATTGGAAAGGTTAAATCGTGTAACAATTTTCCTTGTTAGATAAATACCTTGGCTATTCGCGTTCCTTTCTCCATCACGATGACTTTTCCCCATATGCAATTGTCAATAATTTGGATTTTCTCGTCGACTTCTTGTAAATTATCCTAAAAATAATTTTTTTATTAAAAGAATGTAAATCTAGAATATAAGTTTTTGCTATTTTTTCTGGCAAACCCGCCTTTTCTCGGTCATCCTTCTAAAGATTGCTTGTTTCATTTAACCCGTAAAGGATCGTTAACCCGGTAACTAAATTACACCGACTCTCACCTTAACAAACTCTTCAAAACTAGTCCACATTCGATTATTTTTAAAGTACGGTGGATCGTCAATCTGTTCACTTAGCATACGATTGATGAGCTCCGATCGGGAAACCATAACTAGTTTCTGGAATAAATAAAGTATAGGAAGAGAAGAAGAGGGAAGAAAAGACAAGGCCACTGGGGAGATGATTACCTACGGGCAATTAGGACAACGACGAAGAGAGAGAGTGAAAGGAACATGTTGTAAGGAAGAGAAAAAAAAACGACCTTACCACTTTCATTACGGATTATCCGCATGTTTCGGAAGCAAGAGAAAATTACACTGAACCGGACGAACAAATTGCAGGAGGATCAGCTACACGCTTGTGAAAACAAGCTGCGCGCACCTCACGCAGCGTCTGTTAGAATAGGCCTCGTATCTCGGCGACCGGTCGGAGGATAGCCGAGGAAAGAGAGTGCGACGACGAAGGATGTAGAGATCTCATTTGTACAATTTTCTTAGTGTTTCACTTCTAAAAAATATGGTATAAGAGTAGAATTTCCCAATGGAAGCTACTGGATCTGGGTAGATGGCTTCTGGGTCCTTTCGTAAGTGCTGGTTTTTTGTACTTCAGAATAATATGAAAGTTAAAAAATTCACAAAAAGTGAAATAATAAAATAGAAATTCATTGTCCCACGAGTATGATATACATAAAGCTCAAAAATTTGAATGTTGAGTACATTTATTCAATCGCTCAGCTAGTTTCCAGGATGTGTTAGATCGTAGTTGGGGAAGGCCTTAGGACGAAGATAAAGCCAGACATCTCCAAGTGGGGATCCATCCCAATAAAGATAACGAGAGCTGCTTGAATCTTCCGGCTGATTGTCACAAGTGTAGCGTACTCCGTTCAAGTTAGCTGATCCACAGCGACTTGTTGTTTGATCGAACCAGAAACCGGTATTTAAATATGTATGCGAGCAAGCTAAAAACTTATATAACTGCTTGAATAAATGTACCATTATTTTGACTATTGAAAGCAGTGAAAATCGGGCCAGTCTGGGCTAAATTCCATCTTGCCCATCCATCGTAGTACGTATTCTCTGTTCCGATACATCCTTGTGGGATGGTGACAGCATAGGTGGAGTTCTTATCACCGACGGAGAAGTTTGGATAGGTACAGTAAGTAAATGATTGAGGTCGACCATTACGGGCACAGCGGAATAGGTTCAGACGAAGGCTTGTCTCCATTTCATTGGTCATCTGATTGATCAGATTTAAGCCAATCCAGACATTCAACGCTTCAGGATCACCAAAACCTGTGCTATACTGACTGAAAGTTTTGTTGGAGAAGCCATCACTGGCATCGTGAGACATCAGAGTCCAGCCACCGCCTTCTATATACAAAAAAATTTTTGTTAGCTTTCTTAACTTACGTGTTGTCATATCACAATAAACATTGATTCCCGTGAGAGGAGGAAGTCCATTGACAGAATAAACTGGATTAATCGTATAAACACCGTCGGTTTTGATGCCCCAATAATTGTATAGATCGGCACAATGACGTCTTGGCTGATAGTATTGACAGTCCCGACCGGTGTAGAACTGATTACAGGTACAATTGTAAGACCCGGGAGTATTGATACAAACTCCTTGTCCCTTGTTTTGGCTACAGCTTCCTGGATCTTCAACACATTCATTGATATCTGTACAGTTGTATCTAAAATTAAATATATGATATGTACAATATCCCCCTACCCATCGCCACGGAATCCTTGGTCGCAGACACACGCCATGTTATCACTGGTATCTTTTCCACAATAAGCGTATTGATCGCATTGATTAGGCTAAAAATGCCGATATCTTGCCGATTACTGTAGCTTACTTTGCTGTTGTATGTTCCGTTTCTACAGATCGACCAGATTTGACAATTACTACTCAACCATGGCTGATTAGCGGGATGGAGATTACCATCAGGATCGGTACATCCACACCTGTCGACGGGAATACAATTTGTTGATCCGATGTTTGATGTATCGAGGACATAACCAGGTAGACAGGTACATCCATCAGTACATGGTTTGTCACAGAAATCAGGAGCAGACTGATCGGCACAGGTAGCAGGGCATGAGGAGACACAAGTGGTGTATTGTGAGTTAGGAGGGCAAGTGATTGGACATTTGATAGAAGGATTATTACGCCAGTCGGATGGAAGTGAGGCACCTGGAAATTTTCTATATATTTAGAAAAATCCTTACTTGGGACAATAGCTTGACAAACTCTAGCAAAAGCGGAAATGACATCGCACTTCTGGGTTCCATGACAGACGTCAAAGACACAGTTGTCGAAGTAGTTTTCGATTGTGTCATTTCCCATAGGTTGACAACTGCCAAAGACTCCTTGTCCAGAGGCAGCTATCTTGATTGGATCGCAGGCAACGACTGCCGAAGAGGGATCACAATTGCTATTATTTCCAAGAATCTCTCCAGTGATACATTTGTCCTGTCCGGCACGAAGTTGGAGGAAATCATCAGTAATCCAAGTATCTTCTGCATGATTAAAGGAGTTCAAGGTGGAGGCGGTTGGCATGTGGTTAGAGACGATGCCATAGACGGTACCATTTCTAAATTATCGGTCAACTAAAAAATATAATATTCCTACGAATAGACAACGTCATTTTTGTAGTTATTGTCATAGTTTCCAGCCAATCCACAGAGTGTTTGGTTTCCTCGGAATTCGGGTACATCAGGGATCTATAAAATGAAATATGTTGCAATAACTTGCGTAATAGCCCTACAGTATCCCCGACTGATAACAAACCTGGATACAAAGTTGTCCTCCTGTTGTGAAAGTAACCGTAACGAGTTCTTCATTGCTGACATAGAAGGTTCCTCCCTGATAGGTTACAGTAACTTGTGGCATTCCCTTCGAGGGGTAGTAATAGGGAACACTGATCCTGTAACCGTTAAAATAGACATTTTTCGTCGTGCGATCAATATGAATCTGCTGATCGAACATGGTCACTTCAACTTCAGATACGTAAGAGACACTAAAAATGTTAAATTTTGGGTGGGAACTCACTGGGCATTGTTGACTAGCTCATTCTTTGCTACAACTTTGTAGTTGTGGAATCCATCGGTCAGATTAGTACAAGGTTGGGAATAAATGTAAGGACAAGTTCCCTGATAGTCGAAGTAGAGTCCATCGAAGGTTTGGTAATGTGGATCACCATCGGCACAAGCACGAACAACCTTAGCCTTACAGCCACTCTTTGGATTACCTAAAGACAGATAATAGAATTGTAGGTAGTTTACTTCCAGTGTAACCGAGTTTACAGATACAGTTTGTCTGATGGTTTTGGACGTAACAATTGGCATTTTGTCCACAGGAATTTGGCCCACAGGTTACATTTGTTTGACATACAGAGCCAGCGAAGTTGTCAAGACATTGACAGCTGCAAATAGTAGATTTTGTGATGATCGTATTTTGTAAATGGTATACAACTTTTTAAAATATTAATTGCCAATTTTTTGTATTTGACTTATGATATATTATTACAAACTTCTTAAAAAGCGAAAAGGAACTCACTAGTATCTACTCCATGGATTGTTAGGATCAGGGAAGCATGTTCCTCCATTCAAACACGGACTGGAAGCACAGATGTTACAGGATGGAGCGGTCGGTGCAGCAGCAGCAAGATCAAGGATTGGATTTGGGTTGCGAGACTCCTAAAAATTATCATTATTCGGTTAAGAAAGCCGATTAAACTCTCGGGAGTGGTGCGATATCACTATCACTAAACTGACTGCAAAAAGTGACAGACCTTTTGTTGAAAGTAGCCAAGATGGTTCAAGCCGGCTTCATGCCTCTGTATATGGAAGCCCCGAATGATTTCGAGAAGCTCTTCTTTTGTAGCACAAGAGAGGTCTTCGCATGACTCCAAACGGGGTCTGAATATACATAAAAGCGAATAGGAGGATCTTACGGAACTAAGGTAGCTCCCGCTACGGCGAAAAGACACAAGAACAGGTGCATCTCTGCTAGCGCTATCAGTTCGAAGCCTTCTTTTATAACTCCATCCCATCATTAGAGCCCCCGCGAAACTGATAAGGTCAAGCTTGGGCAGAGATTAGCTAGAAAAGTCAGTGCTGACAACGGGGAAGAAGAAGAAGGAGTCCGATGTGCGGATAACAAAATTTTTTTTAAACACCGCGAGCGCGGACAGTTAAAAAAATTGGTGTGCAGATAGCGATCTATTACTGATAGGAGTAAGAATTTTTTCAGACTCGAAAGGACTTGTCTGGGTTGAGAGATAGTATTACTTCCCTAATTGAGTAATCATTCATGACAAGTATATTAATAGACAAAAATTAACTTATAATAATTTATTCATAGAATCAGTTTTTTAAATCTGCCTCAATTTCCCCTCTATCCTCCTGCAAGGTTTCTTTTCAGTAACCCCTTACTCACCCCATCTGATTCATCCCTGACTACGTTTCCAGTTTTTCCAGAGTTTCTATCAATGCACTGATAAGATCAACTTGACGAGTGCGCCCGGAAGTAAGCGATCTCAGTCATTTTTTACTAAAAGTCTGGAAGCATTTTATTGAAGCACAAAGCACTTTGTTTATGAGAGGAAAGATTAAAGTAACATCTGGAACAGACCGTGATAACCGTCAATGGCACATAGAAAAATCGTTCAAAAGGGCGCGTGATTGACAAGTAATTTTCATAGCTATAACATATTTCTTCATTTTGATTTTGTAATTCGGTTTCGACTCCAACTCTTCTAATTAAAAAAAATTATCAATTGTCATCTTCGCCTCAACTTTTTTTAAACACTTATATTGTTATCAGAAAACCCTATTTTGTCTCATTCCATGCCTCTAGGCGTGGTTGGATAAGAGCCAGAAACAAAAAAGTACCCGGAACTGCCAGCGATAACTTAATATTTACTGTTTGCAGCAGACACAATCAACATGACAAATTATCAATTCACAACTGCCCGTGATGATTTTGACCCGTATGGCTTCTTGATAGGGAGAATATTAAAGTTCTGTCATTCGAGTATCGCTACCGGATCGACCACGGATTTTATCAAAGAGTTTACAGCGATATTGAGGTAATACTGTAACGGTTATGAAAGGATTGAGAATCTGGAAAATGAATTATTATAAGTTTAAAAAATCACTGCATTGAGAGAAACGAGATAAACCATTATCCAAAGACCGTAGTAGTTCGCACAACTTTTACGGGTGCCCTAAAAATTTTAAATTTTAAAAAATTGTCACAACAAATAAAAAAAATCAGAATTTTCAAACAATTATTTTGTTGATTTTTTTTAAATTCTAAAATGGAAAACAAACTCACTGGTATCACCGGTGTTGATAAAAACTTGATATGAAGCTGATACAACCTATAAGGTAGCAGAGTTGCTGCTGTGAAAACTGTCGTCATGAAAATGAAATAGAAGACTCGCAATTTCGAATGCTTATTTCGATGTTGTGGTGGAGAGGCTGCTCGATCATTATTGTGATATAGCGCTTGTTCTGCAATAACTTCTAAAAACCAAGACTTAAGATTACCTTCAGCTAGCTTCTTGTTCTGGGTTTTGACGACTTTGAGAATATAAAAAGCGACGGCCAAAGAGGTCAGAGTAGGTAGAATACAGACAGAAAACGAGAAGAGCAAATACATGTACTTCTTATCAGGTAGAAGACTCAACGTCGAACAGTTTTCATCAGAACATCTGGAAGAAAAAAATTATGATCCCCGAATAGCAATTGTTTGCTCCACTCATCAGAACATTTCCTGTTTTTCTTAATCTTAAAAGTATTCTTCTATTCTTCCTTAATCATCCGCCGTCTCCCAAAATAACTTAATCCTCACGTGAAGCATCCTATGAGCCAAGCAACCGAAACAAATATAAAACAGCTTGTCCAGGTGATTATAATGATGATAATACCTCGTCTTTTGGTTACATATGCATTATATCTGAGTAATTGGGCATTTTTATTAGTCTTCTTACCTCAAAGGATAGCGAAAAAAGAGAAGTTTTTCCAAATTTAGAAGGATTAGTGAAACGCTAGAACCGGAAAGAGCTACCCAGGTCACAAAATGAACCATAATGTTGATGGCTCGAGGAACAGAAAGGATGTCCAGTCTAGCGAAAAATTCTAGAGGATAGCAGAATGCTAAAGCATTAAGATAAAACGGAAAAGAACTTACTGGTTAGGAGAAGATCACCACAAGTCATGCTTATGAGGAAGACATGAAGACATTTTTCACAGCTTCCTCTTCTAAAAAAAACTGGAAATTTTTTATAGGTTTCAACCCAACCTAATATGCCTCAAAGCTATTCTAATAACATAAATTGATAGTCCTGTTGATATGAAACAAAAAACGAACAGAGCGTGATCCATGACCGATTGAAATATCGCTAGCCCATTGAATGTGAAGATCTAAACCAAATCCAATATCCAATACAAAATGGCTTACATTCTGTTCAATGCAGGGTGATAGCTCGTCGTCCGTATTGTTCGACATGCTACAAACGGCTAGTTAATAATATGAATAGAGAGAGAGAGAGAGAAAGAGGGAACGGAAATGTGAGAGAAGCTCGTGATATGGAGGAGGATTAACGGAGTGACTTACCTGACTATGGATTATAGAAAGCAGGAAAGATATTAATACTTGAACCATTATAGTTGTCCGAGAGTACGAGCAAGAAGATTTTAAAAAGGCATGGAGAGAAGGAACAGTAAAAATTTTAAGAGCTCTAAATTTGCTATAAAAAAAGAGACTCCTTCTCGGGTTTCCCCTATTGTTTTGATGTGATCTGTGTCAATAGGCAGTGCAAATTGTTCCTCGAAAGCCAACCTTCTGAGATGTAAAAAAATTCCTAGATTACTCGCCCAGCTGACTTTCAATAGGTCTGAATCTTCTTATGGAACAAATCATGTGAGATGTCCGACTGATTTGTCTGAGAGATAAAACTCAAAAGTCTAGGATTTACGCGTCGTTGTCCTGGCAATCAGCTGCTCCGCCCATCTATGCCGACCATTCTCTGACCCAGGAAGGATGACAGGTGGAAAGAGAGAGAGAAAGATGTAAACAGTGATGGTAAAAACAGAAGGCTTACAGGTACTTTTAGAGAAGAAAAACAGTTGAGAGACGTTTTTGGTATGACCAGAGGTCGGGGGGAGGAAGAAGAGTCGAATAAGGCCGTCGGAGGCGTGGGGGTAGAATGCACGATAGGTGCGCGAGAGCCTATTCTTAGTTTGCGTGAGAATATGACGATACGGGGCAGAATATTTCAGGTACATGAGATAACCTCTTGGAAAAAGAGAAATTGTCGGCCAATTTGCATTCAATTAATTTCCATTGTAGCCAGGAAATGATTCGATACCTATAAAAAGTCATTCGACAGGAAGACATACGGAATATTCGCATTATCGGAGGGGGAAAGTCGGGGATTAGAAGCCCACTAGTCCTCTATCCGAGATTGAAATAGTTCCTCCGAAAATGCGTAGGTGGAGATTTGCAAGTCTTCCAGTGATCTTTTTTCTGATCAGAAAGACTAAAGTCCTTCGGTTTTTAATAAAGGAAGTTATGGCAGGGAAAATTGTTTGTTTTTAATGTGTGGACCGCTGCAAACAGGGAAATCAATGAGCGTCTTTTCAATGTTTTCACAGTGTCAGCTGAGCTCAGACTTCTCACCAGCTCCGATCTTGAAAACGATAAAATTCAGCAATCATACGAAAATCAAAGATACTTTTGAGCGGGTCGTATCTCGCTCAAATTTTAATCTTTTTTGGTCATCTTTGAACGATAAATTCAAATTCTTCGGAATAGATTTGACTAAGAAAGTTAAAATTAGATCAAAATACGGCCTGAACATTGATGAGTGGGAACTGAACAATTTAGGTCGACTGGCTCGAAGAGATGATTTATCGGTTCGAATAGGCCATCTTACTAATATAATTTTAGTTTGAATTTCTCGATACCCGGTGGATAACTTAATACATAAACTAATTTTTAGGTTTTAAAACTTATTTTTCTGATCAAAGTGCGTTTTTTCAGTTGAGGCTATAACTAATTGTTCCACTGGAAAGATTTTTAGAAGGACGGAAATTTTGGTGTGAAACTGTGATGAGATGAGCTGATTTTTTTGGGTCCACAGAACAAGAGATTACTACTAAAATAGACGTTGAATGAGGATCAATATGAAAAAAAAAGAAATGATGTGAATCGTCTGATTGGTTTCTCAATAGAGCTTTGATTAATATTTCTCTCAAATGCAAACAAACGGAAGGAAGTCCTCTCTGAATGAAAAAGTCGTAAGGCCTCGTCTTCTTCGCATAACGTATTCAAGCGAGATTGCTTCACATGAATCGGATATGGGTCCGAGAGTTCTCAGCGAAGATGGAGAAAATGAGTAAGGAGTAGGACGGAGCCTAACAATTTCATAAAATCGCAGTAATTCCAAGACGCCTCTTCGTATAATTGTCGAGGGCGACACGATGACGACGAGAAACTGGTATATGTGTTTGAAAAGCGTAAAAAGTAACCACTTTCCCACACATTCTGAAAATTCTTTATCTCACTTTTGCTGCTGAATGATGTGTGAAAAGGGAGAAGCCCCCTGAAGATTTTGATCATATGAGGGTACAAATAAAAAAAGTCCAAAAAAGGGTGGGAGAGAATTGTGTGAGAGCCGGCTCCAAATGAGAAAAGGGCCCTAATGAAGTCATAGATTAAAGGCAATTTCTATTTTCGTCACTTCCTTCTCTCTCTCTCTTCTTCTCTTCCGTGGTTCCGGAAAGAAAAACACAGGTGTCATCTC
Organism: Oscheius sp. DF5120; assembly: GCA_932521415.1. Lineage (NCBI taxonomy): Eukaryota > Metazoa > Nematoda > Chromadorea > Rhabditida > Rhabditidae > Oscheius > Oscheius sp. DF5120. Next base: position 236,403 of record OW051465.1, on the reverse strand, counting down.
GTCGCGAACAATAACCATCGTCATCGGTCGGTGACAATCAAAAGGCGGAAAATTTAAAAAATATGACAGAATCTGGCCACGAAAGAAGATGAAAATGTTATTTTTTCCATTGTGAAGATGTTATAAAAGGACATGTTGCTAGCTATAATGAAGTTTTTGAGGCAGGAAGGCAACCGGAAATTAGACTAGAAAGAGTCAAATAAATTGTCAATTTTCTATATTTTTTTGTAAACGAATGACGAGACGAGCTAGTTTTATCGAAAATTTAACGAATAAAAAAATTCCAAAATTCAGAGGAAAATACTTTATAATTTTTTATCCCAACGTAAAATTGACGGGCAGTACACAAATGCGTACACATGTAAATTTTTTGGTTCTACCCAAATTTGCTGTATTTTAAAACAGTATCTTCAAATTTTATAATGAAATTTAATTATTCGTTTACCTCCTTCGCCAAGTAGAAGGCCGTCTTGACATAACAATTTTAATACGATGTGAAAATTCCTGTCGCTATTTGTAAACAATTCATCCTTTTTTAGCACAGATTCTTCTTAAGAGTACGTGACCAACAACAGCTTATCTTTCGGATAGATATAATGCAAAAAATGCAGACTGATTGAACCTTTAGAAATGGAAACCTTCTTTGAATAATTGACGCGATATTCCCACAGACACGGGTGCTAACCACGCAAGATAGAAGGTAAAAGCTTTCCAGAAGAGTTATAATAATGTGAAAATACAGCGACGAACACGTTTTGGGAAGATGAACAACGAAGCGTCGTAAAGAGAAGATGAATTAGCATCTTGGAGGTCGGCTTTGCCTCCCTACGTCAAAGCAAAAAGAGATGGAGAGAACAAATTCATCAATCAAAAGAAGAGCACAGCAGTCCATGTAATTAGCTGAGGGATTAGATAAAATCGCTTTGGCTACACTGGCCAAAATAAATGGCAGCAATTAGCTAAAAATTGTGAAATGTCACATGTGATAAATAGTATGATAATCACGCAATTTACTCTCTCTAAAAATAGTCACGTATGGCGGTATAAACAAAGCAATGGAGCCGTTATTGTTTAGTCCTACAGCGTCTGCACATTTTCTCATAAATAAGAAAAATGATTGGCAAGCAGCATTCTCCCAAGCATGGGAAGTTTCTCGATTCATTTGAAGGAAGAAACTGCATAAAATGATACGTTCCTTGATTTTGGGTAGACAGCTTTGTTATTTTTTTCCTTCGTTCTGTTGAAAAGAATTTTTCATACAATTACATTTAAACATGTTTCAGATTTACAGAAATGCAAAGAAATTGAAGAAAACTGAAGAAATCATGCGATTGAAACAGCAATCCCATGCTCATAAAGTGTCGTCTGGTCGACATCTGGGGATATAAACTCGTCGTTTCCCACATTTGAAATACCTTTTTGCACTACCAGATGTCGATTATTCAAGATTACGCAATGAAGTGTTCACAAATTAGGACTCTCCGTTCAGAATTAACACTAATTGATGCTCCCAACCAGAAGAGCAAAATTACTTGCTCGGCTTATTGGGAGTAGAAGGATTTAAAATGAACTTACCTTTTTGGTTTCGTCAAGCAAAGAAGAAAAGTTGTTTGTTTATAAGAAAAAATGATCCACCTAATGACTCTGTAAATCTCGTATAATTGTCGCAAAATTTAGAGGAAAAAAAGCGCGTGACTACGGGAAAGTCATCCATAAAATTGGCTGTATTACGAGAGCAGTTACATACGATGAAGGAGAGAGACCAAGTATGAAATGGGATTAGTTCCATGGAGGAAGAAACAGCCTCTGAAGGTTACTAGATTCGAGAAAGGAGCAGGTCAAAGACGGGTAATTCAATTTCGTCTTCGGCTTTTGAGTCATGTGTGAGCCGGTAAAAATATATCCACTCCCAATCTCTTGATTGTAATATCTAGCTTAGAAAGATCATCACAATGATTTCACACATGAGGGAAAGGTGCATGCTATCTCCGAAGCACAAGGTTGCAGAAGTTAACAATGCACCTTCCGGTTGACCTGAAGGCATAATGGAAGCGTTACTAGCTTCATGTGATTAATTTTTAATAACCCACATATAACATTTGAAATTAGAAAAATGACAAAAAGCTATGGAAAAGTAAAATATTACAATGGCAATGCGTAGTACTTACCCACTTCGTGGGAGTTAAGAATGGAAATGAGATCACTTGATAGATAGATATTCAGTAATTGTGATTTTTTGCGTTATGAAAAGGAAGAAGAATTTTATACCGACTAGTTTCTTCAAGGCCTGAATGTGATTACCCGTGTAGTTATTGCAAAATATCGTCATGCATCATAGACATATTAGGTTCATCATTTGTATCAGGTACCAATATATCTGGTTCGGCAATCTAAAGAATACTTTAAAATAATTAAAGAAAACATACATCAACTTCACCGTGCTCCATCATTAAATGAACTCGTTTATGATAACTTTCATGCTGTTCTAATGACTTCCTATCGGCAAATGACTTTAAACATGTCTAAAAATTATGATTAGTTGTAAAACAATGAAAAGGTACCTCGCACCACAGTGGACGATCATTTCTTGCCAATGGATGATCCATTTCAATATGTTCTAAACATTCGTGTCGAGAAGAAAACATAGCTTTGCACAATGGACAGTCAAATCTAGAGAAGACGTAAAAATAAATTAACAAATAACCTTTCAAAAGCAATACATTTTGCCACCTCGATAATATCATTAGTCATTAAACCACTGTCTTTCAATGCATGCTCTAGTTTTTGCAACTGAAAAAAAGATTCGTTTTTTTAACTAAATATAATTAACTCTTTCATCCATTGTCATAGGAGGAAGAATTTCGCCACGTCGAATTTTTTCAACCCAACCGCGAGGGTCTTGTCCGAGACCCAATTTTCTAAAAATGCATGTTAACCATCTATTAGTATTTACCTTTTGCGATGACGAGTTGGAGGAGTAAAGAAAGGTTCACCGTTACCTCTAACAACAATAGCATCTTCAGGAATATCTGCTGGTGGTCGTCGATTACTAAAAAATAATAAAATCAAAGCAATAAGACTAACCTAGCAAAAGGTCTCCATGCTTCTTCTAATTCTTCTTTTGTGCTTACGTGAGTTTTTAGATGTTTTTTGAGATTTCCTTTGAGTCTAAAGCGTGTAAGGTTATATTATACTAACATCACACAAACCTGCAAGTTTTACCGCAGTATGGACATGCATGTGGAGTAAAACCAGTGTGAACAGATCGATGTTCAAATAGATTTGACTTGAATCGAAAGGATTTACCACAAATATCACATTGGAATGGCTTCTGATCAGTATGAATAACAGAATGTTGTTGTAAACCTGAAAGAAATGTATAGGAAAAATACAATTACAAACCTTTAAATGAAACGAAGATTTTATTACATACATTACATTGATGAACTGCTCTAGGTGCAGTCATTCCTTCGGCTAACTCATCTTCTTCATGAAATTGAGATTGGAATACCTGAAATAGCAATATTTCCTAGGAAATAGCAAATGCGTTACGGTAGTTTCTTGCGCCATTGCGCTTACCGTACACAAAACAACGAAGAAACTTACTCCAACATATTCTCCTTCTTCCAGTGCTGCACCCATCATGTCCAACTCATCTGGATGTGTTTGATGATGTTGATACATGGTCTCATGTCCATGATTCATGTTATTCTGAAAATAGAAAAGATATACATTTAAAAAAAAACATACATATTACGTTATAAATAAGCGGCTGCTAAACCAATAGATCCAAACGATGATATATTACCTAAAAGTTTACATAGTATTTGGAGAAAAAAAGCAAGGAAAAATATTCGATAAGAAGCAAAAAAGATTTCGGAATATTTTTCGATTACTGTACTCCACGATAGATTTGAAATCATTTTCTCCCCGTCGTTGCATAGTTTTCATTCCACTTTTCAATGTTTTTATTGGCAAAAAGTAATTAAAAACGTAATGAAAGAGATGAAAACTTTGATGTTGACTGCTGATCGCAGTACCGATTATCGATTGCGAAAAGTGACTAAAAGCTGCCACGCAGTGTCATTGTCAGGCCGAAATAGCTTGCCAGTTTGTTCCAAAGAGTTTGAATAATTTTTTTTGTTTTTCATCTAATTTCATCTTTATTATTTTTTTCAAAAATAAAGGATTGCCGCGCGGATTATCAAGAAGAGAGTATGGTATTTACAGTAATGGGTGTGGGTAGACTTCCCTACCGCGCCGCAACCGCGTCGCACGCATTTTGGTCGTTGTTATAGGTTGCAGATTGGCGCTTTGCCAATCTTTTGACAAAAATCAATGAAACACTGTTCTAATTATTTAAAAGACAAGAGTATTCCAGTTTATAATATTAAATATTTGAATGCAAAAGCGGTTTTCGTTATAATAGTAAAAAAAAGTATAAACAGCCTAAAAGTACTTCAAAAATTGTAGTAAAATTCGGTTTTCTACAAAACATCTTTCATCGATATTTCTGTTTCTGTTATCATCTATATTAATTTCAGTCATGCGTGCAAAACAAACTGCTAGAAAAAGAACGCTTATATCACCCCCTGCTCCTACCTTCAAACGACTGGAATCGAAGCGTAAAGAAGTTGCAAATAAAAATTCGCAAAAAAATAACAGTTTCGATCGTATTAAACTCAAGAGATCAGGTAACTATTTTTAATACTTTCATTTCCTTTTAGCTCCTGGAGTTATGGCTTTGAAGGAGATTCGTCGCCTTCAATTAACAACTAGTACGCTAATTCCTCGTATTGCTTTTCAACGTGTAGTTCGTGATGTCTCTGAAAAAATTGCAGTAAGTTTAAAAAAAGCAAAATTTATGTTAATCCACTTTCAGGAAGAACGTGGAACCGAACAATATAGGTGGCAAAGCCTTGCGATCCAAGCTTTACAAGCAAGTTCTTTGTTGAACATTGAAAATTCTATTTAGGAAGCTGCTGAAGTTTACTTGACTTGTCTATTTGAAGATGCAAATTTGTGTGCCATCCACGCCAAAGTTAGTTTTTTTATTCTTTGACATATAGAATTTAGCGTGTTACTATTATGCCAAGAGATGTTGATTTGGTTCGCCGTTTGCGTAATGAACCCGAAATGGGAAGAAAACGTTGAATATCACATCACATTGCTGTACATAATGAATACATATAATTACGGTGTCATCCTCTAGTTAATAAAGCTCCACTAATGAATTTATATAGGCCTTTAATTGGCTTTTGCCTAATTATATCCGTTTTTATTTTGTAAAATTAATCTCTTTCTTTGATGGTGCGAAAGCCTTATATGAATGGAGCAACGGCAATATCCTGGGGTAAAAAAATCAAAGAAGTAGAAGAATGGGATGTAACAGATGTTCACGATTGGCTTGTACAGTTAGGTTTTTTGGATTATGCCGAGATTTTTTCAAAAAATCACAAAGTAAGTTATAATTTTTCAATTATTTGTTTAGATTGATGGACCTACGTTACTAATGCTAACTGAAACCGATCTGCGGGAACCACCGTTACAAATTTCATGTTTAGGTGACATTAAAAGACTGGGTAGAGCTATAGAAGGTTTGAAATCTGTTAGTTATTTATTTTCTTTATTTTTAAATTTTTTTTTAGAATATACAAAGAACAGAAGCACCACTAGCTAATGGTGAATCGGATCAAGCTCTATGTGTTGAATTTAATAGACGGCGGAACTTTTCGATTTCTGGCGAAAGTGTCATTCTCAATTCTAGGGAGAGCGCAGTGCTTGTGTACATTTTTTTTTGAAAAATTGACAAATTTTATTATAGTGATGATGAAACTAAAGAAGCATTTCCTGCAGATATCCAAACCGTGAAACTGATTTCACGTGATGAGGTTTATAAATGTTTTTACTATTTATTTCTTGCAGTTAATTCGACATATTGAAAGTCCTGATACTAAACTGAAAAGCTGGATAAAACTTGGAATTGCTTTTGGATATTGTTCAGTTTCTTTGCTGATAACTTCTTTTGTTATGGTTCTTGTTCATGACCGAGTACCTGGTTTGTTAGTTTTCGCTTTTTTATTGTTTCCTAGATATGAAAACTTACCCACCACTACCTGATATAGTACTAGATAATTTACCACTGATACCATGGGCATTTGAGATGTGTGAATTGATTGGAGTAGCATTATCTACTATTTGTCTTGCTGTTGTTATTTTCCATAAGCACAGGTAAACTTATACTTTTTGCATTATTTTTTTAGAGTTATTATCTTACGACGAATGTTTTCATTGGTTGGTACTGTATTTCTTTTGCGCTGTATTACTATGATGATTACGTCACTTTCTGTTCCTGGTGTGCATTTAGAATGTAGAGCAAAGAGTTATGGCAGCTTAAAAGAAAAATTAATTCAAGCGTTTCATATATGGTCCAAATTGGGAATGTCGATCCAAGTTTATTTATATGCATTTTATAAGTACACATTTTTTTAGGGTGTACGTACATGCGGCGATTACATGTTCAGTGGACATACTACTGCCATCACAATGCTCAACCATTTTGTAACTGAATGTGAGATTTTTTTTCCTTTTCACATCTATTTTCTAGATACACCATATAGTTGGACAGGTCTCCATACAATAACATGGGTTTTAAATCTTTTTGGTGTTTTTTTCATTCTAGCCGGCCATGAACATTACTCAATAGATGTATTTATTGGTTAGTTTGTATGAACTTGTTTATTTTTTTAGCTTTCTATATATCTTCTAGGATGTTTTTATATTATCATGCATATGCCTATAATCATGCTAATCTTACGGCTACTGACGACCGTATGCGTATTTGGTTTCCATTAATCTGGTTCTTTGAAGGCGGTAGTCCAGGAAAAGTAAGATTTTAAAGCTTGTTAATGTTTATTCAGGTTGCCAACGAGTTTGAAATGCCTCTTTCAATTTCGATTCCTCGTCGAATACTACCAATTCGTGACAGCGGAGCAACAGTAATAAATGGAAAACTCAAGCATTCGGATGCAAAACAAAATTGTCAGAACCACAAAAGTAATAAGAAGAAAAATTGAGCTTCCATGTGTTTTTTTTTGCTCAGAACATGTTAGCTCATTCAGGGTAATTTATTGGTCTCTGTTAACTTCTGTGATAGTTCTAGTCGATTATTTATCAATGTTATGTCTTTTTTCCGGTGATGGAATTTTTTTTTACAAATATATTTTCAATGTTTTATTTTATAAATTTTTAGATTGTGTATTATAGCTTGTCAAATGAGGGGGATATTGCTAAGATAGCAATTGTCCTAAATTGAATGAACTCTGTTATGATAGAGATCTACCGCGGACTTTTTCAAATCAGTCAATATAGGTTGCGTTGATTTTAATCGCTTTATACATGAAAAATTTGGAATATCTTCGAACTTTGAAAAATATTTGTGTTGTCACATACGGTTTTTTAAACTCGTGAATTTTTTATTTCTAATTTTGGTAATTAATGGGCCCAAAATTTCTTGCTTTGTTTTTTCTAAGCATATCTTGATACTAATCGAGCCAGTTTCACCTGCCATCTCCGTTCATTCATAGTCTCAATTCGATCCGGAGGTAAAGATGTTACCGCTGGATAAGTGAGAATGGAATTTTTTGATCTAATATATCCGACTATCTTTTTATTATAATTCATTTTCTACAAATATACTTGCAAGGGTCTAGCAATTAATAGTTTGCAAGTTTATATAACTTGCTGATGAATTTCTCAAAACCAGTTTCTTCTTTCTCTTTCCTCTGGAATTCGCTGCTGATTCATAGATTTTAGAAAGGGCGTGAGTGAGCTTTATCTGACTAAATCTCGCCGCCCCCGTTATTCCCTCTGTCGCGCCGTCGAACGTCGTCGGTTGTGTATATGATTCGTCGCTTTCTCCTTACATTACTCTACATTTGTGCTCTCTTCTTTTCCGTCCCTCTTTCCCTAGCTGTCTGGTACTTCAGAAAAGAGTTTTGCAAAGAAACTAGTGTCGCCGGTGACTCCACAGTTAGTTTTTTTTTCATATTGCAGTAATATTTCTTCTTAAGCTTGGAGGAATCGGAGCCAATAGCAAGAAAGAAATAAGAAAAGACGCAAACGAAAACTTTGAAGTGCGTGTTGTTGAGCGTATCGAGCACTAAAAGGTATATGATTTTCTTATTTTCTAGTCGGAATTGATCCCAATCTATCTTTTTTCATGGAAACTTTAAAACTTCGATTCTCTATAGCACATAGTTTCTACAAGCAATTAGACTAATTTGAATTTACAAAAAAATTAGGTTTTCTGCCTAGTAAGACAATTACTACCCCAGATAAGGTTTTGCGCTATCATAAATTGCTTTTTATAAAAATAAAGTTCATTTTACTTCTAAATTTCTATATAAATTTCATTTTCAGAAGAGTACAAAGTAAGATGAACTTGACCAATGATAGCCTAAAATAATGTAGAAATTTAGTTGTTTGTCAGCACGTTTTTAAATAATTGGTAGATATAGACCAAAAAAATGCCCTTTGGCCAGTAAAAACTCGTACTGAAATCAATTTTATCGTCAAAAATTGCTATTAAAGCTGGGCTACAACTAAAATTATTTCCCAGAGATAATAAAAGCGAAACTAGCAACTTGTTTTGTCAGAAAGATTTGTCTTGTGAACTGTGGAAGCCTTGTTCTCGCCGTTTTTCTTGTTCTCCTCTTCATATCTAATGAAATCTTAACCGGCCTGACGACGAGTCCGCCTGGTAACCAGTTGTCTCTCTATTCCTCTCCTTTCCCTGCCTTTTCACATGTCTTTAGAACAATTTTTATGAAATCCGGTTTGAAAAATATTCCGGAGATGGCGTAGTAGAGATGTGCCCGAGACCGGTCCGGATGTCCTTTTGCCAATGGTCACCGCTCGCACCTTTAGAGCCAGTTGTATATCGTCTCTCGATCTACCTCTCTCCCCTTTCAAACGATAAGAATCGAAGCAGGTCAACGCGCTTCTCCGCGCTCTCCCTCTCCAGAATTTCGACCCAGTTTGGACGTGCCGCCAGCATCCTTTCGATACCGAAGACTGATTTTTATCTGCACTCTCGCCCCATTCACCTCCGCTTTCACTCAGTCAAAGACGATGTTCTCGTTTCTTTTTTTCAACCTTTTGAACTTACGTTTTCTATATAGCCATGCTCTATGCCTATCAAATCTTGGGTAAGCTTTTAATACAGACTAAAATTTTATTTATTTAAAGTGATTGGGTCCATTTCTCATTCTAAACTTAGTGGAACTTTCAGCTTCTCGAGCTTCCAAGTTCCTTCTTTACTAACTCACATCTAATTTTTCAGATGCAAGTGGTAATTATTCATCCTGAGCAATGGAATGGCGGTTCCGATCGCTGTACAGTAGCTCTAATCAACCATTTTGTCAGCAAAGGACATCAAGTAGTCTGGCTGACGACCATGATCGATGATTACTGGAAAAATCACAATTTTGAGGGTGTCGGTGAGAGTTTCTCATACTTCTCATTCTTCTTAGAAATCAGAGATATCGGTATGGCTCTCCATCCAGGTGATTGGTGGTCTCAGAATGTCGCCCTCGGATGGCATCTTGTTCTTTCAGATCTGGATCCAGATCTTTGTGTTGTTGATCATTCTGCTAGGTAGGTATTTTTTTTTAAAAATATCTTTTCAGTTGTGTTCCTATGATTAAATATCGTTTTCCAAAATGCAGGGTCCTCTTCTATTGTCATTTTCCTCAACAGCTGGTCACACCTTCTCGTTTCTTCCTTTATAGGTTTCTCGTTTTCCTTTTCTATAAAGAAAATCTTGCAGATGGTATTCTAATCTAATTGGAATCATTGAGAGTTTTCTTTTTGAGCAGACGGATTGTATCATGGTTAATAGTAAATACACCGCTTCACAGTTCCGTCGCGTCATGCCGACTATACCGAGCGAAAAAGTTCGCGTCGTGTATCCGCCTTGCGACGTCGACGCTATTAGCAGCTCCGTCAGTTTTTTCCCCTTCAATACTTTTAGAAAATTACAGGCTGAACGCCCTATTAGTCGAAAAGATCGACCAAAGAATCCGCGCTATACATTTTTGTCGATGAATCGCTTCTGGCCAGAGAAGCGTCTCGACATCATCATCGAAGCTGCCTGTAAATTAGCCTACTCGTCGTTAAATATTCTTAAGCACTACTAAAGAAACGAGGACACACATTCCTCGTCCAGTTGGCTGGCTCCGTAATGCCCCATATTCCTGAAAGTCGAATTTATTATGAACTACTTCAACAAATGACCAAGGTATTTGTTCTTAATGTCATGTTGCAATTTTAGGATCTGGACGTGGAAGATGTTGTTGAGTTTATTGCCTCTCCTTCCGAGTGTGAAAAATTCCGCCTCTATCGTCAATGTGATTCTGCTCTTTACACTCCACCCAATGAGCATTTCGGTATTGTTCCGATAGAAGCCTTGGATCAACGTCGTCCAGTCATCGTTTGTGATAGCGGCGGACCCGCAGAAACCGTCCTAGAAGATATTACAGGAACAAAGGTGAGACTTCATTTCTAGAGACGTTGTCTCAGATTCTCAAGCCAACTGGAGAGCTTCTAACTGATGCAATGATTCTTCATATGAAAAAGGAAGAATGGCCAGCATTGGATTGTGATGTCGCGTACCTGAAACAGCGTGCCAGATTTGAAAGAGATTTTTCTCAACGTGGTTTTTGTTCTCATATTGATGCCGCAATAGCTCAAATGTTTCCCGAGCTGCGTGAACAAAATCCAGTTTCCACTAGACGTGCTCTTGCCTAAATTCCCCACGTCCATTTGGTTGCCAACTGTCCGTTTTCTTTCACTACTTTTGACGACATGTTAGTTTATATGGAAATTACTTGACGGATGGCAACCTTTCTCTTCTGTCTTTCAACTTTATGTCTTTCAAACTGAATTCCAAGCTTTCCAAGTAGTAGATTTTGGTATTTAGATCAAATAGACCGCCCAGCTATGCTAGAAAATGAAATGAATTCCCCCCCTTTTATAGTGGTTTTTTTCTAAGTTATGACTGTTGAGAATAAATTTTTAACTAAAACAATGTATTTTTCGAAGGACGACTTCAATTTTGAGCTAAAAGTTTCTTCCGATTCAATCTATTGGCTATCAAATTGTGTTTTAATCTAAAATATAACGTATGAAACATTAGTCTAGTGCCCAAAATTTAAAACAGTCCTGACCTAGAAACCGTTTTTGAGATTATTGTTCCTAATTTTTTTTCTAGCTTGGATACTTCATATTTGAGATGTTATTTTAATATATACAGCTCCTATTCAGTTTGTAATAGTTTTATTAACAAAATCCACAGGTCTTGGGACATTGTTCCTTCATGAGAGGAATATATTGCGGATTGGAGCAGAGATATTTGACATTAGGACAGTCACTCTGGCCTGTGCTTTGATTAATTTTATCCTGGCACACAGTGTTCCCCGGATTAGTATTAACTCCACAGAATCCGCAGGTTTTAGGACATTGCTGAATAAATTCTTTTTATAGAAAATTAGGAGTCTTACATCTTTCATAAGATCCTTATATGCTGGATTAGTGCAGAGATAAGCTACATTGGGACAGTCGGAGCGGCCAGTGCTAGGATTTATCTAAAATGGTATATTAGGGACATGATTTTGAAAGTATTTAATAATCTCAAACAACTCTTTTTGTTACCTTATCCACACAAGTAGGAGTCGCGGAAGTCGTAGTAGTAGTGGTGGTGAAAACATCAGCAAAAGGACAGCAGACAAAGATTCCATCTGGAGTATCTGTGACACAAATCTGACCAGCATCACAAGCTCCACCGGCTTGGCAAGCTAAAGACGATTTTTTGAAAACATTTCTTACGGCCCAAGTCTTGTCCTGGCAAACACTGTTGTCCAAAGACAAGAGGAAAAAGCAACAACAAAACGGAGAACATAGCGCAGACTGAACAGATTAACAGCAAAATGGAACAACGATAAGGGGGCTTAACATCTTAAGTATCACATGAAAGAAGCGGAAGAATCAGTGGTCGAGATAGGGAAAATGCAACAATTGGCAAAATTGTGCCAATTAAAGTTGGAAACGTATCCTGACTGATTCATGAATCTTGGAAGAACAATTTATCTGAGTGGGGGCTTATCATGGTTGACAAGAACAGTCAATAACACGCATTCCATGTATCAAACTCTGTCGAATTTCGTTATTTCCAAGGGTGTAGAGCATCTTGAGTGTCTGAAAAGATGAAGGAAGACAACGTCGAGAATTAGAGGAAGCATCAGATAACTGAGAAGAGTACCTAAAATTTTAAAGAGCTTAGTAGACAGGGCTATGTAATATAAAAGGGGAGGTTACGGTGTCATTTTCCTTACAAATCTTCAGAAGTCCTGCTGACTCAGGAACGTTTACAAAATCGCTTTGCTTGAAGAAAACTCTTTCCTTTTTTTCTCAAATTGTCATGTTCCGCACGCTTCAAGTAAATGTTTCTTTTTTTTAAATCAAAACCTTTAATGTCAGTGATATTTTTTACAATTATGTATAAACTCACAGTTGTCTCCACACGGCTTTCAGATTTTCATCTTCTGTACATTTTCCTCCGCAATAATTCGTCCAGTAGCCAGCTGGCTGAAGAATCCAATGGCTCCAGCCTAAAGCGTGGTTGTAAACCTAATTATAATCTTTCAATAACAAATAACATAAATAAAGGACTACCTATCTCCGTAAAATTAACATAGATGGTTTGAACACAGCATTCCGGGCTGCATTCATACAAATTTTCTTCCAGTTCTATCTTCAACTTTGGGCTTGTCATATTCTCAATCTATCTTCCTACTCTTCATATTTATGATCTCATACCTGCAATATTCGATCGACATTGTATCCATTCTGCTCGTTCCACTTCCTGAAGTCCTTTGTCAAATCAACCTGCAATTTATTATCAAGTTTCCCTCGTGAAAATATTTTGTCGGTTGTCCTTCAAGGACGACTGAAGTTCGAAAGAATGCAAGTTGTTAGCTGACGTCAAATCTATAATCATTGTAGTATTTGCGCTCTATTACAATTTGAACTCGAAATTAAAAAATTGCGCCTAGCTTCCGGCGCAAGTTTTTATGAATTGTTATTGTAGTCTCTGAGCTTGTTGAGTTCTCTCTCTCTCTCTCTCTCTCTGTTCACGTACTTCATCAACAGTATTCCAAAGTGTTGTAATGGGAGTGATATGACCGGACCAACGATTGACGTCTGAGATTGTTCTTTTTTTTTTGGTCAACTGACCAGAGCTTGTCCTGGAAAAATGAGGATACGGTAAGTCTGATTTCACCGAATTTTGACCGAGATATAGATATTTACATGATCTATCGAAACAAAAAAAATGAAAAGAGAATTGAAACCAAAAAGACAGATTTTTTAAGCAAAAAAATTACCGTAATATCAAGCTAGCCGAGATAATTTTCCGCTTGAAATATGCCTTGAAATGGAAGCAGTTCAATACTTTAGTGCCATCTTCAAGAATGCAGATTCCTATTCTTCAAATTCATACACCAATTCACAGGGAAAGGATACCATTTGTGTTAACCGGCATGAGGATAATCCTTCGGCTAGTAAAGATGGTGTCATAACTTCGTTTATTTCGAGAAGAGGGGTTCTCATCCAAAATTTCAGAGGCTTCAGGGGCTTCCGGTGGCTCTGATAGATTTAATCCGGTTAGAATTTTTTGCTAAAAAGATGGAGAATGAGAAAAAGACAGGAAAGACCTTCTCATTGTGGAAAAAGCTCTCGTGTGGAACAGCTTGAAGTGTCGATGACCAGACGAGGATGAGAGCAGCGACGACTGAAAGTCGCATGGCGCAGATAAGCAGAGACTGGTTGGGGGCAAATCACACACATTTATAGAAGAGAATGACAAGACAAAGCAACTTGTCTAGAGAGAGAAAGAGATGGATCAAGGTTAACAATGTTTATATTTCGTCTAGTGGATGTGAATCGAAGACGGCCCACAATCATTTCCAAAATTTTCGACTGAAGATTTGTTTGCGTACTTGATCCGCATGGGGATAGACTTGACCGGACTGAAAATTTTTTCATCTTTTATCTCGTTTATCGCTTGCCAAAAAGATCAGGAAGTTTTTATCAGTATTAGAAGTCCATAAGACCCTTCCGGCAATCTTCTCTTTCCTTCTTGTGCTCTTGTCCGATAGGCTTACGTAAAAAAAACGTTTCGACTCTTATCGAAGAATGTCAGTTTGATTAACTTTTTTCACATTATAATATCGAGGAATTTGACCTTTCTAGTCCCTCGTCTAATCAGGCGAAATGAAAAGGGAAATACGGTACCTGTTGGTTCATTTGAGAGGCAACAAAGGATTGCAGTTGTTCTTGTGGAGGAAGTCGGAGGGGTCGATCCGAATCAAACATCTGTAAATGTCAATGTAAAGATAGTTGTTTTTCAAAATTTTTATTTTTTCATAAAACAATGAACTCAAAGCTGCTGTATGAATAGCGCGTCAGCTGCGTCTTAAAGGAGCCGTCTCACGACTTTAAATACGCATACGCAACCACAAAAATAGCATACTGTTACTCCGACGTGACTTTTGGGATGGCCAGTAAATGGCTTCTTTTCTATTATTGTCTTTGTTTTGAAAAGTAGTATAATTATAGAAAATAATAATAAAAGAAAGGAAAGGGTAAAACAGAATATTTGTCATTACGCACCGTGTTGTCAAAGAATATTATGTTTTATGTATAAATTTAAAAGGGGTTTCCATTTTGAAATTTTCAAGAATTAAAAATTCCAAAAGGACTGCTTCCTTTAATAAATTTATTTATTCGAGGTTTTTAACCCTTTTCTTATCTATAAACATTTTGATTTATGCCAAAACGATGTAATTATGTGTTGGCCCATCTGCATGACATTATTAATCCGAAACCCTGGTATGGGCATCCTTCAACATGACCTAAAGTCCAAAAAATCCTTTACATCACTATTTATCCAACGTATATTTTTTGTACTGAATGTGACTAATTAATCGCGGAAGAGCATAAATAACTATAATTAAAAAGAGACAATCTGTGTTTTCTCAAGTGTACCTGCCTACTCTAACAGTGGCAGGTTTATCTAGTCAGTCTTTTCATCATCGTATTCTTTGTAGGCGGTAAAACTACCCAGGGGGGGGGGGGGGGGATGCTGTAGATATGCAGAAATACCTAGTAAAATAGCTGAGAAAAAAAGGATAGTGGATAATTGAACGGCAATCAATTTGCCGATTAATAAAATACTCACAAATAGACGCCGAGCTGAGAGTCCAAGAATGAAGTTTAGCATGAGAAGGCAGACTCCAAGAATGTTCATTGTACCTGTAAAGGACATCATTCGACGGATATTTGTCAATCTAAAAGGAAAGTACACGCCCCCATGACTTCACTGTTTTCTGCTGGAAGGAAAGAAGCTGCACAAAGGGGGGGGGGGGGGGGGGGGGGGAAAGTTCAACAATATAATTATGCAGATGTGCCGTGGTATCAAAACAAGTACAAGTTGACCTTTGTCAAGGAAACAGATAAAAAAACGACTCAGCTTTCCCGGTTAATATTCCGGTTATTTTCTATCCGCCTACTGCATGATTCAATTTATTAAAATGGCTCGGCCCACCACCGTAAAACCAGATGATCTGGAATAGGTTAATCGCAATTTCAAGGGTGCAGCGTTTGCTTCGAATTATTTATCAACTAAATTTAGCAGAATTCACCTTATGAAGTCACCAAAAAATATTAAAAAAATTTTTTTTGGGTGTTTAGGATGATATGACAAAAGGGATGTTAAACCATGATTCTCTATGCGCATCATGGCTAATCTTTACGAAGAAATGTTAAATTGACGCCATTTGAGAAGCCACATTAAAAAAAAAGTAAAATAACATCTTTTGATGACATTTTTGTGTCAGATCCAAAGGCACTGGCCAGAAATAGCTCAGCTGCAGTCAATTATAAAGCGGGTTGATTGGTATTCACAAACAGACGACAACATGTCCTTATTGAAGAGGATCGTCTGATATATGACTGATGTGGGCGTATCTTTCGAGAAGATGTGAAGTATCTCGTTAAATCCGCTCCGCCCAAGTGCTTCAGAATGCGGTCTATAGGAGTGAATCAAAAACACAGAACAGGTGAAAAAACAGACTAAAAAACATTGGTGATGTCTGAAAAAAAAGTAAACACTAAAAAGAACAAGAACGTACTGGTGGAGACATAGCTCCCAGTTTTATTATCACAAGACAGGAAATAGAGTGAAAATCTGAAACTATGTTCCTACTTACAGAATCAAAAGTTGAATAAAAACTATAGAATAAACTAAACAAACTAATTAGACGGAATAACCTACAAGAAACAATTAAAAACTGTGACTAACGTGCACTCCGACGTTTGAGGGGATGATGTTACAAGGGGGATGAAACTCAAAATAAATATGACGATATTTTCTAAATTGAGCCAAAAGACTACGGTAGATGGCGTGATTGAGATCATACAAAAGCAGTGGGCATGAAAATTGCTCATAATGATGAATCGCAGCAGACGTCTCACTTGCGTAGGAGCAGTTACTGAGGTCACATTAGCTGTTTTAGAAAAGTCGGGTGAGCAAAACAAGTACCTAAGAATACAAGGTCGGCGAGTTTCAAGGCTTAGAAGAATAATGGAACAGGAGTGGGGAAAATGAAAACTGACTACTTACTAAAATATTAAGGCTGTGAAAGGCCGGGGAAGAAATAAAATTTCTTGCGAAGTCGACTAGAATATTCGGGGGTCTGTTTGTGCATCTTAGCCGTTGATTTTCCATGTGAAATTCGGCGATTAACTAACATCATCATTTCACTGATATCCATTTCTCTAGCATGTTTGCTGAATACCTAAAACAAAAATAAATTTGAAAATCAAAAGTACCTCGCAGAGAGCTTGAATAAACCAACTTCCATATAAGCTGTTCCTCCATGAAACATAATCTAGCGTTGTTGCGTAAGCAACAAAAAAGTCGGCTTCGGCAGGCAAAAAAAGATCTTGGGAAGAGCTCGATTGTCTGACAACGCAAGAAAATGGACTGAATGAAAAGGCATCAGGACTAGTAAAACCAGCACGAGCATCAGTTTGATCTTTTGCGACAGCACCACGGTCAAATCGTTCTAGCAATAATTAAAAAATAAGATTCCACAAACCTCCTCTACATGCTTGGAAAAAGAATACCTTCGGTTTTCCTGTCAAATGAGGCGCATTGATACTATTGAATTGCGATAAAGCATAGTTTATATTGAGCGTTTCGCCATCGGTTCCCATAAAAACTTGACTCTCTCCATGAGTGAGAACAATAACAACAAGAGAATCACCATGATGCTTATTTTGAGCAAATTCACATAAAGCGCTCATCATTTCCTTAATCGATATAAGTTCAAATATTTTAACATACTTTAGCAGTTAGATCATTATGTACAACAATTTTATAGCCAATTTGCCGAAATAATTGAGAGGCATTTTTAAGATCCACTTCTGTCCCATTACGCTGTGGCATAGTGGAAAATTTGTGATTGTTGATAATGAGACAAAGTCCTTTAGGAACAGTAAAATTTGGGTAAACCTAAAATAAAATAAACTTCAAAAATTTTTTTTACATTGCCAGAATTTCGTTGCCACATTTCCAGTTGGTCTTTTATGGAAACACCATCTGTTCCTTCCACAGGTAAATCTAGTACGCCCGATAATTCCATTGGATGCTCGTCAATCCAAGCAGTAGGATCTGAAACTCATGATGAATAAAGAAGAACTTACCTCGAGTTCTATGGAAATAATTATTACTTCGAGGGAAAGTACCATGGCTATATGAATTATAGAACGATCCTCGCTCTTCATGTTCTGACATGGACCTCGACCTCATATGAACACCATTTACAGGACTTAATGGACACACATGGCAAACCATTCCATCCATATTCCTATTAGTATCCCTAAAAAGAAAGAAATACTGCTTATAATGAAAAATACGTTGCAAGTGGCTTCAATAACGCAGCAAGATTTTCCTGTTTACTATAGATTAAAGCATCGTAGAATGCATTGTAAGCAGAATCGCCTCGAGCTTTTATAGCATTCAGAAGTACCAAACGTGCTTTCAATCCAGTACAACTCTAAAGACTTTACAATAAGAAAGCAATCATATATACATTAATGCTTTCAACGACACCTTTAGGAATCACATCAACTGCCTCGAGGTATGGAACAACAACATCCAAATCAATGTCCTGAAAATTACAAAAACAATGCAAATTTGAA
This sequence comes from Oscheius sp. DF5120, assembly GCA_932521415.1. Lineage (NCBI taxonomy): Eukaryota > Metazoa > Nematoda > Chromadorea > Rhabditida > Rhabditidae > Oscheius > Oscheius sp. DF5120. Next base: position 218,079 of record OW051465.1, on the reverse strand, counting down.
AGAATCAAAATATTGGGGAAAAAACTAGCAAACCTTAGCCAGTTGCATTTGATGAGCCTCGAGAAGACTCCTTCTTTCGGCTCGCATCTCAACCGGCCGATTTTGAAAGACTCCAACGATCTGAAACGGTGCTTTTAAAAAAAAAACTAGTCATGGGAAATCGAAACGGATCGGCAATAAATGGACCACAAGCAGGTGACAAGGTCTTTGTCTAGGTCGTGCGCAATTATACAACGCTGAGGACGCGTCGCACAACGGTCCGTATATACTGCCAAATGGAGCATAAACACTGTCGGGATATATCAGCCGTAAGAGGCACAAAGGTGCTTATAAGGCGCTTGTTCGGAAAAAATTTTCTTTTTTTTTTCAAATTTTATATATACTTGAATCTATTCACATTTTCTAACAACATTTTTAACAAAAATTAAAAAAAGCAAGAGAGCGGAAAAAAAATGAAAAGAAAAAGAAAATAGGGAAGAAACCGCCAGAATAAAAAAAATAACAAAAATAGGCGCATCGACTTGGCAAAAAAATACTGCGTATCAATGGATTATTCTTGCTCGCTTTTTTTGCCCATTACTTTATTTTTTTTGTGGATGTTCTGTATTTTTATCATTGTATTTATGCCTGCTACTAGAAAAATAAAATAAAAACCGCAGAGAACCACAACTGTGCAACGAACATAAATAAATTGATTTGAAACCCACCTCATTTTGTGTTTGTTGTTTTGTAAACCACTATTTTTAAAGACCTGAAGTAAGTATACGGAACTTTGGACGACGTAAGAGCGCGGTCTCGACGAGAAGAATAGAGGACTCACTGCAAAGAGTGATTTCAAACCTACTTTGCGACTCTACATTGTACAATCATAAAACCTATAGCGTTTTTTTTTTGCTCTTTCTTTCAGGGACCTATAACATGCTTATAATTCCAGTGTATGTAGGGATAATGAATAAACCAGATGGAGATGAGTTACCTAGTAGCAGTAAATGGGTTAACGACAATTTCATTTTAGGTGATCTTCTCGGTTCAGGTAATGACATTTATTATTTTATAACTTCTTCAGGTACTTTCGGAAAAGTTTACACAGTGCAATGTCGAAAAAATAAAGCTCTCTTTGCTTTGAAAGAAATAAATCAATCATCATTACCAAAATATATTGCTCAAGAGATTAAGGTTTTTTTTTTTAAATTCTTAGTTGTTTTAGGTCATGGCCAAATATGGAGGAAGGTGTAATATTATGAGACTAATAGCCGCATTCCGTGACAAAGGACGAGTATTTGTTATTATGGAACATTTTCCCCATGAAAATTTTAAAGTTTGTATTTTTATATAATTTAATTTTTTTCAGGATGTATTACCTTTTATGACGATTGATGAGAAAGTATCTTATTTTAAAAATCTTTTGATCGCTTTAAATTATCTTCATGCAAATAGAATAATACACCGAGATGTAAAGCCGGCAAATTTTTTATATAATCGAAGGAACAGAAAGTATACCGCTTTTTTAAAATTAATGTTTGCTTTTAGATATTCTCTTATTGATTTTGGACTTTCTCAAGAATATGTCCCGACGTCCGAAACTGTAGAACTTGTATGTTTTTGTATATTTTTAATAACCTTCATTTCAGCAACGACAACGGTCTGTTTTATATTCGAGAAATATAAATGGTACTCCGGTGAAGCCATATCGTCTGGGTTGCGGATGTGATGATAGCTATGTCTGTGAAATATGTAAACGAAGACCAGCGAAGCATGTTAATAAGGTGTGCCTGGTCTTTGTGAATATTGAAAGTTTAGGCTGGAACTCCTGGATTTAGACCGCCTGAAATCCTTCTGCGATTTGATCAATCCTCTCAAAGTAGTGCTATTGATATCTGGTCTGCGGGAGTTGTTTTACTCAGTCTTTTATTTAGAAGGTTAGTAATTTGCACTAACTTCCATAGAGATGTTTAAGACATCCAATATTCCGTCCGGCTGATGATTTTGAGGCTATTACCCAAATTTGTGCTATCGTTGGTACTCAAACTGTAGTTGATGCAGCGACCAAAGGTGGAGTTACTGTTAGATTACCAATGTACCCTGGTGTGAATTATTCTAAGATGGCTAGTGATATTGATTTTTCTTTAATTTTTCTTCTAGGCGGATGTTGTACGTTTTGGATTCCATGGATTACCAAGGCCGTCAAAACAGTCTGAATGCAAAGTGTGTGAACATATTTTTTATGCCAATTCAAAATGCCGTTGTTTCTGTAAGATATAGTTTCTACTTTGTTTATTTCAGGTGTTAATTCTGAGTCGCCGATCAAAAGGTGTTTAAGGCTTTATACGCCTAAAGACGACGAATCTTTGTTAGTACTTCTTCTCAAACGTTGTTTGGACCCGGATCCCTATTCTAGGCCGACGGCAACTACATTGCTGTTATGTATGGAGGAATATGAGGATTCTGAAACCATTCAGGTGTAAAGTATTTTTTCCTTTTTGGAAGTATAGTCATTTTTACCCTGTGATTTTACGTGTATTTGTTGTTTCTGTCTGCCGCTTTCATACGTTTAACTTTTTATCTGTTATAAATACTTGATTTTTGTATCTTTGCCTTCAAATTAGTGGTTACTTACCGCTTTTTTTTCTTTATATTACAATTATTGAAACAAATTAGAAGTTTATGCCGCGAATCAAAAACAGTAGCAGTTCAAGCAATGGCGGAGACGATAAAAGGAAGAGGTGGATTTTGTTATTCTTTTTAATATTTTTAGACCTAAACCAACATCATGTCCTCATGTTGCCTCGGTAAAACCTTTCCGAAAGGAAATAATAAGCCCTGATTACAATTGTAAAATATGTAAAGATGATACAAAAGCCAAATGGATTTGTCTTCATCCCGAATGTTGCAACGATGTTCAGCCCGGGGTTTTTTGTGGAATGAAAGAACGAAGTCACAACACAACTCACACCAAAGTCATCATTTTCATTGTAACAATAGAAACTTTTAGGACAATAGTGAACACTTGATTTATCTCCACATCGTCAACCATCGGCTGTATTGTTTTGAATGCGATACTGAAGTTAGTCGCGACTACAATGTGCCTAAAATTCCCGACTCGGTGAGTATACATGCATAGTATTATTATTTTTTCTTTCTGCAAAATAAGTGCCAAGTACTTATCGATATGTGGTTCACTTTGGTTTTTTAGCTGCGTCGTTGTCTATTGAAAAGAGGAAGACAAGTTTCGCATGATCGTGGATCATCTCCTGGTAAAAAAGTGACTGTGAAAGATACTTCAAAAAGTGATCGCCTTCTCGTCGAGGTTTTTGGCCTATTCCAATGTTAAAACAGCACTTTTTAAGGTTGATAAGTCACGTGGAGCCCCGTTAGAGAAAGAAGCCTTTTGTGGTAGGCCGGTGATGAAAAGCTTGGAAGATGAATTCGAAGATGACTATCCGAGAGGTTTTTTTTTCTTTTTTTTTTTAATTCTCAGGACTCACTGGACTTCGCAACTTAGTAAATACCTGCTACTTCAATGCAGCTCTACAGGTTCTTTCCAACTGTCCACCGTTCTCTGATTTTTTCCGCGATAAGGTAATATTTTCTCGTCGTTTTGTTTCAATTTTAGCGTGATCTTCGAGCTTTTTCATTCCACGAACCTATTGTCAGTAACTATCTTTGTATGACGATTCAAAAGCTTTGGAGTTCTCAACGGGAGATAGCCATATCCCCAGATGCCTTACTTCATGTAAGTGTCAAACGAGTCTATTAACATCTCCAGGCTATTCGCGACAGATTCCCCCAATTTCGTGGTTGGACCCAACAAGATGCTCAAGAACTTATTCGGTGTTTATTGGAACAAGTTCATAAAGAAATGGGACAGCCGATCTATTGTTATGAAACTGAACCAAGCAGTCTATTTGTTCATAAAGGTCAAAGGAATAGCTCCACAAGTTCTACGGAAAGTGAACAGTAGGACACCTAAAAGATAAAAATTGCAATAGTTTTGAAACCGCTGACAGTGGTTGGAGTTCTGATGGCGATACTCCGTCGACATCTAATGATTCACGGGGTGAAAGACTATCTCGTGATGCGGAAGACAAAAAATATAAAGAGCCTGTTGGATGGAGATCGATTGTCACGGAAGTTTTTGATGGAACTATTGAAAGTAGTGTCAAATGCATGGCCTGTAAGACTGTTTCCAATACAAGGGAGACTTTTCAGGTAGATGTTTATTTTATTTTTTCTGAATCTTTAGGATCTATCCCTTCCCATTCCTACCAAGGAACAAATCAATAAATTAATAGAAAATCCTACTGATGACGAACATTTTTCCTCTATGATCGGTGAAAGAGAAGGAGTTAGTGTCCTTTTCCCTTTTGAATTTCCTTCCAGACTTGGTCCTGGTGGTCATGGCTCTCTTCCCTCTTTATTATACCCCCCATCACCCTTCGCGACTGTCTCTCTGCCTTTTTCAGCCCCGACAGACTTGTCGGAGAGGACATGTATTCCTGTGAAAAGTGCAAATTATTGAGGAATGGCGTGAAAATGTGTCGAATTGTCAAGCCGCCAGAAATATTATCCATCCACTTGAAACGATTCCGTCATGATGCTCTATCCAGCTCCAAGGTAAATGTCTCCGCTTCAATTTATTGAATCCTTAGATTTCTACTCGCGTAGAGTTTCCCCTTTGTGATCTGGATATCTCTCCATTTTGCTCTTCTGAAGAGAAGAATACGATGTATGATTTATGTGGATTTATTAGTCACGAGGTATGCGTCTTAATTTTTTTATTAAAGAAATTTTTTTTATTAGGGAAGTGGCATGGATTGCGGACATTACCTAGCCTATTGTAAGAATGAGATAGATGGAAATTGGTACGAGTATGACGATTCCACAGTCACTAAACTCGATACCGCTTATGTCTTGACCAAGGAAGCCTATGTCCTTTTCTATCAGCGTCGAAATGACTCAAATATGGAAAATATTCGACGGGATGTGGCAGACGCAGTCTCGCCTGTTAATAACATTAGAGTAAGAAAGGAACATAGAAGGAGAAATTTATTTTTTTCAGACAACTTCTAGAACTTATATTTCATCCGAATGGCTATTGAAGTTGAATACCTTCGCTAATCCAGGCCCAATTTCAAACTTTTCTTTCCTCTGTCGACATGGTCACATTCTTCCAAGACGGGCTAAGCATATTACTACATTATCCACGACGATTCCTTCCGATCTAGCTGATGACCTTTACAATGAGTGAGTTCCTTGGCCATTTTGAAGCCAAAATTCAAGTCCATGCATTGAATTTTAGCTTTTGGGACAATTATTTTTAGACTTATAACATTCCCGACTTGACACCATCAGTTGAATACTAGCTAGTTTCCTAAAAAAAATCAATGCAACCTGGAACTGCCGGTTTAAAAGCCAATGGAGATAAATACATTTTTATCTCGAATTTGATTGTTTCGATTTTTTCTAACCCGAAAAATCGAGATTTAGATTCGGCGGCGGTCCACGCGTCGATCAACTGCATTACTGCTTGATTTGTGAGAAGAAATGGAAGGTTTTGTCGGAAAAGAAAAAAACGGAGAAATTGAGATATAGGGAAATCGATGAAGCGGTACTAAACCTTTTTTTTTTTTATTTGTACTCAGGTTCGAGCTGCTCTCTTTACCGATGAAGCTATCATCTATAGCAGTTATTTAGATTCTAACGTTATCAACCGACAATGGTTTCAATCTTGGGAAAAATTCGTTTCCGATCCTATTAGTGGTACTTGGAAGATCCTTTCTATAAAAACCTCGATTTAGAGCCACCTGGTCCGATTGATAACCTCTGTCTTTTGAAAAAGGGGGAAGAAGGAGAAGTGCTACTGAATTTAAAGTCAAACTATATAAAAATCCCTCGAGAGTTGTATATTTTCTTCGTGAATATTTATGGAGGCGGACCAGAGGTTATTCTTTAGCCATCTGGATACATTTGTTCAGGTGTTCGCTACCATGCAACCACAACCTAATGAAGAAGAACTTAAAGAATTGATTGGAGAAGCGGATGCTCGGATAAAGAAAGCCAGAGAAGAGGTCGAGGAACGCCTTCGAGACCAACTACAGCTCTCCCCCCCGAATAGCAATATTTAGCAAGTTTTTCACTTATTTTTCGGTCCCTCTAGTCATTCGTCGTATAACGGTTTCTCTTTCTCCAAATGCTACTCATTCCCAGTTTTAGAATGTTTTTTATATTTTTTGTATCCAATGTGATGGACTAAACGGATGATATGGAACATTTTTCCCTCTATCTTTGTAGTAAATAATTTTCGAATTCAAGGGTGAATTTGATCATCTAGAAAATGAGACGAGTATTACATAAAAACCAAAATTTGATTATATTTTAGTCAAAAGTATTACATTTGTAATCATCATATTTGAAAACAACTAAAAGAAGCTGCCCTACCCATATAGGATTGAAAAACGATCGATCGGCTGGAGAGTAGTCGCTCATGGCTGTCCGTGTTACTGACGAACATCATATATAAAGGATGCAGGTCGAAAGATCAAGAATGTTTAAAATTCAGATATTTTTATGGAATTTTGTATCTAGGTAAATAGAAGTAGGCGATTTCTCTACCAAAAGCGCTCGATATACTGTGTTTTTCTAGATGCCCATTTAGGTACTAGATTGAACGAAAAATTTTCAAAGCTTATGAAATCTAGGACTACCCCCAGGAGATTACTCAATGAACTGGTATTTGAACAAACTCTGAATCGTTGCAAGTTTAAAACGATTTCTATTTGACCTCGACGTAATAGTATTTGACTTCGCTGATGAACTAAAAGTCACATGGAATTTTTGAAAATGTCTACAAATATTTCGGATGAACATGATTTCTGATCGCACCCAAAGCCATCCCGTGTGTTCAAGTCCGTCGACCGGCAGGCGGCCGGAATATCTTTGCTTTCCATCGCTCTCTCTTTTTCCACCCTACGCGCAACCTCTGTCCTCAGTGCGGGCTACCAATTCGGGACAAACTAGGTCTTCAGGTACCCGATGGATGTATTTTTAGACATTTTAATTGATCACAAATCTGTTTGTGTCATGACTTGTTTTTCTTTAGGTTTCTCAGGCCCGACTGCAGGGGGAGGCCCTGTTACGTTATCTAAAAGACCACCGCGGCCATACGTCCCATGATCTGTCCCTGGTGCGGCGAGCGAATGTATTTGCGGCACGTGCTTTTGTTAGTGTGGGACTGACGTCATATAACTCGCAGTCTGCTGTTGCGAAGAGGCCAGCCCTCAAATCGTACGCAAAGAGGGCAGAGAGAACCTCGGCCATCAATCGATCGACAACCTTCTTTGCATTTTTTGGAGGGCCCTTAGTGGCGACTCCAGAGAAACAGCGAAACCCAATCTCATGATCGGACTTTCCCCCAATCGATTTTTCGTGGCTTTATTATTACATACGTTCAGTGGATGATTTGTTTTCATGAAATTTTAAATAAGCGATATGAACAAAACAGATAAATGTTTCCTTCTTTCAGTTCATACTCGATTCACTTGTTTTGTTCAACTTTTTTTCTTTGACAACAAGTTTTACGATGCTATTTTATTGATTTTTCATTTTTGAAAAAAAAAAAATTCAAACTCGCAAGGCAATTTAATATTTATAAAATTGTCATCAGTGTTAAAAATTGACCATTTTTATTCCATCACTTTTCGGAGACCTTTTGGATCAAAGTTTTGTACAACAATCTCTTTCAGCTTTTTCGCTACTACTCCTAGGACCCACTGAACTGTAAAATTCAGACTCCAGTGGAGTTTCATTCTGCCTAGAAATCCTGAATTTCAGATGATAAAATGAAACTTCAAAAAATTGTGATCATAATTTTGATCCTAAGATAAGTGAGAGAAACGGATTTCTTGGTCCGTTTTTTTAATTATAATTCTTTATATTAAGAGCTAAGTGTCGAACGGAATTAAATGTACTTCGAAGGTTTTCTAAAAAAGCGATGGAGTAAAGTATTGGTTATTTCCTTCTTGCAGTTTTGATATTGATCTTTTGAGCTTTTTTTATCATGAGCGGGGGAACTTTAAAAGTTAGACCTTCGTGAGTGGTCTTTGTTGTCACTTTCCATTAAATTATTATTTATTCTGGTACTCCCATAAAAAAAGTACTATTTTTGCGTAGATAAGTCGTTACACACCGTATGCAATTAGCCTCGTTTTCATGAATTTCTCCGGGTTCATGGCGTCCTCTCTCGATCTTTCTCTCTCGGCCTACCGACCAAAACCAGTTGTACCATCCCCCCGACATAACTCTCCTGTTTTGATGCGTATCCAAAAATAGAAACCGTCTCTTTTTTTTAGATGATAAAAGAAGAAGCCGAACAGTTATTTTTAGATGTCCTTGATTTCATCCCGAATATCATTCTTTTTTCCTGTCTCTAAACTGTTTGTTCCCCACGCACTCTACGTATTCTCTTTTCATTCTCACGGCGACAACACGACCGGTCAATAGTTCTGGCGACAAATCACTTCCTCTAATCCCAATCTATTAAAAGGATTAATATACCTTTTCAGCTTAAAAACGGCGCGACCAGGGGCTATCCGCTTCTCTCCGCCTACTGTGAGCTCTATTACTATCAGTGAACTTCAACGAAATCAACCAGTAGGTGTTATGCAAATAGTTTCTTTAATTCCAGGTGCCCTTTTCTATAAACAACCTGGCACAGCAGTTGCGTCGACGGATACCAAAGCTTTTTCCCGACTAATAAGAATTTTAAAAAATATATATCCTGATGAAAAGTGGTAAGCCGGTTTAATTTTATAGCTAACCATTTCAGGCTTGCGTCGAAGCTCTCGTTACCACGTTGCAGCTGACGCTGATGGAGTAGTCACGTCTGAAGTTCCACTACGGAGGGGTAGGAGCAATACCAGATCGCCTTATCGCCGCTCTACCTCTCCCTGTAAACTCAGTTTTCATAGTGCCATTGTTTTTATTTTAGCTTATGATCGTACACATACGAGAAAGAGAACCAACACGTGTAGTAGTGGTAATGGCGACCGTCGTACTGCCAACAAAATCTGTCGCGTCTGTGGAGACAAGGCTTTCTCGTACAATTTCAATGTAATCACCTGTGAGTCGTGTAAAGCCTTCTTTCGACGAAATGCCAATAAGGTGAGTCTGTGACTTCAATTTATTATTTTTTTAGGAGAAAGATATTCGTTGTCCATTCAGTGAAAATTGCGAAATTAACGTCGTATCAAGACGATTTTGTCAGCGCTGTCGATTGGCCAAATGTTTTGATGTCGGTATGAAAAAGGAATGGATAATGTCAGACGAAGCACGCCTGGAGAAGAAGCAAAGAGTGGAGGAGAATCGAGAGAGAAGAATGCTAGATGCTTTAAGAACCGAGGGAAATATGGTGAGAGGATATGGTGGGTGTTTAAAAAACTTTTAGGAGACTTCTCCACGTCGAGAACGATATAAGAGCGAGTCAAAATATTACGATGACCAGCCCTCTCCTGCTCAGCCTATGTCAAATTATATGCCAGACTACCCGCAAGAAATGATGGCACCTTTGTAAACTTCATTTTTCTATTTATGATTTTTTTTCTAGTTCCGTTGACCCAGGAAGACCACCAGTCTCGATCTCACCAGTCTGTGCAATGGCTGCTATAGGCTCTCACAACATTGTAGACTCGATTCCGACAACCGGTATGGGTCCCTACTACTTCTCTTCAACTGCTTCAGCTGCTAATTCACTCGCCGATGTCAGTTCGACTACATCAGCTGTACAAGTAATGGATGTTGATCCAGCGAGTACAATGAGTGGTATGGGCTTTATTCCACCACAGATAGAGAATTCAAGTAAGGTTTCCTTTATTTTTATTTGTTTTTTAGTTCCTTCTACTTTATCCGTTCTTGGAAATCCAGTCGTATCTGGAGTAGCTGTAGAAAGTGCTGTAATCGCGGCTCAAGCTCAATTAGTTCATCAACAAGTTCAAGCAGCCATCAATCAGCAACAGGTATTGCTATGCTCCTCCCCATATCCTCTGTCTAGATTGTAGCAGCCGTAGTCGCCAATCAAGTTGCCCAATTGCAAAACCCAGCTCCTATCTCGACACCTTTACAGTCGTCGGGAATTGCTCCAGCTATCGCAGCTCCTCTTCCAGCACCAACAGCTCTTCAGGCGCCTCTTCTGCCTCCTGCTTTAGCACCACCATCAGCTCCATTGTTACTGAACAATCCTCTTCATCAAGATATGGTCACAATTCCTCGTGACGTGTTACTCCATCTGATTGAGAATAACACTAAAAGAACTACCAGCTGCACCTGCAAATGCATGTGTGGACGCTATCCTCATGGAGCTACCATCGTCGATGAAGTCACAAAAGATCTCCTTGCAGTTGGACAAAATGCTTCATGTAATTCTTGCGATCAGAAAGATGAAGCCAAGTTGGAGACTGCTGAAGACTTTCAACGAAATGGTCTACTCCCATCCGACGACAGCTGTGTCAATTGGCTAAATACTCAACCGAATGTGGTGGATCCATCAGCATTGAGTGATAATTCCACTCTTCCCCCAGTTGAGCCCTATCAAGCCCAATCGGATGGAGTGCAAATGGTTCAAATGTCCGACACAGATCCGGAGATTCATAGTTTAACCAACCTTGATAACGATGTTCTTCAAGCCGTCGAGGCAACGAGATGTGAATGGGGAAATGCCTACGACAGCTATTCGTGAGTTTTCTTTAATATCCTTCATTGTCAAATTTAAACTGTTATGAGTTAAATTACAATGCAATGTAAAAAAATCCTATTCGCTATGCGAATACTCAACCAAAATGTCATCAAATTTAAATAAGTGTTTCCTGGCTTCAATAGAAGCCGTAAAATGGGAAAATGACATCACCCAGAATTAAATTAATTTAAGAATTCTAGGAAAGATTTAATTTATTTTTTCATATCTATCATTTGTCAAGATGTACAGTATGAGAAATAAGGAAAACATTTAGATTTTTTGACCAAAGTTTTTTTTAGGTACAATTGTTACGAATTGTTTCGTATCGACTACATTGTCAAGGAACTTCTTAGCGCTGCTCGAAGTGTCATTTACTTTATGAACATTCATCCTCATGATCAACGTCTTCTCATTCGTGAACGGTGTCTGAGTTATATGATCGTTCGTAGTAGTCAACTCTACGACCGTCGGATGAACCAATGGCGAGGTAGCGATCTTCCCCAATCGTTGGACGTTCAACAGGAGTGCTTTAGGTAAGCTTTTTTCCGCTCAGTAGATTATTTTTATAGATTTTATTCTCAAGTGCCAGAGGATATTCTAGGAAGCGTTCAAATTATAACCGTTTTGTCGTTAATTGCTCTCTTTGACCCTGAAGCCAATTGCATATCTAAAGAGGATGTAGCAAGGGAGCAGGGAAGGTTGATTGGTCTTTTGAAGAGGTACACTCCTACATTTTACTTTATTATAAAATTGTTGAGATTGCTTTATGGGCACTATGAAGAGAATGAGACACGTGTGCGTGAAGTCTGCACTCGTCTTCTAAAACTTTTGCCGATGGTCCGTGATCTCGCCGCTCGTTGCGGCCCAGCATTCCATTACGATCCTCATCGTGTTGACGTTATCATGGCTCAATCATGAAGGTCCCTGTGTATATATCGCTCACATTGAGTAAAACTGTCTCATATTGAGATGACTTGTTTAAAGTTCCTGTATTTGGAGGAATACTTCATTATCCCAGAGGTTATATACGGACATATTTATCTGTGATGGAAGAATGAATATTTATTCCATTATTTTTTAATAATGAAAAACAGCGAAGACGATCGTCTCGCACCAAAGAGAATCCTAAATTAGTCATTTCATCTCCTAAAGATCACGCTTTGATCCTGTGACGTCATAAATTCAGCATATAACAAGGTTTCTCGATGACATTGCGGGGACAAAACAAAAGTGAAACGCGCAAACTAATTAAATATTTGGACCAATCATCATTGACGTATATGAATCAAGACTTACATTAGAAAAATGACTATGTGACATGGCATCGCAATCGCTATCCCATACACATTGAGCAACAATGCTAAGAAAAAATTGTATATTTCTTAAAAAGTCTTACTGTGCTGACTGTCCTCGTTGCTCACTTAAATTAACTTGTATAACATATTTATAATTGTCAAGGTGTAAGGCTGAAATTTTTAAAAATAAGAAAAGAAAAGTGAAACCTTTTAATCGACTTCTAACTTCTTCTGCAATTTTCATGGACATATTTTGAGCGGTTGCTGAGTCATACAACTCTCCATTGAGTAATTCAGATAAAACAGCGGAGATTAATGCATTTCCGTCAGAAGAACGGAATCTAATTTTGCACGATCAATTTTTTAAACTGTTGGTAAGAGTGCTGATTTCTTGTTAAGGAATATTAAATTTTTATATTAAAATAGCCATGTATAGCGATTCTTCAATATCAAAAAAGCACGATTTATCGGTTGGAGACAGTAATTTCATGAAACGATCATTTCACATGAAATATTGTTGTAAGGCATATTAATGCTTAATTCAGATTCGTCGTTGTTGTTTTTCCTTGGAAAATCGGGAAACAATATGGACTAAATTTCGAATTTGAAGGATATTTCATGGAAACTTGGAATTAATAAAAATAAAAGTTGTAAAATATGTTTCCTAGGGTTATTTTAGTCGTTGTCTTTGATATCAGGTTATTTGAAAAGCTTCAAATATGTGTTAGAAAGAGGTGGTCCTGTACGTTTTACATTCAGAAAACAAAAATTCCTTCCATCAGTTCAAATAGAGGATTTTTTGTTTGAAGAAACGTTGGGAAAACGTTGACAAACGTATTGGTGTTAGAATCGCTATCTAGCACAACAAATACGGCTGAGTACTCCTCAATTGAAAGTCTCCTGGTATTGTGAATTTAAAAAGTTTACAATCAAAAGCAAATTTCAATTCAACAAAATTGTTTTTTCTGGTCATTATAAACAAAATAAACTTACTTTTGTTGTTGACTCGGTCGTAGAACAAAATCGCGATCGGCATCCATGGCAAGGTTGCTATGGTAACGCACCAGAACTGCCCTAGCTACTCTACATTTAAGGATGAAAAGATTCATTGTAAATAATTTTCCAACAACAAATAAATGAAAATATAACCAATATGGCTTGCTCGTTATTTAATTTTTTTTTCTCTAAATGACACACTACAACGTGTTTGGTTAAGAGATCCCGCAGAAGTACTCGAATTTCGTGTTTTACTGCGTCGTCGTCGGATTCCATTCCTAAACAACTGTTCCTCTCTCGAGATAACCTTTTACCTGGAAAACGACGGTCACGGGTTTACCCTCTGAATCTCGCCACATTGTCCAGAAGGGCGAGTTCAACGAGGCATTCAACGCAACAAAATTTCTCTTATCAACGGTCTTAAATGGAACCATCCCCTTCCGGATGCATTTTTGAGCCAGCTGAACCTCCACCGCCGTGCCCAACCCTTTCCTTCGATGCTCTTCATAGACGTATTGATTATTCATGAATCCGGCAGGATCCACCATCTCGAAAGCAACTGGACGACCGGAGTCAGTTCGAACACAAGCCGATGGCATTCGACGAAGCTTCGCACTGAAAAATGGGATTATTCAAATGTCATTGCTTACTGAGTCTGTTCGAGATCTCCGTCTTTTGCGTGTTGCCAGGTTTTATTGACGACTTCTGCTTCCTCGTCGGCATCCAACTAAAAAAGAATATAGAGACAAATCAATTGAATACCTGACCGTAGATGTAACCAACGGGGAGGGAGACCTTATGACGGAGGATTGCGTCACGTTGTTGATCATCCATGTAAAAGAGATTTAAGCAGAGATTGCTAGGTTGGATGGAGAGATTATGCATTAAGGTGGAATACTGAAAGAAATTTTTAATCTATTTAGAAGAATTCTGGTTTACCAGCTTTACTAGATTCTCTTTTCCGATTATCAAATGAGCCCGATTGGTATCCAAAGAACCAAAAGCCCGCAAGCTGAATAAATGTCCTTTTATAACATCACTCCTACCGAAATTCTCTCAAACATTCGATGAAAACAATCTTGTCGAACTTAGTGTCAGGAACATGAGCCAGCATACAATACGGCCTGGAGAGAATTTTCTTTTTTGCAGCGGCAGCTCACGCGCATCGCTCGAAACTACGATCATTTTCTTACCCTTTCAACATCAATTGGAAGAGCTGAAAAATCGTTTGATAATGTTTTTGAGCTTTTTTAAGTCAGGATGACATGCGAAACATACTTGATATAGAGATTATCTTTGATCATAAAAAAGTATTGAGGTTCTTCTTCGGATGGATAGCAGAAGACACGGATAGGAGATTCAGGGAAACTGAAAAATATCTTTTTGTTAATTTCTCAGCAGATTTCATTATATTTCATACTTTAAATGCTGGATTTAATTTTCTTAATAACAGTTTGCCTAAGAAGCGTGTATTAAGATAGAGCTTGATATATTTTAGACATGTTCCAGCTCACTTTTAAAACCTGCTATCCATTTCCTTTATCGAATTTATATTAGTGAAGACCTGCACTAAACTTTCAGTATCTTTGTGGTTTATTTAGATCCTCTTCAAAAAGCTCGTTGAACTTTGTTCATGTTTACGTCATTTTTTCCCGAGCACCTGAAGCTAATCACATGACCTCTGCAGTGGCTGAACACTCTTTCCGAGAGGATCTTGACGTCGATGAAAGTCAATACGTCCCATAACAAAATAACCCATCTGTTTACCCGTCTCTTTTTCTCCTTTAGGCATTCTTCATCCGTTGACAACATGTCCATCTCCCTGACTTATCTTTTTCAGTCTTCAGTGTAACAAGACTTTAAAAAACTTCTTTTCCGTCTCTTTCTATCCATCTCTGTTAAACTACCCGGGAGACTTTAAAGTGCGGCGTCGACATGCGTCGCAGAGCCAAAGACTAGCCCGATTTGCAAAATCCTCGATGAAGAGGGGGGTGTTTGAAGGTAATGGGACCTCAAGAAAAACTGGTAAACAGAATACTCAGACGATCAGTGAACAGAAAAGAAACTGCAAAAAATTGACGGTGGTTTAGGGCAAAGAGATACGCTTGAGCTAACATCATAGAAAATTAAAAAATCAAACTAGCAGATGGTAGACTCTAAAAGAAGAACTTAGAGTTCTGTCCCCGATTCAGAAAAGATACGGTAACGTGGGAATAGAATTTCAACACCTACCGTTTGGTCAGTTCCACTTGAATTGACGTCGGGAAATAGACGAGGTCCAAGTGTTCTCGGCAGAGATCCAAAGCCAACTGAAGAGACTCCTGGCTGCGCACGTCGACGAGCATTCTTTCTACTGGAACGACTGCTGCAGCCAGGCCCGGGGGCACGTTCATTCGATCGCTCTTTAGAGTACTCGCTAGCCGAGTGTGCATGTGCCAGAAAGAGACGGAGAAGAGCTCCACATCGAGAGTCTATGTTCCTGAAAGAGAGGGACAAGAAGAGGGGCGGGGCGTGGGAATAGGGCGGGACGCCAACGGATCTTTGGAAAAATGAGGGATTCCCCCATGAACAATGGCAAAGGAGAGAATTAGAGAAGGCGAGAAAGACTTTGTCTGCGCGAGAGGGATCGTTCGAGGGCTCTGCAAATAGAAAATAAACTGTCACGTGGTATTCAAAATAGAAAAAAAAGATAACCTCCAGAGGTCACAGACGTCCAACGGCCATGTATGAGTCCTCTTTTATAGAAACCAAAATTTCAGTAAAAATATTAATATTCAGAAATTTCGCTCGTTAGTTTTTTCAGCCGAATTGCATGTCTCCTTTTAGAACATGCTCTCTCGCCTCTTTTGAATGTTTCACCAGACGGGATGAGTTATTGGGAAAAGCCAAATATTCACGTTTGAATGGACGACGAGTGGTTCAAGGGACCAGCTCAATAAACTCAAACTGGAGGAGTTATGTCAGATCGGCTATCTGAAATAATTATGAAATGAATAAAAATGGTATATGTTTGCGCTGGATAGCTTTTGGGAAAGTTTTGAAGGTTATAAGGGAGTTTGTTAGGTTTAAATTTCCGATTTGCAAAGACATAAAGTGGAAAAACATGAAATATGAGACAAATACTGTATTTGGTTCCTTAAATGTTAACCTCCCTTAGCACATCAATACTGAAAAATACGAATTTTGTGGCTAAATAATTTTTATGGGAAAAAATACAATTAGAACCTAGAAGACCTTTTCTAGTTTCCAATTTTCCACAAAAATTTTTTTTAGATGCCTTTAGTTGACTATCAATCGTATCTTACCCCAATTTTGATTTTCCTAGGCAAACCAGCACTGAGAATTATGAATGCTCTGCTAAAATTATTATAATACATATATGATGAATTCATCGAATTGCACTGAGAAATCACTTCCTTTAACCGATCGACTACAATTTTCTATCAAATAGACTATCAGATCATCAAATTTTGATCCTAACCAATCTAACATAGTTATTCGAATCCACATAAAATTTATGCTTGTTTTCACTTTATAAAACCCTGAAAAATCATAGTTTCCCAATCATTTATTTAATCTTTTCCTAGTAAAGAACAATATGTTATCAAAAAAGTTGAATTTTGGTTACGGTAATCGTGTCGTGTCGATGAAAATTTCCAAAATATGAAATATCACGCGCGTGGAACTACTTCAATATTTCGTTTTTTTAATTCCACAAAAGTATTTCTATTCTTTTTAGTGAATTGGTGAGTTTCATTTATTTTTAAGTAAACATGGACAAAGCGAAATTGTGACCTTGCTCGTCGCGTCAGGTCGTATTGATTTTTTCTTAATATTTTTCGTCTTCACGCAATAAATATAAAAAATGATTAAGAATTAAAATTGTACTATTCATCATTTATATAAATTTTCTTCTATTAATAAGATTGAGGTTAACTTATATTTTTATATTATTTAGCAGTTAAAATACTATTTCCAGCTTTAAAAATGTCCACAAGAAGTCGGCGAAGCGGAGGAGATGGATTGAATCCCGCTATGATTCAGCTCCTTCCCGTTGGAAGATTAAAAACAGTGAGTTTGTTTTTCTTTTTTATAAATGGTTCGTATTTTAGGAGCTTGAATCCCGTGGTCTCTCCATTGTCGGTAGTAAAAATGTATTAGCTGAGCGGTTACAAGATGCTGTGTTAGGTATCATCAATGAAGAACCAACAATGACACCGAAAGGAAAAGGAAGAAAATCGGTATGCTTCTTGTTCATGCACTAATAGCTCAGAAGGTGGTCAAAGAAGAGCCTCCTGATATTTCTGAAGTAAAAGTTGAAGAACCCGATGACGAGCCTTCTCCGCCATTGAAGAAACAGCCAAGAGGGAGGAAAAGGACAGCGAAAGTAGTCGAAGCTGAAGAATCTATGGAGGAAGAATCACTTCCCGATGTAAAAGTAAGCCAATTTTCTTATATTTTCATTTTTTAGGAGGTTCAATCACCTAAAAAAAAAGGAAGAAAGAAAATAAAGATAGAAGAGGAGTCCGACCCGGATGAGGTTGTTGTATGCCAATTACCTGTTAAAAATAAAGCACAACCGGAAGAAATGGATGAAGGTATTTTGCCTCCATTTTTCCCTTATTCTTCCGTCTAGAAGTCCCATTATTGAGTCTTCTATCACCCAAAAAACCTGAACCGGTCGCAGAATCATCTTCTGGACAGAAGCCATGTCACAATCATGGAACCAGGAAAGCTATGGCTATGCAAAATCCAACAAACGCTTCACCCATCATTCCGTCGAAGAAATTTCTCGAGGTACTTTGTAAAATCGGGTGAATAAAATTTTTCAGGCATATACAGGTGATGATCTATTCGACGATGATAATACACCCGACTATAAACCAGAAACCTCGCCAAGGAAATCAAATGATGAGGAAAGCCGAGGTAAAAAGAGTTGTAGAGGAAAACAAAAACAATTTTCTATAGAAAAAGTACGACGACACAGTATAGAAGATAAAAGATCAAAGGAAAAGAAAAAAGAGGAAAAAGTGAAGAAGGAAGTGATCAATCCAGGTCCACCTCCAAAAACGATAGGTCAAAAATGGGCGGAAAAAATTGCTGAGGTATTAATCTCATCCCATTTCTATTTTTTTTAAATTTTAGATGAAAAAACAGAAAGCTGCTGAGACAGAAGCTATCAGTCCTACATTGTCTGTTTCATCAAAACTAATAGAAGGCGTGAAGCCTAAACCCAAACTGGTTCAGCGATCATCAACCAGTAGCTTCGTCCTCGATGATATTCTATCACAACAAGAGAAAGAAGCAATGGAGGAGAAAAGGAAACAAGAAGAGGAAGAGAGAACAGCGAAGGAACAGGAAAGACAACGTAGAGAGAAATTGGCAGAAATACGAAGAAAGAAGGCTGAGGAGGATGTTAAACGAGGTAAGCTATTTCAAACCAGCTATTTTTACTTCTAGCCGAGAGATTAAAAAACCTTCCTCCTGATGCTATTAAGCCGAAGGCGATTCCTGAACCAAAAATGGTTCATGAATTGAAACCACATCCCTACGCTATCCCTCAGCCTCTAGCAGGGAATCAAGAGAAGGAAAAAGTATCGCCATCGGTGGCTTCCAAGCCTTCTCCAGCTCCTATAAAACTTCCTGGTCCACCCACAAAAAAGCCATCTCCTGTCACGTCAACCACTCCCAAGGTGGCTACTCCTGGAGGACCACTTCTCCCACCTCCTCCACCGCCGAAAAAACCTTCAATATCTTCGTTAAACTGTAAATTTAGTTATTGTTCTTATATTCTTCCCAGCACCTGTCGCTGCAGCCTCTCCTGTAATTACGAAACCTCCAGGACCACCACCGAAGAAGACATCAGCCGATGGATTGTCTAAACCACGCCTTGTTCCACCTCCTCCACCACCAAAGAAAACAATGGTAAAGACGGAAATAATGACTCCTAACAATGAGAAAAAGAACTTCACTCCCCCAAAGCTGGTGGAAAGTTCCAAAGATATTACGGATGGAGAAGTAGTAATTGAAAAAGCGACAGTTGCTATAAAAACGGAAGAGTGAGTACCATATTAATTTAGAAATTGCCTTTAGGGAGGTGGATACGTCACTCGTTTCTTCCGTGGCAGAGGCATTTTTAAAAATTATGAAGCAGCGAGATAGTATAGATGAAACGGCTGTTCTGAAAGTAGAGGTAGAGATTGTTTTTTTTTTTTAATTTTTATGTTTTTCAGCTACCAGCTGAAAGCGAGTCAACTGATCAAGAACCCCAAGAACGATGTAGAATACAGAAAGATGTAGAAGAATCAACAAATGTTGAGGTATTTTTACCCTAAAACCCATTTTATTGTCATAGGAATATGATCCTCTTGCACAAGCTTTCTGCGACCATGACATTTCTGCCTACATTCCTTCAGTGGTAAATACTCGAAACCATACCATGGTGGAGGAAGAAGAAGAATCAGAAGATGAACTACCAAGTGATGATGAAATCGTTGGAGAGATGGATGACATCGAAGATGATTTGGATGATGATGAAACCGATACAGATGAGGAGGATTCAAAGGAAAACACCCACATTTCTCCGAAAAAAAGTCCAATGAAACGGCCAACAAATGGTGATGAAATTGAAGCATTGTTACAAAATCCAAGGGATCTACTAAATAGGGCGAATGCTATGGTTTTCAGTCGAAGTATGCATTTATAAATAATTTCATGTTCTTCTAGGTGAAGGTGACGACTTGGATGGTCCTCAATACGTTCAAATGCCCTGTGGAGATGATTACCAGCCAGAAGAGGAAGAACGGAAGACGCCGGAGTACCATGGAGAACCTGTTCCATCCGATGACGAGATTGATTACTTCGAACAGGCAGCAGGGATTCAAAAACCAAAGAAAAAGAAGGATATAGTTGTTGAAGAGGAGAAATTGCCTTCGGATGAGGGTATCGAGCCAGATTATTGTTTGTTTGCCTATTTTTCAGCATATTAATTGTTTTTAGACAATGCAGACCTCCATATTAAAGCGAATATAGACAAAAATTACCTGATCGAGCCGGAAAATGCTGACGGATTGGCTCTAATGTGGGGAGGAGTAAGAAGTACATATGGAATTAAACTGCCCTTTAGGTAGCTCCTGCAACAAGTTTATAGATTTTTTAATTTTTAGAGATGTAAAAAATCAAGCTAGTGAAGAAGTAATGAATATTGATAGTGAATCGAAGGAGAAAAAGCCTTGTTCAAAAAAAATTGTCTTCCAAATTAAGATCGTTGAATTTTTGGCAACCAAGCATCTTCCTTTTGAAGAACTAGATCCACATGATGTTCGCGTTGGATTTTCCCTAAAATCTGCTCCTCTTCTGGTAACTTTCCTTGATACACAAAATATTTTTAGCTTGGTGAGCATCCGCATACTTATTGCATCACTAGTCTAGGAAAGAAAGCAACTAATAATGTTTTCACGGATTTCGGTAATGCTTTCCATTTAAATGATGTGATAACATCTTGCATAGTAAGGCTTATTTTTTATTTTCAAATTTTTTAGGATCTTCAAGACAGAACTATATCGTATTGGAAAAATAACGATTATCTCGGGGTAGCTTTCTCAAACGTTGAACTACTCAATGGAGAAGTCTTATTCCCTCATATTTGCATAAAAAATTGTAACGTTGCCGTGAATTTTGGGATGTTTGAAGGTGATAATGAGGAACATCCATGGATCAGGTATTAATTTTTTTACAATAGAATGATTTTTTTTAGGAATGATGAATGGCGATTTATGACAGACCTGGGACGAGGAGATCTCGAACGGAGTTCAAAATCTCCTGAAAGCAAGACCGATTGTACAATTCTCATGATGGTTGGTCTTCCTGGAGTTGGAAAGACGACATGGGTACGGGAATATCTTCGCGATCATCCTGAGGAGCATTGGACTTTGATTAATACAGAACAAATTTTAGCAGCCATGAAGGTTGAATTTATTCCTTAATTTCTAATCATAGATATTCAGGTGAATGGTGTTTCGCGAAAAAGAGCTCATCAAGGAAGATGGGACATGGTGATGGGTCTTATTGGTAAATCTCTTCAGCGATATGTCCTCTTGGCTGCTAGACGACGGAAAAATTACATCCTAGATATGACTAATACATCGAGAGATAAGCGAAAACAAAGGCTTCAGCTTTTTGAAGAATTTACAAGAAAGGTACAATAGTCATCATGGTGTTGTTATTATTTAGGTGGTGATTCTCATGCCTTCGGATGAAGAGATGCTTGATCGTCAAGCTCGTCAAGCTCGCCAAGAAGGTATAGCTTTGATGCCACCAGAAGCTATGCTGGAAATGAAAGCAGTTATCTCTCTTCCATCACAAGAGGAAGAACCATTTGAGGATTTTTATTTTATTGAGCCACCAGCGAATAGAGTTCACGAGTGTATAGAACAAATCAATCGGTAAGAAATCACAGAATCTATTTTTTATTTTTTTTAGATATAATGAAGAGGCTCGACCTTGGTTCCAGAAGAAATACAAACGACGACGAGCACAGATGATTGGACTAGGTGATGGAATAATCAGAGATCCAAACATGCCAAAGAAACGTAGGTTTTTCTATTTTTCTATTTGTAATTTTCTAGCTGCTCAGCCATTGACAGTCATGCCGCAACTTAAAGTAGCTGTCATTCCCCTTGATGATCCCTCTAATCCTGGTCCGATATCAACCATGTCAAATCAAGATTCCACTCCCACTTCGGCGTCAGCTCTTGGTTTCACAGTGGTAGAAGATCGCCCTACGTCTATTAGAAATTCTGTACATATTAGTATTGATACATCCGTTCCACCGCCCCAAATAACACCAAGGTTGGTTATTTTGGATGAATTTTATACTATATTTGTTTAGTTCAAAACCACTTGTTCGAGTAACAATTGAAGATATTCCGGCGACGGCGATACCTGTCTCATTTATTAAAGAAACCCCATCAATAGGACTACCAGCTTTAGAAGCACAAGCAGCAGCTGAACTGACCGAGCAAGAGTTGAAAGATCTCAAGGAATCCGTCAAAACTGCAGCAGGAGGGAACGCCATGATGACCGAGGCTATAATGAGATCAAGACTGAAAGCTATGCAAATGAAAAAGGCGGAGAAGGTTTGTTCCTTCTTTATTTCTCTTCATATAGTTTTTTAAGTCAAAATTAGAAAATCGACAGTCAATATTAATCCCTTCTACTCCTATATCTATTGTCCCTCCTCCATCACCGATGATAGTTATTCCTTCATCAACTCCTGCAACTCCTACTGGTGTTGGGCGAACAATTCCGACACTAGGAACACCGAAACCGATAGCTATTGATACTACACAGGTTAGTCGTTTATCTTATTATAAATTTTTTTTAGCAAAGCTCAACAAGTTTCAATTTTCCGGCTTCAAATTCTCCCCGTGTTCTTCATCTTCACTCCCCGTCCATGAATGTTCCACCGCCGAGTCTAGCTGCTCCGTACCTTGTCAATCCGTCGACGAGTCAGCAGCTACCAGGATCTTATCCAGTACCCTAACTTTTATTATTTTATAAAATTCTTCAGGTTGGACCGCCACAAATGCCTCCACCTGGCTTCACTTCTTTTTCTCAACCACCACCCTCAAATTTTGGTAATTTTTCTCAACCAAATATGAATACAAATGTTAATATGAATATGAATTTGTAAGTGTTTGGTTAAATTTTATAATTATACAATATTATAGACCACCTCCAAGTGTAATTATGAACAATGGCGCCCCGAATTATCAACCACCGTGGTCTCAGCCGAATAGTTAGCATACGACATTTTTTCTCCAATTTTTTTAATTGTTTGTAATTGTTGACGTGTTTCCGATCCCCGTGTTTCACTTTCTTCCCACTTTGTTCTGTTTTTTTTGTCTATTATGTGTCAAATTCGATTAAACATTTGCTAGATGACTTTCGCTGAAGCGGATTGTCAAAAGACTTCGCTTTTTATTAATATTATTATTGTTGAGTGGATATTTATGGAAAAGCAGGTAGGTCGCTAGGAGACAGGTAGGTGATTTATAGTTTTTAAAAAAGAAAAAGGAATAAACCAGAAGTTCTTCGTTGTTTTCTGTTCTCATTGACCTGGTATTTACAGGCTCATCGCTTTCTCTTCAACTTTTTTATGTTATTAATTTTTTTATTTTTTCAAACATGAACAATCGTCGATGGATCGTGACTTAACGAACCGTTCCTCATCAGCACAGCACTCACCTAAAAGCAACAAATAAATAGGGTAAGACATTTTTTTGTGGTTTCAGTTGCGTTCCAGATTTTTCTTCTTGCGTGCCAGGAAACAATAAGACAACCCAAATGACTCTCACGATTCGGAGATCAGAGTCCAGAAGACAAAGCTTACTGGCTTACATGAGTGCTAATTGTTGGAAGAGGCTCGCTGTCGGCACCGTAGACTGCTGGACTCGGCTCCTCTGGAGTGGGTTCTCGTTCTCGGGAAGGCCGATTGTCACTTAGCTTGTGGACGTAACTCATAAGACGTTGTGCTAGAAAATGAAGGTTTAATATTTTTTTAATATTAATTAGTAGTACAGACACTTATGTAGTACTATAGTACATAGGTGGAAAAAACAAGCAAAAGAATAATATATGTAGATGTATCGTTGAAAGATCATACATTGTGGGTCTAACAACCTTAGCTTTTTCATAGTAAATTATAATATTCCGATCTCGGTGTCATCTTCATATTCATATAATGACTATTATGTTTTACACGTCCTACACTCATTAGATATTCAAAGCTAAAAATCTCTAAGAAATTCGCCTTTAATAATAAAAAAATATACAAGCTGTTTTCAGAAAAGAAAAAAATTAAATTGATTAAATCCGAATTCATATGATATCTGGTGACCGTTTGGTGCATTTTTCAATTAAATTAAATACTTACAAAATCTCCTTCCGGAAATAGATTGCCGACTCGGTATCGGCGCAGCTGCACTCTCTTCATCACTATCCTCTTCAATAATTCCCGGTGAGTGTCGAATTGACTGTTGTCGATCGCGTGTTTCACCAGTTTTAAATCCACACCAAATTTTTGTAAGACAAACAAGAAGGCCAGAAGTAAGAGAGGCGAAGAGGAGAAAGATTACGAGGAAGACAACGAGACCATAGACCGATTGATCTACTGGATTCAATTCCGTTGTTGTTTCCATCTAAAAAATGTTAAAAAAAAGAAGGAGGCTAACCAGTTGGAAGTTATACGAACACGGCATCCATAGCAGAAGGCTTCAGTCTGAAAATTGACGCCCTATATCCTAACGAAGGTTTGGGGAGGAGTGCTGATTGCAGCGATTGTGAAAAATTTAGAGTGAGGAAGTGAAGAGGCCAAAGCCAGGATGGACGAACGATCTTTGGTTGTCAGCAATGGCCCTCTGTAATTACCCTGATTTATCTGCTGAAGAGGCAAAGAAGGAGGAGAAGAAGCATTGGGCAATTACTCACAAGGTGTAAGGGTAACGGGAAAATTTTGACCTCTGCTGCCTCTTCACACTACCATCGAAAATGTCGTTTACGTATAAAAAAAACCTTGTATTACTATTTTTTAAACGTAGCGGAAGGTTATAAGAATTTTAAAAAGGTCGGTACTACTGAGACCCATCAAGTTGGGCTTTTCTTTGACGGGTGATAGAGCATAATGATAATGCTTTTGACAAAAAGCGTGATTTTATCATATTACAAAATGCAATTTTATATTTTTGAGAAACCGCTTTACAGTCATTTCATGAATCTAACCAATGATGAACATTTCCAATCTATTGAGGACAGACCGGGACGAGATTGGACTTGGTCCCGAAATTCGGGACGGGAATTGATTTTTGTCAGAAAAATTAGAAAAGATGTTTATTTTTTAAAAAAGAACTATGCATCAACATATTCTTGTTGTCATCAGATGACATGTTAGCTGGTTCAAGCAGATAATGTAACTGTTGTATTATATAAAAGAAGAAAATATTGACCTACTCTTGCTGATTCTGTTTTAATTATTTCTCGCTTGTACATGCTCTTTACAAAGAATCTTTAAAAAAATATTTCAATATATTATGATTCTAATGATTTTTATGATACTTTGTTTTTCCGGATAGTCAGAGAAAAAGTATTTATTCATTTTTACGAATCTTCCTTGAAAAGAACTACAATAAGTTAAAAAGAAACAAAAATTAGGCAAAACAATAAAAATTTCACGTTGTGATCATGTGCGAGAAATCTCGAATTTTGGGACCAAGTTCAATCCCGTTCCCGGTCCAATTTTGGGGGCGCTATTTCCGTCCCGGTTTGAAAATGTCTGTGCCCTGATGCACACGTGCTTCCGTTCGTTGGAGCGCGGCATTAAATTATTTGATGTTTTTCATCATTTTCTTTCTTTCCAAAGTTCAATTGAAATCAAATTTTAGAGTGAAAAAGAATCATTATGAATGGTGATCTTTTAAGCCATGGTTACCATATTAATAGGCCCTAAATATTTATTCCAACACGGTCACCGGTTTAATGGTATCTTTTCTTAACAACATTCTCGTCTTCGGTCTTTCCAAGTCAAAACAATTATCCCATTGTGATTTTAGTGTTACAAAGTAGACATTACTATCATCCTTCATCTGTTCTGTCTCTAATCCTACGAAACATTGAGGGACGAACCAGCCTGGACTTTATAAAATATTGAATTATATAAACCTATGTATTTCATATTACGAAGGACCAAAAAGTACGAAGTATCGGCTATCACCACCCCGAGAAAGATTATTATGGCGCCACTAAAATATGCATTTAAATTTGTTCTGCAAAAAATAACTTACCTAGCTACCAAAAAATTAAAAACAATTTCCAAAAATTGGGATATCCACCCATCTTCCAGCTGTTTTATATAATCGATATATGCTGCTACATAAACGCTGCTATAAATGAAATTTTGGATTCCTAAAAGGAGAAAGCCATTCTTCATCAACTGAATTTTATTAAATTAACTACAAAATAACCTTCATGGAGCGAATATTTTCATCCAGTTGGAATCGTAAACTTAACGAATAATTATGTCTTGCCTGCCGGTGGTTCTGATTAATTACACGAAGACGAGTACTATTATAATAGTAAATGAAGAAAAATCCCTTAAAAATGCTATTCAAATTGACATAAAATACTATTGCTCCAAAACATGATGAGCCGACTCCAGTGCCCGATAAGGTCCACCAAGGTAGAATTTCTGTAATTATTTTCCATGTGCATGTATTAATTTTGGTGTAAGATCTAAATATAGGTCTAGACCCCCTTGGGAAATTTTGACTCCTTGATGGATTAAAAAGAAACTCACCATACGTGAAGAAATATGAAGCAATAATACAACAGATAGCATTGCCAAAGATCAGGATAACCGGTATGTAGAATCTTTTCTTCTTTTCATAATCCACGATGAAGTACGTGGCAGCTAGACGTTCAGCGAAAATAATACATACTCTGAAATACTTTAATTAAATAATTCTCCGCGCTGTTTTTTTCTTTTTATTTTTCGCTAGATTGTATAATTATTACCCTGAAAGGATTATAGAGAAGAAATATGTTCGGAAAAAGCTACAGATCATAATCTGCAGGTTGTCTTCGGGCGAACCTAGAAATATCTTGCCTTCTTTGTATAAACAAATACCTTCAAAATTCAGCCATTCAAGCTCATATGCTAACAAAACACCTCTACAAACCAGACATACGATGTAATGAAGCATAAGGCTGCAGATTATGAAGCGTAGATTCTCATGAACACGGATCTTTTGAACTACTCTTACAGCTAGTAGTATGATGAGCACATTGATTGGAAGCAGGGCAAATTCTATCGTGAAAAATATATGAAATAGAGAAATATGTCTGATAGGACGCAGATAATGCAAGCGCACCTCCATTGGTAGACCAAATGGGAGACTGCGACGTCTGCGCAGGTGATTTTTATTGACATGTTAGAATGCGAAAAATTAATAAGATACATCATATTGATGTACAATAAGGGCTAGAAATGAATAGTGTAATTCGAGTTCTTGCAGTCATTTAGTAATGTCTAAATTGGATAAAATTTTTGAATGTTTGGTAATTTTTAATTGCCAAAAATTAACTAAAGATCCCCCGACCCTTTCATCATATTTGCTGTCTTTGATTTCAGGAAGTAACCATTTTACCCCAATATCTAACATGTTCTTTGGCTGCCTTATATTTATTTCAGTTGCTAAATGTAACTATGAGAATGGTAATTCTTTTACTTATTATTTAACTATCAGAAAATGTGGCGGACTACATTACAAAGCAAACAGCTCTTGCTGACTATTTGTTGAAGAATTATAAGCGCCAAACGTCGCCTATGTATCTTCGAACTCGATATGAAAACATCACAAACATTCAGACTATTAATATGACCTTTACATATGGAAAATTATTAGCTATTGTAGGAAAATTTAACGATATAAAAAGATAATCAGAATGAACCAGCTCAATATGTTCATGTCATCGGAGAGTTTACAAGTCACTGGATGGATATTCGACTTACGTGGAAACCTGAAGAATGGTCAGATATACAGATGGTTTTGTTGAATAGGCAACAGCTATGGATACCCGATCTAATGCCGAAAGAGCTGTGAGCCAAGTAGAAGAAGAATAATAGAAATTCCAGCATTGGGTATGATGAGTTAGGAAGATCGATGATACAAAATGTCATAGTTTATCCTAATGGAAGCTGTACCCTCTATTTCTCGGCTATTATGAAGCTACTCTGTACAATAAACGTAAGTGAATATGACATCACCGACGGCTAAACAGCGTATCTAAAATATCGAAAATCTTCTTAAATATCTTAAAGAACCTCATATTTTGCGATGTTATAAGTTATTTGAACTACAAAAAATTCGACTATTCCACCTTCCATTTTTCAACTTGGCTCTATCAATATCGTGGAATTTCATTTTTCTTTAAAGCTTAATTTTCTATCAACTCTCTATTCCCACTAAAAAAATATTAAATGTAGATAAGAGACTTTCCCTTCGATCAGCAAATCTGCAATGTGAGCATCACATCAGCCAATTATCTCTCGACGGAAATGAACCTCATCTCAGATGTTTATAAGGGCATCAGCTTCAATGATTTTGTGAGTTTCAAAGATAAACCCAAATTGCTATAGGGTAATGGTGCTTGGAAGTGGGCTGATACACAAGTGTATGAAGGAACCTACAGAAATCCTCTTTATAACTGGGACTATCCACAGGTATGCATAACAAATAATTAAAATGAGATATAGGTGATTTATTCTATGACTATGAAAAGAAGTCCTACGTATTACGTAGTTTTCATCATCATTCCATCGTTGATTCTGACTTCATTGACCGTAATAGCAATGTTTTGGATGGAAATCAATGATTTGACCTATCTCAAGAAGGTTAGCTGATTGATAAAACAATTAAAATTTGGACAGTTGGGACTAGGGTTTTCTGCCTTCCTCTCACAGACAATGCTATTACAAATAACAACACAAAATATGCCAAAAACTTCTCATCTACCAGCACTGTGTAAGGACAATAATTTCAAAAATAACATTATTTCAGCGGTTTTTATTCTTGCCAACCTGATAATTCTAACAGCTAGCATTATCTGTGTTCTTTCAACGGCCAGATATTTTAGATACAGGTATATGACGAAGCACGAGGAAGCCAGATAAGCAGCAAAGAAACAATAATATATAAATTCAGAACAATCCCTCAAAAATGTTGGAGAAAGTGTCTTGAAAGGGTGCATCTGATTTACATGGTGATTTTCCTTCTGGCTATAATAATCAATTTCATTTTTTTACTTGTCTGATTGAATGAAGACGTATGAAAAAGTAATTTTGGAAAGGTGGTTACGAATTTGAACCTTTTTTTTTTTTTTTTTTTTTGAGTATTTGTTAGTTTATGCTGGATTTGTAAAATTTCTTTTCAAAATTCCAATACAATATTCCTCTTAATGAGGTAGAGAGGATAGAGAAAAGATATAATATTATATAGAGAGATGCACAAGAAAACGACTATGCTGGATCCCGGCCTGGAACATCAATAAATCATCATCTGAAGGGACACATCATAATGAATATGTTCTGAGCAATATATTCTTTTGGCCTTTAAGGTTTCTAGAGTTTAAACCATACATCGTACACGCTGCAGACTCAAAAAGAAATGGAATAAATTTTATAGTTAATATTTCCTCCTTGTGATTTCAGTATATGGACAATGAGTATAATTGGTATTATCAACACCTTTATCAGAAGACACTATACATTTGATGAAAAGAATTATCATCAACAAACAGAAGAAAGCTTTACTCTTAAAAAGAAAAAATTAAAAAGCTTAAAACTCGGCTATTGTACATGACGAGAATTTTGATTGAATAAACGCTGTTATAGGAAAGATTTCAAGAAAGTATGGTTATTTATATACCAGGACCTTTTCTAGACTGTTTGAGTTTTAACCAATATTCAGGAATTCAATTACGGCGTTTGTACTTGGACACATATTTCATAGTGAAAAAAAATCGAACTAGCCCGAATAACATTTTCCGAATTTGATTAAACTTTTTAACCAACTATACAAACTCATAAATTTGAAAATATTCTCTTCTCTAGTTATTATTTTGCAGGATGAAATTTACAACAGGACCGGACAGCAACCAAAAAATTGACCGCAACCGGTAGATTGAACGGCGTTCAGTCGGGAGCCGCGCTTTGTGTTGTCCTACGTGACTCGGTCAACTCTCCGTATATAGCCACCTCAGATCCGAAAATACTTATTTGTGTACCAGCGGGAGAGGGCCGTCGTCGTTGTCGTCTACACGTGGTCAGCTGGCCCGTGTTTGGAAGAGAGTACGCCACGTGAGAGGCCGCAGAGACAGCAGTTGGTCATCAGCGTTCGCGGTCAGAGGCACGAGAAAGAGCGCTGAACTGACAGAGATTTCGGAGGCCCGGCTGTCACGAAGCGGTCGGTCAGCTGGCAGCAGCCGATTTGCAACCCTCTGTAAATATCGTAAAAACACGCGCCCCCGAACACACGTTGTCGAGAATCTCCCCGACTGATACCAGCTGCTTTCACCTCCTAGCTTATCACTTTTCTCACGTATGGTGCCAGGGTCTGACCTCTCTTGACCATTTGCAAAGCATGGCTACTCTATAATCCTTCCGCCAGTATCCCCCTTCTTCTAGATGGTCAATAAGCCCCTTTCGGGAATGCCAAACACGTTTCACGTGGCAAGCGTGACACTGCCTCCCCCCGCGTTTCGGGCGGGGCGACTCTGTGAATGACTCGCCCGGCGACCCAGGCCCGATTTTGCGTCCGTCCGTCCATTCCGCCGCCGCCGCTGCGCTTTTCACACTATTTGTCATCCGTCGTTGTCCCCTCCGGGCATTTGGAACTGTGTCCTCATCGCGGCACACACATACCGCCTTACAGTATGCCTTTACTAATTTTTTCTAATTTCTCTTTTGAGTACTTTACTGTCTGTTTATATTCCTGTAACTCCCCCACTCCCAACATGACTTAGCGATCACTTTCACTTATAAATCGCCTCGGGAATTTGAGTTGCTTGACATTAAAGCAAAGCGGAACAATTCGGCTACAAAGAACATATGAAACCTTTGATGTTGAAACCTTATGCGATATTGAAGATATTCATTTAACGGTTTTCGTTCATTTGTAGAAGCTCAATTGTGATTATAAATTAATTAAGTTATTTGAAATTCCTTCATTAAAGTCGAACAAAGTGATCAATATAAAATTTCTAGTGTAAGCAACCATTCCACACTTTCAATCTCAATGATGTTATCAAATTTGAGTTTCTCTTGTTTATTTATTTATTTTTTATTTGTTATATTTTGTTGTTTATTGACGAACTCAATAACCTTTTTTAACAGCTTATGAAAATAATATCACTAGTCAGAAAAATACGAAAAACATATATAACAAAAATCGCTAAATTTTCAATTGCTTGTCAATTTCACACAAAATGTTGTATTTCACAATTGTAGACCTCATCGAAAAAAATTTTTTTTATGAACCAAATGTAATTCACGTCATTGCTTTAAACCGTTGAGAATCCTAGAATTTTGGTTTAGATTATCCTAATTTTGTTTGCCATTTTGTAAACCATTGTTTTTGAATCCTTTCCGGTCGCTCGTTCTTATTCCCACGGTCTTGTTAGTCATGACTGTTATTGTAAAATAATTCGTCTACAACTGCCCAATTGATCTCCTTTGCTTGATTTGGCAGCTCTCCATTAGCATATCGACAGCCACCCTCTCTCTCTCCTTCATTAGCATAAGGCTTTCTCTAATTGCTACTCGATGGATGTTGTCTTTTTAGGAGACACGCCGAATGGCGGCGGATTCGCCACCAACGTCGTCGTCATCGGAAGAAACAACACCAACGGATGAAGAAAATCTTCCTCGAGATGCTACAGACCAGAAAATAATCGAGGTATTCGAAGGAAGAAGACAAAGGTCAACACACACCCTGGGACCGGCTCTGTGTTACGCTGCGTGCGCGCTATTCACAGCCTCATGGCCTCCGACGTTCATGGCTCTCTCTCTCTTTCTCTCGCTTGCGCGACTCTCCTCGCGAATATCGTTGCAATTGTGCCCGCCCGGTCACTATTTATTTTTCCAAGTGCGTTTGTTTGTGCTTCTATTCTCGTGCGTGCGCGAATATTCTCGTGTCGTGGACCGTGGTCAACGACTGTCCAAACAGCTGGCGCGACTCCAGAGAGAAAGAGCTATGGATGGGGGACTCTCACTCATTCTCTCTCTCTTTTTCTCTAGGGAAGATGAGCGGAAAGGCTATGCGTGTTAGATGACAATTAGAAGACCACGCGGTTGCGTGAGATCCCGCCACCGAACGGCGTCCCAAAGTACCAATTAGACTCGTTGTGACCCGGTCGCGTGGGGTAAGAATTTCGTAGCCGCCGGATGATGAAAGTAAAACGGAGGGAGGGTGACTCCTCTCACAGTAGAATGCAATTTTCAGGTAAAATGTGGTCCACTGACGGCAAAAATGCACGTGGAGCAGTTCGTCTGTCCTGGTATTCATCAAGTATGCATCGAACTAGACGGCGAGATGATAAGCCCAAAAGAATTTACCATCAGGGCGAATAAAGACAAGCAAAAAGATTGGAAAGGAAGCATCCGAATAGGGAAGAGTAATCTACGCACCCTGATGGAGATGAGGAGTTTTGATTTTTATAATCACAGTCAATTTTGCTCGGCCAAGTGTCAAAGTCGAAATTATATTACTCCGAAAGAAAAAGATCCGGATAGAGATAGTCGAAGAAATAGCAATGCTTCACAGAAAGGTCTCCCTTTATTTTCTGGACCTCTTCTTGGCCAACAAAATTTGGCGGCAAGTGGAATTTTTAAAGATACCACGACTTTCAACCAGTTGATGCATCTATCTACTGTATTGAATAATAACAATACAACAATTCCAAAGACAGAAAAGGAAGAACTCGTCGACGTGGATGACAGTTTTACCGAAGTTTCATCGACTCCTTCTCCACCGTCGCCGGAACAATTGGCAAGAATGATGAATTCTGAGCCGAATCTCTTCTGGGCAGAGATTAAACAACTGGGATTGCTGGATGAAGCCGTCGAGCAAATTATTTCAGCAACTTATAAGACCAAAGATAGTGCCGCTAATGGTGGATTGGCTGTGGTTGCTCCAATTCTGTCGCGAATAGTTTCTTCCTTGTCTTTGACCGATACGATTTTGAATTTGGTTAGATTAAGACAAAGGAAAGCAGGTGATAAACCAAGACTATCATCAGGTTTTGTTAAGAAAATTGACAATAAACAACTTACTTATAGACTTTTCCTATCTGGAAGACGGCTTGGAGTCCAGAAAAAGGTCGTTAGACGAGGGAAGTTCCATCTCTCAGACGAGTCCGGAAGTAAAACGACCCAGGGTACAATATCCAGTTGGTGTCACGCCTGCAGAGGTAAGATGATGATAAAATATTGGACAAAATTCAGGTTCATGGACTCGAATCAAATTTTATCCACGCCCTTCTACAAGCTCAGCTACAAATGTGCCAACCACAGCTGGACCTACTTCTCCATTTGCCTAAAGCTCCCTCGCTTCAGCTGACAAATCCTCTCCTCAGTATCTCGAAAGAATAATAGACATCCGCCCCCCCCCCCCCCCACCCCTGGTGATGGAAAATTATCCTCGTGCCAAATATTTATTTGTAAATAATCGCCGCTCTCCCCTGTGAAACTCAGGCCTTATTTATCTTTTGCCTATCGTAGGCTTTTTTTCGTCTGCTATAACGGGATACGCTACCTTCGTTTGATATACGAGCTTTCACTTCTCCTTTGTGCATTTTAAAACAAAATCGCAGTGTGTGCGTGCTATCGTATAACTTAATAACATTACTATAATAAAAAATTATGATAAGCAAAGTTGCTCCAAAATTAAAATTTAATCATGATATCTCACCGCGAAATCACTTCCGATAGCCGACTCAAAAATATCACTGATCTCTTAATCAATTTGTTACCTTAAATATAGTGTTCAATGTCATCCTAGAGTCTGAAAAAACTAAACAATACTAATGAATTCAAATTCAGGGCTCATGATTGCTGTGCAAAAATATTAGAATTTTTCTAGACTACAGTAAGTTACTCTTTATACGTCACTCACTTCAAGGAGTACAAAATTAGTGTAACGACCAGACCCGGAGAACAAGCGTTAACACGATTTGCGAATCGCGACGAGAGAAAACAAAATTTTCTGCCGGTTCTTACATAGTCATCATCATTATTGTCATCCCACTTCACGCTCTTCTCCTCAAAACACATTCCATCTATTCACAAGAATGGAGGAAGAGAAACGGAAGCCAGATGGTAAACCCAATAGGATCTTCCCTCTCGATAAGTCACATATCATGGCGGATATTGGGAAGAAACACAGTCAGTTTTGAATTGTGTTTGTCATTTTAAAATAAATTAGGCATTGATCTGGACTCCATCGAATCAATAACAGTGTCGGACAGTAAATGGAGTGAAGATCAATGGCAAAGTAAATGGCAGCAGCCTTGTGAGGAAAAAGGATTTTTTGCTTCCTATGCATGCCTATACTCTTTTGCTGATAAATTCGACTATAAGGTTAATTAAGTTTTTTTACCTTCAAAACATATCCAGCTGATGGCTATTGGCTTCTTCTGCGCCCTTCTTCAAGCTACTATCCCCCCATTCGTTTGGTTAATTATGGGCAATTTCATTACACTTTCAATCAATCGAGAGGTTAAAACTATTTTTATAGGAAAAACAACACCGTCCATTTTAGGAATTCCGAGCCAATAATGCTACCTCATCTGATGAACTAGATGAAAACTTTTCCAACAGCGCTACGCCAGTATTCATCTCAATGATAGTTCTCAGTGTTACCATGTTCTTCGCTGCTTTCTTTCAGGTACATATATTTCCAAAATACTAAAGCTGAAAAGCTGTCATCTAACTTGATAATTTCCAAAATACATATTTTGAGACAGTTATGAGTACTGAATTTGAATTTATTAATATTAAACAGCCTAGAAGATCAACAGAAGTCAGATAATTTTTGAAAAAAATGGATTCGGTTGGAGACGGTTTCTCGACTTGAACAGAAGAAAATTGCAATATAATTTTCAGCGACTTGCTTGGGAAATTTCCGGAGTTCGCCAAACCTTCCGAATTAAAACTGCTTATCTTCGAAAACTGCTTCACATGGATATTGCCTGGTTAGAATCAAGACAATCTGGCCAAGTGGCAGCTATGCTTCATGAGTAGGCTTTCTAAAGCGGCTAGTGATTTTTTTTTTTAGAAATGTTGATTCTATCTACGATGCTATTGCAGATAATCTCCCTATGGTTATCTTCATCCTTACCTATCTTGTCGTCAATATCAGTCTCTGTTTTTATACTCAATGGGATGTTACCCTTCTTATGTGTACCATTATTCCCTTATTGATTTTGAGTCGGATATTTTTCTCTAAGGTTATTTTGGGAATATTAAGTTTTATTAAGAATTTTCAGTGGTTTGCAAAAACTCTCAACGAGGAGAACCATTTACAGGCGAAGATAACTAACCTTGTTAACGAGACATTCAGCTGCATTCGGACAGTTATTTCCTTTGCAGCGCAGAAACAAACAATTAATCAGTATTTTTCACTTTCAACTAAAATTTTAGATTTGTTAAACTGTCCCAGTCAAGTAACCGATTAACTGAAGCAAGATTAAGGACGTCTACCGTCTATGATTGTCTGACTCAGGTTTTTTTAAAATAATTATTACTATTAATCGTTGTTAGATCCTCCTAACCGAAATGGTTTTCACTGTAGCTCTCTGTTATGGTATCTGGCGAGTTGGAGACACTAATCCCGGAGGTTTATGCGCTGTAAATTTTTTTAAATATCTAGCAATCAAATTTCAGTTAGCTATCAATATGCTCTATATGTGTGTCACCTCCATATCCATCGGTTATCATTTGAATGGAGCTAATACAGCCAAAGCCAATGGTTCTCAAATGGCTGAGATATTCAGTAATCATTTTCAAAGATAAAAAAAAAATTCAGGAGAATCACCGAAAATTGAGAAAGATCGGTGTTACTTCCTCGCTCCTATAATTCACTCCGAACCGGCTACAAAATATCGTCGAATGAGTATGAAATTTCTTGGAAAAGGAGCAATTGAATTAAAAAATGTGAGATTTACTTATCCTAGTCGACCTGATACTGAGGTGATTTTTTTTATAATCGAGGACTGAAAAACTTTAGATTCTGAAAGGAGTCAGTCTGTTAATCGAAGCCGGAGAAAAGATAGCAATTTGTGGATCCAGTGGCTCGGGAAAATCCACCTTAACTGCGTTGCTTTTGCGATTCTATGATCCAAATAGTGGTTCGGTGAGTTAAAAACATTTATGGAAAAAAAAACAGATAACAATCGATGACGACAATCTTAAAAATTTATGTCCCGATGAGCTAAGAGCTCAAATGGCTCTAGTCAGTCAAGAGCCGGTTCTCTTTGATGGAACAATAGCCGAAAATATTGGATACGGACGGCTGGATGCTACTCCAGTATGATAAAAAAATGAACAAAAAAACAATAAAAAAATTTTAGAATGAAATAATCATTGCGGCAAAAAAAGTCGGAGCATGGGATTTCATTAGCAAGTTGCCGGAAGGAATGCAGACGAGAGTTGGAGACAGGTAATTTTTTTTAACACAGCAAGAGATTTTTGTAGAGGGCTTCAACTCTCTGGAGGACAAAAACAACGTGTAGCCATAGCTCGAGCAGTTCTCCGCCGACCTACTGTTCTTATTTTCGACGAAGCTACTTCTGCTTTGGACAACATTCACGAAGAAGAAGTCACTCATGCCATTGATCTAGCGTCTGAAGGACTAACGACTATTTCCATCGCCCATCGGTTAGGATATCATAATAAAATAATGAAAAACAGACTAACTACTATAAAGAATGCCGATCGAATTATTGTCTTGGACCAGGGACAAATTGTTGAACAAGGAACGCCAGAGGAGTTATTGCAGATGGAAGGAGGCAAATTTAAAAAGATGTGGGTTGATCAAGGATTGGATACACCTCATCCGCAGCCAATGCTGCCGAGGAATGTGATTTCTGAGCCAAATTTGGACGAAATGGATGAGAACCCAGTACTTTTCTAACAATAGCTGAAATTTGTTTAGGTAATGGAAGATAACATTCCTCAAGGACCAATGAAACCTACCTTGAAACGAGGACAGTCATATAGCTGCTCTCTGAACAAACATCAAAACAAACTAACTTCTGCAGGTATCAAATTCCCGAAAAAAAAATAAGTTCCAGTCTGTCGAAAGAAAAAAAGCCATCGTCCAGGTAATTTCCACCGTCTTGAACATTTGCATGAAGATGGAAATGTAATTTCACCATGTGGTAATATATATTTTTAGTCCCAACAAGAATGTGAATCCAACTGGCATGCTATTAAAGAACTCCTCCGATCCTATCGACCTGGTTATTCTCTTCTGGCCGGAGCAATTCCAACAACAGTAATCAGAGCCATGTTTTATCTTCTTATTTGTTTTGAAGTTTCTTCCATCCTCGAAGTTAGCTAAAATTTAATATACAGTTTTTAGCTATCAATCGTCCCGAAAAATGAACGATTCCAACAGATTCTAATCATCGGAGCTGTTTATACAGCGTTAATTATTATAAAAACTATTTTTGAAGCTCTTGGAGTAGGAGATTTGACAGTTTTAGTAGGCATTTTAGAGACTATTTATTGCCCTCTATGGCCATGGTTTTGCTTGCAACATGAGAAGCGAAATGTTCAAGCAGGTGCTTCGCCATAGCTGCGCATATTTTGATGAGGAAAGAAATTCTCCTGGGAAGCTGGTTTACAAAGTGTGTTTTGTAAGATATAGATCAATGAATTTCAGATAATCAACGATTCTTCTACCTTAAATAAAGTACTGGAGCAAAAATTAGATCTTCTCATTCCAGCTGTCGTTTGCTCTAGTAATGAGTCCTTTTCTTCTTAAAATTTTCCAGTATTCTCTATCATCGTCTCCCTTCTTATTAACTGGAAAATGGCTCTTTTATGCTCCTTTCAGTTTCCTGTCTATTTCGTCATCCAAATTCTTCAGCTCAAAGAAGGAGCAAGACGACGGAAGAAGATGGAAGAGGAAGAGACCCGCGCAGCTTCTCTAGTGGCTGATGTTTTAAACAATATGGCCACTATCAAAGCCTATAATCTTCAAGAACATTTTTATAATGTTTTCGAGAAACAATTGGAACCATTGGCTAGGTAGAAAAAAGATAAATACAGAAGATTTTTTAGAGCTATGAAGAAACAGTCGATTATTTCTTCCTTTGCTTTTGCTTCTCAATATTCTTTTACATACATTCTTATTGCATTGACTATACATTTCGGAAAAATTATGATGTTAGCTAACGAGGTTTCTATCTTTGATTATATGAGGTAAGACATTGGAAAACAACTATATTTTAAATTTTTAGAGTCGTTTTACTAACTCAATTTGGTGCCAATTTCTTTTCTCAACTCATTGCTTCCGTTTCTGATTTTTCACGTGCTCGTGCCTCCGCTCAGTCGATTTTACGAATCCTTCGAGAGCAACCTTCAGTAGATAATTTAACGGAAGAAGGTCTTCGCCCGGTTTGTTTATTTAGTTTAAAGAATTTTTTTTAGAAAATCGAGGGAAAAATTGAGATGACTAACATTCATCTTTCCTATCCTTCACGACCAGAAATTCCTATCTTAAAAGGACTATCAATTGAGGTAAAACATTTCATATATTTTTTGAAAAATTACAAAGATGCGGGCGGGAGAAACTGTGGGAATTGTTGGACCCTCTGGTTCTGGAAAAAGTTCCCTCTTCCATATGCTACAACGCCTCTATACTGGAACCGATGGTGATGTTTATCTAGATGATTGCAATATCCAAAATATCAATCCCACCTATTTAAGAAAGAATATCGTGGCAGTTGGACAGGAACCGAGTTTATTTTCTTTCACTATCAAGGTATTTTCCCAAATTTCTTCTTGATTTTTTAGGAAAATATAACCTACGGATTGTTAGAGCATGAATACACCATGGAAGATGTATATACAGCTGCGAAGACGGCAAAAATTCATGATTTTATTATTTCTCTACCTCAAGGATATGAGACAGAAGTTGGAGAGTTTGGAGCTCAGCTTTCTGGGGGCCAGAGACAGAGGATTGCCATAGCAAGAGCACTGGTGAGAAAACCGACAGTACTGCTATGCGATGAAGCAACAGCAGCTTTAGATAGTTTGACAGAACGAGTAAGCCAAAAATTTTCGTAAAAAAACATTTTTAGGCTGTTAGAGAAGCTTATTTGGCTCAAAAATCTAAGAGTACTTTGGTAAAAAGTAGGAAGATTTAACTTTGAAAGAAACAAAATTTCAGTTGCTCATCGTCTCTCCTCAATCAAAAACATGAATCGTATTTATGTGATCGTCGATGGTCGGGTTCGTAGTGTTTTTCACCTTTTCCAGAAAACTGGCTCTCTTTTCTATTAATATTTATCCTTTTTCAGCTAGCTGAAGAGGGTGATCATGAATTCCTAATGAATCGCAAAGGCATCTACTACGATATGGTCAACGCCGTCTAACAAAACGACTCGTCACAAATTCACAGCGGCGCCACTTATCCCTCTCGTTAGCTCGTCTGACGGCCTTTGTCGCCCTCTGCTACTTGCAATTGTTCCTCCCTTTGTTCCAAAAGAGAAAGATCCGGTAGTACGTTTATGTTAACAAAGATTTTTTTACTCCCCTCTCTAGCCACGTATTTGTAAAAAGTTAACAACGAGGCGGATGCCGATGCAAATTCAATACCAGCTTTCTCGTTAAAGGCTGACGACTTTGTTATTTTCAGATAGAGCTATTTAGCTGCTTGGGCTCTCGTTAGGGTTTTAACCTCAGCACATACTATTTTTGTTATCAAGCCAATATTTCGTCTCTTTCGCTCTCCTTGTGTCAGTTGCCCACATCAAAACTGAGTTTACAACTCACCGGGAGGGGCTGAGAGGACAGCGGCTCTCATTAATTCCGGTGTGTTCTCTTTTCACTCTTTTTGTCCATGACTCTTCGCCCGCCCACCCTGAGCGGAAATGGGCCGTAAAGACAGACTAAAATTTACAATCCCAGCTGCGCGATGGCCTCTTTTTACGGGGAGGTGACAGATGTAGACAGATACTTGTTGGTCTATCCTTTTCTTCTTCTGCAACGTATGTGTAATAATCCATTTGATATTTATTTTGAGAAATCTCTAACTCTCACTATCTGCCTCTCGATCTCACCGACGTTTACAACAACATCTCACTCGACCCGTAATTAAAGGCACCAATTGGATAGCTGTCAATGGCTTGCCACTGAGGTTATATCGCACCTTTGCTACAAAACAGTTTGATAAGCTGAAGGCTATTGGCTGTGTCAATACCTTCAAGTTTATTATAAGGTTTTTATCTTTTCTAATGTCTCTAAGGTTCTTCAGCTCAAAAAGTTACTTTAGAAATCAAATATCCAGTACTTAAAATTGTCTTAAGATACGTTTTTCATCAATTTTTTTTTCAAAACTTAGTTATCGGCTAATTTCATCTAAAGTCATTTATGTAGTTATAGGTTATATCTCACCGAATTCACCTTTAAAAAATCAAATTCAACAAAATTCTAGTGAGAAATAATCAATTAGAGAAAAAAGCCCAACCTTCCCCCCCCCCTTTCTCTTGATCGCAACAAAAATCATTCATTTTGACGAATGATGAGGTCACAATGAGCTCAGCAGCCCGTCCGTTTCCTCCTAATAATTCACAATGGACAAAATGTGATGGCGATAGATGGCCATCAATTGACAGCCGATTATGGCACCAAGCAGCTGTCCTTTATAAAGTAATGCTTAGCTTAAAAGCAGCTGCATTCTCGCTTGACCTCCTCCTTTGTTTGTTCTCCGATCCGCTATACCTGTATTTCTTTCCTCCTCCTTTGGCGCCTTTTCTATACAGAACCACGTCATTCTTTTTTCGCGGCTGACTGTCTGCTACACAGCTGTTTGCCAGATGTACTTTTCCTTGTTAGTTAGGCAAACCTATCAAGTTCCTCATTTTTCATTCGAGGCTTTCTCTATTGTTCCATGCCACAAGGCATCAAGATCTTTCATCTTCTTCAATGACAAGAAATCAGTCGAATGACAGGTGGTCCCA
This sequence comes from Oscheius sp. DF5120, assembly GCA_932521415.1. Lineage (NCBI taxonomy): Eukaryota > Metazoa > Nematoda > Chromadorea > Rhabditida > Rhabditidae > Oscheius > Oscheius sp. DF5120. The sequence continues at coordinate 177,261 of OW051465.1, read as the reverse complement.
GTAGAAATCGGAGGAGAGCCGTGTGGTCACCTGCTACATTATATAACATCGAGTGACCTGTCTAATTGAGTTCCGTAAGAGTTTCTGTCAGCTACTCGCCTTACCTGAGGATTATCTGCCACTCCTTCTTCAAGTGTCCTCTTCAATTAGACGCCCTAACGGTTATGCAAATTCTCCCGCATATCAACCGCCATCAGGATATATCGCAAGCCATATGGTCTCCCTCCAAAGAGAGAAACGACTTCATCGCGTGCACATCACACTTGCATGTAATTGTTCCCTTCTTTTCCTCTATTCTTCGTTGATAAGCCGGCGTTATAAGCCAGGGTTTTAGCCCGATTTTTTTTGCACTCGATAACCGTGTGTCCTTTGGTCCTTTACAGTTGACATAACCTCCTTTGCTTCTATTTGTATGTGTTGGTTGTGTGGTAATCCAGGCCGCAGCAGGCCGTTTGTCATTATTATCTGGAGTCACAATCGTGGTCATTGTGAATTAAAGCAGCTCACCCTAGTGGTAAATTACCAGCTTGAAATGTGAGCAAACTGTACGGGAGACAGACGACGACAAAGGATCAAGGCGGGGTGTTCCTACACGGGTTGTAAACTCTCACCCCCCACCTGTACTGTCTGTCTATCTATGGGCTCCTTTTATGACCCTTTGACCGTTCCGCATAGTGTCTCTCTTCTCTTTTCACTAGATAAAATATCGCGCACCCATGGTGGCGCCCCATTTACATAGACGCCCCCTATTGCGCTTCAAAAATTTCGGTCAGAGAGAAAGATGTATCTGCCCTTCCCTCTCTGTTTATATGATTGTTTTGACGGTGAGTCGAATCGACTCTAGTTTCTCTTTTCCCTTTTTGGAAAGGATTCAGCTCCTCTTCTTCCATTTGTCATCCTCTGCGCTTTTTCCATCCTGATTCCGTCCCTTCATCCACACTCCCTCGGGACTCGTCCTCGCGCTTGCGCGTGTGCCTGACAAATACCTCAATCTGGGAACATCCATTTCAAACATAAGCTAGCCTGCAGGTTGAGGGATAATTTCTGCATAAATTACTGGTCTAGTCTAGATCGCCTACGACGACGGCTAGATTGCAGTCAATTTCGACGTCTTTTCCTCCTTATGATTCACCTTTCAATAAACAAATCGATGCTTTCACAATTTCCGAATGATTTCCTCTGATTTTTTTGCGACAGGTTCTCATGCTTCAACTACTCCATGCTTTGTCAGCACCAAAAGAAATACTAGGAATTAAAAGACATACAATGAGAATTGACCGATGGAGCAAGGGCACCAAAAAACTGTATCAACTACAGAAGCTCTTCTGAGCAATTATTTTTGTCAAGCCAATACTTCAATTGCATCTTCCTATTGAGTAACAATTGAGTTCAAAATTTCAGACCTCCCCTATCCATCAAGTACAGACCCTCTCCTGACTCGATCTTGACCTTCCTAGGCCAATTGACACCGAGGAATTTGAAATCATCCAAAGTTGCTCTGGCACACATAGCGAAATGACCGATTTGAACTATTTTTAACAAAAATTTTCTTCAGATCTAATCCATCAACTTTTCAAAAGTTTTTGACCCGGTTTAAATCTTCCTGGGTAATCCAATATATAAAAAATCAACGACCTCATGTACTTTAGAAACTCTTCTAACAGTACCTGAAATTTTTCGCAGTTACACTAATTTTTTGTTTCCTTCCTTGTGATTTGTAAGTCGATAAATGTTTCACAAATTTGTACATCAGCATTCGAGATCGAAATGATTCACTTCTTCCGCAAGCGCTTCTCGTTGTGTGTGTATGTGTGGAGGGGCGTCCAATGGCTCATATATTTTTATTGGGCCTCGAACTGAGCAAACGCAACATGCGGGGTTTTGAGTTCTAACCTCAACTTCGTATACTCAAGAGGCGCTCTCCACACGCAGAGACTGTCTTGTCCGTTCATTTTTTCATCTACAAACGAACCATCTAGTTTACTTCTCCTCTGCCATTGCAAAAATTGAGTGTTAATCCAGAGCGAGCAACTGTTGACACAAGTCGCTTTGTTTGGCCGCGTGATTTACTCCGGAACTCTGTGTCTCAAGGCGACCGACCTGGATTAACTGCTTAACCTGCTAATTTATCGAGCTTCTCCTTTCCCAATGTTATCCATTCCAGGTAACCATGTGATTTACCTTCTAGTTTATGACTCTTCTATTTCCTCCTCCTTTTACCTTCAACAAAGCTTTTTTTCAGACAAACAATCTTGAATTAATTAGAAAATGACCTCGGTGACCAGTCCGTCAAAATCTCCGTTTCTTTCCTTATTTCGGAGCAAGAAAAAGATCAATTCAACCATCTCACACGACAACTTCAAAGGAACAGGTGTTGAGGTTAGTGGGACAGTCTCCGGAACTTTCTGAACTTTGTTATTTTTCAGCCTCCACCTGTTATCGAAAAAAAGAAAGTAAAGAAAGTTGAGTCGAAAACATTGCCAACAAACAATATCGAACGAAAGAAGAAGGGTAGACATAAGAACGCGTTTTGGGATACTAAAGTAAGCCCCCTCCAATCTTTTCTAAACAAATAGTCAATGTCCCTCGACGACCTCTGTGATGTCGATCCAAACTACCTTGTTGAAGCACTTGAAACTATTGGCGACGAGAAACCTCTCGTTGCTAGGAGTATCCCAAAACATGCAAAACTTACAAAAAGAGAGGACAAAAGTATGAAGAACTGTCTTTTCGAACAGGATGTGAGAAAGTTGTTTTTTACTTTTATTGATGTTTAGGTATATGATTCAATGCTATCTGATTCTCTCAGAGTCTGTGACATGCTACAATCCCACTTGGATGACTGCATTATTTCTGTCAGGGCAAAAAGTCCGGAAACTGTCATGGATATTTCGCATGTAAGTTTTCAACATCAAATTCAATCAAATACTATCGTTTAAAAAAATACTTCACAAAAAATTGCGTTTACAAGTAAACTTTTATATTTTAAAGGTGAAAATTTTTCTAGAAGAATTATAGTTCCACAAAACAGCAAGATATATGATTTTTCAGGACGGCGCCGATTCCGGAAGAGGAGCTTCCTCTGCCTCTTCAACAATAAGCACCGTAACTGCAAAAAGACCACTAAAATCCTGTGTACGTGCTGATGTATAGCCATTCAGAACAATCCAATTAGGTAAGGATCAATTTTTTTCTGAAATAAAAAAGTTTTTTTCAGCTACGGGTTTTCCAGGAGTAGTCTCTCGTCTACCTCTTTCTCTCCGCTTTACGCTCTGTATATACTGGTGTAGCTCGTCTCACGTTGTGACACACATAAATGTTTATTTCACCCGTTGTCATTGGAACTAGATACAGTACCCGTAAAAAAGATGAACTTGGAGTTAAACTTCGACTGAGTCGACATGAACAGAAAAATCAGAAAATTGTTTTTGAAGCGAAAGTAGATGGAGCTCGAGATCGCGAGTTGTTGAGCGTTTTTTGACGTCAATGGATAAACAGCGGGGGATAGACTTTTTCAAAGAAGACAGACCGGAATCCCTAAAAAAAATTTCGGAATTTCGGAAAGAAAGGAAAAAAATAACTTACAACTTTTGGCCAGCTGATAAGTTCGCATAGTAATTTTTCAATGTCTTTTCCGAGATACTTCCTGCGCAAGTTTCAAACAACGATGGATATCCACCTAAGCAGACAATTTCCGATAACAGGAGACCCATTTGCCATCTGAAATTTCCAATTTTCAATAACAAATTGCTCACATGTCTCCGGCCGTTGTATGAGGTTTCCCTTGGAGAACTTCCGGCGGGCTGTATTCCGATGGTAGTCGAGTAAAGGGGATTGGATTTGATTCCAACTGTGCTTGATCAAAGTCTGCCATTTTTACAGTCTGATCACACGGCATACGGAGCGGGTCCTTCCAAGATTTCATTAGGTAGACGCTAGAGGAAGTGACTCCTCCATGGATACAGTGCTGGGCGTGGATGAAATTCTAAAAGGTTTGAGAATGAACGAGTTAACTTACCAATCCACTGGCTATTTGTCGAGCAAAGGAGCACAATTGAGCAGTCAATCGGTCAAGTTGATTGATATTTAAAGGCCTAAAATATGAAATAGAAAAAATTTCATCTACTCTCGATCTTGTGATCCATCATAACCGGAGCTGGAGGAAGTAGGAGATCGTTCTTCCAGAGCCGCCCTGACTTCTGCAAGATAACCACGCAAACTACCACCCCTAATAGGTTCGAATAAAACGGCAATGACCTGGAAATCTTATTTTTCCGAAAAACATTTTTGTTCTTACATGATTATCTCTTGTAGCGATGCCATAAAAATATAACAAATTCGGATGATCAGTGGATATCTGTGACAAAATAGTCAACTCTTGTCTCAATGCAGTCGAATCTTCGGTGGAATGTTTCATAAAGAAACTAACAGCATCCACTCGATCTATTGCACTAGCATTGACCCACTGTTTAGTGGGATTTCTGGCGCAAGATGTCACATTCAATCGCTCCATCGGCAAGCTGAGAAATATAAATAATTTAAGAATCTTCTTTTCTTACTTCATAAGTCCATGGACATTCACACCAGCATAGATCGGATTGGCTCTTTGAAAACTGGCGATGGAAGAGCGATCAAAATAGGCCTAAAATTGTTATTGCTTAAAAAGGAGAATTTTCTACTGCTTCGCTTCTTGTCGGTGTATCTAATGAGTCGTAAACTCCTTCATCATCGTAGAAAATTGTGGGAAGTTGTGGAAGTCGGGGCTTGGTTGCCGGCATACTAATTTCACTTTCATCTGTCGACAACGGTCGACCATTGATAACACACTTATTTCGGGGAAGGGTAGCTGCAAAAATGTATTTTTAAAATGTTAAAAACACTCACTCTGAGCTACTACTATGCTCTTTGTAAGTTGACGATGTTCTCGTTTCAAAGTGTTAAAACTGTTTCGATCTCGAACTCTGCAAGCAGCCATCCCAGCAGCTGCTACGAAGAGGATGGAGAGAAGCGCCACGAGAATGAACTGCAAATAGAATATCGTAGAATATTATGTAGAATATAAAATAGAATTGTAGAATGGTCCTACCATTTCTATATTCCACTTTGAAGTCAAAGCAAGTACACTTGGCTCTTCGTGTTTTAGAACAGCTCTTTTCACTGGACTTCTTCTTCCTTTTGCGTCAACCACGACGATTTCGACATCATATTCACACTTTTCATCGGGGATGTAGAGTAAGACCGAGCGATGGGTCCAGGTAATTACTCTTCTTTGAGATTCTCGAAATTGACAGACGCGACCCGGAGTCAATGTAACTTCAAAATGAACCATTCGAGGAGATGAAACACGAGAAAGGTCTGAAAAAATCGTTAAACAAATTGATCCCCCTACCCTGCTCTAGATTGTCAAACTCCCAGCTGAGAATGACAGTATTTCCCTCGTTCTTGGATAAATTCCACTTCCAATGAAGTTTCGTAACTCCTGACGGCGCTAAATAGTGATTCATTTGACCGGAGTAAACAAATCCCTTTATGTACCCCCATTGGCGTCGTTTTAGAGAGTGATGTATCGCACCTTGTCGGTGATTTTTAGACAAGATAAGGAAGAGGAAAGATTATGTTACCTACCACAGAGGCTAAAGTCGCTGACTAGTTGAAGGCAGACGGGTGTATGAAGACTGAGAGGAACATTATGACCTGGATGAGAGAGCTGTGACTCGACTCTAATGATATAGGTCTGATCGAAGTGAAGATGCTCAAGAAGGAAAGCAGAAGAGCGATCCTGAAGTGACATTTTAAAGATAAAATGAGTCAGACCAATTGAAACTGGATATCCTGCTCGCTATGATCGTTAGCAGAAAATGATAAAATCAATGAGCAGGAAAGAAACCGTCCATCTGTCGTCTCAAGACTGAGCTCCGTAGCTGCTTCATCATCCTTCCAGATAGTTCTTTTTGGCTTGGCTATGATTTGACTCTCTCCGGACGATATCATCTGTCGCGATGAGATCCAGTCACTCCTCGCCGCCTGTCCCATTATCCCCTCCGGATCAAAAGTAGTCACACGGAATTGTATGTTGACAGGAGCCGAGCCTGTTAGAGTTGTTGAGAAGTCCACTAGCGGCGAGTAGCTCTAGAAATGTGTTGATCAAACAAGACTAATCCCATGGGAACGTACCCAAGTGGCGAAGAATATTGTCTCCGGTCCATCTTCTGTTTGTCGTTTCACACCCTCAATGTGATGGACAAGGAAGTCAGAACGGTTGGTTTGGAGAAGGAGACGACCAATAATGGAGCCATTGGTATTGGCATCGATGCAAAGAATGTTAATGGAGGAGACAATTGAAGTAACTAGCGGACCTGAGAATAATAACTTGATTCAATTTATATCTCGGCTAATTTTTTTTGATTTCTAATCTATCATGGGCATCTTTAAGATTTACAAATTTGTAGAACATTGTAATTGATGAAAATGACTACTTTGGTCGAAAAAATAGTAAAAATATTGTTCCATAGAACTACATAAGCGTGGACAATCTCCTTACGAACCTTCAGTTCTCCTTTCAATAATTTTTTGATAAGCTGCTTGTCCTTTCCTAAAGGCTGGAAGGCCAAGTTCATTGAAATCTGGTGAATGGCAGCCTAATTTACACTAAAACTTCCGTTTCATCATTACTCGAACGCCTTACCAACGAGAAATCTGTATTATTTGCGACGTCGAAGTCAAGATAAGTCTCTCCATTGATAGAGATGAATTCTTTCTTCGTTGACATCTGAAATATCAAAAGTGTCCTTAAAATTTTCGGCCCTTTCCGACGCCACCAATTTGCACATCTGGGCGCGAAAAACCACCAGTCGTAATAAAATGAAAAGGCTAAAGGGCTAAACGTACCTCTTGAAGACAGATAGCTTGACATTGACCGGATGTTGGAACGGTAATTTGTCCATGACAATTGGATAACATTAAAAGAAGAAGCCATAGGAAGCCGAGAGGCTTCATCGGCCTGAAAATGGACAATGGGCGTGAGATAGAGAAGGATTTCCCACGAGAACACAAATAGAAAGGCTAATTGGCTAAGGTAGTTGGAAAAGGAGGGAGAGAACTGAAAATCGTGGAAGATTGAACTGGAAGATAGAGAATGAGACGAACAAGTCAATTATAGCAGGCAGGAGAAACAGAGGACTTCGGAACTAATTGAGAAGGGCTCTTTATGTCTTCAAGACGAGCTTCCCCAGCTGCCTTCTTTCTTCTTTTCTTTCAGTGACCTGGGCGGAGCAAATCAAATCGCAAGGCCTTGGGAGGCGACGTACTCTTTTGAGCAAACTGAATAAACTCATTAAAGAGACGGGTCTTGCTTGTTTTTGGGCATTCACACTAGCGGAAAGAGTCGGGAGAGAGAGAAAGAGAGTAGCCGCGGGGAAAATTCCACTTTCCGGACGAGGACATCTGTCTTGTCGAGGAGGTCCTTATTGCTGATCATCGCGTCTTCATTAGAATATATGACCCAACTCAAATGGTCATTAGACGAAATACGGAACAATTGTCGGCTTCTTCTAGTGTAGTATAGTATAGAAATAGAGGCAGCTGGACAGGGAAAAAGACAGTACGGAGAGAAAAACAGCGAGTGTTAAAATGACTCTCATAATTGCTTGACAATCTTATGACACCTGACAACTTCTTTGAAGTTCGCGTGTTCGGATGCAAGAAATACGATAATTGAGTCGCGTAATACCCTTCCCCTCAACCAGTCAGGGACTACCTCAAGGCATATAAACAGGCGACTTCTAAACATAGCCCGACGATGACATTTACATATCGGGAGCCACTCGACTTCTAAATGAGAAGCTCATTATAACCTCCTCGACCATGATTCATGACTCGGATGGGAATCTGTTAGGCTATAGAGAGGCAACTTCTTTATTGAAATGGGGGTTGAGTACTAACTTGGCATGAAAATGTCCATAAACGAGGAAAAAAAGAGGAAGATCCATTAAGGGAAAGTCTCAGCCAACAGGTTTTCGAATGATAATTAATTGTCCGACGAACATAAATCGCAGTGTAGAAAAATAAATGGCAGAGGAAGCCAACAAGGTGGGAAGGTCATCTCGCTTTGGCGGTAGATTGGATACAGTTAACAAAAAGTGTCCAGCAGTCTCGTTTTATGATTATTTGATCGGCGGAGGAAATCATATCTCCAAGGAAGACAAGGAAGACTGGGAAAGTGAGGAACTCCCAAAAAATTCAAAACAAGATGAAAGCTTCTGACTGTTCATACGGACTAATGCATTTTGTGTCGACAAAGGTATAATGCGAATCGGACGTTTGTTCGTCATAACGACGTGCCAAGGTCGAAGGCTATAACGCTCAAGCCTTTCCAGATGTTCTCTTCTCTCAACACAAAATATGATCAAAACAATAGCATAAAATTACAGAGCGGGTGCGCGTAATCCACCTCGTTTGATGTCTCAATTACGCGAGGGATCTGCGCTCTAGATTGTTTCTGTAATGTAGTAGCCAGCTGTCTGTCGGATGGCCTCAAGAGGAAGTCCAAACAAGAACTAATTCGGTTAGCTACTTAGGGAAAGATGGAAAATTTGTCAAGGGTAGGGAGGGTGAAATGAATTATTGAAAAGAGGGTGATCGTAATTGTGACAGATGCTATATGTTAGTCAACAGATGAAACATGGACCACCTGGGGAGGAAATGGAACTAATGGACTTTCGGAAAAAAAAATTGAGAGAAAGTACTGAACCCAGCTCTATGGGTGAGCTAATACGGTACAACCAGCTGTTGACCTTGGTCGGCTATCCACAACATCGGATTAGACAAGAGGAGGCGACATTTGCTAATGCACCGAGAGGAGACGAGAAGATGACACCTGGATTTATTCGCGCCATTGACAAATTGTTGAAAAATAATGGGGCGAAAGTAAACGGGTGCACAGGGTCACACATCCGTACGCTAATGAAGCGGCGGTCTAGGAAAAGAGCAGCCGACTGACGGCAGATCTGTCACCATCTCGCGCAACGACGCGCGCCTCTCTTTTGGAGGCACACCAGACTAGGATCCGCTGTTTCAGTGAGATTGCTTAGGGGTAAATATTTGACAACGGGCGGCTATATGAAAAAATGAGCGATACGCGGCTAACTTAAACTGTTGGGTGACACTTGCGAAAATACTTGGAGGAGAGTCGAAGAATTTTTGGTTTAAAAAAATTAAAAAATACGAATGGTGGATCTTTCTTCAAGCTCGAAAGCTATGAGTAGACCCAAAAATTTACGGATATTAAATAAATCGATTGGATAAGATTGAAGGTGATGAAAAATAAATGAAAAAAGTAAACCATGCTTAACTTTTTGAGTTTTCTCTATTCGCTACAGTAATCAAAAGAAGCGACGACCCGTTGCCCTGGAAGAAATCCCTTCTGACTCAGAGCCAGTACAAACAGTCGTCCGCCTTATGTGCGTGGTCGTCGATGGGATACTTTAATTTGAATGCCTCTTGGGAATTCTGGACAAGATACAGCTGTCTTTCAACGGGAGAGTTCATTAACGTCGTCTTCTATCCAGCCGACTAACTCAAGATGGAGGGTAATATTTGTGAATCTTCCCAATTGTCTAATGGGCTTTAGAAACCCAAGAACATGGGAATGAAACGAGAAGCTGCGTGTCGGTTGGTAAGCTGCTTAGTCCTTGCGCGAGGGGTGAAGACAAGCATGCAGCTGTCCGCGTAAAAAATGTTTCTTTGTGAAGCTAGCTACAAGTAGTAAGCCTGCTCGTAAAAACTAATATGGAAGTGGAGAACAACAAATTGGCACTAGCATTGGAATTGTCTAGCAGGTGGATTGGGTTTCCGTGAGAGGATTACAGAATTGTCTGGCATGGGAGGATAAGCCTGTTACAATGGAGATGAAGATGATCCAAAGGAGGCGGCAAAGGACAACCCGCTGTTTCACCATGGGGGAGAATTACAGTGAGCGGAAAAGGCCATGTTCTCACGGCTGCCAACGACACAAAAGGATGCCGAATGAGTAGGCGAGAGGAAAACGGAAACATACCTGTCGCGGTATGCACAATTATGGGATGGGACTACTATTATAGTCGGTGCCGAAGTCCTTGAAACAATGTAGGAAATCCGAGCACGGATTAGAGAAGGTCGTAGAGAGAGGTGTGACCAAAACAACACAGATATTTTCGGCAGGGTTGGAGAATGACAATAGGAAGAGGTAGGACAGAGAAAGGGACATCCTCTCATGCATCCTCAATGAAGACGAGAAAACTGATTACGCACATTCATATGTTATACTGCTAGACTTGCTAAATGACACGAAAATTTTTTTTATTTAAAGAAATATTTTTGTTTATCTTTGACAAATTATATGGAAGCAACGATTCTTTTCAAATGTAGACTAGAAAGGAATAGAGGGTCTGAGGCTTTTATATGTTTGAATGCCCAAATTTCAGTTGATAGAATTTGAATTCTAAAAATCCGATAGCTTCCAGCTTGTGCAAGGAACCGTAAGCTCAAGCTTATTAATTCAATGCACTTCAAATTAATCCCAAATTCCCTACCGGGAGAATGTAAACAGCGGCTGGTAATTGCGCGAATAGGTCAATTAAAGATGAGCCCTTACCATATGGCCTCATTAACACATCGACACACCTTGGTAGGAGAGTTTGAAACATGCGGATGCAGGGATAAAATCTGCCATTTACCACCCCAGGTGGTCTGGTAGCAATTGGATTAATATATAGATTATGATAATTGCACCTAGGTGACTGGAGCCTAATGCCAATGATATCGAGGCGAAACAAAAGAGGGTGGCACGACCTTAAGAAAAGACAATAGTTCCGGGAGAAAATCGGATCTATTGTTATGGAAGAGAAGGTTGAAGGACAGGTGAGAATGGGTAACAAATGAAGGAAAAGGGAGAAGATATTCGTAGGCTCATAGGCAGCTGAGAATTCAATTAGGTCAAGAGTAAGCGCATGAAATAACGGGAAGAACGACTTGACGAGTGACCACAACATACAAAACAAAATACAGGTTGCGGTATATACTATGGTATCAAAATAAAAATTACATTAAAGCGTAAATCAAGCTCAAGTGACAAAAAATTTGGGTTTTCTCTTGATCTTACTACTGTGAGAGAAACTGGGTTTTCCTCTACTTAGGCTGGCCATGGTGGTAACAGAAAAATGCATTTTATTGTCAGAATGGTCGACCTGGTTTCCCAGCTTCCTGAATCTTCTGATGGTTGTCGAAACTTGCTTACCGTTCACATTGAGACATCGTGTATTGTCGATCGAATATCGTAGATAATCGGTGGGATTAAAACTTCAACAATTTATTGTGTCAAAGTGAAAATATCATAATCTATCATTTGGAAACAAAACATATGAAAAGAATAATGTGTTAACCAAAAATTAAGGATGTTACCATTATTTCGCCCGCAAATTCAAAGGAGTATGATAGCACAATGAGTATGAAGATGAGCATAACGACACTATGGTGAACAGATTGCAGAATAGATTCCTTGGGTTGCTCGAGCCAAATTTTCTTTGGACATCGACTATTAGACCGATTTTTGACCCCCAATATATAGATTCTGATACTAAGAGATTCGAAATCAGCGTCCAAAGTTGCTCTTGATAATATATTTTATAGTGCAATAATCGAATCAGATAGAACTATTACTGATTATTTATCAAAAATTTTCTTTTTATTCGTATCTATTAAGCTATTTTTTAACCACATTTTATTTTTTTATCATCCTAGTCCAATGCCTGATACAGAATAATAGGATATATGAATAGAATATTCGAAATAAACGTTCAATAAAAATGTAGATCACATATTTCATGGTGAAATGAAAAAAAAAGAGAATGAATCATTTTGTCGAAAAGATTGATCAAAATTTTGTTTTAAACACCTTCCTAACCTAAACAAAATTAGAATAAACACCGCATTTAGCGCTTATTGATACTAATTTTTTTTTACAATTTATTCAAGTTAGTCCCTCGAGTCTGTGTCTCAATATATTAAGATCTGAATAGGTAGCATGTGTGGAGATTGGCGATGACCCGTTATAAGGTACACAACGGACAATGGATGGAGAAAAGTACTGCCGCCATCTCTTGCATTGTTTGGGTTAATTACGAGGTAAATATATACCTAAGAGAGAGAGAGCCAGATGATCATCTCTATTGCTTTTTTTTTAATATCAGAGTTTCAATCGTTGTCAATATGACCTATACATCTTATTGTATTTGTGTACAACTTGTAAACCCGCCTAATAAGGTCTGCAAACATGCGGCTTACGCCTCAATGTCAGTCTAAAAAGTCGCAAGCCACTCCTCAACCGGAGCTTCCCTATCAGCCCTGCCTAATTGTTCTCGTTTTGAACGTGGCGGTCATTTTGCGCCAATTAGAGGGCAGCCCCCTCGGGGCATATACATTTTCTTCTTATAGGAAGTCTCTTCTTTTGTTATTATTAATTGCAAAGGTAAGTAGTCATTGAATACTACCAAGGAAGAGAACAATAGAACAGCAAAAGAAATTGTTTTTGAGCAGATCTCCTAGGTCTGATTGCTTCCGACACTGAGACGCAGTTGGAAGGATTTATATGCTCTTTCAGAACTTCCTGAAGTCTTACATTCAAGTGATTGGTTTTTCCGGTAAAGTAGACGGAAACATTCACGGCCTAACAACATCTATTACATCATTTCCTTTCCTTTTTTTTCAGGGAACTCTCGTCAGTTCACTGAAATTCGAGTATTTTTAGTATAATTGAAAGATCGACTGGTCAACGACATCTGTCCAGGATGTTATTCGTGATGGATAGTTGTAATTATGTGCTGTACTGCACCACATACACGTTTTCATGATTTCTTACTTGTTTTCACTCCCACACTCTCGCATGATCGTTTTGAATCATGGCGTCCTTTTTCTATATCGGTATTCATCTCGACATAATACGTCGCTCGGACCGTGAGATTCTCGTTTGAATTTGCAATATATCCATGGGTATCTATCGCCCTTATCTCTATCTCATCGGAGCAATCTTTTCCTTCCCTTCGGGTACAATACTCTATCAAAAAAGGTCCTTTCAATCTGTCGAGAGAGAGAGAGAGAGATAGGAAATTGAGCTAGGTCATGTTTGTCATCTCTTTTGTTGCGTCGTTCACCTCGGATTATCTTCACCTTCCTGTCCATTTTCTAAATGTAAGAGAGGCTCTCGATATTTTTTACGACTTATACGTCAGATATCATCAGATTTTGTCGGCAGACCCTTTTAGACATCAAGCACATAGATCAATGAACGACAAGAATAGCAAAATATTGAGGTATACTTATAGAGAGGTCTCACTGAGAAACCTATCATTTTCTTTCCTCCAGTGGAAACATAAATCACAAGAAATCGCTTTATTTTTGATATTTTTGATATGTTTTTTTTAAAGTTACAAGTGAACATTCAAAGGAAGCATAAAAAAAATAATAAGTAAAGGTCAGAAAAAAACCGGCGACGAGGGTCATATCCTTCCTCCTCTATAATAGACAAATTTCTTATACTAACTCCGCAGGGCTATATATCCCTCTTCTTTCTTGATAAGAGGTTCTGCCCTAGACAGCAATTATCCTTTTTTTTAGAAGAAACACGTACATAATCCGGTTATTACTATAATTTTAGGTTTTTTTTACAACCTTGACGAGAGTCTATCCTCAGCCAATCGAATCATTCGCCTCATTTACAGTCTCTCCTCACGTGCTCCGCCTTCCTTCGCATTGTTCTCACTCGCCCTTGGTCCTTTATCCGCCTGTACCCTGCTCTTTTACGACTTCCGTTGACCCACCAGCCGTTGGGAGGATAATCCGAAATTACTGTCACCCCTCTCCTATTCGCGTATATATACCTGCGGCGGGTTCAAATATTCAATCAGTGTTCTTTCAAGGTGCCTCCCATTCTATGGGAATATTTCATGGGCGTCGAGCCCACTTAGCCCTGTCTTCTATTCTTTGGCAGAAAGAGAGAGATGGCCAGATGACCTTTACTGTTCGCTCTCAACCAAGAGTGTCTCGCCTTACGCTTATTTTTCTTTAACAATCTTATTTTCTTCATTTTATAATAACCTAAAAATCTCTACGAATTCATTCTTTGCTCATTTCGGGTGTTATTTGTTCATTCTGGAGCTGTCCAGTAAGAGAGTAGAAGTAATCTTTCTTTCCGACTGTCAGCTAAGCGTGTCGGACCGTGTTTGGACACTCAGTCACCGCCTGCCAAACCACTCTCATGTTGACTGACCCAGTCGCACTCCCTCTTCGCGCCTTCAGAGTCCTTCACGTTATATCCCCTTTCCTTTTCCTTCTCTCTATCCTAATTCAAACTACCGAGAATTTATGGGCTTCGCGAAAAATATAACCAACAGCTGCTCCTCCTGACGACGTGTTTCTTATCTTTTAATTATTTTCGCCATATTATTTACGAATAGGTTGTTCCCATGAGAGGAGAGTCAGAGTGTTATATGCTCACTCACAGGTTATGTTTACCTATAGCTGCAACTGATAGGCTAATCAGCAGGTCAGCGGGAGGGCTATTGGCACCCTAAGGGTGGTCAATGAGGACCAGAGGGGACGGTAAATACAGAGTAGTAGAGAGGATCGACAATTGTTTCCATAGAAATATATCTATTCCTTGGAGGAGTGACGTTGGACTTTTTTAAAAATGACTAGCGAACATAAAGGTTTTGTCTGCTCTATTTTGAGATGTCTCTTTGAGTCATATATGCATCGCAATGACCTGCACCTGCGCAAGCGTAGACATACAAAGGCACCGGCACAATTTATAGTCCAAATAATGACGGCTCTAAACTTCTCATTATCATACCGATCTATCATGGAGAGAGTCAATATAAACGAGAAAAACGTTACTCTATAATCCATGCCAGGTGGCTCCCATTTCCCTCACAGCCTTAATCTGCACGTTCTCCTCACGTTCTGTCAGCTGGCAGCAGGTGAGTGACATCCGTGTCAAGAAAACCTCAGGTGAGATGAGCATGTTTCAAGTCGGGTTGCTTGTCGTCCTCCTCCCCCCTCTAAAACAACTGCTAAATGTCTAACAATAGGCGATTAGAGGGGCGATAACTACTAGCCATAGCAGGATGTACGAAATAGTTAGAGGGAGACTAGTGAAAATACCAGTGCTCTTGTCCCTTCTTTCAGCCAGATGTTGTGGGGTTCGGGTTCATTTCTCTGCACGTGTGCACAGACAGTGAAAGTGGGTCTTGACCGCATACATTCGGAATGAGAACTGCTCCCCTTGTTCCCATAAACTTGACATGTTCACTTGTGACTGAGTTTGGTCATCTAAGAAAGTTTTTCTTCCGTCTGTTTACGTGTTTACATCGAAAATATTGTCCGGATTGAACTTCCACACCCCATACTGACTTCCGGCTCCGATTTCTACATGTCCTCGTCGAAGATTCCCATAGCTCGTTTGCAGTTCTCACGGCGTATCGTCTTCCAATCCAGCTCGAGCGAGTACTTCGCTCACCCTTGGATAAATAATTACTTGAGATTTTCACACACTCACAAAACTTCCCATAACCAATGAACCTTGACAATGATCATAGGCTTCTCATTATTCTTTTATTGCTCTCCTAAGACCTACAGCCAGTTCAAATTGCATGATGTCCCCACACCGAAATTAATCCAGTCTCTTTCTCTGCCCCTTGCGCATTAGTAATTTCCTGTCATACCTCGTTTCTCTTCTCTATCTCTTCCTTCCTCAGAAAAGAAAGAGATACCGCCATTCAGTCGAATCTTCTGTCGACAGAATAGTACTATTGTTTCGTTTTAGGATGAGTCAGTAACGCCGGACGGGCGTTCTTCTTCCTGGCTCCGCGTTATCAGAAAAATAGCGTCTCATCGTTCATTGATTGTTTTTAGTCTTTTTTTATTTCTCTAAGCGGTTTTTTGCTAAAGACTACTAAAGAGTTTCTATTTCTTCACCAGTTCGTTTTGATTATTCTAGCCGCAAAGTTCAAGTGGCAGCTCGTTTTGGCTGCATATCTGACCTACTTCCTCTAATTTGTTAGCAAACAAATACTTTTCATAATGAGCGTGGAGGTTAATAAGTTTCATTGTATTCCATATTTTTTGAGAAATATGCCTTCTAAATTAAAAAATTGTGTCACTATTCATTGACGGCAAACTTCTGATTGATTTCTTCTCTATCATGTGATTTGTATTCGTACTGGAAACATTCCCACAGTCAACGTTCTCATTATGTTCCCATCGAAAATATCACCATTCATCACGAGCTGTGTTAGTTTTCTTCTCTTCAGTCATTCATGGAAGTGTGAATCGAAGAATTTTCCAGTGGGTGGAAGATCTTACTCAGCGACTGTCTATTTTCGTACCTTAGCTGACTCTTATCTTATGTTTTCCTTCAAACTATATTCTGTTTTTTTCAGATTATGATCAAATTAGGGACGTTATTTCTTGTGGCGGGAGTTGTCTGTTCCCCTTATGGAGAAAGAGATCGCTACAACAATCGAGATTATGCCGTAGATGACCAACCATATATTCCAAGAACAGGTAGGCTATAGTAAGAGTCTGTTTCCTTTGAAAACTAAGGAAACAGATGGTCGCTTTGACATCTAATGTCGTTAGAGAGATCTCAATTGAGCCAGATGTTGATAATGGGAAGTGAAATGTCAACCTTTCAGTATCACATACCTTCCCCAATAACACGCAGTGTCGAGAGTTATGTGAGCTTCCCTGCTCAAGTACAAATGTCTACATGGGATCCCAAGTCATCGAAATGTTCAATTGCGCCAAAATGAAGCCGCCCAAGGTTTTTTTTCCATTTTTGGATACATTTTTTTTAGACGACCATGTTAGGATCAATTAAAGGCAACAGCTTTTATATGACACTTCTCGTTTTGGCATGCATTACAGCTGTAGTGATATCCATTTTATGCTTTTGTTTCTGTTGTTCATACTGTTGTCGACAAGGAGTTTCAAGCCGGGGATCGAGTAAAGATGCTCTCACTCAGGATGATGGATTTAGGTAATTTGATTGCTTTTTTCATCAAGCTTTTTTTTCCAGAGAATCTCTATATGAAGCCAATATTCAAAAAGAAAGAGTCCTCGACGCCCCCCTCTTTTCTTCTCGACGACAACAACGTACTACTACTGCCCAAGTTGTCTAAATAAGTTTCTTTACCAGAAATCGTGTATAATACGGGTCTCAAAATTTCACAACATTCGTTGTATTACCTCTCATTTTTGTTATTCCTCCCAGCCATTTCTACAACAAAGTTGCAATTTGTCTACGGATTTTTCTCAGATTATTTTGAAAGATTACACATGGAATGATGATTCAATAAAGGATTATATTGTTCTTGTCAGGTGACAGCATTGTCGTCGTCTGCGATTGACCATCAAGATATGGTACCGTTCTCACGCAATTTTAGGACAGATAAATTTTTACGCCTCGTTGCTAATGACATGTCTGTGTTTGTTGATAATAATAGAGGACAATAAAGGCAAGTGAAAGATCATTAAAAATTTGTCGGTTTCCTGTAAAACAAAGCTCAAACCTGATTTCAGATCTTCGAAAAATTCCTTTTAAAATTCTTTTTTTTTATCAAATCGATAAATGCACAATAAAAATTGATGTCTCTTCCTTCCCTCTTACCTCCAAATCTCTCCTCTCAAAGGGACATTAAAAAAATTAGATATTCTCTTAAATAAATCTTTTGTACAAAGTCTATCATCCAAGATTATGAACGTCAGCAGCACACTTAGTACAGAACCGGTCCTTTAAATTCACAAGATTTTTATCTGGTTTCATTTTCATTCATTTGTATAAATAATTGTTCTAGAATACTTAAGCGAAAGAGATAGAAAGACATATAATGTTGAATCACCTCAGCGGAAATATTCGCCTAATCCGTCGTGTCTTGTAGCAGGTGTTGCTGAACACGAGACATCGATTCTAATTAGTGACGACATCATTTTTCAATCTATCTTTTTTATTCTTCATTCATGTCATCCTAACGGAGCTTATTCTTTCAGTAAACACACGATTCAGATAGGCAGATTTTCAAGAGAGAAAAAATAGGGCAAACATGTTTATTGATACATACATTTTTTCGCTCCCATACAACTTCCTTAACGTGCTATATCATCTTTCAACTTCCGAGATGTGTCTTGAATCCTCTCGACGTGAGAAATTGAACACTTATGATGCGTTCCCTCAGATCTGCTGTATATTTTTCTTAACTTTTAGCTATTTTCCTCGATGTTTTCGTCCAGTTCTGTATCGCCCGTTTCTAAATGCAAAATTTGTGGCGGGACAAGAGTTGGCTATCATTACAGTGGAATGGTCTGCTCGTTGGTTATTGTCATCTATCGAGAAATTTTAAGGTGTTGTCGAATCTTCTTCTTTCGACAGACTCGGAGAAACACCCCAGCAATCTGTCGGAGTCAGAATAATTGTACAATGCGTCCAAGAGTACAGGATAACTGTCAAGCTTGTAGATATAAACTGTGTCTAAGTGCTGGAATGCGACCGAATGGTACGGAGATGTTTAATATCAATCTAATTTTCAGATGTTGGTCGACAAAAGTACACCAAAAAGAAGAAGGAAGAAAAAGAAGCGAAAAAGAAAAATACGAACAAGAAGGTAGAAGGAATCTTTGATCATGAAAAAAGTCAAAAAGTGCAAAAAGCTCTCTTAATCCGAAATAAATCGATTCTAGCCTCCTCCATTATCGTGGAAGCACCAATTGTTCAAGCGTATCCACCAGTAAGTGATTGGAGAAGAACAGTATCTAAATTTTTAGCGCTCAATTCAAAATATCTACTCATCAGCCGGATATTTATTTCTTCAATCTCTTGACAACACTCATGATGTTTCGCAGTTTGCCAACTGCCTCGTAGCATTGCAGCAGTAGGCTAATAATTCAAACCCTAGAAAAGATCTAGCTATTGTGATAATACAAATGGAGTTGAGTTAACTGACGTTTATGCAAACTTGGACATTTCCCTCGCTGATGTTCTTTTGAATTCACAATCATGCTCTTCAAGAGCCGCCGTAGGAATGCTGTTCGTTAAAATAATGTTGTTTAGGCTGCTTATGACCAATCTTGGGCTCCGAATCCGAATCAAAATTACAGCATGAAGCATCAATATTGCCGAGCAGGTTTATTCATTCATACTTAGGTTTATACACATATCCAGTGACTCAATACATCGATTTTCTTACAGCAGCTCCAGAATTGTACAGTCTGATTGAGCAAGACAAGGTAAAATATTACTGATGTACAGTTTTTAGATGAAACTGATTCAATATAACTACATGGACGTCTCCTGGCTGAGTGCTATGTTTGAAATGTGGAAGGATAGTGTCCCTCGAAATATACTTAATGATCGCGCTCAACGTTTTCATCTCGATTATAGCGGTCAAATGCAGTTTGTTCTTTATTTGTAATAAGAAAAACTTTAGAATGAATAACCTCACTCAAAAAATTATGTATTATTTCAAATATTTTTACGATACCATGCAACGACTGGGAATCGCTGAAGGAGAATTGGCTCTTCTTAAATTTGTAGTTCTTTTTACAGCTCGTAAAATTTTTCTAAACGCAATTGTAACTTTTTTAGCTGTTGGAGTAACGGAAACTGGTCTTCAAGTAATTAATCAAGCGCGGAATAAATACTGCAGTATGTTGAGTACCTACAGCGCGGAGAGAAATCCTTCAACAACTGTTGCCTCTCACGGGGCTAGGATAGCTGATATGTTGAGAATGTTGACTATTTTGAAGGTTTATTAACTTTTCTTTACTATATTCTAGGAATCTTCGTTTTTTATTAACCAACTCTACACAAATTTCGCGACAACTAATACAGCCGACTTGGCAGGACAACTCAGTTATGATCTACACCTTCGAAATTATTGAAAGATTCATTTTTACAATCTCAATAAATAATATTATTGAGTCCACTCCCGGGTCAAGATTCCGGATATAATAATTACCAATCGGACTTTCTTTCCTCACGACCTTTCATAGTAATGCGTCTCCTTCGCTTTCTGCTTGTCCTACTTTCCTACTTCCAAATGATTCAAATGGTATATTTTTTAATTTTTGAAACAGCGTGAAGTCTAGCAATGCAATTGTGGAGGCGATCTAACCACTGCTTGCGAAGGAAATGAAATGCAAGAGCAACCCAAACCGTTGTTCAAATGGTTTAGAGAGAAAGGTTTTAAAATAGTTTTTTTTAGGAGAAGAAGAGTATTAAATAGACGAGTTAAGAGAGCAGCAATGGTAGAAGGAGACAATTGTCCAATGAATTTTGTAAGAAGAACAATGACTGACGTAAGTTTGTCCATATTACTATGACACTTTTCCAGGGAATGACCGGTATTCCCATTCATTCCATAAAGAAAATTCATTCTTTTCTAACCTACATGGATCAAGCCGATTTAGGTATAGTTTGTAGCTCCCAAGAATTTGCTTTCAACTCTTCCTCCCAAGGTTACTGCTACCAGAATAACCTTCACGAATTTTGTCTTATTTTCGAACTATGAACATTTATTATTGGCAAAAAGCAGGGGAATGAGAGGAACAAATACCCGAGGAAGACTGCTGGCATACCCTAGATGCCCTAGTTGCAAGGCAAGCAATTTTTCACAAACTAATGAAAAATAAAAAGAACAGCGAGGGTAGGAGGGAGCTGCCAGATAAGGTCATTAAATTAATCCAACAGTCGAGTTTTTGGAGTGGAACTTCAACCAACCGAGCGCCAACATAATTAAGTGGACTTGCTCTGTCACAAACTAGGGAATTCTTGTCTCGGATCTTAAAAATAAATTTCAGTTAGGAAAATAAAACGTACTACATTGCTTCCTCGTATCCACATAACATATTCTTTGCTTTGACAATCGCAATGGAATGGATTTCTCAAATAGAGGCTGTTTTCCTTCAATGTTGATGCTAATAATCGGAAAGACGGTGTCAAGGTGAAGAATTGATTCCGGCTGAGGTCTAGATTGCTGACACGGGAAAGACAGCTCGAATTAACATGTAATGTTTTTAGAAAGTTTTGTCGTAAATCCAGTTGAGTGAGAGCTGGAAAAGGACACGGAAGATCGTAAGGGATGGAAGATAAGAAATTATAGGAAAGGTCGAGAACCTGAAAGGAAACATAAGATATAAAATATTAAAGTTTACCTGTAAATTTTCAAGGTTAGCTTGTTGGAACATCTTCATCATCAGATGAAATTGAACAGTTCGATTCAGCGTTTGGGTGAAGGCACGACGAAGATAAAGCTAAACATTTTTCTGAGAAAATACTATAAAACAATACCTCAGTCAAATGGGGAGTATGGCTGAGGAATTCTATGTCGCTCTCTTTCAGAACAATTTCATTATTCGAAAGATCGAGTACTCTGAGATTCGACAAACCCTTGAGAGCATTTGAGTTTAGATTAACTAAATTCTTTCTTTTATATTATTTAAATCATACCAATATAGTTTGCAGAAATATTAAGCACCCATAAACGATTGTGAGAAACTCCACCAAAGAGCGACGTAGCTGGGAGGTCTTGAAAATTATTCCCGTGGAAGGTGACTTTTTCTAGCGATCTGAAACTGTTATGTCAGCAAACTTAGAGGGCTGTCAATCGGTTTTTCTTGTCTTTAGAGGCATATCTGTCTGCCAATAAATAGCCCTCATGGGACAGCCGGCTGTCATGTAAACGACACTCTGAGATGCCGCTTACAGCCTAAGTGATTAATAGTTAGAGGCCATGGGAAAGAAGTTTCGAGTCTATTGATCGCACTTACTTGTAGTGATTGTTGACATTGAGAAAGATATCTGTGTCAACAAATTGAGCATTTATACAGGACAGCTCCCCTATATCCTCCTTACATTGACAAGCTGCATGATCGGCTAATGATCCTCGACAGAGGTACTGCGAGTTAGGATCCTAAATTATGCGGCACAATTTGCATGTTCACTTACCTCGGGAGTATAGCGAGGTCGTTCCCGGTCACGGGAGGCGACAACGCCTGCAAGACAAAGTAACACCCACGGCCGTATTCTGTACACTAAAAAAAGAGGCATGAAGGGTAGAAAGGGACAGAAGACGATGAAATATGGATGAGAAGATGTTGATAATTCATGCTTAGAGAAAAGGCTTACAGAAATTTGTCGGACAAATAGCTCAAAAAAGAAGAGGAAGAAGAATGCGAGAGCATCCAGTGTTAGCTTTAGTCAGGCTGTCAAGATCTAATCGCGTAGAGACAAAGTGCGTGTCGAATAAACGAAAGAATTTTTGCAACAGATGACAGCATGAATGTGCTAAACCAAATTCCGCCTCTCCCTTGTGACCCGTCCCCTTGAAATAATATTAGGCTAGCAACATACAACAAGTAAGGATTGGATGCTTCTGGTGGAGCGGAAATACGGCACCAGCCATCGATCGCCTCGAGGTGTCAGACGACGAAGAGAGAGAACATCCGGAGAAGAGACGCCGAAAACTATTTATGTTCGAAGAGGGAGAAGAAAAGATATTTAAATAGGATTGTTGTGATAACGAGAAAGGTTTGTTTAAAGGAAAAGTTACGGAGGGCTCGAATTTCTTGCGACGACCACATAATTATTTAAGTTGTACTGCACTCTCGTAGCATGCATTATTCATTGAATGAGCTTGTTTAGAATAATTTGTCAAACTTAGACAAAAATAGAAATATTAAGGAAAATTCGAGATGTCAAAATTTCATTCAAACAATTTTCTAATGAAAATAAAATTATGTTAAAAAAAACCCTTTATTTTTAGCTACAAATTTTAACTGGTTTTTTGATAATAATTGTCAAAAAGCTAATGAATATGAGCACTTGTTAGAAAACGCCCAATATACAAAAAAAAACTTATTACTATTTTTTCAAAAGAAATTGACAATTTGTGGACTCACAGGAATTTAAAAGAGCCCTAGACGACAACAAAATTGAAATTTAGCGAGGTTTCTGGAGGAGCATGATGGATTTGCCCCCAAGGCGGTGTAACGCTAATGCGCGTGTGTCATATGGGCCCCCGGAGCACCGCCCATGCAAATGCAATGAAGGGGTCAATTATAATGTCGGTACTCCCAAAACTACCAATATTTTCCTTCTCTCCTTCTATGGATGTCTCCAGGGTGCTAAATATGTGCACTCAACGCTCATTTTGACCAATTGAGAAGGCGAATAGGGGGTCTCTCTGGGGAGAGCAACAAAAAGAGAGAAGAGAGGAAAAGGGGATAGCTAAGACAGAGAGATAATTGCTCGGTGGATTAAGGACAGAGCTCCGGTAATTATAGTGTTGAAGGGATCCGGTCGGAACAGCTGGAAGAAGGCAATAATAATAATTTGGACGACACGGTAAGTCTGCCCCACGGTCACTTTTCTACCTTTGGACTTTTTATATTGAAATATTTTGCATCATCATTTCAATAGGTCTGTTTTCAAAATTAAAATCTTTCAATGGTCTATTAGTTTTTCTAAAAAAATACCATACATTACCAACAAGTAAGTTACAGTAACATTTTATTTAAATTAGGCCAGTACAAAGGTCACTTTTCAAATCAATTTCCTTTAGGCTTTCAATGGTCATAGAAGGAAAATTGGATAGATTTGGAGGTATAATCGTCCATACTTCACTACTTGAGAATGAATGTCGCGAACACTTTGAGCAATCGCTATTAAAATCTTTAACACAATGGAAAACAGCTAAAAGAAAAGGAATTTGGTTCAAAGTTGATATTCAGGTACGTCGAACGACAAACAAAAATATTAAAGGACTCTCACTTTGTTCCTATTCTTACGCGACACGGTTTTATTTTTCATCATGCTCAACCGCAATTTGTGATGCTGACAAAATGGTTACCAAAGCATATTCCTAGCTCTCTTCCACTTTATGCACATACTCATATTGGAGTGGGTGGAGTTGTTATGGATCCAGAAGGAAGAGTGTTAATGATGAGAGAAAAACATGGACAGTGAGAGGTTCTATCATAAAAATGTAGTTTGCAGTGGATATAATGGTTGGAAATTCCCCGGTGGTCTTTCTGATCCGAATGAGACAATATTTGACACTGCAGCACGAGAAGTTCGTGAAGAGACAGGAATTGAGGCTGTCAGCGAAACTGTCCTTCTTTTTAGGTATATTTTCTGAATTCATAAACTTTATCTTAATCAGACAACAGGCGACTTCGCAATTCCCAGGAGTTGGTGATATTTATTTCGTTGTTAGTATGTCATTGAAAGATCCAAAAAATTCCGAAATATCATCCTGTCCCCACGAAACCGAGGAAGCTCGATGGTTCACCAAGTAAAATTGAATAGCAGATGAAATATATGCATTAAGAGATGAAATTGAACAACTGCCCAACGATACCATTGCTCCATTTGTAAGAAAAATAATAAAACAACATCACATGCAAACACAAAAGCCAGTAAGTTCCAAACCATAGATAAAAACTAATCAGGTAATGCGCCTTCATACGATTGACTTTTCTGGGAGAAAAATGAATATATTCATGGCAGATGAGATAGATGGCTCCCACATATGATCAAAACATATCGAATAAAGTTAATATACTCTTAATTTGAGCAAATCTTATTTAAAAAATTTCGAATTCTGTATCCAAAATATCTATGATATGATGAAATTACCGATTGAAGACGACGATTAATCTCAATTTTCTTCAGAGCCATTTTTTTCAATACAAGTAAACCATATTTTAGTTTACCATTTATTTTAACTTTCTTTTGTTGTTCAAAATTCTCTCTGATAGCTGATAGGCTTCACTATTTCGTTTTGAAATTAGTGTTTGTATGTCTCTCACTTTTCTTCTTCCTTTAGCTACTGTCTACTCCACACAACCCTAAGAAAAAATGGTGAAGACATCTTCTTTTAGAATATTTCAGGATTTTGAAAACTATCTACTGTTCAGTCTAGTTAATCCTGGGATCACCAGGCAAAGGCAAAAAACAATTAGAATAAATCACATAATTGTAACAAAGGATGAAATTTATTTACGTTTATTCTACAATAACTGGCCTCCAAAAGACGAGATTTCTTTTTTCGTACTCGTTCTCAATATTTGGAAGATGTTGAAAGAGGCCGTACATTCGTTTACCCTAAATCCAGAATGATTTTTGGATGGAAGCCTTTGGGAGCCACGACTTAACTACGATTAGACACTTACAGGAATTGCCATAGGAAGATTATTCCAGATGCTATGGATCGGAGATGAGGAAACAGCAACAAGAATGCAAACGATCAGCGCTGTAACGTGATTTTTCTTGCAAAATTAAAGTTATTGTGGGAAAAGTCAAGAATATTTTCTCCCGGTGACGTCTACATACACTTAGCGGAAGTATGACAATCTTGTTAAAATTGTGCAATCAAATTATATGCTTATATAATACTTTTTTTTTAAAAAAAAAGAAGAGATGATGGAATTTGTATATTATATTATATTTCAAATATTCGAAAGGGAATTCAAAATTCTAGTCTAGATTGCACGATCTCAAAAGAATTCCCTAAAGAATGAATCTCATAAAAATGACTCACCAAGCACAGAAGGACGCATTACAGCAAAATGAAGCTATGTGAAAGGCTTCATGCAGCTCCGCCTCCTGCTAAACGTGGGAGGAAACGGCGAGAAAAACTTTTTTAATTCATTTATTAGAATAAAAATGTTTATTTAAATTGGTCGTTTGAAGATGAAGAAGAAGTTTTTGTTAAATAATTATAATTCTTTATTTTTTTCAATTTCATTAAACCATACAAAGTATTAAAATATCTCCCTTTTCCTAATCACTTGGCGTTAATCGGCCAAAACAATCTGAAATGTGACTCCTACGCACGGCAAAAATAGCAAGGACGTCTCTCTTGCTACAGTGATTCTGAAAAGGCTCGTACTAATAGGCCGGTAGTTGGCACATATTTGACCACAAAGGACATCAAAATTTTCAACGGAAATGACGAGAGATCACAAGTTAATTGGCCTTTGTGCTAGTTTTTTAGGAGTATTTTAAAGAAATTAGATATGAGTACACCCTCTCTACATGAATCGCTCGATATCCTTTCTATTCTCAGTTAGCCGGAGGCTGGTTCTTCTGCTTTATGGTCGTTTCGTGGCTCGACCAATTATGACACTGTTAGTTTCTTTAGAAGGGGATTGCGTGAGAAAAACGCCGTCAGCCTCGTCTGCGAGCTGAGTGAGAAGACTCGTCCAATCACCATTTTCCTTTGGAGATACACAATTAACGAAGACCAAGCTCGTCTGGTCAGTGTTAACCTTTCAAACAAAGAACTGCCTTCTCTCTCTTACTCTATCTTTTAAAATTTTCAAAGATCAAAATGACGCATCTAGTTTCTCTTGACGAGGCTAATATACTCATGGATTCCGATGTTAGCCTCTGCTTTCGCCAGCTTCTCCTTTTGCGCATTGTCGAGTGGAGGAGTACTTTAGCAGCCTGTTCTTCTCTCTATTTCTGGATCTCGCGAGGAAGAAGAGCGAAACCTCATTTCTCCGCATTCCTGCCATTCGTACTTGGCAAATATTTCTTCATAGAGCTACTGGTTCCTCTTCTCGTCACATAACCTTCATATTCTTCTTTCTATATGTTCGTTTTCAGAGTGGTTCGAGGCAGATTATTCATCTATAAATTTCCCAATCTAGCCTTGCAAAGTGGTTATCTTTGAACTTCTGTTCCTACTTGTTCTTTCCCAATTATATTCTCGTGTTCTCTTCCTTTGCCGTCGCCGCCGTTCGCCGGCGTCATCACTGACGACGGGTTCTTCTGTTATTATTACGGGACAGACGGCTATTCGTTATCCGTCCATAAGCATGCTAAGACAAAACAGACCGGGAGCTTCGGCATTTGGCAGACTTCCTTGTTTGGGGGTGGGAGGATGACTAGTATCTATCTGCCGGCTTGTCATTGTGTTTATCGCTAACATAAAACTTCTCAGCCCGTTCTGAAGGGCTAGGATTTTCCTTGGCATTGACTGTGCTGTTTTACTCTTTTGCTTCCGGTGAATAAATAAGAAATTGTATGTAAAATTCATGAACACCACTCTTATTCTCTCTTTACAGTTCCCGTAATACTGTGTTTTCCTCACTTGGGGCAGTCTTCATGCCTGAGTGCTGATTGGCGCCGCTCCAACTGGATTCCTTTGGATTATTACGACATCCTCGGTTCCTCAAAAGCAAGCCTCAATCATCCGTCCCGCATACCACTCAAGAAAGTGAGAGATATTTCCAATGTACAGTTTCGATCCATCATTTCGGCACCGATTTGTCTGTAGCCGTCGCTTTTTGCAAGAAAGTGCCGTTTGCCGACGATGGAAAGTGTGGAAGTGATTGTCCTACCATTTCTCCTTGTAACCCTCTGAATTTTGACACATTCCCCGTTTGGCCTTTTGCCTTTCTCACCATGTTCTTCTCATTATCATAATCCATCATGCAGTGAAAGCAAATCAACCTGTTTAGTCCCCTACCGTTACCTTTTCTTTTCCTTCATTTTCCACAAACTATTGGTCATCAAAATAAGGAAACACCATTGCAATCAAAAGCTGCCAAACAAAGGAGCCGAGAGGCGGCCGGTTTGCAACAACCATATACAAAGTAAAAGAGTAGTAAACAGTCTGAACAAAACATTGACTGTCTTTTTGGAGCCAAGCCAATTTTTTGTCGTAAAATGCAAACGATTAGAGTTGTTGTAAAACTGACCGCCGAATCGTAATCCGTAATTATCGAGTTGGATAGCCTGTACAATTTTCACGAGAGGTCCGGGCAGTAAAAAACAAAGAAATTTTGGATGATCATCTCTAGATAAGGAGAAGGCATCCCCATCTGTAATTGTTATGGTCCATAAGCCTAAGACAAAGACAAATCTACTTTCATAAAAGAAGACATAATATTTTCTCATTGACCCATGAAAAACATTCGCAAGTGAAAGTCAACCTAACAAAACTTGACGTTCTTCGGCTCTTTGTCTCTCGAATCCGCTCGCCTTTGAGGATTTGTCACAAATGCTCGCCTCAATCGTCGTCTTTGCCCGGGTCATAGATCCGTGACCGTAATCCCGCCTCTGGTCACTTTCTTTTGTCAGCTCTCTTTCTTCTCTACCTTCGCCATTCTAGCTGCTTCCTCTTGCTGGGATAACAAATTAACCACACCTTTTCGCCTTACGATAACATTACGCAACGGAAACGGGTTCGAGGTGCCGAAGGGGGGGGGGGGGGGGGGGGGATTCGACAAGTGAGATCAGTTTCATCGCCGATTCGACACCTCTTTATCACATTAACTTGCGATAACATAAATAATTCGTCGGGGTGGTCGATTTAAGATCTCTGATAAGCGTCCCAAGAGGACCAAACTATAGCTGTTTTTCGTCTTTAGTAAAGCTGAAATCTTATTATTTTCAGCCTTCGCGAACTAAATAAATAATTCATAAATCTCTTATCTACTATACTCCTTACAGTAGTTGACTATTTCTTTTCACATGTAATGAGCCCGCATAGAACAAATGTTTCTTTTTCCAAAAGAGTGTTTCACAGGAAAGGAAGTTGCACTCTTCCAGTTTTCAAGATCATGATTGTGGAAAAAAACGAAGATTTTATAAAACCATCAGTTTTTGTTGGAAAAATCAGCAATCTCGATCGCTTGATCTCTTTCGAGCTCTGGGTGTGCCATCGACACATTCCGTTGTCGGTGGCATCCATCAAAAAACCGCCCGCCGGTAGGATCGAATTTTGATTTGCAGCATGATAATCAGCTGATGTCGCTTTTACCTCGACTCCCGTTCCACTCTTCATGTGTGTGTTGATGACCTTCTTTGACCCTCTCTTCTTCCGGTTTTTACTTGTTTTGACCATTTATGACGTAAATACTAAGAACTAATTTATATTTTAGTAAAAGTAGAAAATGTATAGCAATAGAAAATGTGATTGACTTTCAAAAGAAGAAAAACCAAAGAAACAAGCGAAGACCAAATCTCAAATAATCAGTAGTTAGGCAATGATTTGTATGACTTGCAGTTTATGTTATTATTTTCTTACAAACTAGTGTAAACGGGCGTCTTTCAAAATCCACAGTCCATTCTCCCGTTGAGTAATTTGTCTCTCGTGTTGTTTTCGCTCCTATGAAGAAGAACCCGTTCATGCCCTGTGGCTTTTTGTTGTTATGTGTTGCCCAACTGCTTACTGAATTACCATTTGCCTTCGGTAGCGAGGGAGGTCATCGTACGCTTTCTTTTTCGCAGTGGACGTCCCAAACTTGTGGTTTGTTGGGGGGGGGGGGGGGGGGGACTTGTCTTTAGACTTTTTGAAGAATTTCCAAGATATAAAATGAAAAACCTGCAAAACTGTCTCCACTTGGCGTCAAGTAGTCTGGTGGAACCCGCAGCAGTTTTTTTTGTCTTCACACTTTTCGTTGATCCTTTTCACAACCTTTCCCACGACGATAGCCGAAACATTAGCCAACAAAAGAATCTTGCCTTTGCCTTTCTCGGGGCTCGCTTAACGACTTTTTACCTCTTTTTCTGCCTATGGACTTTCAGTCCCGCCGCATATCCGCAAGCTTTCACTCTTCCCACTGCGGAAAAAAGGTGCCTGACCTTGGGCTCTGACATGTTCTCTTTCAATTATTGTAGATTAGTCATAGATCTTGTTACGGTCCTCTTCTTGTTGTCGCCATTTTCACTTTTATTTCAGCTATGGACTATGTTTCTCCTTATATTATCGATACTTCAACGCCAGAAAGTTTAGAAAGAGACTTTTACGCATGGCTGAACGTAAGGTTTTTACCATTAATGAAAACAATCTTAGAGCGGGGATGATCCTCGCTGTTACGATACGATGCCCCTTCCTTGTCTTTCTCTTCCACCACTGAATGATATGCGCTGTCATGATCCTATGACCCCGCCAGAGGTAAGTTTTCAAGCCGCATATTAGACGGAAAAATCTTAGATGTATCCATTTATGGACTGTTCTGTCGGTAATTCTCCCTCTTCCGTGTCATGTTCTTCCCTCGATCCTGATCCCATTTCAATGCAATCAACTCGGGACGTCATTCGTAGTTCAGGTGCTTTTCTAGCTGGAGGCAGTTACTATATTATTTGCAGGAAGGAATCAGTTGGGTCGAACGTATAGTCCCGGATTGCCGTTGTCTATGTTCGAACGCGAAGAGATCGTCAAACTTTTTCAAGTATTTCCTCACGGCTTTCATAAATCGATTTTCATTTCAGAGTGGTTGGAAGATTTGTGATATTTCTAAGCAACTTTGTGTGACCCACAGCTGCGTGAGCAAGATTTTAAACAGGTTCGTTAGATGGCGTATGGCTTGGAGAGCTAACGAACTTTGCTTCAGATTCCGGCAGACGGGATCCGTTAGGCCAAAAGATGCAAAGGAAGGACGTGCCGAGTCACCACTGGTAATTGCTGTTCGAGATTATAGAATGCGATTAGGTGAGAAGGAAAGAGAAGGAAAATAAGAAGTTTAGGAATGACACGACAATCGGAAATTAGAGAGCAGCTGATACGTGATGGAATTTGCACAAGGGAAAATGCTCCGAGCAGATCTTCAATTAATCAGTAAATTCAGAATCGAAAAATTATCCGATTACAGTATTCTTCGTACAAAGTTAGATATCCGACGTCGAAAACGAGAATAATCTGAGCAGACTGACACCGCTTTGCGATCTCTCTTTCTTTCACAACGAATCCGTCTTTCAACTTAAGGATATCATAATTTGTTTTTGTTTTTGTATATTTGACAGTCTTTCCACATTACACTTTGCAAATATCTAATCGTTTATTAAATAATCTATACTTTCTTCTTCTTTCGATTGTTATACTTTCTCGCTTCATTTTCCAGATACCAGACACTTGGTTTACGTTCCTTCTGCCTCGTTTGTTTTTCGAGAATTTTCTCTTCACGATGAATTTGAGCCCGACGGAAGAAGATAGCTGTTCCGCTGAGAATGATCCCAAGTAAAAGACCGATGAGAATAATACGTGTCCATATGCCACTGACTGTATTTTGTTCGCTTTCGTGTATAAGTCGGAGATTAGAGCCACGCATTTTTGGGAGAGCTTCAGGGAGAAGAAATGAAAAGATGAGTCAAGGAGATGGATTAATTGGGATTAAAAGATCCGTCCGGCACGAGTCAAACCATTCAGATCAACGGAAGAAGATAGCTGTTAATTTGTGTCAAAAGTTGTCAAGATTCTCTCACGCTTTTTTCATCAATTCAAATCGCTTTCTGCGTGCTGTGTCATACTCTCTATGCTAAACCACATGCCCCCTAGTCATTTTGAGGTGAAGAGGGCACTGGATAGCTAGAGACGCAGAGACAGAATTCATCGCCCGCGCAGAGAGAAAGCTGGATAATATCGAGTTACATCCTTGGTGTTCTTCTTCTTTTTCTTCTTTTACTCATTAGAAAATACAGTTGAATATCAGAATTTTCGCTTTCTTCCAGCTATCACAAGGCTTTTATTGATTTTTATCTATTTTGTGTAGCACTTTGATATGACCACTTTATCTATTTCTATCTTCCTAACTTCTTCTATTCGTTAAACGGACTGTTTTATTGAAAATAACAAATGTAATAGATACATATCATCCAGTTGCACCTGTTCTGTTTTTACGCGCGAAGACACTATATTTGAACTTCATACCCTTCCACAACTTGTCTTTCTCTTACTTTTTTAAAATTTTCCTTACAAAATGACATTTTCAGGACAATGACCGAAGGATCAATGTCCTGCTTGGATTACGCCATGCAGGGGGAAAAGCATATAAAAGCTAGAAGGCTTGAAGAGGGTAAGTAACTCAGCTGTTGGCTTATATAAATATTTTTTAGGTATTTCATGCTTAGAAAAAGCTATTGAAGTCGGTACGAACAATGCTACAACACTGTCAGCTATCTATAGTCAACTAGGAAATGCATATCTTGAGTTGCGAAATTTTAAAAAGGCTCAGGAATATCTCACATATGATCGGATTATTACAAAGTGAATTGAATGTTATTTTTTTTTAATTTTTATTTTTTAGAATGTTAAAAGATATAGAAGGAGAAGCAAAAGCGGCCTCTAACCTTTCTAATCTGTACAAACTACAAAATGATTATGACAATGCTGCCAAAGAAGCTCAAATACAACTGAATTTAGCTAGATCAGTAAATAATGAGGTGATGAAATATGAAAGTAGAATTTTCGTTTAGACGATAGAAGCTATGGCTCTCTATAATCTCGGGTCTATTTATCTTTTCCGCGGAAAGGAAGCGGGAAAATCATATCGTGCTGCTTTATCAAATGTTTCAATGTGTTCATTAGTTAATACGTCAGGAATCTGTGCTTATAAAGATGATATTAACCAAGCAATTGCTTATTTCAAGTAATTTCTTCGTTTTATTATTATTTTTGTATAGAGCTCATCTGGAAATTGTTGAAAGGCATGACAACAGGCGAACCGCTGGAATGACTTATGGAAATCTTGGAATCTGTTATTACGTGTTGAAAGATTTTCACCAATCTGTCGAATATCACAAGAAGGTAGGTGCACCCTATCGTTCTCAAAAATTTTGATTAATTTGTTTTGTCCCTTGAAACACCTGACGCAAGTCGATTGTGCAGATTGAGATATGTTTTTTGGATACCACGTTTTTTGTTTTACTATTTAAGAAAATCCTTCAGAGACTCGAAGTTGCTCAAGAATACGGTGACAAGGAGCAACAACGACGAGCGTATTCTAATCTGGGAAACGCATTTTTATTTTTAGAAGAAATTCCACAGGCTTTGGAATGCTATAGGTATGTTACTATCAGCAAAAAGGACAAAGTTTCAGACTTGCTCTTTCCTTGGCTATGGAGTTGGACATGAAAAAAGTGCGTAATAAGGTGGTGCAAGCACAAGCCTTATTCAATTTAGCCAGCGCATCTACTCTAGCTAAAGATTTTGAAATGGGTAAGTTACGAATTCAATTTTCTAGCCATCTTCAGCTGCTACATATCACCTTCGACATTTAGCATTAGCAAGAGAAATTGGAGATAGAGCGGGTGAGGCCAGAGGTCATGCTTCACTGGCAACAGTCTATAGGTAATTTATTATCTGTATTTTGAAAAACAAATCTTTAGGCATATGTCAGATTATCCGAAAGTTGCTTATTTTTTGGCGAGAAGACGTTCAATAGCAAAAGAGGTAAGTCTCCGATTATTCTTGAAGGTTAACTTGGTTCCCCTGGTAACAGATTGTATTTGCCTGACAACGGGGCCAATAATTCCAGCTGGCATTGAGTTGAAGGAAGTTCTACTTCTGTCCTTCTTTGTTTATGTCTGGCTTTATTTCATTAGGACACACTAGAACGATTCTCGATCCTCGCCTGCTCATGTCATCGCCAATTTTGGGGAATCAATTGAAGCAGCACATATTGTGTAAAAAAAATTAGTCAAGTGATCTTTTTGCGTGACTTCTTCCTGTCTTCTTATTGTTCAGCTCACCCCCGCTAAGTCGTCTAATCTCCTTGCTAATGGGTAAAGGCCCCCGTCAGGGTCTTTAATCGTCCGTTAAATTGTTTTGTCTAATTTCCTGCTTTTCAGATGCGAGACCCTGGAATGGTGCATTCGGCCGAGATTGCTTTCAAAGAGCTCATCGAGTTGGCCGGAGAATCAATAGCACCAGAAGGAGAGGTTTGCTTCTTTCTCTATATCTTATTTTTTTCTCGCTAGATCATTATGGACTCTTCAGCTGATCCTGAAGCCGATCGGTTGCCATCACTTCGACTGACATTATCCCTTACTAGTATCAATGATATAGGTGACTGTGGTCTGAGTCGACGGGACATATATGCTAGTGATAGTGAAATTTCTGCTAGACCCTCCTCCAAGGTTCGCTTATTGTTATTGCATATCGAATTACTTCATTTCCTGAAGGCTTTTGACTCGGGCAAATTTTTGACTGTTTTATTCCTGCCATTTTCAGATGAATCATGGTGAACGAGACTTTTTCGAGGAGCTCATGCGACTACAGTCGAAGCGGATGGATGAGCAGAGATGTGATGCTCCAATTTTAACAGACATCAGTAATCGAGCACTACGACAAAGGGATACAACAATTCCATCACCGAGTGGTTAGTTTATTTTCCTATTGATTATTAAAACCAATCATTACTAATTCATGCGCTTCTTTTGTTTACAACCAATTTTTTGTTTGCTGAGAGACCCTTAATTGACCCTGAGAGCTTCTGTCTAATGTCATCAAAATACACTCGGTTTTCTTTAAATCTTTTTTTAAGAGAAAGTATAGCTTTTTATTGTTTTGTTCCCAAAGTGGTGTGGTATTGTATCGTGTTACACGGTCGTTTTACATCTCTCCATTATTCTCCCTTTGCATGTCGGTTTCTTTAGTTTCGTGCTTTTAGCATCTATTTCTTCACGAACCTCCCGTTGGGGAAGACCACCGGCTATTGGAACGATCACTAAGAATATTTGGAAACATATGAAGCCATCAGCTACATCGACTCCGTTTTTGAAAAAGACGAAAACCATTTCGAGTAGTTCGTCATTCGTGGAGACTAGCAGTATTCAAGCCGATGATGATCGACACAGCTTCAAAGCTCCATTACCAATGCTCCCAGAAAATAGACGACACTCAATTTGCATGGATATGCCCCTTTTTGCTACCCCGATAGCTCCACCGAGGAAGAGGAGAGGTTGTGTTTAGTTGCCTACTTTTATACTCACATTTTGAGTTGTATCTTATAACGTATTCAAAACTAACTTTTTATTTTTATTTTTTAGATAATCCGGATGCTCTTATCGATCAGTTAATGCAAGCGCAAGCACGACGAATGGATGAGCAAAGGGCCAATCTTCTTCCGGGTCTCCAAGGTCGAGAGGACCTTTTGAATAAGATTCAAGAGTAAGATTAATCACGATATTATTTATGAGTTTAGAACTACCGAACTAGAAGGCGCTGATGAACAACTTTTGGAATTAGTAGCCCGTGTTCAAGGACAAAGAATGAATGAACAACGTAGTGAGCTGGGAGGAACGCCGAAAGAACCTAGAGGTTGGAATCAATCGTCCTTTTTCATATACTTTTATGTTCAGATGAGTCAGAGAAGGCTCCTACCATTCCAGAAGATGATTTGGCAGAACTTGTAGCCCGAATGGCTAAGACGAGGCTAGAAGAACAACGAGCTCTTCTACCGGATTAATTTATATTTGAAGAATAATTTATAATCTCTAATCCTTGTCATAAAACTGTATTTAATAATAGTCTTGGAACTTTATGGAATACCATATTTTTATTGTTTATAAAAAGCAAAAAAAAAAAGCGAAACAAGCGAAGATGGTAAAATATTGATTTTCACACAAATTAGTGGATTCTCTTGGTTTTTCACTACTATGGCTACGGAAAACGATGTCATTCAAGCTGTTCAGGCGATCTATAATCCGTCTACGAGCAATGAAGAGCGAGTAAACTTTACAAGGGTCGGTTTTCTATAATTTTTGAATTATTTCCTCCATACAATAAGACACTTAAGAATTTTTACAGGCTCTCGAGACTTTCCGCCTTGAAAGCCCTGCTAATATGATTATCGAGATAGGATTTGCTCTGATTGTCAAAAATGACGACATGCTCTGCCTCATTGGATGGAATTTCATCGAAGACGTCATAAAGTAAGCTTCAAGTGCTTTGTTTATATGATCTTAGATTTAAATGGAACGGAGCTTCGACGGAATTTCGTCTCCAATTGAGGGGCAGAATTTTAGAGTTGTTAGAGAATCATATAACTGACAACATGATAGACAATCTTTCCAAGGCGATAGTGGCTATGATGGAACATGAATGGCCACAAAATTGGGGAGAACTTATTCCTGAGATGGAGAGACTTTCACAAAAAAGTAATGTTTCTCAAAATTGACCAAACGATACAAAGCGGGCATCACACTTTATTTTCTTTTTTTTTCTTAATGAATTTCTCTTAATGCAATTTTAACCACCGTCAAATTTTAAACAGCAACAGATTCTTATTCACGACTTTACGGCGAACAAAATAAATATAAAATAGATAAAATTCAATATGAGATTTATACTGTCTTCTTGTCAGGTGTTCTTCACTGTGCGGCCGTTTTTTCCATCCTCAGAAGACTTGTAGAAAATGTTGTTTCCTTGATTTCTATTCAGGTAAACCCCAATCAGTTTTTCAACACTTTTAGAACAATAAAAGACGAAAAGATATGTATAACGGAATAGTTCATTACATGTCGAGTCTTTTAAAAATGTCGTTAGATCGGTTAGACTATCTTCATGGACCATTAGCCAACCAAGAATATTCTACCATAAGCTACATTCTTACCTGGCTTGTTGAAGTAAGTTAAAATAATAATATTATTATAGCCTTAGATCTGTGAATGGGTTCCTTCTTCCATTTTATCTAGTCATCTAAACCGACTGGTTGATGCTTTAATTCGATATTTAAAAACACCAGAGAAGAACATTTATATCCTTTCGTCGAAATGCTTGACAGCATTAGCAGAAAGAAAAAAGTAGAATGACATTTTCCTTATTTTTTTCAGGGAAAATTGGGAAGAGTGCATAGTAGTATCGACAATGTTCCGCACAGACGTTATTCGAGCTATTCTTGAAACAGTTGAATTAGCTGCTGAAAGCTCGGAAACTAATGCAATCCACTATAGTTTTATGAAGGCTCTTTGTGGCCTGTTGACTTCGTTAGGAAGTAGGTTTCTGAACATTTACTATATTTTTTAGATCATATGTCTAAGGTGTGGAATGAAAAATCAACACCGCAAAATTATGAGAGCTATCTCTCCGCTGTTTGTCAAATTTTCAACCATCCTTCCCTACAGTTAAAAGTAGAGGCTTTGGAGACCCTTTCCTCTATTGGAAACCATGAAATTCTGGGTAATAGTGATATATATCACAAAGAAATTGAAAATGTTCTTCGAACAATTATGGTAGCTATTGAAAAGGTGATAATTTTTATGTACATATAGCATTTTAGACCGGTTATCCTTCTCAAACACCTATAACATTGCCTGTTCACTACTCGAATATGGATTATGATGACGACTTAGAATGGAGTAATGCTATGACAAGTAAGATATTTTTATATATTTACTTTTATAGAGTTGCGTGAGAAGGTACGCCCATTTCTATTAGCTTGCCTGAAACCTCATTTCCCTCTTCTTTTAAATATTTTGGATCAAGAAGTATTCCAACCGGTAATAAACAATCCAGCATGCAGTAAGTCAAGATTTAAATACTTTAAGAGTGTTCCAGTACTGCCTGCAAAATGGGAGCCGATGCAAATATTTTCCAAAACCGTCGTTCAAGGAGGATTTGAGAAGGGACTCATAGACCATTCAACTCGTGATGGTTTAATTAGCAGAGAAGAACAACTAGTCCATAGAATGGAAGCATTAACTGACTGGAATTTAATGAATGAGGTGTCCATTTGATTCCTTTTTAATCCTTTATAGATCTTAAGCATTCATTCCTGTTTGCTACCAGTTTTCAATTATCAACCGATGGCACTAAACCGATACTTGAATCTACTTCAAAAAATTCTTATGTCTTCAACTGTGAACCTCAGTCTGACTCGTCATGTCTTGAGTCTAGTCATCAAAACAATCGCGCAATTCCCGGAATTTTTCAAAACCAATATCAATTTCATTATCAATTTTTACCAATCAGTCGAAGGCATACTTAGTTCGATGCAACTTGCTCAATTGATACAAGTTTTTGCTATTTTATCAAATGTGGTAGAAAGTGAAGAAATGCAAATTGAGCTCCTGTCATTTATCGTTCGACCAGCAGCCGAATATTTTAACAATATCAAGCAGTTAGTTTAAAAATTCAACCCAAAAGATAAAATTAGATATTTCGTCGACGTTGACAATTTCATCCGTTTCAACGGCTTCGATTTAATGATCTCTGGGAATTTCGACGCAGATGAAAGGGAGGAAGTAAGAAGAAGAAAAGAACTCCGTTACTATCTCACTGTGCTGGAAGGAGTATTCCAGCAAGTCAATGAGAAGAGTCCATTTAGTAAAATGCTTGCCCCAATATTCCCTGTATTTTTTGATCTTAATCGGTGAGTCTTCTTTTTTTTAATATTTTTAGGGTTATTCATAACCTCGCCTCTCCTAAGGCGATAAATCTCATGGTTCCCTTGTACAAAGACGTTACTAAAATAACTAGAGCCGAACGAGAGACGATTTACTGCTCCGTTGGAGAGAGTTTGGAAATTCAATGCGGAAAGTTGGAGATGGAGAAGAGAGATGCTAGTGAGCTAGCAAAACAGTATATCAACCAACTCAGCACCCAATGGTATAATTTTTCTTATTTAATCTCATGTATCCCAAGCCTCAACATCATTTCTTTGATGGCTAGCAAGTTTGGAGAACATCTACATTGTCATGCTGAGGCGGTTAACTTACTTGAAAAAACCATTGAAGCTTTTGATGTTACACCAGAATTCAGGATTCGTCATTGGATCAGAAAATCGTGGTAGGGAGCAAAATAGGCATTGAAACTGTTTTCAGGAAGGCTATTATCCTCTCAACTCCTCAAGATAGATGGAGTCAATTAAGCAAATTTTTTGAAAAACTAACAGGAAAAATGAATGAAAAACTAGAAAAAATGTGGTCGATTACTTCGGCAATTGAATACAGTAGTTACCCTTATTTCTCTATTCGATTTTTAGATGCTGAGCCAACGGAAGAGGAAATGTTCCAAGAGCACATGACCTGTCTTCTTACAAGAGAATATCTAGCTTTTTTGAAAAATCTTTACCTAACCTCGGACGACTCGAACATGACTCCTTTGGGAGAAAGATTTTTTCAAGAACAAATTGGTCTGCTATCCGTCTTACAGACAATTTTTAATGCTTTGAATTGGAGGGATACAAGTTCTTCTATCAAAGCTGTACCAATCTGTAAAGCATTTGTTGACAAGGTAGGTAGAAAATAATCAGGAATAATTCTTAGATCACGGAAAATTATAATGAAGAAGCAGCCTGCTGGATGTTGGGACATGCTCTGGAATCTCTTCAAATTCACGGTGGTGATGAATTGGCCGGTTCTCCACTAATCAGTCTCATTTGCTACATTTACTCATCATTTCGAAAACACTCGGAAACCCTTCATAATGTTCTACTTCAAGTTCCTGGAGTAACGGTCAATGATATCAGTGCCCTCGATCAAATTATCAAGCCGACGTATAAAGGAGAGGTACCGATGACCGAGAAAAAGCGGAGAGAGTTCATGAAAAAAATGTTGAGCGAAATTATTTCCGTTTCCCCCAGTGAACTTCATCGTCGTCCAATTTATCTTCGACCACTTCCAGCCATTGAAAAACGACAAAAAGAAATTCCAGAGGCGGATTATGATGCAGTTGGAATTCTTTTCAGTGATTGTTGAGTATGACACGTGGTACTAGTATGGGTATTATTTGAGTCGCTTATTATTTTACCGGTGATTAAAATGTTTTTGCTATTTTTTTTCTGTTTACATGAATTCGTTAAACATATTTAGAAAAGAATCTAGTTTTATATTTTACGCACCAGCATTTTTTTATATATGGTTACTAATCAATTTTATACAGTACCAAATCTGCTGTGTAATTTTTTCCCGCTATTATTTTATTTCTATTATTTTGGAAAAAAAATCAGTCCTATTGCAAAACCTAATAATTAAAAGAGAATTTGCATTGGATTTTTTCTTTTTTTTTCCATACATATTGTATAGTGTATATTATATCACGTCCTTTTAAAAAAATAACTAAAAATGTAGTGCATGCAAAAAAAACCCCAAATTACGCAAAAAAAAAAAAAACATTACTAAATTTAGCTAATGATCCGATGAGAACGCTTCATCGGTATGCCTTATTAGCATTGGGAGTTCCCATCTATATATGGCTGCTATTAGTTGATTTTGACGCATCTTCCGAGGTAGCAGTCGTCTCATCCACAAATTTTTGGACCAATGACGGTGAAAGTAACAGAATTACAAGGAACTATGGACCTCTTCCTTGTACATTTCAATCATGTTTCAATTATTCCAAATGTTCGGGAGAACAACTCAAAGTTTTTGTTTATCCATCACTACCGGGCGAATTTATCTCGACAACTTATTTGAAAATATTGACAGCAATTAAAGAAAGTGCTTTTTACACTACAAAACCGGAAGAGGCATGTATATTTGTTTTGTCTATCGATACAATAGACCGTGATAGAATCAGGTGATACATTTTTATTTGTCTGAAAAGATTATAGTGAAAATTATGTTCGGGATGTTAATTCTTTCATCAATCAACTTCCTATTGGTATTTGGAACGGGGTAAGCACGAAATAATAAGAAATGAAATCTAGGGAATTAATCATGTGATTTTCAATCTTTACCATGGAACTTTCCCGGATTATGCTGATCACAATCTTGGATTCAATACTGGAAAGGCAATAATTGCAAGAGCTTCGCCTAGTGTTCAACATTTTCGCTTTATTTTTGACGTCTCCTTTCCATTATTTCATAAAGAACACAGTCTCCGCTCTGGGTCAGAAAAATTCTCCCATTCAAATGCAATAGACAAATACCTGGTGTCATTTAAAGGAAAGAGATATGTATACGGTCAGTTGTGATTGAAAATTGACTTATTTGATGTAGGAATTGGATCGGAAACACGTGACGCCCTTCATCATCTTCATGGGGAATCTGTTAAAATGTTGACAACATGTAGACATAATAATGATTGGAAAGAGCATCAGGATGATCGCTGCGAACAAGATAATGAGGAATACGAAAAATGGGATTACGAAGGTATGATGGCAAATTCAACCTTTTGCTTGACGCCTCGTGGAAGACGACTTGGCTCATTTAGGTAAAAAAAAAAAAAGTTGCTAAAATGTTTAGATTTCTTGAATCCCTTCGAATTGGATGTATACCCGTTATTTTATCTGATGATTGGGTTTTACCATTTGAAGAAAAGATTGACTGGACTAGAGCGGCTATTGTAATATCGGAAGAAAATGTCCTTCTCGTAAGCATATAGCTAGTTTTTATATAATATTCAAGGTTCCCGACATTCTTCGCCAAATATCTGAAAAGCAAATATTGAAAATGAAAGAGCAAGGAAAATTTCTATATAACCATTACTTTCGTGATGTCGAGAGTATTACTTTGTCGGCTCTGAAAGTATACATGTTTCTATTATTTTTTAAAATTTCAGATAGTATTTGAAAGAATTCGTCGATTTGAGGGTTATACTGTGAAGGATTGGAATAGCCAAAGGAAATTTGAGGACAAATCGTAAAGAGCTATAATTTAACAATTTTAACGTTTTCAGACGGAGTAATACGCTAGTAGTTCTAGGAACTGATGATGAGTTGGTGAAGCCTTGGATACAAAGGAAGAAATATGATAAAATTGACGAAGTTCTCATTGTTCTACCCAAAACAAATGCAAGTTTACGCTTATCAAATGTCAAATTTGTCAGTCGTAGCAAGGTATGTCATCTGATAAAAAAAGAAACGTTTCAGCTTGCTTTTATTACCACGTATACATCCGCTGGATTTTTTATTTTTGTTGATGAAAAATCAGATCTCGATGACATTGATATTCTACTAAAATACTTGGATCTTAATCCTGAACGACTTATAGGAACACATGGAATCGATGTTGACGTAAAACATGCACGCACATTCAAAATATTTTTCAGCCAATATTAATGACAGTAAACTTTGCTAAACTCTATAACGCAGTTCACTCAAGCACAATGGCAATTAACAGGCAAGTTACTAATTTAAAAAAAATGAATACACCTAGGGAACATCTTGTGGGTCTGCGAGATGCATTCCCGCAAAAGTTGCTACAAGAATGTTTTTCCGTGGCACTAAATGCGTTTGTGTCCGAAACAATAATGCAACCTCCGATAGTGATTGGACGACGTCAAGTCCTACCCCACATGCAAAATTCACGAAACTTAGAATGCTGGAAAAAGGTATGCAAAAAAATTTTTTTAACACAAACCTTTTAGCTAGCACAAAGATCAACCAACGGCTTCCCTTTGCATTACTCGGACTTTCACTATGTTTAATTTTTACGGGTTCAAATATACATGTAATATACTTTTTTTTTGAAGACAGAAAAGGGATAATAATTATGGATTCTTCAAAGTTTACTATATTATCATGAT
The DNA here is from genome assembly GCA_932521415.1 of Oscheius sp. DF5120. Taxonomy (NCBI): domain Eukaryota; kingdom Metazoa; phylum Nematoda; class Chromadorea; order Rhabditida; family Rhabditidae; genus Oscheius; species Oscheius sp. DF5120. Next base: position 134,977 of record OW051465.1, on the reverse strand, counting down.
AATGTCATTTTCACTACATTTTGATATCATTCTGGTTCACTCAATAAGATATTTAAACGATATTTAAATTTTTTAAATATGTTATTGGAAAAATTATGGCTTCTCGGTCAATAAGCTTCTTTTTAGTTACAAACCGAGTAATTCTTTCCAAATTTGCTCTTATATTCTGATAATGACCAAAAAAAAATAACTAATGATAATTCTGAAACCATTAATTGTCAGTGATTCCGATTCGGACAATTCAACAATTTCAACTACATGCAGTAGTGATTCATGGACAAGTGATTGCGAATCTCATAACCCATGGTCATTTACCGAGCAAACTGGGCCTACTGACGAGGTTTATCTGTGCGAACCCGTAAACCTCGAAGAAAATTCTTGGAGCCAATCAATCATTATGTCCTTTCCCTCGTGTGCACTCGAAGAGGTTTAATGAGTCTCATGATATCTGTCCTTAATTTAGTCCTTCTTAGCACACAGTGGTTTTATATATTTATTAGTCACTAACACAAGCAGGTTAGAAAGGGAAAGAGGGGAAGGGGACACGACCTCTCACCAGGCCGGTCCCCCCGGCGACCGTTTTTTTTGCCCTGGGCGGAGCTGGACTTAGGTTAGGGTTACAATGTGGTCCCAGACGGGATTATTGGAGATCACGACCGGCACTTGGAGCTCATTCAATTGCTGGTAAAGTGATGTCAAGAAAAAGATTTGAACAACTAATGCCATCTCTCCATTTTGCAGATAATAGTCATCCTGATGACAATAGATTGTTCAAGATAAACGACTTTCTACGTATTTTCAATGCAAACTGTGAATCTGTGTTTCGACCAGAAAAGGAAATTGCTATCGACGAATCTTTGGTGCTCTCTTCAGAGGTCGAATAATCTTTCGACAATATATTCCTTCAAAAAAGCATAAGTGTGGAGCTTTTCAAGGTTTGCCGCAGAGGAGGATATTCTTGGAGATGAAAAATATATGCAGGAAAACAACTTTCATATGATAATCCCTTAGCTGACTGTGGTTTTGGAATTAATGAAAGGACTACTGGATAAGGGACGTCAGCCGCTGGTTTTAACAAATTTCACTTCTTTATTACAAATATTGCAACATACAAAATCTTTTTTTATAGCATCTTCAAAAAATTCCTTTTTTTTTCAATTTCCAGCGGACTCGAGTTTATAGGGCTTGTCTTGTTTGTTCTTGCCCGTTTTATCAAGATCTTTTCGCCAATTCTGTAGCCTGGGATGTTTTTGACTGTTCTGTCTTGAAGAATCTTCGTAACATAATGAATTATCTCATCCCAGTCTTCTTTCTCTCTTGAGGCTGTGAGCATAGCTTCTAAGGTGTGATTGAAGCGTTCAACTTGTCCATTTGAGGAGTGATGATATGATGTGGACATGACATGTTGAATTGATAGTAGTTATAGAGCATTTACGAATTCCATCGATGTAAAGTTGCTACCTTGATCCGTGACACTTTGGAAATTAATTCAAAAACTTCAATAGTTCGGTGTGCTAAAGAATTCTGTTGAGGAGTAACTGATGATTGCGTCGGGGGAGATTGTTTTCTTCTCTTCATCACTAAAAATATTTTTACCTAACTATTTAAAAACATAAAAAACAGGAAAATATGGAGAAAAATAAAATCCACATTGATTTTCAAATTCTCAACGAATCAAACCAACGAAATAAATTGACCTGCATAGATTCTCGATCGTTTGTTCGTTATCACTTGTTTTTTTTTCCTTTTTTCTCTACAAGAAGATGCATATTGTGAAACAATTCGTGCAATTCACAATTACTGCTTTCTAGTGCTAGTATTTCCGAATGACGAGCTTAAACTTCTTGAAATAATGCTTTCTTGTCTGCTACTGCAAGCATGAGGCCTCTAGTTAAATTATCAATTTGTCCTTGTTCTATTGCATTTAATACATCGTCTTCAGATACTTCATGACCTTCTAAACGGATGAAATTTAAAAAAAATCATGAAACTAACGTATGTTTAAAAACCTCTGTATCTCCTACAGATGTTTACTTCTATAATCAGTTTGTTCATTGTTAAATTTGTTAATAAGATTTACTAAACCTCCTGAAATTACTCGTATCTAAAAACAAATAAAAAACTACTGCCATTCACCTGATTTTTTTATTCTATTATTTACCGAATGATTGCTTTCCTCTGGTGCAGAAAGTGGTTTTGCAACTTGTGTTTCCTTATCCAATTCTAAAAAGACTTTGGAAAAAAAAATACAAAAATTACCATGTGCAATTGCTCTTAGATTTCTAGATTCCGCTGTAAATTTTCCAACTAATCCTTACAATTCTTCACTAAATTCTATAATGTACAAGTAAAAGGTATATAAAAAAAACAACCTTTATCTTTTCCTGACTGTGAAAGAATAATTGCATAGATTTGTTTGATTCGAACTAATTTATATAGCTGCTATTATTTATTATCGTACTTTATCTTCCTACTTTCATTTAGAAAAGATGGACAATTTAATCCTGGATTTTTTTTCTGTCCACAACTAGATGCTGTATCAAACAATGAAACCGAGAAATCGGCAGTTGACGAAGGAGTATGTAAGTATTTTTTTTCAAATATTTATTTTGTCAGTTTATCGTAGTGAATGATTAACTTTTCGTACATATCCATCTTCCTTGGTTCTTTCAGTATTTTTCCATATTTTTCCTCGAGGAAGTAGTAAATGATCACTCAATAGCCGTACAGATACTGCAATGCGGTCTGTACACATTTTGCTAGTTATGTACGCAATTGTTGAAGAACAATTTTTACTTCTGATTCTGTTTTGCCGAGTTGAATGTTCTGGAGTATAAGTTCAATTAGAACAAAACAACGGTGTCTGTACGTCCTATTCCTAAATTGTGATTATATTAGAATTTTGTAGATAAATTAACCTGCACTACAATGTACAGCAGTTGTGTACCGGCTGCCACGAACTGCGCTCAATAATTCGACTACGGTCGAATAACTTTTTGGAACTCCTAAATTGCAAATTTTAGATCAAGAAAAAGGAACAAGCCATGATCAGGCCACCCTATAAATATTCAAGCCTCTATGTGCTTAGAAGGACTTTATCTGGGACAGATATCATGGGACCTATTAAGCCTGTTTGAGTCGACGCGAACATGGCTTACGGTAGTAAACGACAAAGTACAACAATATATAGCTTTATATGCTTATTGAAATGTGCTTAATCAGCCTAATATTTTTTTTCCACTGTTTCACCTATTTAAAAATACAAGAACTCCTCTAATACATCCCTACTACGTTCAGATATTGGAAATAGAACCCCTTAGGTTGTAATGGAGAATTTACGGTATATAAGTAAATACAACTAGAAACAAACACCGAATAATAGGAAGATAAAGGCTTATCCTGTTTCAGGTAGGAATGTTTTTGTAATTGTCACAACTAATTGAAGTATTAGAAAAAAATTATAAAAACCTTTATACATTAAATTATCTATGAAATTAAGAAATGCATAACATCTTCACACTATCATTAGTTTAATTATTTTTCTTTGCTTTTTTTCAGTTTCATATAGGCATCAGTTGTTCTCGTTTTACTGTCGGACCATAAACAACTTTCAACTAGAAATAAATTCTAAATATATAAATACAGTAAAACACACAAATTAGCCAAATTTCTTGCAATACTCCAACTTCTAAACATTCCACGCACATTACAAGATTTACAGTCACATAGCCTCCACAAGCTATGCCTAGTATCGCAAACAAGATTAGAGGAGTTTTTGCTGTGTTAGTGACTTTAAAAAAAAATTTTTTTTAACAAAAATTGAAGACAGAAAAGAGATATTTACTACTATCGTTACAAATTAATACACTATTGCTTAGAAGCGAGGTCTCTAATAGCAGCGGCAACACCTTCCTGTGAAACATTTTCAAGAGGTAATTGCCGCTCAACACCGTGTTCATATCTAAAAGCAATAAGCAAACCAATGTCAAAAACCTACCTGGCAAACACTCGAGGGGAAATGCCTGACGCTTCACGAATCAAAATAGGAAAGTCTGGATTAGCTTTTTTCAATGGTACATAATCATTTTGAACAAAGGCACGCACTCCAGCTAAAATAAATTATAGGGAACAATAAGCAGTACCGGAAGCAGAACTTTTTTGACATAGATGAATGCGCAATTCACGAAGAGCTGTTCCAGCAAATTTAATTGCACTTGTCATGTCTAAAGGAAAAAATGAAATTAATAAAATACAAAACAATATATGGTATAAACCGAAAAAAACTGACAACAATTTAAAAAAAAAGCGGAATTTTTCATTCAATAACAAAGAAACTTAACAAAACCTACTTAATAAACATAAACTACTTTGCCTTACGAGCAAATTTATCATGCCGTAACCACCATTGATCCCAATTGTTGTTATAATCCCTTTTAAAAGTTGGAAATGCGACAAGGGGATCTGGATGAACATGTTCTAATCGAAGTCCAGCACGTTGGACCTACAGGATTGAATAAAAAAATTGAAAAAACCTGTTTTGAAGGCTCTTCTTTATATTCTTTATACCATTGTCTGTAGTCAAAATTTCTGAATTCAATACTAAAAGTGATAGTTCCATGTTCTTTAGCTTTTAACAATTGTGCTTGCAGTTGGGCATACTGTTCACGACAGAGACCACTTTTAAATATGTCTATCGGCTTATCTGATCCTTGTGACAAGAACTGTTCTATTAAAGAGGGGTTTCGGTAATCAAAAAACAGATACTCATCACGGCAAACCTAAATTAATTTTACGGAACATATAAAAATAACTTACTGGACAAGCATGATTTATATTAAATCTTCCATGACGGTCTATACAGAAAAGTCGCGGCGGCGGTTGACGAATCAATTGTCCCTAAAATAACGACTACAATATAGAAACTGCTAAACCGCACCTTGACATTTCGTTTATACCATGTGTAAATTGTTAAACCTTTATATGCATCGTTATAAGCTTTGCTCTTCATATATGCTATTTGTTCTTCAATAGTATGCTTCGGTTTATACATTCCCATCTTCTTCTCAACATGATTGAATGCCCAACCAGCCTAAAGAATGATACATAAACAAAAAAATTTCATGATACCTCTTCAGGGGTTGGAACGGGTTTCTTTTCCCCTTCAGCTGCATTAGCATGGCTACACGAAGTCTGAAGAAACCGATGTGCAACAAAACGACTCGTTGCCAACATCTGAAAATATGTTTAAAATATGAACGAAGAAACATTAATAAAACTTGGGTTTTTTATATGAATTGCTTGTTATTTGTCATTATCAAAAAAGAAGGAACAAGAAAAAATACAAGAGAAAGAAAGAAATATAAAAAAGTCTCAGAAAAACAGATGAAACTTCATCCATAGACCTAAGTTGACGCGATTTTGGATTGGAGTCCTGAAACGACAATATTCAGGTTAGGCGCCAATAAAAATTGTCAATAATATTTTCATTTGCAATTTTCTTTTATTTTTTTGTTCTAGTTTACAGTTTGCGTTATTGTTGTTTTGAGTAAAATAATTCTTTCTGTTATTCGTATTCTTGCTATTCGACGTTCAAGCTTCCTCTGGGTTGTTTCCGAAGACTATCTATGGTTCACGTCCATAGAGTACTTGTAATATATATGTGTCGAATATCTTCTCTTCTGTTTGAAATCTATACATTGTTTCCGTCTGTCTGCATTTTTACTTTATCCATGAAGTAATTGTATTCAACCAGATGTTGGTGCCTAAACAACGTGGAGATACACCTCCTTTTGACTTAACACATTGACGACCGAGCTTGTTTTACATTTTTGCGCTGGGGACCGACGCGGTATTTTTTTCATTTTTTTTACTCGACAACAAAATCTTCTAGTCGACAGCGATGATGAAGAAAGTGATTACTCTGAAGGTGCAACTGATTGTATAAAAGAAAATGAATCGGATGATATGGTCCTTATCATATTTATGTAGTAATTGAGAGAATTGTCAAAAACGCGAAAGAAAAATAATACGACCTAGGGGTGTGTCCTATTGTCGTCAATGTGTTAAAATCAACCTTCATTTTTGATATGTCTTCAAACTTCATGTAGTTAGAAGACATAAGATCTATTCTCACGGCGAATGGCTTAGTTGCTGATATTCCTCAGGAAATGTTACAGCTTCTGTTGTATTACCATTTATTAACATGGTTGAAGAACATCAAATGAACCTTGATTCCTTTATGATCTTTTTTATATTCAGATTTATTTTTATTTCAGATAGTTTTTACCCTTCTGATGCTGAACAGTCTATTTATAGTGAATACGTCAGGGTTAGTTGATAATACTGCGTTTGATCTTGATTCAGAGATGTTATTTTGGAAAAACACTGGAAATCTGTTATTCATCGATCAATATGTGATTATTTTTTTGATGCCCAAAAGAAGGCAAGCAACCCAGAAGATGCACCTCCTATAATCTGTACACCTCATCATTACTTGATTAGTGTTTATCACAACCAGCTCTATCTTTTAGCGGTAACAACAACTGAAGGTGGATGGTTCGCAAAACGTGTACCAACTTTTTTTAGCATCTCCCTTGATGATTATCGAGTTTCTTCACAGAGTTATTCATACATTTTCTCAATATTTCGATGAATGTTCCGATTCTACCCTAAAAGAAAACTGTGTCATGGTTTTTGAGGTATGTTCCCTGCTATTTTCATTTTCTTCTTTTAGCTTCTAGATGAAATGTTGGATAATGGGTATCCGTTGGTCACCGAACTAAATATTTTGCAAGATCTTATTAAGCCTCCTAACTTCTTGAGAAATATCGCTAATCAAGTAAGATAATCTGTTTATGTCTTATCTCTAGGTGACTGGCCGCACGAACCACTCAGAGACTCTTCCCTCTGGACAATTGTCGAATATCCCTTGGAGAAGACATGGTGTAAAATATACAAATAATGAAGCATATTTTGATGTCATAGAAGAAATCGATGCAATTATAGATAAACAAGGTTCAACTGTGTTCGCTGAAATTCAAGGATATGTATGTTACTCATACTTCTGTTCTCATTCTTTAGATTGATGTAACATGTAAGCTATCGGGTATGCCTGATCTCACAATGACTCTTGTTAATCCAAGGCTACTGGATGATGTGTCATTCCATCCATGTGTTAGGTTTAAAAAATGGGAAAATGAGAGAATTCTATCATTTGTCCCTCCTGATGGTAATTTTCGACTTTTGTCATATCATATTGCAACTCAAAAGTATGTTTTCACAATTTATTGAAATTATTGTTAGCATGGTTGCTATACCAGTTTACGTCCGGCATTCCATTCAACTAAAAGGAGGAACAGGTGGTCGGTTAGAACTTACAGTTGGTCCAAAGCAGAGCATGGGAAAAATTGTAAACCTTTCTACTAAGTTTTATTAATTTTTTTATTCCAGTTAGAAGATGTTTGTATAGAAATGCAAATGCCAAAAGTTGTTATGAATTGTAATCTGGTTCCTACTCATGGAAAATATACATTTGATCCAACAACCAGGCTCTTGCAATGGAATATTGGTAAAATTGAGCTAGGAAAGCCACCAAGTATTAAAGGAACTGTAAGTTTTATCTTGTTTCTTACCGATTGCATATTTCAGGTATCGGTTAACGGGACGAATACTGTAGAAACACCACCAATAACTGTCAAATTTAAAATTAATCAGTTGGCAGTTTCTGGAATGAAAGTAAATCGATTGGATATGTATGGTGAAAAATTCAAACCTTTTAAAGGTGTTAAGTATATCACTAAAGCAGGTAAATTTCAAGTACGTACCTGATTTTTTACACATCATTTTAATTTTTTGTATTTATTGATTATTCCTAACCGTGGGTTGAAAAGATCTGAAAAGAATTTTATTTATTTCATTGTTGTAAATATTATTAATATAATAAAATTATCGTATTTGAACACTATCCTTGTGAGAGTTACTTATTTGTACTCTATATTTCTTTTTTTCCTTACCTTCTTCCAACTTAGGCAATTGATTTTTTTAAGATGTTACTAAAATACAATATACTCTTTATTACGTTAATTGTTCTTTCTAGTCAGCTTGGAAAAAGCGATAGGCGTATTGGGGTAGAGAAAGATGAAGACATCGATAAGCCTGTAACCGAGGACAAGAAATGGGTACTTCATTGTTTTGTTGTTTATTCTTTTTTCCAGACAAAAGAAGATCTAATGTTTCCCATTTCTGCTATTACTAAAGAGTCAATTTTAAACAATCATTATAAAGTTGATAAAAGTTTAATGAGGAAATTTTCAGGACCAGCTTTGGCTTATGTTACACCCGTAAATTACTTGCTTTGACCAAAGGTTTTGCAGTGGAATAACAAAGGATATGATTTGGCTAAAGATACAGCTCACAAACTAACTCATATATCACCTGTTTGGCTGCAAATTCAACCCGAAGTGGATGATAAAGAAGATTGTCGAATCCTCGGGACCCATGATATAGATCACGGTATGATTACATTCATTTTTACTTGATTTCAGATTGGATGGAAGCTCTTCGTGTGAAGAATGACAAAATAAAGATTGTGCCCCGGGTTTTGTTTGAAAGATGGCATCCGCAAAAATTGGTCAAATTTTTGGCAAACGAATCATGGTCCCGAAAATGCCTTAAGAATCTCATCAATTTTCTTCAAGTTAGTTAATTAAGGAGTTTTGTAGCGTTGGGATTACAGCGAAATCAACTTGATGGTGCAGTTCTTGAGATTTGGACAGATGTTATGTATAAGACAAAAGGAGAAGGAGTTGGATCTCTTATAGAGTTTATTACCAACTGGGGAGATTTTTTCCATAAGAAAGATCTTCAGATAATTATTCCTGTTGGACCACCACTCGGACCGGATAAGTTTGTGTTTTATATTCGTTTAGTTAGTATTTTAGCGTAGTAACAGGAGTTGTGATGCCTTATACTTTACAAGCATTAGCTCCTCATGTCGATTTCATTCAGGTTTTTTATATACTATATATAATCAATTATTTCTTCAGATGATGACTTATGATTATCCATCTGATCGACCAACTGGTGTTGCTCCCTATGATTGGATTGCCGCTTCTCTCAAATTTATTCTTGAAGAAAATCCAGAACTGGCTGATCATTTAATGATCGGACTTAATCATTATGGTCTTACTTATCATCTGAATATCGATAAAATTGATACCATAAAATTCGATGAGTAAGACTTTGAAAGGTATTTTTTACTTTACTTCTAGGTATATTGATATTTTAAAAAACACACGTAGCCGACTTGAATTTGACGTCGTCTCACGAGATCACTTTGTCCATTCAGAGTGAGTATTTTCGTTCAATATTATTTTTTTAGTCTGACACTTACATATTATCCGTCTTTAACCTCTTTGGAATTAAGAATTAAGTTGGCAGAAAAATGGAAAGTCGGTTTTGCTATCTGGGAATATGGACAAGGTCTCAATTACTTCACTCAACTTCTATAATTTAATGGGTTTACTATCATTTTTTTTTCGGGTTTATAAACAAATTTTTTTATCTGATGTATGTAGTATTTTAAAAAATATAATCGGTGAGCCAGAAAATCCAGAAGCAATAAAAGTTAAAGATCAGGAAGAAAGTCCCTCGTACAAAGATAAAGCGTGAACGATGGACGGATCTGCCTTGGCTCCTTCTTTAAATTCTTCTAACGTTAATTGAGCATCGTTGTTCTAAATGTATTTTTATTATAGATCCTGACTATACCTTATCCATCATTTTAAAAATTCTATCCACTCTTTTTTCGGGTGTATTTTCATCATCCGGCAGCTTTGCACTATTTCCAACCATTTTATAAATAGCGTCGACTATTGACAGCATTTCATCGCGAGTAATGTAGCCATCCTGATCCAAATCATATAATTTAAATGCCCCTAAAGATTTGTATTCCTTTGATTTGATGCTTACATTGTAATTTTTCGTCTAAATTACCTCTTGACGTAATAGACAATGCGCTAATGAATTCGTGGAATTCTATAGCCCCATCCTAAAATTCATTTTCTATTAGGAGATATGTCACCTTATTTTCATCGAAAACTTTAAAAACAAAAGATGCGAAGTCACTTGGATCGCCTTGGGGAAAGAACTGCTTATAAATCTTTTGAAAGCCAGCCTCAGTAAGCATTCCATTGGGACAATCCCTAACAAAACCTTTATACCATTGTTTTATCTCCTTTTCAGTAACTACAAATTTTAAGGATTAAATTGATGGAAAACATACAATATGTTCGCTGGGCAAGGCTTTTAATCTGTTCCGATTTCAGCTTGCTGTTGCCTTTACCCATAATGCCATCGAAGGTAAGAGTTCCTATAAAAGTTGCGAATAAATGACGAAATGAAGGAGAAAAATAACATGAAAGGACATTAATGAATGAACAAGATCTAGAGGTTACTTTTTCTTTTTTAAGGAAGGGTATAATGAATCAGATGGTTTAAATTGGATAATTTAGAACCAATAAAGCGAACGTTTGAAGGAAGAATTTGCACGTGATAGAGTCGGAGGTCCGAGATCCAGATTTCTCGCGTTGAAAAAGCGGCCATCTGTTAGGAAAAGTAAGCCGTTTGACTTTGGCCGAGGTCAACGAGGGTGAGAGAAAGAGAAACACGGCGGTTGCCTAAGCGACGAGGCGAGAGCCGGGATTCCGGAAGAGCGACGCATTAGAGTCGCAAGCTTCAGCTTTGACACGGCCGGTTAATTAAAGAGACTCTCGGAATTCAATGCAGCGAGCTGTTGACTGTCTTTTGACAGACGCCAACCAGTCAAACAATGTGTATTGGAACGCCTGGAAGCAGCATTTATCATGGATGATACTTTCCAACACTCTTTTTTTTTCATTTTAAGGTAGTTTAAAAATATAGATTAGCTGAGAGGGGAAAGAGTACGCTACCAGCTTATGAATTCGTAAATGTTATCCAGCCGGTCTGCTATCGGTCTCAACACATGCCTAATCCGCGGATCGGGGCTCTTAAAACAGATTGTGACGTAAGTGAATATCGTTACATCTATAAACGGCCTCATTTCCGACACAATACTCTTCATCATGATTACTGATTATACGGCCGCAGCATATGAAAAGAGAAGAATAACTAGTCAGGTCGAAACACTCCAAAAGGCAACTCACACCCACTGACTGACCGCGTGATGTTTGCTGGTCTCAGAAGTGCTTGCTGGCTTCCGTTCCGTCTGCCTTCAATTCCCTCGAGAAGTTCTAATTCTAAACTTCGAGTGCTTGACGGCAAAGGTCACATCGTTGTAAAAAATTAAGAAATTTAATGCGGGTAAAGAAAATACAAATAAAGTTTTTACTTTTTCAAATTTTCCGACAATAAAGAGAAAGAAAGAAATCCCTTCTCTCCTCTGTTTGCTTATAGTCAATTAATTAAAGACCATATTGGCCTCACATTATTAGAAAATTTCCAAAGTCCTTGCAAAAAAAAGTAAAAACAAATGCAAAGGGAAATATGCCTATTTGTTCCTATTCAGTCATAGTTAATGAGCCACACATAATGAGCAATGGAATGTGAAGAAATTTTACTCTGCGATGGTTACAAATTATACTAAAATCTTAGATTCTAATTTTTGACTATTCAACACATTCCACTTGCTATTTCAGGTAATAAATTTGTTGAGCAACGTTATTTTCACACTAAAAAAATTCCCTGAAAAAAATAGAATTTGACATTTTGGAAGGCCAGGGAATAAAAGATTTGGTTTCAGGACTCTTATAAATGTTAAAGGTCGCGTGACTGGTTTGCCGTTAGAATTGGGTGTAAATGAGTTGTTTTCTGGAAGGCTAGTGTGTGTGGAAATTGCATTAAAAAGACAGCAGTCCGATTATGGTTCAACTGGAAGGCATCAGATTGCGGAAGACAACGGGAAATCTGAGCCAACAAACTGTTGGGTCCCGTTTGGGGGAGCAATTTGTCTGATAGATTTGTACTCGTCCTTAGGGTCCTCTCTTTTCTTTTTTTAGGACAGAACGAGAAGGCTGTGATTGAGTCGCCCGCGCAAAAGGAAAATGAGAAGACGGACGGCAAGGTAATCTGAGTGTGAACGAGAGTACACTCATCTGAATGCGTAATGGAGACTCGAGGAATGCATGATGCGTATCCGGCTATCGAAGAACATAAAGCTGATAATCGTTTGATTTCGACAGTAAACGACAGAATATTTGTTATGAAGCAGACTCGTTGATTTCTGTTCTGGTTGAGTGGAAATGCTGGATTTCAGATGAAGTTAGCTAGTTTAGCACTTGAAAATTGACATGAGATGGGATAATAACTGCATCGAGAGACGCCATCTGGCTCGGCATAATCGCATTATAACGAGCATCTCGATGGTTGGAAAACCCCTTCAATGTGTTTATTTCAATACGTACATTAAGAATTATTCTGCATGGCATTCTAAAACTATTGTGTTCCTGCTTTTCTCACCTGCTTTCTTTTTGTTTCTCTTGTAATTTCTGTAAATTTAGCAGGTTTATCTGTTACTACAACGTAGAAAAGGCAATTAGCCTATGAAGAAATATAAAAGTTAATCAGTTTTCAACTCACGACAATAAGTAGAATTGCATTGATCAAGTAGACCCAACTCCAATCGTCAAAATTATGCTCATCCCGTACAAAAATTGCTACTATCCCAGGAGCTACAAAAAGAGCCACGCATTTCATAAATTGTATGGTGGCCAGGACGAAATGAGCATATTGTCTGTAAGATTAATAGAAAAACTGGACGGCCACCGAGAGACAAATGTTCCACATTTATAAAAACCACCAGGGTTGAAGCCCATCGCTCCGTAAACTGCTGCAAAAAAGCTGACAACTATGCCAGGATGAGAGGCTGATGTAATACCAATAAGCCCGCAGAAAATTCCAGCAATTCCAACAGCAATTGTATTGTATAAAGACATTTTTGCTTTTTCACCTAAACAACTAAAAAACGACTAGATAAACAACCCAGCTTACTCGATATAATCACTAATGATGCCGAAAAAGATCTTTAAAGGAACATGAGAGCTGGCTGAAATTGAAACCAACATTCCTGTCGTGGGGACATCATAGCGGAGTACATTGTGGAAATACATCGGGGCGTAGGTCAAAAGAAGAGTTACGGAAACCATTTCAACGAAGGCATTAGCCCATACAATGAGGATCACAGGATTTTTGATGATTTCCTATTTTTTCTAAGTAAAAAGGAAACTTACCCAGAAAGGAACAAAGCTATCCCTTTCAACATGAGCCTTTGTTTTGTTTTCTTGAATGACTACGAGTTCATTTTTGGAAACTAGTGGATGTAGATGTGGATCATCATTGTATAACAGGAACCAAAGGGCAAAAACAGCTGCTCCAAATGCACCGTGGACATAATAGGATGACCTCCAGCCGAGAGAAGTGCCACACAGCTGAAAGGTTGTCAAGTCTATTAAATTTCTACCGCTCCAGTTAACGGATTCGTAATCACGGATGCCACAGGAGTGAAAGAAGTTAAAACAGCAATGAACAGCCCTGTTTGTTTCAATGGAGCCCATCTAACACACATGATTCCAATCGCCGCAAAATCCGCAGAATATGCGATGCCCTGTTAAATATATTTCCTCAACTTTGAATGACGAACCTGAAGAAATCGAACAATTAACAGAAATACTAGGCCAAATCGTGCCACAATTGGTACAAGTAAAGTTGATAGAGCAGATACACATCCGGCGATAAAGAAGGGCCACCTAAATGCGACATAAATGTCAGTATCGTACTTGGCTCCGTATTTGATGTAAGCATAATTTACTGGTGGAGTACCAATTATTGTGCCAGCAGCGACAGCCCATATAATAGCACTTTTCTCCGTCGTAGTATAATCATAACGACTGACTGTCTAAACGAACATTTCTGTTAGAAATTAAAAAAATCATGTTTCTTACCCCATTTGAAGTTTCAATCGCATCGGAAAAATCATTGGTCATACAAATAAATGTAAAATTGATAATAATATAGTTGGAAGCTATGGAAGTCAAACATAAAAATCCAATAGCCAAAAGAACATAACGAAAACGATCCTCAAGAAGCTTCATTAACCTGAATGGGACGTATTTGAAAATTTCCGCAACTGAACGAACAGACACAAAAATTTCCGTCACAGGGATTACATCTAACAAGTGACACGAATCAGCCGATTGTGGTCAGATTATGTGAATTTCAATTTATGAAAAGAGAATACACGAGGAAATGGATTCTAAGTATTTAGAAGAAAGAACGATGGAACCAATAAAAAAGAATGCCATGAAGTTAATCACTGATAAATTGTTACGGAAATAAAGAAATATGATTACCGTAAAGAATAAGGCGGATAATCGATGATCTATCGGCCGGTTTTCTCAGCAACTGATGAATGCTTTTCACGATGAACAACTACATATATGAATAAAATTCCTATCTGTAAAGTTTTAAATAAGTTAGTTTTGTGAGTATCGAAAAAGTGTTTATCCTGAAAAAAGTTAATAACGCAAGTTGTTAAATGATTATGTTCATTTTTTCTATTCTTTTTGATAGGAAATCTGATTTGGATTACCTTGGCTTTCTTTTTTTCCATTTTTTCTATCTTTTGTTTCTGTTTTTTTTAGTCTTTTGGTTTCTTTTTCTTTTCATTCAACTCCACATTTGTTTTTCTATTACTTATTTCTATTTTATTTCGTTTTAGTATTGCTTCACTCTAATGGGTTATTCCAAGCGTTGTCTCACAGCGATAAACGAGTGGCAATGCAAAGAACCATGTCCACTCTTTATTTATCTTATTCTTTTATTCATTATTCCTGTTTATATGTTTTTAATGGAATTTTTTCTAGCAAAATGGGTGGCAATACTTCAAAGAAACCACCTCCAGTTATTGCAACTTGTAACGCTCCGATGTACGTCGTAAAGAAATTGGGATCTCGTCATATTTTACTTGGAGGAGGGGGAGGAGCAGCAAATACTGGTGTAAAAAATCAAATAGAGGTTTTTACAATTTTCTTTTCAAAGTTTTTACGTTTAGGAGCATGTAATAACATTTTCTGGTGATACCATAAATGGATGTAATATGAAAGCAGCGCTAACCCACGTGGTTTGTTATCTGTAAACAGTTTATTATACTTTTTTTAGATTGATACAGAAAAAGAATCAACTATGAACATGGATATTGTATGCGTTGCTAATTCTGACAGAAGAGATTTTCTTATTGCCGCCGGTCACAGTGAAGTAATTTTTTGTTTTACAATTCTTACTTCTTAGTATTGTGACATTTATGAGACGGGCGATTATTTCTCTGATACCTCCAAAGATCAACCTGCACTTGGTATTAATTTTCGATTTGTCGGTAGAATTCGAACAGACTTTGGACAAGATGAATCATATCAGGTAAATAACACGTCCTTTTTTGTATATTTATTCAGAAATGTGTTGGGTTTGACAAATCTAAAACAAGTGATACAATGAAAATGGTTACTGGTGGGACGGATGGCCATATTAGACTTTGGGATGTTGCCGATATTTTGAATGATAGGGTATATTATTATTATTCAACGCTGTTATTTCTAGAATCCTGCAAAGTCTCGTAAACCTATTCTTGAATTGAATGCACATCCAGGAGAAGAAGTTGAAGGTGTGGATATATCTCCCGATGGTCGCTTTTGTTTGTATGTTCACTTTCTATATCGCTTATTATTTAGCACTATCGGGAAGTCAAAAGTGATTCTATGGGACATAGTAGTCGGTAAACAGTTGCAAGAGTTGCCGTTTCCTCCAGAATTAGTAAAAGGATTTAAGGTATAATTTTTGGATTTCGCTTAATTTTTTAAATTCAGGTTCGTTCTTTGAGATTTACAAGTTTGGGCAGCGGCGGCAGCAATTTCGTTTTTGCGGTAGCATATAACCAGATTCAAAGGAATTCAAAGGCATACTCATATATGGCTCTATGGGTATTAAATAGAGAAACTTTGAAATTACGACCTATTGTTGTCAAGAAATTTCAGCAAGGAGAGGTATTTTTTTTTTACAAATTTCTATATATTATTTAGGCAATTTCAAGTCTTACTATTAGCCCTTGCGGTAATTATACTGGTGTTGGTACATTAGCTGGATCTGTCGCTATTTTCGATTCACACGAAATGGATCTTCTTTTTTATGCAAAAGTAAATCGATTCGACCCTTTTATTTACATATTTAAGGAAACACATGGTATTTTTGTTACTTCGGTTGAATTTTTGGATCGCATTGCAAATGACATTGTTGTACATTGTCCAGAAAAAAATAACAAGCCAATAGAAATCCCAGGACCTGCAGCGGATTGTCGTGCTTGCATTGTTTCTTTGAGTGCAGACCAGACTGTTCAGGTTTTTTGTTCCATTTCAATAATCTTGATTGAGTTTAGGTTCATAAATTACCGTTTAAACAATCAGTGTCTACAACATTATTTCTAGTAAAATTAATGATTTTTTCGAATATATTATATTTTTTCATTTGGATGTTAGCAAGACTCTAATCGCATAATTTTTTTCGTGATTAATTTTTACTGTGATTTCATTTTTGTCTGGTATGTATTTATATATTTATAAAACGTTTATTAAATGCTTTTTTTTATTTAGGTATAATATTTATTAGATATGAAAAATAGTAACCCGCATTTCAGAACAATACTCAACTTCAGATCACAGTTGGCTAGGTTGAGGCATACGATATTTAATAGCCGATGAGGTTTTTGTACTTCCTTCTAGAAGCTGATTAGTTGAAGCAAGTCGTATACAGGCATGATGTCCCTATAATTTTAATTTACTTAGTTAATTTCTTTAATCACCTTAGGAACTTCTCCTTTCAAAGTGCTAATAAGTGATGCAAAAGCAACGCGGAATTGCTCGTTCATCAACGCATAAAGACATGGATTCCAAACTGTGGAACTAATAGAAATGCAATGAGTAATGATGCCAAAAAGGTAGTCTTGTTCTTGTACGAAATTTGGTAGCAGACTATAGTCGCGAAGGATATTGAAAGCTACTGATGGTAGCCAACAACAAAAGAAAACGAAAACCTGTAAGTGGATTTTCTTTTTTTTTTTAAGTTGAATACCATTCCAACGAGCATTCTATTAGTCCTCAAGCGTCGTCGAAGTGCCATTTTTCGTTGTTCCGTCATCAACAGGTTCTCTTCTCCATTTTTGAAATCTTTTACCAACATTCCCTATATTTATATTAATAAGTTGTTAAAGATTATTACTCTTCCTAATTTTAAAGAGATCATTGTATAACAGAAGCTGATAATGAGAAAAGGAACAACGAACTGAAGTACGAAGACAACTGTGCCTGAAAAACTTTATTTTTTTTATCTTAGGTTGTTACCATATATGCTTCGCATGTACTGATCTTCTCCCCAGTCTTCGGAGCAAAATTGTCCACAAAAATCACTATAAGATGTAAGGGTTTGTTTTAAAAACATCGGGAAGCTGATAGCAGTTGCGACGAGACAGTTGAAAGCCACCATGTTGAAGGCATCTGTCTTTTGAATAGGTCTGAAAGTTTTAGATAGTTTTAATTCTTATAGCCACTAAGGTTTACGGATCCCCCGTCTTTTTTCGGCTCTCGTCTGATTCATTTCGGGAGATCTTCGATGTCTTCTTCCGAAATGAGTTCTTCGACCAAAAGCATGCCGTTTGCCAAGGACATGACGCCAATTTTTCAAGGATAAAGGAGGGCTAATTTTGATGAGTAATTTGGGAAGTCGCAGAAGCAATTGAAGTCTTTTTCTTACTTTCTTGTTGGAAAGATGATTAATATAAAGCGGTCGATAGCAATTGCTGTGAGAGTTAACGTTGAGAAGCACAAACTTGTTCCCTAAAAAACTTTTCTTAGAATATAATCTCTTATTCGTTAGTATATCACATGCTTTCTATTGTCACTTGCAAACATAAGGTGTTCGCTCATTGATCCATTGTCATGAGCAAGAATCTTTCTTCGTTTTCTCCTCGCCATGAACAGAACGAGTGAAAGAGAGAGAGATAATTAAAACCTACTTGAATTAGCGGCACGAGGTTACAGAGTGTCGATCCGAAAAGCCAGATCTTAGAGATTGCAGTGATTGGAGTCACAGAGCCAGAAACTACGCTGACAACAATATCGGAGCAAGATAGAGATACGATAAATATATTCCTGACTGACTGTAAACTACGATGTTTACAGACAGAAATTATAACTAGCAGATTTCCAACGACTCCCAGCCTGAAAATTAACATAAGATCTCAACGATCTCCTTATGTTTAGGACATTAGTTTTTGGAATGATCCCTGACCATTAATTTCATCACTGAGATGTTAGAAGTTAGTGACACCAAGTAAATAGGAAAAAAAATTGGTAATCCTCTGTGAACCAATCATATTAAAATTTGAAAAAAAATACCCAATACGCGTTAGCAAAGTATGCCTAAAAATCAAGGTTCATAATCTTTTTTTAAAAGTTTTATTTCAATACAAAAGCTCGAGGATGATATACTTTTTTTCAGAACCTTTAGGGCTCAATCATCGCGTTCGTCCATATTTTTCTTCGAATGTGTACATTTCAGCCTATAGAGCACTTGAAAGAGCTTCCTGATCTATTGAACTTCCCCTGTTAGCTACTTCCCACTTATTAATTCACTTTTAAAGCCTTGAACAAGAACTCACGTTATAAATAAAGAATAAACGAGAGCGAAGGTGGCCATACTTGCAGGAGCCAGAGAGAGATCCGACTGATTCCTCCATAGGAACTCTCGTATATCTGTGCAGTTTTCTTTTTCCATTAGAACATCTAAAGTAAAACAATCAGTTCGTTGATCAATGGAAGTGGGGAAGGATCATAGGAAATTGAGACACGTCCTCCGTCAGGATAACGGCAATTATCAGGGTGGGGCTTCTCGCACAGGGGAGGCGCTTCCGGTTAATTGTTTATCGCAACTTTATCTTGTCATACTTGCTGTTAATGCAATAAGGAAATGCCTACGAAAATGTAATGTATGTAAAAAGAAAAAAAATTCATTAACTAGAAAATGTATTAGTGAAGTAGAAAAAATAAATTACCATATGAATCATAAAGTATCAATGAAAAATCAAAATTTTTAAGGAAAAATGAATGGGTTGCACTTCCAATGGTCCTAACTTACTGGTTATTATTTTAACTTTTTAGTTTGACTACCTGTGTCTTCGAAGTAAACTATAAAAGCCTATTAATTTTGCAACAACAGAGATCTAGTGGATTAAATTTTAACTGGCTTCTATTGGACAACACAAGATTACGAGAAAAATATCCAGATACATTTTGTGAATAGGTTTTTCTCGATGTATATGTGAACGATTTATCAACTAGAGAGTCGAGTTATAGTCGGATTTATTTTCAACAGAAAGCTATGCATAAAATGTTTTATAAATTGTTTCTTTTTTCCCGACGAAACATTTATCGCGATAATTGTAATGGCGCCGGAGACAATTAGGTAATATTGAAAGAATGTTTTAGTCTGAGGATGGCAAACAAGATTTGCTGATGATTTTTGTCTGAATTTTTTTAATGGTATCTTTTTAAAAGAAAGAGCAAGGCTAATGGCACTTGGTTGAAGGCGTCTGAGAAAGCTATTAAATTTCATGACGTCTCAGATTCCTTCTTCAGCGTTCGTCTTGCTCAAAGAGTTCAATGTAGGCAAAGATCGAATAAGATAAACTATGAATTTCTCGATTGTAGTTCGTCGAAAATCTTTCATTTTACATTACAGTCTGTGATTGAGTTTGCTAGCGAGGGGCATAAATCCTTGTTGCAGAAGACATTTACGAGACACTTCCCCCACCCTCTCACATACAAATGTACGCTGAATATTTTAAATGCAGCAATAGCAGCTGCTGTTAAAATATTCACTTCACTGAAAAAGAATAAATAGTTCCATAAATGATAAGAAATTTATCTTTAACATAGAATGCCTGCCGTGAATCATCATCTTCCAGTGAACCAAGAGGACACTTCATCATGGAACCGGGGGGGACGAATAATGGTCACCAGAGGACGCGAAAGAAATTAATCACATTACGGCTGTCAAAATGTTTCGTGGTGAACGATAGAGTGACAAATATTGTTAAATGTCTTGAGTAAGAAGAACACTAAAGATTTAATACTCAAAGAGCAATTAACGAAATTGGGAAAATATTAAAAAATTAGGAAATAATATATTAGATTACTTTTTTATTTCTCATGATATTTCCCATCATCACCTCTCAGGAAGTTAATTATGTGTTTTTATGAGCCAAAGTTAAGAACAGATATATGCCTTGATGACCGATGAAGCCGAATAACAATAATTATAATTCAAAACTTAACGGAGAATAATTATCCTTGCAAAGAAAAATAAGACTAGAATAGAAGAATAAGGCTTAAAGAAAACGTTGTAAATTTCAGTACAATTGCTATGGAAGTTTTTCCAAAAGTGACCGTGGCAGCAGGAAACTGAAAGGTCAGAGAGTGGAGGGGAGTTTACTATATTTGTGGTTAGTTACCAGAGACAGAGTTTTGATTTAGATGATTAAGAGTTTTGCAAGTGCTGCTACCACTTGAACACTTGAAAAAATTATTCCTTGAACAATAAAGTAGGAGAAGAGCAAGTTCAGAAATAGCAGAAACAAAAATTTAAAAGAGATAAGCTCTAAAAGAGTTCAAAAACTGAAGTGTAAGAACGACTGCACAATGAATACTTTTACCACTCAAGAGGCACGAAAAGTGCTTCACTGCTCGCGACATTAAAACTTCAACTGTTTTCAGAGATTAGGCAAGGTTTTTTAACTGAACTTATGAACTAAACCAGTCGTTAAAAACCGGGTTGCTTTCTTTGAAGTACCTAATGTGACCTCGCGCATAAGAAAAAAGAAGAATCCACTGCTCTTTGAAGCTTTCGATGAACAGCTTTTTGGAAGAAAGAACCACGTGGCCAGGATACACCTGATCAAATAGAATGTGCTTGGTGCAGGGAAGAGGTTCAACAATGGGCACACAGTTTAAATATGATTGAAAATCCACAAATAAAGGTGAATGACGAGCAGCGTGGGAGAAAAGTTATTTTTCATAAGACTCGATCACACAGAACTAGAGCAAAAGTGTTGAACCAACTTAAAGAAGGCATCTGACCTCCTTCAGAGGTAAAAGCCAGTAAGTAAAATTCAAACATTTTTCGGAATGTCTGTTTTCGACGGCAGAATTTAAAATTCATACACGTTCTTGCGGTGAGTTCATGCATAACTTTTGACGAAGATCGAAGAATGAATGTCGTCTAGTGACTGAACTGTGAATAATAGGCCAGAGGTTAAGCGGATCTTAATTGGAACTCTTGTGAACCGGTAGTAATCGTGTGTCCTTGGACAAACTTTTAATGGAGCCAATTGTATTTTCACCGATTTGACCATCAGTACTATTCGTTAGAGGAAACAACTCTCCACTTTGGACGTCACTTAATGACCTAGCTGCAGAGATAAAGGTCACGAGAAAGGATATTCGAGACTAACTTCCTCTCTTATTTAATGAGGGAGCTTGAGCTACTCTCTGAGTAAAAAAACAAGGAAGGGGAGAGGAATTCACAACGAGATTTGAAACTAATGGAACGTAATCAACGTAAGAAGAAGAAAACAAATGAAGTGAACGACGATGATAGTAAGGTAAAAAACGAAATATTGGGAGATTTCTATCTCAAGAAGTTTTTTTAACACTTTCCTCTTGAAGCAGAAGCGTCTCATGTTTAAGTGTCGAGGACAACAAAAGGACGAGAAGTAAAATATTCAGTAAGTAGTAGGCGTCGGAGAGACGGAGAGTGGAGACATGCAAAAATCTAGTAACTCATAGGTCTGTTTTCGACCAGCAATAGAGAATTTCAACTTCCGACAACACAGCCGGCTGTCTAAAAAAAAGAAATGTCTGTAGGTTCTCATTTGCTTTTCGTGAAGTAGACGAATAAAATACCTTCAATTGAACGAAAAAAGAAAATTAACAGGGATTAGTCTTTTGTGTCAAAAACAAGACTAATTTCTTCTCTAGTCTATAGTATGAAGAGAAGAAATAAATAGTGAAGGCCGCGATTTTAGCTCATCGAGTAAAGAAAAATGTCATTTGCATGTGTGGTCGCTATTCACTCGGTCTAAATTCAATTGGTTCCCTCTCTATATATTCCTTCCCTAATTAAGTCCTTTCTCCATCAGTCGCATATAAGTCAAGCAGTGTTTTGGTAAACACACATACACACATAACGTAATCACATTGGACGGAGTTAATATGTATCTGAGGAAAAGTTCGCCTTAGAAATATAGCAAAAATGCAAAGGGAAAATCTTGCCCACGCGAGGTAAACATAGAAGACAATTCGGAAGCAAACAGGAAGGTAACACCCGAAGTACAAGTGCTGACATTCCTCGCCGATCCAAGTCACAAGTGGTGAAGAAAAGTTTTTAAAGTGAATCCAAAGGCTCGTTTTCTGGGATATCAGTTAAATACACCGTTTAAGCTCATTTGAC
This sequence comes from Oscheius sp. DF5120, assembly GCA_932521415.1. Taxonomy (NCBI): domain Eukaryota; kingdom Metazoa; phylum Nematoda; class Chromadorea; order Rhabditida; family Rhabditidae; genus Oscheius; species Oscheius sp. DF5120. The sequence goes on along the minus strand of OW051465.1, from coordinate 112,393 downwards.
ATCTTACCTTTATTATTCACTATTTTAGTTTCCTTTTAAAAGAAGTAAAACATAGATCATACGCTTCAATACATCAACATTTTAAATGTCCGAATGATGCATAAGTTGTGATGGAGATCCGGGTTGAAGTGGAAGGAGAAAAAAGTGAGATAGAGAGGGCTTAACCAGTGTTTTTCCAAGAACTTTTTGACATGTCGATACATATTCTATGATCATCCATGACTCGCTTAAGAAGGCATGGTTTGCACTTTTCTTCAAAACAGCCAGCCATTTTTATTTACAGTACGCTAAACAGATTTGTCTATTTTTACGTAGTCATAATAGTCACAAACATATCTAGAAAACACCCATTGATAGAAGTAATTAGAGAACGCAGAAAGAGAGGAAGTGAAAAAATAAGTCAGGCGGGGGAGTTTTTCCGGAAGGCTGTGTCAACACTACCAAATTTAGCTAATCGCTACATTTGACGAAGAAGGAAGAAGAAAGGGGCGGGAATTATGGAAGTAATGAAAAATATTATCTACATATAATTATTTGTGGAATCAAGAATATCTTATTATTATCTTCTTGCCGTTTGAGCTATTCAAAAGGCATTTAGTGTTAAAAATTTTTAAGAATCATTTTAAATTTTATTTAAACATTTATTTAAAACCTCAAAATTATTTTAGTAAAGATATGGAGGAAGCTGAATCATAAAAAAGTGTCCATTTGATGTTACTACCTCCAAGATTTGACATACTGTAAGTGCTTCCTGCTGTCGAAAACATTATTCTAACAACATTCGTTGAACTATAATATATAGAATTTTGCTGCGTGGTGTTGGTCAATCTAATTATTTTATATTAACATTAAAATGGATACGTTTGTAATGGAGTTGTAGAGTTTCCATTAAAAAGTTGAATCGTACTAGTATTATCCAACGAAAGGTAGTCAAATCGGAGCATTAAAGTGATATTCATATTCTCCGTAATCATGTATTCACAATTATTTATTATACTTGAACGAGGATATCCAGGCGAATTAATCTATAACAATAACAATGACCGCGAATAATACCTACATAGCCAACTCCAGAGTAAAGTTGAGTTCCATTGCAAATGAGAGATGTAGTGGTTGGTTCAGTAGGATCAGGTTGCCACACTAAACTTGCTGATAGCTTGGATAATAATTGTCTTTTGCATGTCGTGAAATAGTCTCCTGGAGACTATCAATTCTAAGTATGAAGCAATAACGGAAACCTACTATATTTGCAAACTTCCGAGTATTTTTCTCCACAACTGGCGCTTATCCACTGTCCTGCTTTTACTGGTCCGTCTATTACTGCCATTGTCACGCAGCTTCCTGCTGTATGATTTTCAAACCCTGCATATTTTCATCTTCCTCATCTATTCTTACCAAATGTAAAACTGACCGTTCCTAATAATCCAATGTAGACGTAATTATTTACTCGAGAGGTGTTTGCCACACTAAGTGCCACAAAATTTTCACCTGGAGAATGGATAGAGATTTGTAGAGCCCCAGTGCCGATTGGGCAGGTCTTGTTATTCTCTTCATTTGAGTTGTAATAGCAATATCCACGGAAATTATAAGCTGTAGTGATATTACAATATGGGACTGAAAACTGAGAAATGAGTGACTTTACTTGGCGTGTATTGTGGAGTATATTTGCATTGGGCGACTGAAGGATTGTGAACGCAGTTCGAACTAAATCATCGACCTGTTCTAGTATCCATATAGACACAAGGTCCAATATTAACGTTTGGGTGACCTGATTTTAAAATTTTAAAAATTGTAGAAAAAACTACCTATGTCAAAATTTAGATAAGACATATTAGTCACTGGGAGACCATTATCCCAGACACAACTGTTCGTGTTATTATTTACGCATGTCAACCCAAGCCATATATATCGATCTCCAAAATGCTGCGCATCTTGTTGAAGTTTACGGTTAGCAAAAGCATTTTGAACATATGTTATTTTGGAGTCCAAGATCATTGATAGTTATAACTTCTAGTCAATTAACCACCTCCCCCCCCTTTAAGTGGAACCTTCTAAAAATCATGTTTGACGATAAAAGATGCGCGAGGAGATACTCTCGTGTACCCATTTCCGAAGTTCACGCGTTGGAAGTTCTTTTCATGTTTTCAAGTTTGAAATGAACTTCAGAAATGTAAGGTTCAAATGAAAGACTGACTAGAAATCAAAAGTTCAAGGAAAAGTTTTATTTATTTTCTATAATTATATTAACCAATGATTGAGAATAAGCTTAAGCTGCTAGATCTGTCCACGTCGGCTCGGCAAAAATGAAATAATTTTTATTGCCAAGAAATTCTTCGCAACCTCTTAAGAAATTATCATTATGATTGAGGAAGTCAAACCGAATGGAGTAACATTGATCTAATCCTCCTTTTGCTACTTGATTCGTTTTCGTTCTAGTAATTCGTCGACATTCATTCAAAGTTGTAAGTGTTTGACGATAGAGTTGATGCCATGGCGCCATTTGTATATCTGATATTTTATAGACTCAATACTTTTTTACTGGCAAATTTCGTTCCCTGAATGCGTTTTCTAAAATTGTCAGTCATTTGTTTTCCGTCCCCCACTAAACGACTCTCTTCAGCATAAGTCTTGTGCGCGGCAACTGTGAAAATTCTTCTAAAATATTGCAATATATCTGACATTGACAGAGATACCGCATATGAAAACAACTTGCTCTTCGCTTGTCGACATCTACTCGTTCAAATGGCAAGTCACTTTTATTGTTGAAGGTTCTCCAAGACCAGTGAATGTCGACCAATTCTACCTGAATTTTTGCTGTTAGAAAATTTAATAAAACTTACTCTCGATGTCAAGTGAAACAATTTTCGAAAAAAATAATATATATTATCTATTGAACCTTTTTTAACGGTCTTAACAGACTTTAAGTAGTCGAAAGAAATATCTGAAGGTCTCCTAAGACCTACAAGTGAAATCTAGAAAACTATTATTTATAATTTTCATTCACCTCAGTTGCCACATGTGGCCATGCGACAGCAAATTGTGCAGCGTTTGGTGACTCTTCCAGTAGTTCATGCAAAAATGGAAGAAGTTTCTGTCCTCCTTCCACGAACATTATTTCATCTAGGTCCATTAGTGCTAGAAATTTTACTGAGCCTCTGGAAATGAAGAAATTTAAAAAAAAATTACTTGGATCTGTAAAAACCGTTGTTCAATGAGGCTTCTCCCATTAAATTGTACAGTCTAGCATTGTTATCTTTTTTAAAATCACCAATATCCACTTTATTAGTCAAAATGGGAGACCAAGGAATGATTTCAAGACCATTTCCCAATTTTTCTTGATAAAATTGGATGACATCTGCCACCTAAAAATACCAACTGTATATCACATACTGTACTTATTTTCTTTTACTTTTTTTTATAAGTTTTACCAAGTTTTTTTATTTACAGGCTATCTTTAAAAAAAAGAAAAAATAAGACCCTGATACAAAATACAGTATATAGTATTTTGATAATCAGGCAGTATGTGATATTGTAGTAACGGTTAAAAGTTTAGCAATTTTTTCTTTTCGTTCATTCGCTTTAATTTTCCATGGTATTTTAAACAACTTTTGTTTAAAGATTCAGGTGGCATAAAAAATAATATTATACTTTAATATAATAAAATTAAAATAAAAAAAAAATTAAAATAATAAAATTTATCTATTTATAAAAGACACTAAACCTTGCATTTTTGTATTCCCAAGAACCGTTATACGCCGCCAAAAATAGTTTAATATAAATCATGAAAAAAAAAGAAAAATCGCTAATCTTTTGCCCGCCGCTGTACATACTGTTTTATCGATTCTCACCTGTCTTGTCCAAGAATAATGATAAACATAAAATTTTGTGCAGCCATGAAAAAGCCAAGATTCAAAAAATTGTATTAAATTTTGCCAATCTGCTAAGAAAAATGTTGCCTGTAAAACGACTCCTAGCTCGTGTCCATAAGTTCCGTTATTTCTAACATCTCTGATATTTCATTTATATTTTCCGAGAATTAACTTACATTATTTTAAATTCGTGCTTTTGTTCATTTCCCTTCAACCTCAAGTAAACTACTGAGCTAATATTATATGAACCCAATGGAATTTCAGCATAGTAATCTGGATATTGTTGGAAAAAAACACCCCTCCCCCCTACTTATGTGTGTACAATGGTCCTGACTTCTTGGATGGTCACAATGTCCTTGAACACAATGATAGTCCAGGAAAACGTAACTGTCTCCTATTTTGGCTTGAATTTTTACTCTAAAACTCTTGGATTGATTTTCGAAATTACCTACAAATTTCTAAAATCTTTAATGAAAAATACCATTAAGGCATTATCTCGAATTCGAAAAACATCTTTAACAAAAACACCATCTAAGACATCAAGATGGAAATTTTTTTTTGGATGTATAGTTTTCTAAATGTAAAGGTATAATTCTTCCTGACTTACTAAATAATAAGAAGAAAAAAATATAAGATGTAGCAGGAAAAAAAGCAACAAGAATAAATATATCCTATATGATTGACAACATTTGCTAAACGAGGGATAATACTCCATATAATAAATAAAATAGAAACAGTTGCAGGATTGAGAACCCGAGATTAAAAGCTGGTTTTTAGATCTACCAGTCAGATAGTGAGAACATCGAACCTATGTGGAGAAAAAATATTCTGGTTCTATTAGAGGGGTTCCTAGACAAACATTTATTCTGGTTCTATTGAAGGAGCTTCAGGAAAAACATCAGCTAGAGCGTTAAAACGCATTGCTAAATTTGTCCAACTGTTTTCCGCATAGATAAAGTATTCTTGCCCAGCGATAAATTCTTCACACCCTCTAGAAACTTTAATCTATTTTAAAACCCAAACCTAATCGAATAACATTGACTGAGTCCTCCTTTTACAGCTGGATTTGGTAATTCTTCATTACCTCGAGTAATTCGTCGACATTCATTCAACGTATTCAATGTATTATGATACAACTGATGCCAAGGGGTCATGTTTAGATCTATTTAAATGTTTAATTTTTTTAAATACCAAACCTGCAAAAGTAGTATTTCGAATTCTCGTAACAAAATTTGTAGTCATTTCCTGCCCAAAATTAATAAGTTTGCTTTCTTCTTTGCTGGTTTTAAAGTTAGCTGTTTGGAATATTCTCCTGCAATTTGTTGGTAATAAATATCGTACTGCCCGTAGGGTACAATCTGGCAAAAAAAGACTTTTTCAGGATAATGAAGTATGAATCAATCGAAAACGTAATCATCATGCTCCCTTATTCTTAAAAAGTTCTTTTTTTTGGGTCAGATATTTAGTATTATCAAAATGAATAGAAACCTGATATGGAAACACGTTGCTCTGCTTAAATCGACTTCAACCCTTTTATATAATTCTCCTTTACTATTTCGGCTGATATTCCATGCCCAGTGAATGTCTACAAGGTCAACCTGCAATCATTAATTGTTATAATCAGTAACTGATACCCTGGCAGTATGATGTATTAGCTTCCTTACAACATAGAAGACTTTATATAGTGATTTGTTTGATATTATTTGTTTCACCGTCCTCAAATAATCGAAGTTAAGATCAGAAGGCTTTTCAATAGCCGCAAGAGATATCTGAAAATCTACTCTTTTTTTTAAAATTGAGTTTTTAATGAAATTTTTTTAAGTAAAATTACCTGTGAACCCATATGGGGCCAATTGATTGAAAAAAGAGCAGCTTTAGGATTCTCTTCTAGTAGCTCATTCAATAAAGCCACAGCATTTTTACCTCCTTCCACATACATAATTTCATCCAGATCCATAATTGCCAGAAATTTTACAGCTTTTCTGGAAATTTGAAAAATCAAAAGGCGGTACCTTGCTCGATATAAACAGTTATTCATTGCTGCTTCTCCAAGCATATTAAAAAGACGAGCATTGTCGTCTGCATCGAATTTACCTTCATCATTCTTGTGAAAATGGTAAACAAATATATATTCAAACCTTTCGAACCGGAACAGATGACCATGTAACGATTTCTAAACCGTCTCCCAGCTGTTTTTTATAAAATTTTATAACTGCCTCTACCTGAATTAATTATTTATTTTTTATAATTCTTTTTCAAGGCTGACCTGTCTGGTCCACGAGTAATGATAAACATAAAATTTTGTGGCACCATGAGCTAGCCACGATTCAAAATATTGGATAAGACTAGGCCAATCACTCAAGTAAAAGGCGGGTTGAAGGATAACACCTAGTTCATGTTGATAAGTTCCATCATTTCGAGAGTCGCTAAAAGATATAAAATCAAAGAGTTAACAAACATGATGGAAAATTCGTATTCCAATTCTAGTCCAGGTAAGCGAAGTGTTGTTATCTGTCCAAAATCTTCTTCCTTAACTTTTACATAAGCGTAATAGTCTGAAAATTTTTTTTTTAAATTGCCTTACTTAAATGGGTACATCCGTCTTGACTTATTGGCCAATCACATTGTGTATTGACGCATGTGTAGTTGACAGAATAGTAATTGTTACCCAGCTTGGCTTCTAATTTTATACTAAAAAGGATCCTTATAAAATAAAGTGTCAAAACTAACTCATTTCTAAAATCTTTGATAAAGAATATCATAAGAGTATCGTCTTTAATTCGAAAAACATCTTTTACAAATACTCCTTCAAGTATCGGAGAAGTATATTTCGGTGGCTATTATCTAGTTGTCTCCATTTTATAAGAAGCATACCGGTAAGAATTTAATAATAATAGGAACAGCTGCAAGAGTACAAAGGAAGACAACAAGAAATATTATTAATTTTCTTCTGTGTAATAAGCGAAAAAGCTTTGGAAAATAAGCTCGTAGTAGCATAAAACAATGAGGACACTTAATAGCAGATACGAACAATCTATGAGATCCGCTGGAAGATTTTGAAAGACTGCTTTCTCTTTCACTCATTCAGAATATAGATATTTAAAGTTTTTTAAAATATTTATTATAAATTATCGCAAATATTTCTATAAAATGGTCTTAATTTTTCCAAACCTGGGAGAAAAAAATGACTACTTTTGGATAAAAAGGGTACATATGTTTCGGTATCATATGGATAGAAAGTATTATTTTTTGTAAACAATGGAGTGTAATCTATCTGCACACATTTCGGGCAATTTTTAATCACTTCAGTCATTTTTTTCTCATGTGTATTATAATCGAAGGTGAAAGATTGTATTGGTGGGTTGGTTCCTTTCACTATCGATTCAATAACGTCTTTTTGGTGGCTAAAGAGGAAGGGATAAGGCTTAAGTATAAAAATTTTTTGTGAGACAAATGACGAGAATTCCAGAAGACGTTCCTTCATTTCTTTCACAATATCTTCCCATTGGGCTTCTGTATGTACACCAGCAGATTCCATGTGCCTATTTATTATACATTACATAATGAAAACGAACCTTTGAAGGATAAACAAATAGTCAGGACGAGTATCCCTTACTGCTTTCCTATTCATATTCCATCTAGGCAGACAATAATCATCTATTTCTTTGCCTTTGTTTCTGAACAGAACTTCGCAAACTGAAAAAATCAATCTCTCCACTGAAAAAATCACTTCCATATGAAGATCTCAGAATGTTTCCCACAGACTGTGAACATTCATCAAAAATTATCGGGGCCGCATTGGCGCTCGCACTATTACCGATGATTAAAAGGGTTTTATTATTTGAGGACAGTGGATTCTTAACAATGTTTATACTTTTAAAAATAGGTTTGCTGACTATATATTTACAGAATCCTTCAAAATTTAGAACATTCCCAGGATTTTCAACATATTGACATCCTTGATTAGTCAACTGTCCTACTTCATATTCAACGAGTGAATTTATATAGGCAATACGCTCTGCTGAAAAAAAGTGTCTCTGATACTGATAAACTCACCTATGGTTATATTTTCAAAATTATAGATCAACTTCGGTGGTTCTAGGCATACATTACTTTTCCAACCTGAAATTTTTTTATAGTCCAACTTATAGAATATACCAAAAAGGAAAGAGATAGTAGCGATACTAATAGCGAAAAGTAGGAGAACAAAGCGAATTATTACTACCTTAGACCATGTCAAGTAACATTTCTCAAAGAAATAATAAGAAATTACAGCAAGAGAAAGGGAAACCAATGTTCCGTAAAACAGTTCTGAATATTTTTAAACAATTCAAACTAACTTACCACTATTCTTAGTATATTCATAAAGTTTTTGATATGAAAGCAGCGGCCAATGAATAAGATACCAAGAATAAGATACTTCTCCTACATAAACAAGAAGTTTGTTTTTTAGTAGAATAGAATTGTGAGCAAATTGTATAAGAATTCCAGACAAAATAGTGATAACTATTCTAATTTTTTGCTTTTATTTTTTGTTTTCAAACCTTGAATGAGTTTGATCAAATGCAGTATCATATAACATTGTATAAATTGTAACACAAAGAGATAATGAAATTATAGAATTTGTCTGATGTTTATCATCGTCCCCCCATTCTGTATAATCGATATACTGACTTTCGTAAACCAAAGTTCCTGTAAAAAAAATGGAACAATTAAAAGCCTAAGTGAAAACCTATGAGAAACTGCCATATTCTGCAAAAAACGTTATTGAAAGCCACTTTTGGACTGCTTATAAAGTGCAGATATAACGAAACAAAACCGGAAATCATTAATTGTGTAAAAAAAACAAATAACTTACTAGTAAAATATATAAAAGCTGTTTTTCTTGATTCTGATAAGTATTCTCTTATTTTCCATAACATTGGAAAAATAAGATAGAATTGTATTTCCAAACAGAGGGACCATGTTTGTGTGAAAAAATCATAAGCGATTCCTAGCTTTTTGAAGTAGTCAAACTTATCGTCCCAATTAAAATTTGTAATCAGTAGGATAGCCCTACTAGACGAGGGAATATTTGGACCAAATTTATCACAGCTAGTTGTCAAGACCAAGGCTGATGCATCCTTTTGGCAGAAAGTAACTTACCAATGCTTAAGAACATTATCAAATAGTACAATGGAGCAATTCGTTTGATTCTTCTATAAATAAAGTCAATAAAAGTGTTGCATGAAATGGAAGGATAGTTGGACAGCATCATTGTCATCAGGTATCCAGAAAGGACAAAGAAACTATAATTCATAGATTCAATTTGAATGGAAAACTACATATCAACACCAAGGTATCCATTAGGAAAATATTTAGGGAAGTAATGAAATCCAATTACTGAGAAGATAGCTATGCCACGTAGGCCTTGTAAATGTAGAGCTTTCTGCATCAAATGATTGAAATCGAAAGATACGTAGGAGATACGCGGAGTTTAAAAGATGAATAGATTATTGAGAAAGGAAGGAAACTAGAAATTTTTTCCATACATTTCAGTTCTTCAGATAGATTGATGTCACTTTCTTGAATCATCAGTCCTATCAGGAGATTATAAATGTCTTTAAATAATCAGTACATGGCGAACTGGGTCAGTCTGATATGTTCATCTTTCTTATTTTTTTACTCTTAACTGCTATTGAATCCAGTTGCCCCCCTGGTTACTCAATTGGTTTTGATGGAGAATGCTACGGAGGAGTAGGATAATCAACTATAAAAATCTCTTTATAGCCTTACTTCACCATAGACCGAAATAACGCCTACAATTATTGCTCCAATTTTGGTGCCTTTCTCTATGATGTAGTTAATGCATTTGCCAACTCGGACATCCAACAAAGAGCTGGGAAATATAACACAGTCTGGCTAGGATTGACTTGTCTGACAAATAATGCAACATCATGTGTTTGGGATAACGGTGTAACTATCGGAAGGACTTCGTATATTAACTTCGAAAATAGTAAATAGCCCTCTATCGAAAGAATTTTATAGATGGACTGAATATTTCGATTGGTGCTTGCGTAGTTATGGATGTAAAGACAGGATATTGGCGGAGTGCTGATTGTTTCAATTTTCAGGCCGTTTATGGTTGTAAATACTCGGACAGTATTTCAAGTATTTATTATTCTTTTCTCTCAATCTCTTTAGTTCCACAATGCACCGTTACTACAGTTCCTACTGCTACTTTTCGCGGAAAATGTTACTTTCCTGTCCATGTGGCAAGTTTATCAACTGCTGCTACAATTTGTGGGACAGCATGTGGAGAAATCGCCTCAATCCACAGCGACGGAGTTAGTTGATTTGATTTTCTGTGTGAATATCCAGATGAATAGCTTTGTTCGAAATTTGGGATATAGTAGCAGTCATAATAACCCCTATATGTTCACTGGATTGCAGTATTTTAATGGCCAATATAGTTGGCAAGATGGAACAGTTGTTGATTATACGAACTTTGGTAGGTTCGAGAATGAAAAGAAATAAATTTTAGGCAACAATGATACTCGGTTAGGGACTTGTGCTTCTATGGCATTGCAAAATGGCTATGTAAAGATTGGGCAATGGATTGATTCTCCTTGTGATGGGAATTTAGTAGCTATTTGTCAGAAAGGTAGAGAAGATACTGAATAATTAAAAGAAAACAGATATGATTAATAAATGTGATGTAACAACGACAACAGTCAAGACGAGCCTTCCTCCAACGCTTTCTCCTCTTATATGCGGAGATCCAACAATATTTTCCGGCAATGGAACAGTAAGTTACAACAGCAGTCTTTTCCTGTGAAATTTTTTTATCAGTTCTTCGGAAACTTTTTTGTGGTTTACCCGGTCATTGGAAATAGCAATAAAGACATGTAAAGCATGTAGTCATGTGATAGTTGATAGCCTTTAGATGAGCTGGAAAAATATTACTAGCTAGTAGATATACAAAAAAATCATATTTTCAGCTCTTTTCACCCGGTTACCCTCAGTCAAGTCTGTCAAATTACTGCGAGTATATGATAACAGAGAATCAAAATCAACAAGCTCTCATCATTTTCAACGATGGTCATCTGGATGACAACAGCTATATTCAACTTTTTAGTGGTCTCTTCGACCAACAGCCATATAAAACTTTCCAAAATGTTATTTTAAAAAATTTGTCTTCTCTTTCCCCGACGAATATGATTCGAATTGTATACAATACTAGCGGTGTTCCCAACGGCAATAATTTTTGGTCTCTTAATTATAATGGAAATTAAAAGTTAAAAATTGTAATTTTCTTTAAAAAAAAATATTTCAGGTGAAAGAAGCAAGCATAGTGCGCTAAAGAATATCAAAAACTCTTCCTAGCAAAAAGAGCTTGTTATTACGATTATATAATATTGTTATGAGCTAACGTATAGGAAAGCTAAAGCCACTTTTTCCACTTTTTTTTCAGCAAATCAACTTCATCGGTTGGACAATTTATTAATTACAGAAATCAATTTTTTGACAAGATTCTTTGGGATCAGCTTTCACGGTAATAAAATGGTTAATCTCTTCTTCATATTCCTTGAAATATTGCATGCACTCCTGCTTCAAAAAACCCAAATCCGAGCAAACTTTCGCCGTTTCCTTGTCAAACCAGGTATCGAAATCTCCCTCTGCATTGTTTTCACCATTCTAAGTAGTTAAGATACGTTTTAAACAACAGTTTACCGTGATGATATTAACGCAAGGTTGACAGAGAACTCCATGGAGAAGGGTTGGATTTTGGTTTTTGAAAATAATAAACGGAGACACAGTTGCTGTTAAAGCGAGAAGAAGAAGGAATTGCATTATTGTAGAGTCGGTTCGGCAAGCAGAGGTTATCTTAACGCGTTTTGTTATCGGCTTGGAAGGTTCTTGAGCATCCTAGCATGTGATAATGTCCGTGGCAAAAAGGTGAAAAAAATCATAAAGTTTATGGATATTATTGAAAAAGGTACTTTAAACGTATCAAAATATCATTAAATCGAAAGAGATAGAAAATACGGAAGGGCAAAAGGTACAACGTGCCGTTGCAAATGATTACCCTTAGAGAAAAAAGTAGCTGATAAGAGGATTTTACATTACTGATAACTCAGTCGCCATCCGGTTATTTGCTCTTTTGCGGTTTAATCTTTTCCTATTTTCAGATGCGTTCATTCATTCTTCTTGCACTTCTCGTCGTCGTCTCTTCATCTTTTGTTGTTCCCCAAGGAAAAGCTGCTCTTCTTGGGGGCGCCCTTTGCAAACCATGTATCGACATGATTACGGTATAGAAAAATTCCTCAATAAACATTTAGTTTTATAGAACGGTGAGAACAATGCCATTGGAGATTTCAACAACTGGTTTGATAAAGAGACCAACGCCCTTTGCTCTCCTCTCGGTTTCTTGAAAAACGAATGCGTCGCCTATTTCAAGCAATATGAGCAAGACTTCGACCACTTCATCACAACTGATGCCGATCCTCGTACATCTTGTCAGAGCATTGACTTCTGTGATAAATAGATGATGAATAAAAATTTTATAGACATCCTTTCCGACCTCAAATACTAATTTGGAGCGTGAGGATCTCGGCAAATATTTGCTAACTGACCAGTTTGTTCCTTCTACTTGTTCCTTTGGAACGAAGTTTCTAGCTTTTTTTGCTTATAGCATTCCTTTCCGCTAATTTTCGGAGTTGAAGAAATAGTTCATGACTGGTAGTAGTAGGAGGAGAGAGTCACAAAGGCATTCAACCACGTTGAAGGACCACGCACAACACGAAGAGTCACGGCAATATCCTTTTCAACCTCACACATTGAACTTGGTTTTCTCTTCTTCATCTGTTGCTTAAAGTGCACAATCATATAGTCGAATATCAGTTAATATTTTTTAAAAATTCATCAATTTTCAGAAATGAAGTCCATTCTCTCATTTTTACTCATAAAGATAGCAGGTATACCTTTCCAACCCTCTATTCATTCCTTTTAGAAGCATGTAGTCCCTTCTCGATGGATAATTTTGTCGGAAATATGGGAACAATAGGTGTCTCAAATCCTACAGGTGCAAGAGCAAGAGGACAAAGTACACATCTTGGCGGCAGTGGACCTACAAGAGGTGATGTGTCGAACACATTAGGTAGACATTCTTACTTTTTATTTTTTGTCAGCTCTTGGTACTTCGTCGAATCCACCAATAACCTCAGCCGATGAACTGAATTGTGATGAATTTGATTCTGGATGTCGATGGAGGAATATGGAGGGACTTTTTGTAGACGAGTTAGACTGGTTTCAAGTAATTTGTATGTAAAAATATATATTTTATTAGGGTTCTGGTCATTTGGATCAAGGAAGACTTCAAGTAGCTACTGGAACCCATGTATATCCAGAAGGAAGCTATGCTATTGTGGCAACAGACTCTATTCAACTGCCCACAGCCAAGGCAATCCTTGTTAGCGATCAGATTTTGTGTCAAAGTGGATCAGGAATGCTACGATTTCTGTTAGTTATCAAATTTTCCTTCAAACTAAATGACTTAAGATATTGGACATCACCAGAGGTGCGAATCAAAGTTTGTGCCAAACTGGTTTCTCGGTCTTTCCCGGAATTTTCATACTGTTCGCCGTCTATTGAGACTGGTGATCCAGGTCCGGCGATTATTCAAATACCAGAGCAGGGAAGAAGCGCTTTTCAGGTTAGAGTTCCCACTATTGTAACAAGTGTTAGATCTACATCGTAGCTGATAATTTCGTTTTTCACGCGGCTAATCTCCAGGGTGGCTTTGCCATTGTAGATAGTCTGGAGTATGATGCTACTATGTGTGTATCGGAAACATCTTCATCGGTATTCTTTCCGAATAATTATTTACGTTTCCAGCATAATGAGCAGCTAGAAGTCCTCTCACCTAAAGATTCAACTTTAGAAGCAACTTTATTCCCAACATTGGGTGTCCATCAGTTAGAAACAGAAAAAACTATTGTGACTAGATCAACCTCCAAACCATGGATTAGTTTCGGTCCAACAGTTAGAATCTCTACTTTTATATTTGTTAAGATTACAAGAAGAGGACCACTACCTGACACTATTCTCGCCTCGCTCGATAACTCTTTAGAGCCAATAGACAGCTCTGCTCAAGTTCGTCAAGATACTTCCGCCATCAGTGCTGAATCCAAGGAAACTAATACAATAAGCGATTCAGAAATGGGTGTCCTTGCAGCATGTGAAGCATTAACATGCTCTTTTAATACTACCCAACCATGTGTCCAGTAAGGAGATAATTAAAAAAGGATGAAGAATTTCGTAGATTTGCCACGGATTCAAAATGGGCCGTTTCTAGTCGCCCGATAGGAAATCCACTAACAGGAATTAAGGGAGATGCTTCACAACTGCCATTTAACAAACGTAGGAGACATCTTCATAGAGTAGTTATAATAATATTTAGAGGGCTGGTTTGCTTTTGCTGACGGTCCTCGACTCTTCTCTCGTCTCACAACTGCTCCTTTCTATTTGGATATAGATGCTCTCTTCGTGTTCTCCTATCATAAAGTATTTTCACCTATTAAAAAAAATTATAGGTTGACAAATCTTCAAAATTCCGTCTACTAGCTAAGAAATCAGGAACAACAGAAGAAATGCAGCTGTTTGAGGCGCCTAGACTTACAAAGGATGCCAAAAGATGGTTCAGAGAGGGAAGAACTCTGACACAGGGACAGTATGACTATGTGAGTGTGATGATAAAATAGATCGAAACTCTTGTAGCTGACCTTCGAAATTCGTGATCTTTCTCCGAATAATTATATAGGAGTGGACGAATGGATGATAGTAGATAATTCGAGAAGAGCCTTTTGTCTTCTTCCTCAATGATCTCTTTGAATAAATTATTACTGATTGAAGTCCAACAAACTGTAAAATATTATAATCCATATAAAACTCTTTTGTTTTTGCTACCAATGGAATTTGAACATTGTAGTAAAACAAGAATAATATTGACACAGCAGCCCAAGACGGCTAGACATTGTTCTAATGCTGTTTGCTCTACTTGTAATTTCTCTTTTCTCCATTAGATCATCAGAAGCTGCTTTATGTAAGAGTCAGGCATCGTAAGTTCCTTGAAGTGAAAACGAAGAACAATTTCTAGAGCTTTTTGCAAAACTGTTGACCTGGTTATATTTTGTACTCCGAGAAAGATGAAATGGCAAACGATAAAATTTCTCTGCGGCGAAGAGTGTAACCTTTGTGGTCAAGCTGCTCCGAATTGTGAAGATATTGGGACAAAATGTGCTTCTGAAAAGGCGGAATATTGTGATGGAGGGAAATGGAATCCAATGTTGGCTGAATATATATGTGCTAAGACTTGTGGATACTGTACTACCCCAACTGCTTGAAGAGAATAAAAATACAGACCATTAACCCCATTAAAGACGTCAAACTTCGCGACGTTATCGTGCTCCCGAATGTCTTTCCTTTGTTCCTATGTCATGTGTCGTCCTTGTCGTGCCGGTGACAGGCACTCGCAATCTAATAGGAAATGAGGTCTCAAAGAGTGTAAAGCGTTTGAATTTTCCAGAAGAAACCACCTATCCTCTTGGATAATGTGATCAGTGAGAATCAAGTCAGACCATCTTTGATTACCGGTTTCTCTGAGAATCTCTGACGGAACCGAAAATTCATTAATGTGATTGTGAACCTTTCACTCATCTCTTTCGGCTCTCTGAATCATTTCAAGGTTGGATCTTGAGCCAGCTGTTAGAAATCTCTTTCTCTTTTCGACCTTCTGCCCCCTATTTCCAGAGAGAACGTGGAACCGCGGTAGTATGATGGTCGCGGAGGGCGCAGAACGCGTACGCTGGCTACTCCGATCGCGCAATCCTTTCCATAATTTCAAGGTCTGACCCACTATTCCGACCGTCACCCAGATTCGCCTCAACGACCCCCTAATGTCCGATGCCTCTATTTTTGAAGGATCACAGAGTCATGACTTTTTCCTTCGTTCTATTAGCATTCACTTTCTTTCTTTGGATTTTTGTTTGACTCTTAATAAATAACTTACAAGTTGAAAAAAAGAGACATTCGGGCCATACGAACTCTTGAAAATGATCCTATTTCCTGCCGCTTTAATCAGTCCGCCGTTCAATCACAGTTCAAACGATTGCCCTTTACAGTTCCTCTCTCTCTTGTTTGCTTGTCCTCACTATCAGTCTCTTCGATTTTCAGCAGCGACTCCTTGGCATCCTTGATGGAGTGTCGTCCGGGCGTGCTACGGCTCCGCTCGGACCCTCCACTAGCTCAGCCGACACCTATTCGACCAACTCCATCCGAAGAAGGTCTTGCTCTTTATCAGCTTTATCTATGTAGTCTTGCACCGACCTTACGTCCTATTATTCAACGGCCTTCGCCTATTTTTTCTAGCTCGACCCAATGGGTTGCTCCTATACGACCAAGTACCAGGTAAAATGTTTCTTTTTTTCTAGTCTTGAATTTTAGTACTGTAGTGGCTCCAGCTCACAGTACAACTGAAAGACAGTCATCGAGTCGGTTTATTAAGAAGATAGAAGTCGCAGCAGTTCTTCCACCAGCTTCGAATCTTTCCTCTGAATCAGAAGCACCATCTCTTTCTGAGAGAATAAATGGAATTCCTGATGTAACTCCAAAAGTAAGGCAATGGAAAAATACAAGTTTCAGTACGACATCTTTGGAGAAGAAACTATTCACTGCGGAATCTGTGGCGATCGTTCCTCTGGTCTCCACTATGGAATTTACACTTGTGAGGGGTAAGTGTCTCATCTTTCTTCTCTTTGACCTTCACCTAGTGAAATCATTTCACTTTTCCTCTCCTGTCTGTGCGTCCTTCAACTGCGCACGAGGATTTGGATCTCACTTTCGATTAGCGCTGACCCCAATTTCGCTTTCGCACTTTCAACACGCGTGAACTTGGCCCATTTCGCGGGCCTCGTTTTGAACTGATCCAGAGCGCGTCGTTAAGAAAAGAGTGAGAAGAAATAAATAAGAGAGAGAACAGTTCGTCTCCTTGACCTTTTGTAAACCCAATCTTTATCGTTTTCGAACAAATCTTTACATTAAGAAAAAGTAAATCTTACCAAAAGGATCTCTAGTAACTTAAAAAAATCGAGCGAGATATGACTAATTTCAGTGTAGGTTGGCTCAAAATCAAAATGATACTAGAACAATATATAGTAATAGATCAGCTTCGTGTCCATCTAACAGATAGTCAACTCTCTTTTTCAATGATCAAAGTCTTTCTATTATGACTCCTTTTCTCGTATCATTTAGAAAATTTTTAATCATCATATAAATTATAAAGGACTATCACCGAACACACTGCAAACTTCGTTTTCATACTTAATCAGACGTAAATCAAAATTCTATAGCTGTGACGACAGAATCTCTCTTCTCGTCACTTTACACATCGTCAATCTGATATCTAAATGCCATGTTGACCTATGTCTCATCTTCATGACGGCTAATTTTTTCCACCCCTTTTTCGTCTTACCCAACTGGTAACATTGACTGTAATCAACTGCATCGGCCAGTTTTTCGTCTCCTCGCCAGTTTTTCGCAGCAACCGTCATTGAAATCAATGAAAAAGACAGTTAGTTGTGTGTGTGCGTTACCCGACTCTCCTTCTCTCTTTCATATCATTTCTTAACTCGAAGGCGGATCAAATTTTCCCGCGTCTTTCCCACGGCTGTTGTCAATCGGCCGGCAGACTGATCTCCGTCGACAGATCTGATTTTCAAAGGTTTTTTTCAACACGAGAATTTGCTCTCATTTCACTATGTTTAAAAAAAGATGACGATCTGGAGGCCGTAATTGTACTTAGTGAATGAGACATTTTGAAACCCCCCCCCCCCCCCCAAATAAGCTTTTTCAAACTCTTGATTGATCGGCCATATCCCAGTGAGTTTTTCGAAGAGACAAAAATATACTTGTCCCTATCTCTACTTTTCAAATATCTCATTTTATTTATTCTACAGTCAAAATTGCGGTGCTATGAGTGCGAACTGGGCCACGACCTTAGTGTCTGCGGCTGCCAGCCGACTGCCCCAGCTCTTTAGGCCACTCGCACCACCCTGACATGGTACGAAAAGTCACTCACATGTACTTGTTTCATTCCGCCGACTCATTCTCCGCTCTATTTAGTTGCAATCGTTACAAAATAGCAGACGGTTCGCTTCTCTTTTAGCCTTGACATGAACCAGGTGCAGCTCGAACGACCTTGTCCTACAGCTCGACCAGCTGTCGTGACAAGCCGAAAGGCTTCCACCAAGGTTACTTGACCAGCTGTTAAGTCATTCCCGGTCCATATTATTATATCCTCATCGTGTTATTACATTGCTCTATCAATACAGACCGCCAGCCGAACAAAGGCGAGAACGATTTATGAGCGAGCTATTGGGATATTATTGCACGCTGGCATATTATATGGTGCAGTAACATTCGAATGTTTCTATCTCTAAGCTCCTTTTAGATATACATCTTTTTCTTTTCAGGTGCAAAGGCTTTTTCAAACGAACGGTCCAAAACAAAAGGGTTTATACGTGTGTTGGAGGCTCATCCTTGTGTCCGATAAACAAGGAGAAAAGGAATAGGTCAGTTTTTGTATATTAATTAATATCATTTCCCATTTTAGGTGCCAGTATTGTCGATTTCAAAAGTGTCTCAAGGAAGGTATGGTTCTTGAAGGTTAGTTTTTCTTCCAACATGTACAACGAAGGGGTATTCAATTTGTTCAAATTAAAAATTTCTTTAAGCGCCTTTTTTAAATTATTGTTATATTTGCTTTTAATTTGTCTAGTCGTAATCGAAAAATTATATCATAACATAGTCGACGGCTATGTGTACATGATAATTGCTCCTATTATCAGCGCAATTCACGAGGCATTGGCATTTAAATGTGTCTCTTTCATGCAAAGATCCTTCTATTTTTACTGAAAAAATCTTGATTTTCCGCCTGTCTTTGTTATTCTCTTTTTTCCGCGACAATTGTTGACGGATTTCTCTCTTTCTCCTCCCCAGACGGTCAAATCTCCCTGACAACCATAGTCTGCTTTTAAAAACATCTTTGTATTCAGCTGTTCGTGAAGATCGAATGCCTGGTGGACGAAACGGGAGCGCCATCTACAACATGTATAAAATAAAATATAAGAAGATGCGACAGTTGGAGACATCAGATGTAGAGACTCCTTCGCTAGCTAGAACAGAAGATGGAAATGCAAAAAAACAATATAGAAAAGAGCCGAGAATAACTAGTCGAAATCTCATTCAAGTAAGTTTTTTTTGTTATTGTTTTTATCAGATATTTCAGGAGCTCATTGAGCTTGACCACATTGATCGATTGATCAATCTCCGAGGTCTTCGAATTTCATCTATTCGTGATGAGGAACTTGCTCCAGCATGCCAGCGATTGAGCAGGATTGGCGATGAAATTGTCGAGCAACTTGTTGAATGGACCAAGATGCTACCTTTCTATCCCGAACTTCCTGTCGAAGTGCATACCCATCTATTAACTCAACGATGGGCAGAGTTAGTACTCCTTTCCGCCTGTTTTTATGCTACTTCCGTTTCCTCTGGTGCAAATGATGACGTTTCAACAACGACTGTTGATGAACATGAAGAAGTATGACTAGACATGATAATTATTATCTTGCTCTAGGTATCTTTCATCGACTCTTCAATCAATATTCGTCTCCTTCAGACACGTCTTTCAGCAGTTATGGGAAAACCAATACCATTGGAACATGTTATTAAGTGAGTCATTCTTTTTCCAAATTATTTCTTATTAGGGAAGCCGGTCCATTGGTTGAAAAATTTACTGCCCTACTTCATTCATATAGCAGGTTGAAAATCAGTGCTGAAGCATATGTCTGTATTAAAGCAATTACTCTTCTACATTACAACACCAGCGCAGGTAAGGAGAATAGAAAAATTTTTAACAAAAAAATTAAGAAGCTCTAAAAAATAATATACTGGTGAAAGAAACGAACATACAAAAGGTTCAAGTTATACAAGACCAATTTGTGAAGGCCCTTCAAATCCACTTAACACAAAATGAAAATTCTGCCAGGCTCAGTGATATTTTACAATGGTATTAATGAGGAAGAATGTACTAAATAATCATTGCATTTCAGGCTGCCTCAACTACATTCCGCCTCCTCCGTCCTCCTCCATTCCAAAATGTTCTATGTACCCTTTCTCATTTGTAAAAATCCTCGTCGTCTTGTCGGCCAGACGGATGACGACACAGATACCGAATAGTTTCATGTGCAAAATTTTTAGGATATTTCCTCTCCATTACCAAAATCTCTTCGCGTGTCTTTCAAACTGTTAATCCTCTTTTCCTGTCCCTCCTCTTTTTGAAGAATAAAAGCATTTGGAACCCATTTGCCTCTGGTTAAGCCGATTGAATTAGTCTTAGCAGCCGTTAAAGCGACACATTAAGGCCTTCTTTTCTATTTCGTGTTTCATCGTCACATTGTAAAAAGGAGATCGAAGGATTATTCAACTAGTAACCTTCGAAAGGCTAAGAACAGCTATCAACGAGGCAAAAATTCCGCCTCCACTGCGTTCTACGTCCCATATTCATGGAATCGTTCACGTCTTTGACTTTATTTTCTCTATAGCTTATAGATATTTTGATCTTTAGAAAATCTTATTCTCAGCAAGCATTTTTTGAATAAGTCATAATTAATCCAATAAGAAACATGAATAAAATAAGATTATTTACCTTTTCTCTCTTTACTTGTAATTGGAGAGGGAAAGCCCTTGTTTCAAATATTTAAAGATTGCCTTTAACGTATTCTGAAAGATATTCTGAAAGACGGTGTGTATCCACGTCAGAACATCTTGTATTCAACTCTGATAGCATGCGATGATGACAACCTTCCGTTTAGGAGTGGGAGACTTCCTATCTGAATCATTAGATCTTTGATATAATAAGTTCATCTTCGGCAGTTCATTTGTCTCTTAGCTGGATCACTCAAAACATAAAGAAAACCTCCATTCACCTTCGCTTGTTTGTTTCTTTTTTTCTGAAAACGAATGCATCTCAACATCTTTCTAAATTGATAAAATTTTATCTATGTCAGCTAGTTGGTTGGGTATGCATGTCAGTTGTTTATTGCCATTTGATTTCTTAATTGAATATTCCAAATTTTTACACTATAAGTTTCGTTGGCGTGTCCAATGCCTTTGCAAGGAGACTTAATAAATGCAAAGCAATTGCTGTCTGGACTAACCCGAGGCCTTACTACAACTTCATTCATCTACTAGCTCATTACGCAGCTACGTTTGCCATCATTAGAGCAATCCCTGGAGGAAGAATGCCCCCCACGCAATACTATGAGAACCACATGTTAACCGGACTTTGTCCTTCCCTTTCATTATTTTAGTGCCTCAGACTTCCAGATGACTCCCAACCAGTCATGTTCTTCTAATTTTTACAGTAAGTTATCCTATTTAAAGCTTGTTTGGCTCTATTAGGCTCTAGGATGTCAGCTGGCTGCGGTCGAGTGCTTTCGAACGGGGTTGGCTCAGCATGCCATCGTCATCTATCCCTCTTTTTTTGAGATGAAAACGTGGCCTCGTTGGTAACCGGGAAACGGAACGAAGAGGGCCCCCATTGCTTCATCGTTTATTCAACGTTGAGAGATCACATTAGTTTCTGCTCCATATTTTCTTATATTTATATTCATAAGGAAGTTTATATACATATCCATATCATTTTTTAAAATTCATCCTTGAACTATCATCTTTCGTCTTTTGATCTCATCATTTACTAAATCGTTTTTAGACATGCTGCATGACCCTGAGCAATACTTTGAACAAGCTTTCAACCGCGTCAATAAAGAGGTTGCTATTAAAAAAATTGATAGTAATGCTTTAGGCATGTATCAGTCCAATGAGTTTGTCGCCTTGTTTATCCCCTGTGCCACCAAGTGAAAATAGACTGGATCCTTCTCGTCCTTTGAGAAGGTTTATTTCAACTACAAATCGTCAAAATTTTTAGATGTCGCTCAGCCAGTCCTGCACCGATTCCAAAGGCACCAATGCTAACGCAAGAGAGACAAATTCTTATCAAGTATGAAGCAGGGAGAACGGATATACCAGGAAATTTTTAAGGAAATCTTGGAATCGTTTCTCTCGATCGACTTTCGCCGACTCATGGATGTCTGAATTGACATCTCGAATTGGTCGAGATGTTTTCGGAGAAGATTCTACCAGTATTGGTCGTCATTCACGCCATTTCATGGATCTGCTGCAAACTTGTGTTGAAAATTTAAATGATTTGGAAAATGCTCTGAAACCATGGCTTACAATGCTTGGACATGGCCACACTGACTTCAAAATTAAGTAAGAACTCGATATGGGGATAAATACGTTTCAGAGCCAAACATTGGGAAGCCTTTGGAGAGTCCCTTGCATCGACTGTTACCGAATGGATCGGCCCTGGTCGATCACATAAGGAGACTATACGCGGATGGATGGTAACATTTTCTTATTATCTTAATAGGATACAGATTCTATCATCCTTCCTCGCCGATCGTCTAGCCGCTGCCAGTCGAAGCAATCACTCTCCAATGCTAACTCCTCGTCTACAGTTGATGACTTTCCAACAATCTGATCGTTGACCGTATCAATAAATAATCACATCTTGAATATGGGGCGTAGACTTAAATTTTATGGAACAGAGATAAGCTCTAGGAGTATCACTTAACGTTGTTGCCCACTATCTGCTTGGACTATTCGATGGGCATTTGTGACCGAAAGTGTTTCCAAAAATTTTGTCAAACTCTTGATGATTATCAATCCTTTACACTATCGTTTTGTCGTGTTAGTCATGGCTAAAACCATTGTCCCCTCTTCGTCTTCTTTACTGTTTTCCGACACTATGGTGTCTTCCTCTCTATTCAAAATATTCTCTAAACTTCCGCAAAAATTATCTGAAGATGAACTGGAATACAGAGTAAGAGATCAACAATTATTTTTATTGCGCGGGGGTTTGAAAATTGACGTGAGCTGATAAAAAAATCAGATCATTCGACTCTCGATACCCTTGCCTTCTTATCTGAAAACCTCAGCTATGTAAATAGTATTTATGGCCTTGAGAAAAGTCTAATCTGGCCTGTGTTCAGATGACGGTCAACTATAACCTGGATGTCTCTTCCTCTGCTTCAATTGGTTTCATTAAACTGCTTTTTCGTTGGAGAGGTTCAGTTTGGCGATCCATTTATAAGGAACTCATTGTATGGATTATCTGCTATTATATCGTTTTTGTAATCTATCGATATGGATTGGAGGGCGATGCACAGAAGTAGGACTCAAAGTTTTTTTTAAACAGTTAAGGAATTTTGGAAGAATGGCATTGATGTTTGAGTCACAGCTGAATTACATTCCTCTCACATTTATGCTGGGATTTTTTGTCAATGTGATAATCGATAGATGGAAACAGATTATCAATTCCATGGGTTGGATTGAAAAGTAAAGCTTTTTTTACAATGCACTAAATATAGTAACGCTTTATTAATCTCCTGCATATTTCGAGGATCCGATTTGGATTCGGTCATTGCCCGACGAACTCTTGTTCGTTACCTGCTCCTCTCTCAAATACTTGTCTTCAGAAACATTTCGATGAAAGTAAGACGACGTTTTCCAACTATTGAATCTATAGTCAGAGCTGGTGAGTGTCATCGTTAAACAAGAAATTTTTAGGTTTTATGACGGCAGAAGAGAAACAAGAGTTAACCAGTATCCCCATTCCATATAACAAATATTGGGCTCCGATTCAATGGGCTTACATTTTGGCACAAAGAAAATTTGACAAGGATAAGATTCAAGCAACTTTTATCAATAACTTCATGAATGAGATGAAAATTTTTCGAAATGATTTAGCTCGAATAGTTAACTATGACTGGGTGCCGATTCCGTTAGCCTATCCGCAGGTATTTTAAGTCCGAGATGATCCATTGGACTAGGTTGTTTTCATGGCTGTTCGGGTCTATTTTTTGATTTGTCTCATCTCTCGACAATACATTTTACCTCCGGTGAATAATGGTGACAAATCACTTGATATCTATGTGCCGATTATGACGATCATTCAGGTATTTTTTTTAACTATTAAATTGCCAGTTTATTTTCCTTATCGGTTGGATGAAAGTAGCAGAAGCTCTTCTAAATCCTTTAGGAGAAGACGACGATGACTTTGAGTGCAACTTTTTAATTGATAAAAATATCGCAGTACGCCCACGTCGTTACATAAAATCTAATCTTTAGACCGGAATGGCTATTGTTGACGGAGCTTTTGATAAGTTACCTACGTTGAAGAAAGATAAATTTATGGAATATGACTTCATGAAGCCTAATAAATGGACAAAAGATCAGGATCTAGTGAAGGGATCAGCGGCGGCTGTAAAGTAAAAGATACCAAGCATATTTTAATATGATTTTTAGACTCTGTGATTCGGAAGACAGTAGTCAAATTACAATAACAACAACGAGCACTATAGAGAATTTGAAGCCTGAGATTGAAGCTGTGCCAGTCATGTTGAATCTGGATGGTCTTATGCCGGAGCCGGATGAAGATTCTCGTTCCCGTTCTCATAGTAGAATTGATGCGCTTAGAAGTCGCCTCAACTCTGTTTTCCAGTAAGCTATCTTCTTAATTGATTGTTTTTCCAGTACGACCAATGAACGAAGGGAATTCGACTCAAATGGAGATTATATTCAACGGACCTTTTCACAAATGTCGCGATATTAATCTCTTCAAACAAAACTCACGGGTCTTGTATATAAAATAATTTTTTTCTGCAACTTTCATAACTCTTGTTTATCCTCTTCTCCCCTCGTGTCTCTTCTGTTGCAGCCCGCAGCACGTGTCTTGGTCAACATGTTGACCTATATTTAAGTCTTCCTTCGCAATCTTTTGATATACTACAGTTTTTCACTATGGCTAATATTAATAGCTCGACTATTATTGATGAATTTCATGAAGCGCATCGTGTAAGCAGTTCAGCCCCCACTTAGAGCAGAAGTTTTTAAGAATTGGTGGTATGATAAGGAGAAGAAGGCAGAGAATCAGCAGCAGAGCAGTCAACTGAATCCATTTGAAAAGGAGTCAATGATTGCCAGAACTCCAATAAGCCAAGCACAAGAGGTAAAAGTTGAAAAAATTGAAATTTATCGATTATTATTTTTTTTCAGAATTCTCCATCTATTGGTATCGTCGAAAAGGTGAGTAGCAGAGAAGCAGAGTTGACAGAGGATTTGGAAAGAATTTACTTTTTTCTAACCATGTTTAGGCTCATCAAAAGCCATCTGGACGTCGTGACAGCGACATCGATCGTCTCTATCGTCTCTCGAATCTTATGCATGCTTGTGCTGGACGAGATGATTGAAGTTTTTTCTGTAAATTACTTTATTTGTACAGACCATAAAAGTTCCATTAGTATGTTTTGGTAGGTGAACTATTTGAACATGTCCTGTCGCTGATCTGAAAGCTTATCTAAACAAATAACGAGATTATTAATAGTTTCAGGAGAACACGAAAATATCTATCGAGTTTATAAACAATAGGCTAGTTATCTTTTGCTTTGAGTAAATACAAAGCTGATTTAAAAAAAAATTAATGGTAATCGGTACTTCAAGCCATTTAACAACTTTCTAGGGTTCTTCAACATCCAAAAGTCATGATGGACGGAAACAGTGAAATAAAACTTTGAAATCCTTTTAATAAGCCATAGATAATAGGCGATAAATTGTATATCACATAGTGTTCCTAATTTCTTTCAATTTTCACTTATTTTTCAGAGTTTTATCAAGTTTTTCGTTGTATCCTCTAGGCTATTTTTTTGTTTGTAGATATTTTTAGCTAACTATTTTAATTTATATAATAAAAATATTTATCGATATCTTAGTTATATTTAAAATTGTTATACCATTCAACTCATTTACACTTTTCTAATTCATCAGCGTCTTAGCTTTACTCTAATACAGGGAAACCATAAATAGAAAAGTTTGTATGGAAAAAATAAATAAAAAAACTTGTGAAACCTCTATTCAAGAGCAAGATTGCATGCTAATCAAAATCTTGAGTTCAAAAGATGGCTAGACATCTTTCTGTGTATCAAAAGATGTTTGTCCTTTCGATGGACCTTTTCGTCTTCGACCAATAACACACGGTCGTGTGTTCTCTCTGTTGTTTTGTCTGGGCAAAGGAACCCCTCCTAGGGGGTGACCTCTATCTCTCTGCTCTCTCCCCTCGTACTCTCTCTGTTTTGAAAACAGTTCACGTGGCGCTGCCCAGCCAGTCAACATGTTTACGAAGTCGTATAAAAGACTCGTCGGAACGTTGGTTCAGTATAGCTAACAACTCTCTAAACATGGTGAGTTTCTCTGGCTCTACTAGAAGGTGTAGTCTTTATTCTAATTTATACTAACTATTCGATTTTAGAACTTTTTTGGATATGGAGATTCTAAAAAGAACGAGATGGAAGGTGAACAGAAGAACAGACCCTTGAATCCTTACAAGACTGATCCTCCAATGAAAGAACCGCCATTGATGCCTCAGCCTACTAAGCAAGCACCTCCAAAAGTTGAACATTCGGTGAGTTTTTATATTATTTCATAGCTTTTACATAAGCCTAAGCCTATGACTCTGTTTTCCTCTTTACCTTTCTATTGTTTCTCTTTCTAGGATATTGCTGCAATGGAGGATATGCAGATGCCAGAGCGTAAAGCATCCCTGTCGTTGTACGACACAGTTTCACAGACAGAACGACGTGGCAGTGATTTCGATCGACTCTATCGTCTATCGAATCTGATGCACGCCTGTGCTAGTAAGGATGACTGAGTTGAGAATTTCCTCGTATCATAGGAATCTAGGGAAAATCTCCTCAACCCTGATGTATAAAACTGTAAATATAGCAAGTGCAATGTAAATAATAATAAACAATAAGACCAGTATTAGTTGTTTTTTATTGAGAGGACAAGAACATAAGATCTCTTCTTCAGATAATCAATTCACTACCACGTGCTTGAAAAAAAACAATCAACAGGTTATCCTGGACCTATAAAAGACGTTCTAAAATTCTTCGACTCTATTTCGTCTTCTTCTCACTCGACGTTTTTTTAAAAAATATGGTGAATATCTCTGCTTCTGCTATAATGACCGACATTGCTTCCCTTTTTAGCAGTAGTTCTCCTAATCAACATTTTTATAGAATTGGTTGCGCCCTAATGAAAATGTGAACAAAACTGAGATCCATAAGGTTCCGGTTAATCCATATGGTCAAGAACCTCCAAACTATTTGAGGCAGGAAGAGGAATCAAAAAAGGCGAACAAGGTCTCTTCTTTGTTTTTTTAGGCCGTCGATCTTTCGATCTGTCTAGAAAACAAGCGTTCTGAACAACCCTTGTGTCAAAGAATGTGTCAATGCCGACGGGAGGGGGGGGGGGGGGGGTGGTTGTTTCAAATGACTGAGAATCGAAACATCAAACAAGCACAATAGATTTTAGATTTCAAGGCATGAAGAAAAAGAAGAAGCACCAGAAGAACAGTTGAAGAAGAAAAGTAACCCTGATAAGGTACTTTCTTCAATATTAGACCACATATTTAGACGGAAAAGCATAAAGACGAAGAAATGGAAGATAGTGAGACTCAAGAAGAGAGTGACTTTGACCGATTTGCTCGTCTCTCGCACAAAATTCATGCCTGTAGTCGTCCTGAAGATTTTGAGCATTAGATCATTTGTACTTGAAAAACGAATTGTCGATATTTATTTATAATAAACACTTGACCAGTATTTTTTTCACTGTTCCTCCGGAGCTTCGCAGATGCAGAAGCTGTCGTCACTTTTCTCGCTCTCCTCTGAGCTAACCATTTCAGGTATCTCCATTATTAAACATGCCGCAGCTAGACGCTGTTGATCCTCAGTCATTCGTTTTTGATCAGCTTTTCTACGAAAAATGTGTGAACAAAAAATGTCGCCTACTTGTACCAAAGCCCACCATCAAAGCGTCCTTGTTGAATTCCTACTGTTAGTGCGATCGACCCTTGTACGCGAGCGGCGAACTGTCCATTCGTTTCTAGCGGCATTTTCTGAGTTTTAGCTGAAACAAATATACAACCTAATGATAACAAAAAACATACGTAAATAAGTGATTTCATATACAACTCCCCAGCTGCTCATCAATCGTAGAAGGTAAAGATGAAATTGATCCTCATACCAGAAGGAATCCCCATATTTTGCGTCTTGTCGAATAGCGATTGGATAGATTTCGAGATTATCTTCGAAAACAGCCTTTCGAAATTGAATAACTTGGGTATTGTTGGTACAGTAACCCTCAGGGAAAAGCAAAATAGGACCACCTTCCTTAAAAATGGCCTTTCAATAAGATAAGGACAGAAACCTTAGCTGTTTGAAGAATTTCTGACAAAAATCCGGTACGTTCTTTCGCACTTTTCCTTTCGAGCCAAAGGGAGGGACATAGTCGGCTAACTAATGTCTCAATGGCTCCTAAAATCATAGATATTGAATCTGAAATTGAAAGAAACTATCCTATAATTCCATTATGCTTTTGTCCAGTAACCATATAACCGTATTCTGAGCCATGTTCCGTTCCAGCAAATATTATTTGGATATCATTTGGAGTAAGATGGTTAGCTACAGCTATGCCTGGCTTCTTCGGAATATTTTCCTTATTCTTATATATAGCAACAAGTCCTAATCCGGCATTATACAATCTACAGTAGACGATGGCAATCCATGTTTTTTGATGGGCTGTTAATTTCTAAGCTTTACTATTAATGAAGAGATTAAACTAACTGTGAAGAAGGAGACAACACAAGCCAGGGAGATGAAAACGAAAGACGTGAGGAAGAGAGCCAACCGAACGGGAAAAAGAAGCAGCAGCCTGGGAGAGAAGAGTAAGCCGGTAAATTCTACACGCTGGTTAGTAACCAGAAAAAACTAAAGAGAAAACACCTCACCTGAAGAAAAGACAAAGATGAAAAAGAACTTTTTGAATAATTGACCATTCAGGAAGAGGGCGGTAACTAAGGAGAGACTCGTCGTAAGTTGGCGACCGTGCAAAAGCGGTCGATAAATCGTCCTGTACAATTGCCTCTAAACCATTCTGCATGAAATCAAATCCCATATCCATAAGGTTATGGTCATTATTTAAAAAACTAAAGCTTGCTGATGATCCTTCAGTATTTCTCTTTAGACTAATTGATTCATTCTAAAAATATAAAAACATATAAAAAAGTCATACTCTTTCAATAATAGCTGGCCAATGATACTTGGAACGTGGATAAATAGTTGGAAAAAAGGACTGTAGATAGTTAACAATTCGAAGATAGAGAAAAGGCAGCTGTCCCCACGATTTGCCCGCGATAATTAGAATGACGGTAGGTAAGAAAGCTCCGATTAGAATTGAACCATACATCAAAAGAAGACTTCCCAACATAACTGAAATGAAAAGTGGATGAAAAATAAGACAAGATATATCAGAAGGATTCTACGATTGTGTGAGATAACGAGTCGAGAAGACAAGAAAGTACAATACACAAAATGGGATGGTTAAAATGATGTTTTCTCTGTACCTTGATGTAACACAATATCCGGTTCTATTCTTGGATATACACTCTATGTCCTTTTTAAAAGACGGCGACGGGAGAACCAAGAAACTGCGTCAATACAAGCGAGAAAAAGCATTCTCCGATCGTCATTATTGAATTTTTCAAGAAAGAATAAAAAAACACAATTGTTGTTAAAAATGTGATAGAACTGCCGAAATTGTAAATGAAATTGTTTTGTGGTCACTTATAGTGGACAGATGTGATGACGATACCGGTCGAGGTCACGTGAGTTCACGTGCACTCACGCTTATTGGTGAGTGGCATTATTTAAAAATAAACTCTTTTTTCTCGTGGCTGTACCATGGAGGTTAAAAGTGATTGAAAGTTTTGTAAACATTGAGTCAATCAGAAGACAATGTAAAAAGACAAAGTGAGAAGAACAGGAAGACGTTTAGCAATCGCAGACTAATCATCATAACATGCTCATAAGTTTTGAAAAAGTACCCCATTAACCTAGAGAAATAATCGGCCAGACTGATAAATGAAGAAAGTTGTGTGATAAGAGACGAGAATCAATCGACGGATCAGAGATTGCTTGAAAATGACTGCCAGCTGACTACCAAGATTTTGACCAGCTGTTCCTCACACACATATATGCACTGTCTGGTCAAAAGTTACGTGTGTGTCATTGTGCCCCAAGGTACGAAAAACATGTTTATTCTTTGAAGGGGGGTCAACCGTACGTCTCGTAATGCCCAGCACGGTTTGATAAATGGAGAATAAAGAAATTTTCAAGATAAATGGATTTATTTCAACGAAATTTGAATCATCTTATTCATCCTGAGCTCATTACTTTCACATCGCAGTACATATTCAAAAGATCATGATTTTGCGGCTATGCAATTAGCGGCAAATTCTGCCTTTCCCTCGGTCCAAGCAATGTTCTTCCTTTCCGTTAAAAAAAATTTTTTTTTCATTAAGATGCTAAGTTTATTGAATTAGACAAAATCAGTTCAAGGGTCAATGCTGCTTTAGAGATGAATAAATAACTACTGTTGCTACGACGCAACGGATTTTGGAATTGAATTTTTTTTTAGAAATTTTTGATTTTGATGTTAGATTTTACACACTTTTAGTTGTTTGACGATTTTTCGAGGCTTAGATTGATACGCGCTGTTGAGGACGAAAAGATCATAGCCGGTCTGAAGGTCAACTTCTCTATTTTCATACATGACATTTCTAGTTTTTTTTAGCAGAATAACAGATGCACTTGCACGGTGATAAATATGTAAATTTGTCGTAAACAAAAAATATGGTTCATATTCAGTATTCGTTGAGTATCTGTTCAATAGTTTACTTTCCACTCCAGCATCGCCAGTTGTCAAACATGTCAAACGTACAGTTCTTTGATTTTTTATATCATTCTACCTGACTTTCTGCAGTTTTAAAAGAAAAGTTTATGCTAATGTTTTATTATCTATGTTATCTATGTTCAACAACATTTCCTTCATGCCTTTTGTGTGAATAGCGTGTGATTACGCTTTCAGTTGCTTCAAAAAGACGAACGCATTGCCAACTGGGTGAGGCAAATAGTGCCGCCAACTGTCAATGCTGTTCCCGCTTTACCTCTTGGTGGTAGGAATAGCCCACGCGGCTTGTCCCAATTGTCAGCAGGTAAGTATTTATTTAACTGGAAATTTATTAATTTCAGTCTTGTCCATGCTCGAGTCGAACAACTGCTTCCCCACCGATACAACAGCCTCCCTGTATTGGATTTGACACTCGATATATGGCAACTTCATTGGATGATGCCATGTTCAATTTTCCAAATCTTGTTAATTCTCAAGGAGCTCCATTATTTGATAAATCTGTAGAAACATCAGCTGCTTCTGCAAATCGAGGAAGTGGAGGGGCATCTGGTGATATTATATCACCGTTTATAATGCGGCCTGCTGGAGAATCGGCCATGGAACCTGCTAAAACTATAGATGTGTGTTTTTATTTATTACTCATCATTTTTAGAGAATGATAGCTCCAACTCCCTCGGGATCTTGTGTAACTCATGAATGTTTATCTTGTAAATTGGCTATAGTTAATGGTTTTTTAGACAATTCAAATGAAAAAGACCAAGAGTTGTTGGGAACAAGGGTTCGCCTTGAGCAAGAAACAGGTACGACTGAGTCAAAATAAATATTTTTAGGACTTTCAATGGGTTCTTGTGGGCAGGCGAGTACGCCTACGACCACTAGGAGACCACAGTCAAAATGGCAGCGGACCCAAGAAAGAAAAGCTAGGGAGGTAAACATTTTTATATACCCTACCTACGCTCTTCAGATAATTGCTATGCTAACGGCTTATAGTAGAAAAAAGAGGGCGATAGTTAGCGCTCCTCACCCATTTCCTTACGTTTTGCATAATCTTACAACGTCTAAAACATCACTTGATAACTCCACACAAACTATGGACTCTTGTACGTTTTTAAAGCTCACAGTTGTTGATTCTTGATTATTTTAGTACTTGGAGTAACAACGCAGATAGGTTGTGATTATCGAAAGGGTTCTGCTTTGAGTACGGTTAGTTCATTGTTCGAAAAACTATTTTAAACCAGAACCAAGGATACAGTGGTCTGTGTAATCTCTGTTGGCAATGGAGACGGCTACCCGAGCAATATTTTCCTAACTACGTGAACGAAGTAGCCTGTGACCGTTCCGACTGTGGCTGCCTTTCCGGTTTTGGACAATGTATGCCGGTTACTAGGATCCTAAATGTTTTAAAAAATATTGGGACAAAAGAAAACCCAAAGTGAGAGTATTCCTATAATCCTAACCAAATTCAATTGATTATTTTAGCTGGCAAGAGGCAACAATTGATACGATAGCAACTTGTGAATGCCAAGTGGGTTTATCAAGTCCATTATTGGCTTTCGTCGCGAAATGAAAGAAGACTCAAATAGTCCGCTAGATCTCTTCTTGTACTGTACTAACGAATCTTTCCGTATTTTGCCTGTTCAAAAATGTCACATAAATTCATATTTTATAGTGAAATAACCGGTTCGACCTGATCGAGCCCAGGAATGTATGTCTTATTTTTTCGATGATCTGGAGCCTTTCTTTTTTCATGTGTATATTATGCTTTTGACCTGTCCGCTGACAGCCTCGTGAAATATATGTCTGATAGCTTCCGCGGCCAAATAAGCAGTCGAATGTATGCTGTCACGCGGATTCTCCTCGTTTTCTCCGTTTACTTTGTTTCTTCTAATCTAGCTACTACGTGTTTTGATCAATGGTACTATTGTTATAATAGTATTCGCCTTCATGAGCCGCCTGCCATCAATCTTCTCGTAATTTCTTTTCCATTGCTTTTAAAGTTATAAATTTTAGGTTCAAATTCATAGCACAATTGTTCTCATAAACGAAGATATCACAAACCGAACAGTAATCTATAATGTTATCATGACTTGGTCACATGAAAGATTTCAAAATGCCGTGGAGGACAACAAATTTGAGACGAGAAGCGCTGTATCTTGTTTTCCAATACAATCCCGAAGTTTTAGATACCGAAAGATGCTCAAAATAGTGCTTGGATTCCCTCATTGTTAGTTAGAAATGCGATTTGGGACAAGATTCTCAACTCTACCATGTATTTTAAAAACGGAAAGATTATTTTGCGACAGCGGAGGATGGCCCAACTGACTTATAGACAGCCGAAGTCGGAAGAACAAAAATTTGTTAGTGTCATTTAAATAGAGTAACAATGTAATTCAGAGTCTAAGCCCATTGTTCCAATATTTCGACGACGGACAGTTAGAATCAATGACTTTGGAACAAACACTTTCTTCGGAAATACTTGAAGAAATACCTCGACAGACATGGACATACATTGACCTATGAGCAATTTAATAAACAAATTTATTCGGGGATAGGATTCCAATGATCAAAGAATAGATAAATACTAACAAAGCAAAACGGTTTCCAAAAGGAATGACTGTGTCTTTCTTATCAGGATTAAATCGCGATTTGAATGATTTAGAAGCCAAGCTGTTTCATGTTTCGACAAGTCGTCCTTCTATTCACTCTCTTCTTGTCAGTGTTATGTCTAAGTTGTCCTTCCAATTATGAACCCGATGGCTTTGGGAATTGCGTCATAACCGTATGGAAACCTGTGATAGAATTTTTTTAAGAGATATTGGTATAAGGATCGCAACTTTGCTTATAACGACTGCGCCACCGATCGAGCTTTTTTACCGATCATTCAGAATGCATATGTAACAATTACATTTTAATTTTAATTTGTTTTATTAGGTAAACAGTCTTCTACAAAGTAAATCTGGAAACTTGACGAAAATCTGGCTGGCTTTAACCTGCACACAAACCAAAGAACCGAAAAGTTGTATGTGGGACAATGGTCAAATAATAGTATCGAACAGTTATACAAATTTTGACTTGGGCAGGTTATGTATATTAAAAAAGTTATTAGGTGAACCACGTGTTGACTATGGATCATGTGTAACAATGAATGTCAATACAGGTCGATGGTCAGCTGCTCCTTGTCAGAGTTTCGCTGCATATGGATGTCAATACAATGATTTAGCTTATGGTAGATTCTATCGAATTGAGAAATAATAATTTAGCTTCACAATGCGCCCAACCCACGGATGCTTATTATAGAGGAAAATGCTATTTTACTATTCCCACTGGTTCATTCAATTATGGACAAACAGCTTGTCAACAGAGCTGTGGTAATGTTGTTTCTATTCACAACTTGGGAGTGAGCTTTTCTTTAGTTTAATAAGTTTTCTTAGGATTCGAACTTTGTCCGAGATCTTGGTAGCAACCATTCCTACGGATTTATAGGTCTTCAAAAGACATCAAGCTCCTATTACTGGACTGATGGCTCATCCTTTGACTACACTCATTTCGGTAAGTCTTTTTATTTATCAGTACACAGTCATATAGGATATGAAAATCGCAATACTGGCGAATGTGTAAGTATAGCTTTCAAAGATGAGGAAATTAGAGGAGGTTATTGGATAAATTCACAATGTAGCGGGAATGGTTTACTTGTTGTGTGTGAAAAAGGTAAGAACGTAAAAATTAATGAGGAAGATTATTAGATGTATCAAACGCCTGTGATAATCCTGGTCCCGTATCAACATTATCTCCACCAGAATGTCCATCAACTACCTTTTACAATGGCTCAGGAGTGGTAATGGCATTCGATTACCTCAAAACAGTTTAGCTCTATTCACCCGGTTATCCACTTGGCAGCACAAGTATGCAATGTGAATACGTAATCATTGAAGAAGAAACTTCACAGGCATTTATAACATTTGACAATTTGTCTTTAAACAGTTCTCTCTCTTTTTTTTACCTCTACAGTACATTTTTTGATTCGCAGCCGTTCGCAATGTTAGTTGGACTTCCTAGTTATTATTAGCATTTTAGAGTATCATACTATACATATGAAAGAACGTTTGTTTCTCCGACGAATATACTTAAAATCGTCTATACTGCGGATTCATACGGTCAATCTCATTGGAGCGGAACCTATGGGGGTAGTATATTTTTACCCGCCATTTTTTTCAGCGTATCAAAACACAACGACAACTACGACCATAACGGCTCCCATCATCCCTTCCATCAGCTGCTCCTTTTTGCTAGATTGGAGTTATCTCGGGAATACTTCGTCTTTAATGGCTTATGATAACTACACTTTGGTATTTTTAAAGTTTGGAATCTGAAAATATTTAGCAACATAATCTTGTGGAAAGTATTGCGATGATAATCTACTCATCCAACTATACCATTGATACAAATTTTGCTGCTTTTGGCTATCCTACTAAATATTCGTCTAATATATTCCAACCTTACTATTTCCCGGATATGACAAGCTTTGTGTATTCCTTTGAAAATTTTTATCCTGACGTGAGGAGTCAACCAATTACACTCTGCAGGTAAGATTGTAAAAGAAAACATTACAACTTTTAGAATGATTGATAATATAAATAATTACAATATACCAAATGGAACAATAAATTCTTGTTTGGTATTTTTCTCTGGTGAATCGTTTCGAGAATTCAATTACTGTGACCAATTAGTACAGGATAAATTTAATGTGATCATTGGAGCTGGTCTTAATGGTAAATGCTCTGGTGTTATTTCCTTAAATTGTTCAGGTCAGAGTGGTGTATCCATAGTATCAAATGGTGGAATTGTCCAAATAAGTGATAATATGGACTACAACGACGCCATGAATGTAGCAAACGTTATTCTGACTCATGTGCAATAAACAAAGATTACCCTTTAATTCTATGTACTAACTTTAGAATCTAATCTTTTTATGACGACTGATATATCATATGGAATCAGTTATTTCAGTGCAAAAATTCAGTTTATTCTTTACCGGTTTCAAGATCCCGAACTAAAACAATATCCAATACCATATATTCAAAAAAAAGTCTGACAGCAACCATAATTATAGATATCGTCCTAACACGCTATTATTTCGTTTTTTTAACGTTGCTAATCGAAATGTTTACTGATAAAACGACAATTATTTAAAATACTCGAGTATAACAAAAAAAATCAAGACATCGATCTCCTTGATCACATTCCGGTGTTCCTGCTTTTATACAAATCTTTTGCGTTCGTTGATAACAAAAACCTCCAACACATTTCTCTCTTCGCATGCAGTCTTTAGCACTACTGCAAAAACCTTGTTTATATCGAATAGTATCTGTCGTCACTAAAAAATTTTAAATGTATGCATGGAATTTTACCAAACAATGAAAGAAACAATATAAAGCAGAAGGGAGGCAGCGACATTTAATGTTTTTTATTCGTTCTCGTCTTTATATGGACAATCTAGCTGTCAACGAAAGCGCAAACAAATAAAAAAAAGTGATCATGATTCACTCATTAAAGAGGAAGAATTGATGTATTTTTATTTTGGTGCAAATAGAAGGAAACAAACAATACGTCAAATATCGTCGCCACGTGTTACCAGGAGCTAGTTTTCGGCTGCTGATTCACCAGGAATTTGTATTTATTTTCTTGTTTAGTGGGGCGTGGTGTTATTAAAGCTGTTTTCTTTTGGCTTTTTAATGGCTCTTGCCATCAACATTCTCACAAATGAATTGTTCACCTTCCACCTTAACTGCATCTACCCACCCTGATGTCTATGTTATTTCAGTGCCAGAGTTTATTGACTCACCACCTGAATATTTGGATATTCCTCCACCGACCTATAGCTCACAGGTTTCAGCTAGTTCAATACAGGTTTCATACTTTGTATCCAAGAAATTAATTATTCAGAATTCTAATACTTTTCCTCAAATTCGACGCAGTCAATCGTTGCATATAATGCTTAAAGAAGAACATAAAAAACTCAACTTTAGAGCGTTATTTTATGTTATTATTGTTATATTGCTAGCATTTTTGCCATGGATATTATTTTAAGGTACTTCTTTTTATTTTTAAAGTGGTAAATTTTTTTAACTGCTGTCTTCCTTAGCTTCATCTGTACTCTCTCCTTCAGTTGCTGGGGCTTCCGTCGCCTCATCAGTTGTTTCAGGCTCTTCAGTATTGGATGTACTGTCTTCCACTAAATTTCTAGATTAATTTTCTGCAATTATCTACCGTATCGATATTCAATGTGAGCCGTAACATGATGATCCTTCATATTAGCCATGACAAGCACTGTAGGGTTCGGAGCATCAATAACCCAGTCGGAGTCTAATTTATCTGAGCAACAGAACCTGAAGAAATATTTTTTATATAATAAGGCAATTACCGTGGATAAGAATCCCGAATATCAGCATCGGTCTTTATTTCCAAAAAATTATAATCACAACCAGCACGACACTCAAATTGTGTCAGCATGTGAATTTTGATTTCAACCTTAGTATTGGGTGGGCTCTAAAATATCTCAATCGTTACTATGTTTCCAACTTTAATCCAATAATTACAGTAGTGTGGCCTGTCATAGTTCTGTGGATCTCGTACATTTGAGATTAAAACACCCATTGCCCAATTTGGACCAGCTTTGTATGTAGCACCACAACCGTCATCAGTCTGAACAAGTGATTCCCATAAAGTAAGTATTTGACTCTATTATGACAAGAAACTCCTTGATAACCATTGGGACAGATGCATACATCGCAGTTTGCTGGATTCGGGTAACCTTCATGCTCACACGTTGGAACTTCTTTGTCGTTGCAATTGTCTTAAGGTAATTGCAAGCACCTGTAAAACTTACCATTACAGGAGTAAACTTCGTTAATCATCATAATATCAAAAAATGACAATTTTCTTGATCCCATGGTTTGCGTATAATCTTCATTATGCGGAATCATAGTTGGTTTGCTTGTATCGGCCGCAAATCTGAATTAATTTTTTGTATATAAATAAATATACGCGTAAGAATCGTAATGCATAATGGAACCAAAGTCATACCTGAAAAATATACTTCAAGCCAGGTAATTTTTAAAACTTACGGAACAATTTCAACCCAATCTCCATCATTATAAATGTCAAAATTATGTCTGTGCTTTTCCTGAAAAAAAAGCATTATTTCTTTTTTAATAACTTACAAGAATGTTACTGTAGTCAATGTCTATATATTTGTCTCTATCTCCTCTTTGTTGAATATGTATAAATCCAAGAGCATGCAAAAACTCGTGAACTGCTTCCATCTTAATTCGGTTTCTAATCATAATTAATCATAAACCTACTTCCTCACAACCTTGATTAAGATGTAAAGTTTGCCAGTTTCCATCAGTCATTCCAATATCACTACTACATCCTTCTGTTCTTATAATCTAAAGCCGTCTTATGTAAAATATTAACGAACAAGTATCTTGTGATCTTGAGATTCGTCTTCAACGAAGGTGATACATGTCACTTCTGAAATTAAATCCATAGCATCTCGAGTATAGGCCTTGAAGCTTTCTTCTGAATATTTTGATTACACCTTCTTTATCTAATACCTTGAGTCTTCCAATCATCATTAAAGGTATAATAGACAACACCATCCGGCCATAGAGTCGCTCTCTTGTATTGCTGTCGTCTATGCCGACCTAATTGTCGCGGAGGTATCCACTGACAAATGACCAAAGTAACGGTGAAAAATAAAAAAATCAACCGCATGACTTGAAGTAAAAGACTTCCTGATATGTCAAGCGCGAACGGGGCAAAGCGCAACTAACTCTGGTATTTGAGACGATAGGAGTGTAATAAGGTTGTAAAAAGGAAATTGCTGAAACTAAACGATCTGACAAGATGGTTTTTCAAAGAAAAAATATGTGCTCAGTCGAACACCCAAAAAATTGCGTTTTTTGTCAACTGAATCAAATGTTAATAAAACAAATAAACCATCTGATATACCCTAAAATCTTATAGATAAGAGCGGTTTAATTTTTGCAAAAAAGGACGGAAAAGTGTAGGACGTGTAGGAGTTTTATGATTCCTAAAGAAAGAAGTCTATAACTAAAATGAATAAACACCAAAAATTCAAACGTAAAAAAAATATATCCAGCACAGGCCGCTCTTAACTATTAAGCGCTCTTATCTATAAGATTTTAGGGTATTTAAGCAAAAGAATTGTAGCTGATCATAGATTCAATTAATTAATAATAAAACCTATAGTATTCATTTATATTTTTTATTAGCTCACTTGACATCAGTCCCTACGTTCCTTGGTCGTCGAAAGGTTGAATTTTGACCAGGGATGACGCATCGGTTGAAACAGGTTGGCCACTTATCAAATGACTAGAAAATGCATCAAACTATAAACTCCTAACGACAGGAAATCATCCTATACATACATGTCATATGTAATAATTGTATACTTTCCATGAATTATAGTATGTTGCTTGTTTGACATGGGTAAAGTTTGTTGTAAGCGCCGACTTCTGACCTAACTTTTGAGTGTTTCGGCCGACCTGCGGGCTATATAAACTACAAAAATTTGTACAAAGTTGAGCTATGGTGTTACTTGTGTTACTTATAACCTCAGCCATAGCCCAACGAACATATCCGACATTTAGAGAACTGGTCTTAGAAAATAATTCGACTCCATACAATAAGAAAGACTCGCCTTATGATGTTTTTCATACCCCAATTGAAGTGAAGGTTCATGCTTTCTTCGTGGTATTAGTCGGTGTGGTAAGACAGTAAAATTGAGATTATTTTTTTAGACCGAAGCCCAACAAAAGGTCAGCTATATAGTGAATATTGCATGGAATTGGGATGACCCTAGACTTCGTTTTGTTCCTGAGGTTTTAGGAATGAACGAAACAGTCGTTCCTTCCAGTTCCATATGGCTTCCAACCTTGGATTGTTTCAACTGGTAACTTTTGCTCGATTCGGATAAAATTTTCAGTATCGACGTCAGCAGATGGGCTCGTGAATCTGACAGCAATGAGGCCAAGGTATCAGCGAACGGAACTGTTCTTTTGTATCATAAGGCTAGATATGATACCATTTGTACTATGCACATTAGTAAGAGAGAACTTTATGTCAAATGTTTACCTTAGATTCCTTTCCTTTTGATGAGCAGTATTGTGGAATTGATTATAATCCCGCATTTCTTGGTCTTGCAGGAAAGATGACGGCCGATGTTGCGAATATATCTGATATCGGAATCTTAATAGTAATCTTTTTAATGTTTCAGAAAGTTTGGTTCAGGGCACTCCAGAATGGAATATCTATAGTGATGATACATATTATTTTCGAGAAGCCGGATCACTGATTGGAATTCGGTTCAGAATTGTCCGCAATTCTACTTTCTATGTCATTCTCCTGATTCTGCCCACGATGATCGTCACAACTATTTGTCTATCCGCAATAACTTTGCCTTTAGATTTAACAAGAGCTGCAAAGGTTGGTTTAATTTTTTAATCAATTGTTCTAGTTTTCTACGGGTTTAAGTGGTCTTTTGGCATTAACATTCTTGTTAAGTATTATAATAAATCAACTACCACGGTCACAGACTATGCCCATACTGGGTAGGAACGTTTGAATTTATTACTTTTTTTTAGGTAAATGGCTATTGATGGAGATGTTCTTTGTTGTTTTAGCTGCGATTATCCACGAGCCGAAGCGTATAATCAAAGAGAAGTGGTTTAAAGAGAGCAAAATAACTGACACACTAATCGACTATTTTCTATTTCTAATCATCGTTGGTGCGAATTTCATAGCAACTATTTTGATATTTACATTGCGTTCATCGTCGCCTAAACAATTTAATCTATGATGATTCAGTATTTCGGAATGAAACTTTTCGAATTGTTTGGACTTCTACTCAAGTTGCCTATTCAACATGAACATCGACCCACGTACTGTTTACTTACGTATGTG
This sequence comes from Oscheius sp. DF5120, assembly GCA_932521415.1. Classification (NCBI taxonomy): domain Eukaryota; kingdom Metazoa; phylum Nematoda; class Chromadorea; order Rhabditida; family Rhabditidae; genus Oscheius; species Oscheius sp. DF5120. The sequence goes on along the minus strand of OW051465.1, from coordinate 71,573 downwards.
AAGGAAGTGAGTCACGTACAGCCGAAGTCCTCAGTACGTTTTTATTGAGACAAAAATAATGCAAAAAAAATCCTCAACCTGAGACAAAGAACGGTTCAGTTTACGGAAGGGAATTGTCGAATATCTGTCGAGATAATGAGTTTTTCGGTTCAGTTGCCCGTAGATATTTTTTAAGAGAATTGCCCACTGAACTTGTCGTCCACAGGAGGAACAAATGCTCTGAAAGTCTCTTTCCAGTGAAACAACCGTATCTAAAGTATATTCATCTAAAATTAAATGAATATACCTACTTGTACATCAAATATCCAGCAAGACTGGCTGTATATTTTTGTTTTTCTTCTTTCAAGCTGCGATGATCTGTGATGTAAACTGAACAATCAGTTAGGCAGATTACACCTAACAGAGCCAAAGATGCTTTGTTCATATTCATTTTTTGAATCCAGTCGACCAAAGGGAACAAAACATGACTGAAAAAAAGTAATTATACATCAGGCACTCACTTTGTTGGACTTCGAATAGCCTGATACCATGCTAATCGTAAAGCAAGAAATGGGGCAAGTCTATCTCCAAGCAGTGTATATTTATCGGTAAAACTAAGATGACAGAACCATGGAAAAGATTTGAGATATTCGAGTGATACATAAACTTCTTTATCCATGTTAAAGGTAGCTGTCGTCATGAGACTTTGCGATTGAACAGGTTTCTTCAAAGCTGATGGACGTGTCAAAACATCAAGAATTATGGTAGGGGCGTTGTCCAACGACAGTCTCAAATTCTCTACAGATTCTTCGATGCACATTAGGTAGTCCAATAGGCCTTTCTTTTCTTCCGACAAGTTGAAGGCATATTGGAAAAGTGGTGAAATGATAGGCAGTTTTTGTGATGCTATTTTTGATGCTTCTTCAGACGACGATGACGGCGATGGAGATGTTTCAGGAGCTGATGGCTGTTCCTCCTTATCGGCATAAACGATCATCTGTGGGTTCATCCCAGCTTCAACGCATTTTCGAAATCTACAGGCTCGACATGTACATCGCATTACTAAAATTTTTAATAAATTTTAATGAAATATCCTTACTGCGTCCAATTTTGCAATTATTACCCTTTCGACAGATGAACAGACGATTGTTGGTTATTGTTCGACGGAAAAAAGAACGACAGCCGTTACATGAAGGAACCTAAAAGCAAAATATTGTTCTGATGATCGACTTAAAACAAATTTTCCATTATTTGAGATTTCGATAAATAAAAAATTAAATAATACCCACGAAATACTTACGTCATAATGATATCCGGATGATACATCTGCACAAACAGCACAAGGCTGTCTTGGTTCATCTTTCTTATGTCTCAATTTGGGCGGTTTTTCAATATTTGAAGTAGTTGGAAATAGCTGAGTTGGGTGCATTCCTCTACTATCCGAAAATGAGAAATGAAGAACAATGACGTGCCTCGACCGGCGGGACACGAATGATCAGGTCGCCTATAAGTTCGAATCCCGAGACCTGATTGTTCGTGATTTCAAATTAGGGCATGTAAAGAGGAACATAGAAAATTTGTAAAGCAGTATGATACTGTTGTAATGGCACTAAATTACTGAAGTAAAGAATAACTAGATAAAAATATTAATTTTTGGTATTAACATTCTCTTACCGGTATATCAAAAGCCATTTAAATTTTTAAGATGATGTCATCGATCTATTTTTTTTGTTCTATTTTTCTGGAAATTAACATTAGTGCTTGAAAATATCACATATCTTCCGAGAAACCGGTTAGACATCGGCGCTTCCATTGAAATTACAAATCAATTGGAAGGGAAAATAAATAAAATGAGAGTTATAGACTTTTGAAACTGTTTGCGACAGACATATATAAGGAAATAAGATATTTGAGAATATCCCAAGCGAGACTTAAGTAGCACTCAGAAAATTGAAATTTATAAGCACCTGGATATGTTATCTAGGTACTTCAAGAGTTGAACAAGTTATCGTAACTTTAGGGAGCTAAAAGTTAAAAATTGACATAAAATACAAAATACAAGTCATACCATAGAAATAAGGTAGTTGATTTATTATAATACTTAACAAGAATGTTAATGCCAAAAGACCACTTAAACCCGTAGAAAACTAGAACAATTGATTAAAAAATTAAACCAACCTTTGCAGCTCTTGTTAAATCTAAAGGCAAAGTTATTGCGGATAGACAAATAGTTGTGACGATCATCGTGGGCAGAATCAGGAGAATGACATAGAAAGTAGAATTGCGGACAATTCTGAACCGAATTCCAATCAGTGATCCGGCTTCTCGAAAATAATATGTATTATCTTATATTGAGTGTGAATGTGCGTATCTTCTGTCATGACAAAGAAAACTTCTAGAGGTGCCCTTTATTTACCCTGCTGGGAAGAATTAATCTTCTTGATTATCGAATCAATCTTTTTTCTTTTATTCTGGTGTCTCTAATCTCAACGACAGTCATCTCATCCCTCTTATCACTCTTAAAGGCAGTTGGTGCCATATCATTTTCCTAACTTCTTTCATTGAGTAAGCTCTCTTTTCAGTGATGCTTCTGATTCTGCTACTACTCAGCACTGTATTTATTAATGCTTATGTCTGCCCCACTGGTTACACCGATGGTTTTGACGGAAACTGCTATTCTGGGGTGGGTTTGTTTAATACATTTTAATCTAATATTATTTAGCCATATTACGGTGCTTGGAATAGGAATGATGCCTATAAGACTTGTTCTAATGATAATGCCTACCTCTATACGGTCAATACACCGTTTGACAATCAGCGAGTGCAAAACAGAGCCGGTAGCATTGGAAGCATTTGGCTGGGACTCACATGTCTCGGTAATGATGTAACTACATGTCAGTGGGACAGTGGAAAGGATTTGTTGGCTAACGATTATTCCAATTTTTACAATAGTAGTTATTCTTACTGACTGAAAATATATTGTAGATCGACCAAATGCTTCCGATGGAGCTTGTGTTGTTATGCAGACCAAGACGGGACAATGGTATAGTGCGGACTGTTCGAATCAAGCAAACATTTACTTCGAATGCAAATATACTCCAGGAGTTGATAGTAAGTTAGTTTGATAGTGAATCAAGAAAATATGTATTAGCTACTCGATATGAATTAATTAAAACCATTGCTCCTTATAGTTCCCACGTGCCCTGATTACTATAACGGTGGTTTAATGGCCGCTCCTCTTCGTGGAAAGTGTTACTTCGTTGATACAAATTATAACGTAGTTGGTGGAACACAACGATGCCGCAGCATTGGAGGAGATATGGCTTCAATTCACTCACTTGGAGAAGATTCCTTTATCAGGGGTTTACTTAAAGAATATTCTTCTTCTTCTCTTTATGCTTATCTTGGCCTTAAATGGACTGGACCACCACAAAATTACACTTGGACGGATGGAAGTCGTGTTGACTACAAAAATTTTGGCTATGAAAATCAGCAGCTCGGATCTTGCGTTTCTTTGGCTATAAACAATGATGTTGTGCCTAGTGGATACTGGATTAGCTCCCAGTGTAGTCAAAATTTACCAATAGTATGCAAACACGGTATGGTTACAAAAGCAACAAATTATTTTTTAGATCCTGTACCTGTCACTCCTGTCAGCACTTTATCTCCTTCAATGTGTAGTGGAACTGACTTTGTGTCAAATTATGGAAGAGTAAAAGAAAAAAATTAGAAGTAATAGAAAATTTAGATCTACTCTCCTGGGTATCCGGAAGGGAGTTTGCCAAACCACTGTGAATATTTAATAACAGAAGATGAGCAAAATCAAGTTCAAGTCGTTTTCAATGATGTTCACCTAGATAGCCATAGTAGTATCAGTCTTTATAACAGCTTCTTCGACTTAAATCCGTTTGCCAAGTAAGGATTTAATAATACGTTACATCATCTCAAGGTTGACAAATACAAACTATGGAGGAGTATATATTTCTTCTGGAAATATGTTGAAAGTTGTCTTCAATACTGGCGGAAGCGAAAATTTTAACAATAAATGGAATGCCGATTATAGCCCGTACTTTTGTAAGTGTATAATAATACAAAAAGTACTTAGCTTACTTAACAACTGAGTACCCCGTCTCTTTTGGAACAACCAGCGCTTCCAATTGCGATGGATGGTATTATTATAGTGGAGAGGTAAATTATTAATTACTTTGATGGAGTTTTTTTTAGATCACTAGCCCTGGTTATCCTGGCAGCTATGCGTCAGTAACCCAGGATTGCTCTTACTATCTGGACTCCCAAGTTTCTCGCACTTGTTTCACTTTTAATGATTTGAATCTTCGTTATTATGACTATGTAACTCTTTACGATGGATACCCATGGAATAACTATGAACTAGCCAGGTGAGAAAGCCTGAAGTTGAATACGCGAATTAAGCTTTACTGGATCCAGTAGTGGTGATGGCATTTATTGTACGAGCAGATACAGATACATGACCGTTGTCTTCTCGACATATTCCTACAATTCCGGCAATGTTAGAGGGTTCAGTGGACGATTTGCTTGTATTTTTAGTTGCCGACTCTTAAAATCATTTTTAGCCGATGCTAACGCTCTCTATTACTCTACTACTTCTGGTTCATTGGACTATACTGATACGACCCGTTATTTTGAGTTAAAGCAATAACCAGTTGCTTGTCAAATTGCCTTATTAAACATGTTTCATTATTACTAAGTATTTTAAACCAAATTGTTATCTATTTATTCTACAAATAGAAAAATATATAATATGAAATATATAATAGTTAAATGCCTACCAAGATAACACATATTATTATTGTAAGAGAATCATTTGACAACCTCAACACGCGATACAATAAATAAATATACATGACTAACTGTGCAGTAAAAGGCGGAGCACATTTAGAGTGCTCCATGAGGAGGTCTAGCAGGAATGGTAGGACGAGCAGGTATTGCGGGAGCTCCACTATTTGGTGTGGGCACTCTTCTGAAAACCAATTTATGAAGAAGCTAAAAGACTGAAAATACATGCACTCTAACTTATAGAAAAGCCCTTCATACAACAAGACATCCGATATATCAAGCAAATTCTCAACACAATATCGAATCTCACCTATCCAGCTATATTATGCTGGAGGAGGACCTTGAGGAATCGGGCCTTTTGGTGGTCCAGGGGGGCCACGAGGGCCAGGTGGTCCATTTGGACCAGGCCTACTATATATTCCCTTAGAAAAAAAATATATGCGCAACTCACGTTGGAATTAAAGGTGGGTAGGCTCCAGGAGGTCCGGGAGGGCGAGGTCCCATTGGCGGGCCTCCACCAGGACGAGGAGGCATAGGAGCCGGTCTTCCACCGCCTGGCGGCATCGGAGCAGGGCGATTATTTACAGGTGAAGGGCCCATGTTTTGTCTGTAAATGTAGATGTGAAAATGAATTGAAGACAAACCTATTATCCGCTATAGTCATTCTAGGCATTTCATTCTGCAATGTGCTAAAATCAACTTCGGAAATAATACGGAGAGCTTCTTTGCAAGCATGATACATGCTTAGCGTCTGTTCACGAAGTTGAGCGGCTTCGACTGACTCCTCCATAAGACTATCTGTATCACCGCATTGATAAAGATGAGCCAGTAGTTCATCGCGTATAAATTCTCCAACCTATAAAGCGGTGTAATCTTTTCAGCGAAATGACCAACCTTGTTGACAATGAGGTACATAACTGCCTTTGGAACTAAATCACGAACTGTTTTTGTTACAATGCGCATGTATGAATCGACAAGATTTCTGATAGTTTCTACTTGTCTCTCAAGTTGAGGATCCATTGAAGATTCTTCAATTTCATGTTGACCCTAAAATATAAAATTGTAATGATTTTTGTCTCAGAGTATAAAGGACGCATCAACAACACTACAGTGGCAAACCCATGGAGCTCCTTACCTCCTAAAAATGGGAAAACATAGATGTGTACAAATTAAAAAAATATAATTTAGAAATCTGCTTACATCATCTTCTGGAGCTTTTTGTTTCTCAGGATAGACTCCTGCACGAAGAAAAGAAGCCTTCCAAGCATCAACTTCATCTAAATTAGGGCATCCCAACTCCAGCTGCTTATAGTCCTTGTAGATGTTCCTAAAAACCAAGTGTTCAATGCTAGAAAGGGAAATAGAAAGCATGCTGGAAAAGTGTTGTAAAATAGGTAGAAGTGCTGTGTTTTTAGGGGAAAATGAAAACACTGGGCTGCTCAAACAAAAGCCACGGATATGCTATATACAAGATAACAATCGATACAAGACAACATCGTATGCGATAAGAGTCTTACGTATTGACAAATCAACTCACTTTCTGAAAGCGTATCAATCACTGTTAAACATGTAAGCAGGTTTTTGGTCGATTTGTATGGGTGAGTTAAATGGCAGGAAAAAGAGCTGGTGCTTAATTATTTCAACCAAAAGCAATAGGGAGGAGGCAAGCTTATTTTTGGTGATTACCGCGAATGCAAAAAAAACAACCTACTGCCTGAAGACAAAACCGTTTTTATAGGTACAAAACATATTAAACACTTACTTTCCGTCAGGATAGAACAAAGCAAATTTGTGTTGGCGAGACATGAATCCACTTTCAATGTCACGAAGTTTGATTCCATCTAATGGCAACATATACTTTTTTTCTTTTTCCTTAAATAAAATGTAATAAAAGAAAAAAAGTCAACCTCATCATCCTTATACCAACTCAAATTATCTGAAGTCAAGACAAACCAGCAATCCTTGTTTCCTCTCATCAATGAAATGTTATTTACAGTCAGCCATCCTTTTCGAATAACCTAAAAACCTTTTCAGCCTCTTACCATATACCTGATTGCCAAGATTTTTCTTAGTAACTTGTCCCTGAGCTGCTTTTGCTTCTGCATTACTAAATCCGATAAAGTCTTCATGATTTGTATTCATGTAGGCGAGTTCATAATCAACTATCATGCCTAGTTGCATTTTAGCCATTTGTTCTTTCTCTCTCATGTAAGTTACTACTATTCTTTCAATTTCATCACGAAGACGTGGATATCTCAAGAGCTAAAAAAATCATTGGGATGCGATGGAAAAGTTTACCGAATTACAGCATTGGCGAACAACATTTGCTAACTCATTAACTACGAGATCAACGCATTTCATAGAAGGCTCTTTCAAACGAGAGATTTGTTTCTTTGCAATGGCTTCGAACGCCATATCGGGTGTAAATAGACCAACTCTGGAAGAGTATAGTATATTTATGCGTGAGGAGAGATGTTTCAGTTTTTTTTAATGTTCACAATTGTTAGGAAATACATGAAAGCGAGAACCTTTGAGGATTTCAAATTTCTTTTGGAAGGGAATCCATTTTTCCTTTTTGCATATATAGGTTGGATTTTTTCTTTTATTTGGTTACCTGATACCGTGAATGTTCCTGATGGCAAATTGAATTTCCTTTCGCATTTCCTTTTCGTCGATCTCCATTTTTACAATTTCAAAGGGGAAACGTTCATGGAAAATTCTATAAGAAGTGGATCGACAACAAGGAATACCTGTTTATTCTGGCTCCCCCGCTTAGCTCATTTGTAGAAACAAGTTTAGCTGAAGAACCTTCTATCGATCTTTCCAAGTCTTGTGTGAATTGTTGAACCATCCTATAGAGTCATGAAAATAGAGTTGAAACATACTGCATTAAAGCCTTTGTTTTTCTACCAGGATCATTTGGCTGGTATGTTTTATAATCCGCACAGTCCTTTTCCAAGGCGAAAAGTTTTTTCTGCAGACTATCTCTCAAACTAGGTAGAGTATCTCTGATGTGATTTGTCAGTTGCTGATTCAACGTATGTTGCAGGTAACTAGTTCCTAGACGATCGGCCATATGCCTGAAGCGATTTTCAGATCAGGAAAAAATAATACCTGTAGGCTGGATGGGAGAGAAAAAACTTGCGTTCAGCATCCAAAGCTGCTTTAATATCTTTCTTTCCAACTATATCTTTTTGTCCACGATTGACGACACCAACATATCCACGACGAAGAGTGAATAGTCGATTTTCGAGAATCTCTCTCGCATCTGTCCCTTCGTCCATCAAATCAAGTTTTGTCAATACACCGATCGTTCTTAAGCCTTGGGGATCTACTTCCTATCAGAATTAATAAAAATTTCTATATTATTACATACCTTAGCTAATTTCAAGGCATCCGAAGTGGCAAGATCACTGTTTGCAGGAGTCACTGCTAGGATAAGACATGTTTCACGACTAATAAAGGTAAGAATCATGTCTTTGATTTGTTGTTCGATATCTGCCGGCTGGTCTCCTACGGGAACTTTTGTGAGACCAGGAAGGTCAATAAGTGTCAGATTAAGAACTGAAAAGATAAAGAACTTTGTGTCAACCTACCATTCGGACTAAATACACGTAAATTAATAGGATGAGGTGATATTCCTTTATTCTGACCAGTCACTCTATCTGTTTCATCCTCAATTTCTTTGCGAACTGCATCAAAATCTGTGAAGTATTGGCCTTTCTTATGAAGAAATTCAGCATATTCTACAATCATAAATTTCTGTTAAAAACGGGAAATACCGTTTCTGTCTTGAATAAGTTGAAGAATGAGAGGTCGACGAGTGACAATTCCTGAACCTCGTGGAAGAAAATCCCTAAAACAGTCTATCTAGTAGAAGAACTTACTTTCCGACGAAGTTTTCTAACACAGACGACTTCCCGGCACTTTGACCTCCGACGACAGCAATCTGTGGTAACTCGAAATTTACAGTTGTTCCCAACTGCGAAAAGGCATCCTAATAAAATTATTTATAATAAGAAAAATAAACCACCTGAACTCGATTTATGACGGGAATCAGAGCTTGCATACCCTGATTTACCCACGCCATTATTGCTGGTTTACTTCAGCAAGTTCGGATCTTCTAAAATGAAGTTGTAATCGTAACAAAAATTATAACAACAGTATGAAATCTTAGAAAAAAAGACAGCTCAATAACTTTCAATAAGAAAGAAAAAATAATATTTTAAGTAGCATACCAACGGTTTCTCAATTGCTTGAGTCAAACAGTTAAATGACTCAGCAAAACAAGAAAAGCGCTTTCACCTGTCCGGTGCCTATTGGATAGGTTGACTCGAAACATGACTCAGGGCATCTGTGGAACTTAATGTTTTCATTTCTAAGTATAGATACAAAAAAGGAGAGAGTGGAGTCATTTAAAACGAGTGGTTTGATTGCCAAACGCCAATTTTCTGGGCAGCGCCTCCATCATCGATACGTAACCACGTTGGCTTGCTGCAGCGACATCGGCGTCAATATGCTCACATGGATTTTTTTTTAAATTTACATCTAATATAAATAGGGGTGCAAGTTGTTGAAGAGGCCTATAAAACACATGCGGTGTGTTGTCTATTGAATTTTTTCGCTTCGTCCCTTCCGGACACGCAAAATCAATTGAGGTGTGCTTTCTAATCGGCTAACAATAAGCATCAAATAGAAAGCGTAGGTCACAGACAAAGAAGCAAAATTTTCTATTTTGATTTCTGTGGATAACCTTATTTGCCTTATTCTATAAGAAATAGAAAGGTAGCTATAATAGCAGTACTATCGAATTCTTAGTAAACCGGAATGGATTATAAATAGCTCAAATAATATGAAGTAAACGTGATTGTGCTGCATAGAGGCATAGTCTTTGGGTAACTGCAGTGTGAAGACTAGAAAGCCTCGGAATCGATGCGTGCCGGCTCTCAGGAGACGGCGACAGCTATCGAAAAAAGGAAGGCTAGGAAAAGCGAAGTTCCGCTACTAGTAGAAGCATAATTATTAACGAATTAGTTTGTATAACAGATCATTTGATAAACGTGAATATTATAGAAAGTATTTATTTAGCACGTAAATTCCACGTCTACAGTTATGTTTGGAAACAGCGAAATATGAAACCTTTACTATCTTTTTTTCCTATTTTGGAACAGGGGAGATGGATGGCTCTCTGAACTGTATTCGTGATGATGGTGATGTGTCTTTCCTTTTCCCAATCTGGTTCAATATCTTCTCGGCTAAAACGCGTGCCTGAATTGACAATAAGATATGACGTTGTGGAAGTTATTGGATTACATGCTTATGTTTACGCCAGCTTACTTTTTTGTCAACAGCATTGATTGCTCTAGTAGCAAGGGCTTTTTGTAGATTAGACATACATTCGTCATGGTTTCCAAGAGTTCTTTGGGTTAGAGCAATGTAGTAAAAGTTAGCAGCAGAAAAATTGGTCTGAAAAGAATAAAATAATGTGAAAGATTAGACCTTGCATGATTCAGCTTTTTCAAAACATTGTAAAGCTTCATTCGGAAGTTTTTTCACGTAGCAATGGACACCTATAATTAAAAAAATTGGAAACAATACTTACCTAGAGCATAATACGCAAAAGGATCATTAGGATTTGCAGCAATTGCTAACTTCAAGGTTTGTACTGAATCATTAGCCGGCATTGCTGAAAAAATCTACTACTAAATATAAAGGTAAAGGCTCTATTAACTAAAGAAAGCTACACTGCATGACTTCATAAAATGAATACGAGAGTCATTCAGCAACAGGAGTCATCTTCAATGCGGGATTAGATTATATGCCAAAGACTGGATTATTTGATCACATGTTTCTGATGCTGAATAGGTGTTTAATCCAAAATGTTAAAAACAAGTAGGAATGACTTCAAAGATCATCTAAGGTTTTCTTGAAATGGATTGATATGCTATGGTTCAGCTTTTCATAAAAGTTAACACCCTATCCAATGTTCAGCTATACTAGAAAAAGGTATTTACTAGAGTTCCAGTTCTCTAAAAATTAATTTTCAGATTATTTCCGGTAAATTTTTTATTATACTTTATTAGAACCATGTTAATATTTTTAAGCAGATCAAAATCAAAAGAAGAAACAAAAGATTCATTGATTTTTCCTACAATTTCCTTGCCGTTGAACCTTTTTGATTTCTCAATGAAAATGAAAATTTTTTTCTCATTTTCTTCTTATTGAAATAAAAAGAATATTGCCACTCACAAAGATGGACAACTATCAATTTTATTTATTTATTGGCGGCATCAGAGGGATTCTTCTAGCGCGCTCCTACACAACTCGGAATAGATCTCTTTGCTTTTCACGCACTCAAATTCTCCAGTCATCCTAACGAGTCTTCTTTTGCCTTTCGTAGCATTGGTTGATTCAACGGTATCGAATTGCCTCTTCTTATGTCATCTTTCATTTAGCCTTTGGTCGGCCTACTTTTCTGTGTGTTATCAATATAACATCAAGAAATTTAATAGCCTATATTTTGTTTTCAAATTCAAAGAAACGCCAAATTAAAAAGGCGCGCTACACATATTGGGCGCCTAATTTTCAATCCCACGTCATTGTATTTGTATGTACTTTTTTTCATAGATTTTGTTGTAGGCATCGATAAGGATGATTGACATATTAACATTTCTAAGTATAATTAATTTCAATTTTTTTGGTGTGTAATTTATCGTTTTTTCAGAAAAATTTGATGACAGCATCGGTTATAACTCTAAGTCGACCAGAGGTGAAAATTTTTTTAATACTTTATATGTTATAAAGGTATATGTGAATTGTCTTTCTTTTGGCGGAACTGATGCTGTGGCTGCAGCTTTGAGTACGAACTTCATCCATTTTGTAGATCTTGAAACAAAAAAGACGAGAAAAACTTTAGATTTTCCTCAGAAAGTCATTGGAATTCATTTTGATAATAGCACTCCCGGTAAATATTTTTTATACTTATATCGTATTATAGTTCTTCGAATCGTAGATGATAGTTTTGGTATACATCTATATGATGTAAGAGCAGATTCAAAGAAAAAATCAAGGTAATACTTATATTATTTTAATCTGTATTTTTTTCAGAGTTAATACAGCTGTTGAAAATCACTCCGTAACTTATTCAGCTACTTCTGATAATTATATTGCAATTGCTAGTGCAACATTTATAAACAGCGACAAAAGTAAAGCTAAAAAGAGAAAAAGTAAAAAAGGTAGCGATAATGAAGTTTCCAGTAGTGATGAAGAAGATGTAACTTTTTTATCTGGCTATTTTTAATATTTTAGGATGATCTATCTTCAGTTCCAAGCGTTGTTTCCGTCTACGATATTCGTGGTGGAACAGAACCAGTAATCACTATTAAAGTACCATATTATTATTATTCTAAACGATTCCTTAGGATTCACATAATGGTTTGATTAATTGCCTCACTTTCTATCGAGATAATCGACATTTGATAACAGGTGGTGAAGACGGACTTATAAATATTTTTGATGTATCTTTGTCAAAAGAGGACGATGCTCTTCAAAGTTCGACACCAGTGAGTTTCACAATAAAGTTTGAAGTCTTTCAGGTAGACACTCCTATAGGAAAAGTTGGGTACCTATCAAAAAGACTTCTTTATGGTTGTACAGATGATAACAAATGTATTGCTTTGAGCCCAAACTCACCGGATGACGTTGATATTCTCTTTAGGTTCTTATCATTTTCTTCTACTTAATTGTCTTTAGACGTAATGCAAGTGAAGGAAGGTTTCTTATAGATGTTTTGAAGGGTGGCGAAGAAGAAAAGCCGATTGCAATGTTGGAATGCGACGTCGAAGGAAAAGTAATTTTGTAAATAATTGTATTTAATTTTTTATAGCTTTCCTTACTTACGATAACAGATGATGGAAAAGAAGCCGAAGTTGTTGAAGAATGGACTGGTCACACAGATCTTGTACACTGTTCAGCATTTAATAAGGGTGTTCTCGTTACGGGAGGAGAAGATGGCAAATTGGTTGTAAAAACTATTGATCTCCGGCCTACGGGTAGTGGGAAAACCAAAAAAGAGAAAAAGAAAAATCGAACGAATCCTTATTAGAGTATTTAATCCAATTGTTATTTTATTACGTTTAGTCAAAGATATCCCCAGTCTTATTCGATGTCGTGTAATGTTCTTTACGGTTAGTATTTATGAGGTGAAGGTAATTAAAGCAATCTCATCAAACAATTCTCTATATTTTATTGATGAACTTTTCATAATGAAAAAGTCATAATACAGTTGGAAATTTCAAAGTTTTTTTTTGGCAAAAGTACTTATTTTTTTGGAGATCGACATAATTAACTCTTTGGTTTTTTGCTAATTATATGAAAAACTTATGGATTACAAGAAATACAAATTTTGTTAACATGATGTCAAAAAATATACTTTTTGACTCGTCCTATTTTTTTTTTGCTTTTTGATCGTCTTGAAGTTATTGCTTGCTTATTTCTAATAAACTAGTGAGCCTCCTGGATATTTTTTTTTAATTTTATTTTTCGTTAAGGTGATGGAGAAGCGAGTCTCGAAACTCTTGAGAATTATGCATAAATACTGTGTGCACAATGAATTTTTTCGATTTCACTGAGTATTCATTTTTATCTTTATAGATATTTCAAGTTGTATATTTTGTAATTTTATTTCTGAAGGAAGTAGGTGAATATGCATTTCGGGCAGAGTTTAATCAAGTTTTTTGAAATGATTGGCGGTTGGTTCGCAATGTGGGGTGGAATGCTATTTGTGGTAGGTTTATTTTCGTTATTATATTTTTCAGATTACCATGGTAGGAGCTTGCTATTATACAGTTATTTATGTAGCACTTCCCTTGCGTAATGATTTTGATCCCTTTTTTTGGAACTGCCTTGCTTTTTTTATAATTTTCATGATATGTCTTCATCTATTTTTGTTTCAAAATTTTTCCAAGTTGGTTGTATTGATATTCTCATTTTTTAAAGATATAATTCTGTTTCTTATTGGCAAAGGCAATCGTGCGTAGCCGATTTATGTAGAAGCCCATATGAAATCCAGCAAACACAGCGTAAGTTTTTTTGATCCTACAATTATTTCGCTCAGAAGTCGATCATGTTACTGGTGTAGTAATGAAATTAGATAGTGATGGAAAACTAGTTAAAAATGGAAAATTTTGTATCGATTGCAATAAAGAAGCTCCGCTAAGGTTTGTTTCTTTTAATAAATTGTCAATTTTCAGAAGTCACCATTGTCCATTGTGTAAAATGTGTGTCATCAGAAAAGATCATCATTGTTTTGTAACAAGTGGATGTGTTGGATTGGGTAATCAAGTGAGTTTCAATTTTTTTTAATCCAATTTGTTCAGCGATTTTTTATTACCTTTCTATTTTGGGTTGTGGTTGGTCTTTGCATTGTTATACGATATTTAGGAGAATACATGATTACAATAGATAATAATTTGTAAGTTATCTAAATTCTTTTAGTATTTTCAAAGCATTCCATGGGGCTGGACCCGTCTTTTCGGCCCTTTTGCTATTATTCAATGGATGATGAATTATACGGACCTTCGAACAGCTGCTTCAGCTACGTTACTTTGTTTTTGTGTTGCTTCCCTTCTTGGATCCTTAGGTTTTTTAGGCATGCAGGTATAATCTATTTATATTATTTTATTTTTTTAGCTCTATTATACATATTATGGTTATACAATGTACGAATATCATAGTGCTATGATGCGCGACGCTTTTGAAGGAGATGGAGATAATGTTGGTGAACGTTTTCGCTTGGTTTTTGGGAAATATTGGTATCTTAATTTTATTGTACCGTTAGTGTGGGAGATGCCAATTCTTACGCCTCAAATCGCAACAAATCTATTTCGTGTTCGTAGTAAGTTACTATGAGTTAATATTAATATAATATATTATTCTTTATTATTTGACCTCATTTGATTTTTGCTTTACTGTCAAAATAGTCAAAATATTTATTTAATAAACTATACTATACAAGTTGTTGTCAAATATTTATGTTATCATCAAAGGACCTACTTTCTCATTACTTCTAGAATAGCACGCGTTGACCTTTTTTTGTTGACAAAATTCAAGAATTTTTGTTAATCTTCAGTTCTCGTCGTTATCATTGATAGATAGCAGATTCTCGACCTTTACGAGTAGCATTTTACGTATTCAATGGAATGCCTTCTATAGAACAATCTAGTGCTACGTATAATCCTACAGTTAGTTGTGGTTAGTATTGTTATTTTTAGGTTGGATTTTTATACATTTTTAACCTGATTGTTGGTACTGGAGCGCTTGCACTTCCAAAAGCTTTTCAAACTGCTGGATGGGGCCTTAGTATTATCGTCCTTTTGATTTCGTGCCTAGTTAGGTTTGTTTATGACGTTTAAGTCTATTCTCTCAGTTATATTTCTTCAACATTTATAATCGAGTCATTATCTGTGGCAAATGCAGTTGGAAATAAAGAAAAGCATACTGATGTTGCGGAATATGATGGTATGAACTTTTCTTTTATTTTTCTTATGTCATTTTAGATGTCGCGGTAACTACCAATGGCCCGTCTATCTTCGAGATAACAGATAGAGTGGAACTGGTAGGTTTTCATCCAGAATAGTGAAATTTCATTTTAGAGTCAAATGGCATCTCTATTTCTGGGCCGGGTTGGTGTTATTTTCTCATATATTGTTCTGAATGTATACCTTTTTGGTGATCTCGCCATTTATTCCACAACTGTCCCGAAATCAATGATGAATTTGATTTGGTAATTTTTCAGATGGTTTTTTTAATATTGTTACATTTCAGTGCCTCTGTAAATAATACATTGCCTAATGTGACGACTCATTCGGATCCATGTCATGTGGATTGGCCTACTGTTTTCGATAGATTTTCTGGTATTTTCCTTACTTAAATTACACTTTTAGTTTATCGTATTTGTGTTCTCCTTTTTATAATGGTATGTATTCCAATGGTGCTGGCAGGTATTACAAAAACTAAATATCTTCAACTTGCCACGACAATATCTAGGTGGACAGGTAATATCATTAAACTACTGTCATTCCGAAATTCAGCATTTACCTTGATGATAATTTTGGCCACAACAAGTCTCATTGAGAAAGGAACTGCTTCTCATCCACCTGCTGTCAATATACACGGTTTCGGATCCTTATTCGGTGTTACTGTTTATGCGTTTATGTGTCATCATAGTCTTCCAGGTCTCATTACACCAATGAGGTTATTTTAAATTACTTTATTTTTATCCAATGCATTTCAGCTCTAAGTCTCATATTTTTTCGCGGTTGTCAGTAGTCTATGGTATTGTTCTGCTCTTCTATCTCACTCTTTCCATTACTGGAGCATTTGCATTCGCCCATGTTATGGTAGACTTCTTTTAAAGCTTTTTAATGATTTTTCTCAGGATGTTTATACTTTGAACTTTCTTCATGACGATTACACTTCAATTTTTTACTTCTTTTGCGACCACTTT
This sequence comes from Oscheius sp. DF5120, assembly GCA_932521415.1. NCBI lineage: Eukaryota > Metazoa > Nematoda > Chromadorea > Rhabditida > Rhabditidae > Oscheius > Oscheius sp. DF5120. The sequence continues at coordinate 55,273 of OW051465.1, read as the reverse complement.
TTAGCCCTCTTCCCTATCTTTACACTTACTACAAATTATCCAATCGTTGCTATCACTTTAATTAATAACGTCAAGGTTTTGAAAAATATAGTTTTTCCTGTATCACCATTGAGGTTCGTTATTAACCATGCATATATTTATTTTTAGTGAACAGGAAAATTTGCTGGATGAAGAGGAGGAAGAAGAAGAACCACGCTCTCGTAATCGAAGTTTCCGCAATGGTGATAACATGGTAAGCTTGAATTTTTTAATATTTCTACAAAAGTTTAAATCTTCAAAGATACAAGTTCCATATGAAGTTATATCGTCTAAAAGCCGTATTGAACCTTTTGACATATTCACATTTTAATATTTTCGTTTGGACAACTGCTTATATTTTCAGATGAATCTTTTCGAGATTCTTGTGCCAGTATTGATTATTGGATTGCCAACACTTATCAGTTTGTCGACAGATAACGTATTGCTTCTAGCTTCTGTTACAGGCAGTTATCCAGGTATGTCATAATTGCAATCTGATAAAAAAAAAACTTTCCAGGAGTTGGAGTACAGTTTATAATTCCATGTTGGCTAGTTATTCGTGCTCGCCAAACGACAAAAAATCTCAACTATACTATACCGAAAAAAAATGCTAGTCCATTTCAATCAAAATTCTGGCCGTTGGCCATCTTTTGTTGGGCAGGTTTTTCGATTATAATGGTAACAATTAATGTTATGGGGCTGTCTATATAATCTTTTTTTACGCTGTCCTCGCAATCACAGCAGTGCAATTAGAATTTCCCTACTTATATTGCATTTATTAAAATTTCCGTTCATATTACCCAAAAATTAAACACAATAAATATATGAAAAGTGAATTTACCCTTAAAAAATGCACCACAGCAAGTATTTAAAAAAATGAAATAACAGCTTACACCAAATGACTGAGTTTATATAGACATAGCAAAATAATAGCACGGACCGTGAAACATTTACAAATTATAAATACAAAAAATACATTTATTATAGTGAAAACTGCAGATACTGTCAAATTGAGAAAAATATTGCAAAATATACAAAATTATTAGTAAATTAACAGATGCTGCAATAAAATTCCGTAAAGCTCTTCTCACTTATCTGCTTGTCAGCTATATATTGTAGAGGAATAATACATAAATTATTTGCATTACGAAAGGACTCGACCCGTGAAATAGCGGCAAACAACAAGTGCAATGACTAGAAAAAGAAACCGGGAAATCCATCATTTGATTAAAATTATGATCCAGTTAGCACGCCAAAAACTTCGAGCTCATTGATAAAAAAAGTTCGACCTTTTACAAGAGCAGGACTTCCAAAAGTTTGGCTAGCTGATGACATTCCTTGTGTGAGTTCTTCATCAATTCGAATTGCGTCACCATCACCCGAACCAATCTAAAAATTTTAGTAAAAGTAAAAGACTTACAACTAATAATTTATCATTCGCCGCCATAAACATTTGTGGACAATTGTCCGGATTGTCATTGTTATTACCAACCCAATTATAAAAAGCAGGCATTTGACTTTCTTCATCTAATTTCCAGACAAACGATTCTCCTGTACCAAAATATCTGGAATATATCGAATAAGTAAACTTTTTAAAACGAATACTTTGATTTTGTACGTTCGCGCCGGTCATTTCTCTCCGCCCATGATGAGCTACAATATGCTCCAAATATCTCTCCTTTTACAGTTCTGATAACAAGAATAGTTTGTTCAGCACAATCAATTCTAAACATGAAAATTACAGGAATAGCAAACTTATTCCATAGATGCGTGAAACTAGCTCCGTCTTGACTTAGCCTGAACAATAGAATAGGCGTTGTAAGTTGTAACCGGGCAGGCATGAATAACATAATTTCACTTGCAACATCTGATGAAACCAAGCTTAATTACAAATAGAAATACCTTCATCCACTATTTTTGATTGAAACGCATCTGCGAAAAGTTTTCTCTGTTTCATGCTAGCATTTTTTATTGCTTGTTCACGTCCAACATCTTCACGTAGCTGTAAAGATGATAGTGAAAGACAATAAGAAAACATGAACAAAACAGTTATTCTTTGAAATGAATAAGAAAAAACTTACTCTGTCTTCATAATGCGATTGTATTCTTTCGATATTAGCACTTTGTAAATTTCTAATTCTAATACATGTAGCAATGAAAGTTTCTGCGGAAATCTATACAATTTATGTTAGTTGCTGTAGAAACATAACCTGCATTTGAGAAGCAATATTTTGTAATTCTGATTTAACAATATGAACTCTTTCGTCTAAAGATCTACCCGATAAATCATCTCGTGGTTCATTCTGGAACTAAAATTAGGTCAAGTAGGTAAAGAATACCTTTAAATTTTTAGACCATATGTATACAATGGCAATAGCAGCTCGAATAACAAATTTGTGTCCTTCTACAAGATAGCAATCCACTACACGAACTACATATGTCAGTGGTAACCCGTGGAAAATCCAATGTAACCAATCTCTCATCTATTAAAAAAATGCGTCTAACATTAGTCACTAACTGTTTTAACTAAAATGACATCATCCTGAGTACCAACTCTTCTTTTCAATGCCGCATATGCACTTGCTTTGTGTTTTTTCACAAGTGCCAGAATTGTATGAGAAGATGCAGCCCATTCAACAGGAGATGTCATGAGATAACCCTAAATTGTTCAGTAAACGAAAAAATTTAAGTACCTTCGATGCCAACAATTGATTTATGCAAGCAAACACATCGGCATCATCAAGAAAATGTAACATCAGAGCACAAAGAGGATATATCATCTGATTTAATAGTAAATTGAAGGAACAATGAACTTACAGGTGCAGCACTGATTTCAGGACGAAGAGTTTCGACGACTTTGAGTAAACGAATCAGGCTAATTGCTCCCTGTTCATTCAGATCGTAATTATTCATTACTACACCATCTTCATGAAGAAAATGAGGTTGATGTGATTTAACTATAATATCAAGAATCAAAAAATTTTGTTGTTAGTGTAACGTCTTCTGTATTTTTTCAACCAACGTATACAAATACGCGCTTTAAAGCGTCTTGGGGTGAATCTGGTTGAAGCGCATGAGCAAACATACTATGCCTCTAGTATGTACATATAACATCAATAAACTATGGGTTGATAAATACTTGAAGAAAAAAAAGATCAACAACAAAAACTACTTACAGCCTCCTTTGATAACGTTTGCCAGCTGCTCACGATAAACAGCTTTGCTCGAGTCGAAATCTTTTCCTCTACATAATTCTCTCCATAATTCTCGACGAACTTCATGACGGACAGGCCAATCCGCTTTTCTAACAATTTTTTTCACCTGAAATGATAAAAGAAAAGTACGCGTAAAATAGTTTTTATTTTAACTTTTGGAAGCTACAAAATTTAGTATCTGCACTTTGAAACACCGGTTGAACAAATACTCGCTGAGGGCATACACACCGGCTATAGCGCTCATAAAGTAATAGCACACTAAATACATAGAAAGTTTCAACCAAGTTAAAAAAATTTTTTCGACTCACATTATCAGTAAATATGAAAGCTTGCACATATTCATGAGAGCAATCTTCCGAAAATCCGGAATCAGAATCCCAGCTAAGGGATCTCGTCTCGATTGATGGCATTCTTTGCAAAACAGTTTATAGTGATAGAAATATGATCGAGAGAAGAGAGGCAATCTTAAGTGGTTGATAGATACCAGATCGCGCAGATGACACGGCGATATTCATCATATAATGAACGCTATCGAGGTCGAAAAAGTGATATAGCGGGCTGGACCAGAACCGTTTTCGGTAAACAAAGCAGGGAGGGCGGGTCGGAGCACAGGAGCCGGAACAGAACGCGCAGCGAACCGGAAACAAGGTCAGACAAAGTATAAATGACTGCACTATAAATTTTTTAGTTTTTAACAACAATCGATGAAATTCACATAAACTAAAATCTAACTATGCGAGCCATGATCCTCGATAATAATAATAAAATATATACCACTTCAATAATTAGATGAAGAAGAGGAAATAAGAGGTCACAAACAGTTTCGAAGTAAAAACATTGATAACTGAGTTATGCAAACACTTTGGTCAATGTCTCGATCTTACTGAAACAAACAGTAAAGTGAATTTGCACACTTCTATTTTGATTCAATGGTTTTAAGCATAAAAACTAACCTTGTCGAGACGGTTTAATCTTCTATTTTCTTTAATTTCATCCAGTCTTGAAGAAAGTGAAGATGGACCAATGTATGTTGGACTATTTTCTGTGAAGTGAGGAGCACTTTCCTGAAATTTTAAAGGAAATTTATTATATTTTCATGAAAATGGTTTAATAAATACAAACCTCCGTCATTTAATGAGCTGAAAATGAAGAATTTCGCCTAAGGCAGGTCCAAATCAATATAACTGCTAGCTCCCTATTGACCACAAGCTTTCGCATAATTATTGACAGCGCAGGCAAAGTATACGGCATATTTTCGACAAATTGTTACAAAAATACTATTATGCAGTTATTTTAAATTTTCTGACTTTCAACAAATTTCTATCTTCATTAATATTTTCAAACGAAAACCAAATTAATTGGCATATCTTTACCTTTAAACGCTGCCATTCCAACTCTTCTTTATTCGCGGGAAAAACATTCTCTTGTTCAATTGGCGACGCTCTGCTTGGTAGTCGGAGAGAACGACGAAGAGCTGTTGACAATCTTCTAAAACAATATATCATACAAAAAATATGAAAAAAAGAAATATCCCAATAGAAAAAAGCTTACTGAAAAGTTGAACTTTGTGATCTAATTCCTCTTTTAAAAGAAGGAAGTGACTTCGCTTCATCTCCTCGTTCAGTTGCATCTATTAAACTACTTCCTGCCTGCATAAGGCTGAAAAAGGTATATGATCATACAGTGTGATGAAAAGTCAAAGTGCCACTCGGCGATGTCGCAACGGTCTTTGTTGTCATTATTGATGCGCAAAGATAACTTCATTTCAATAATTGAACCATTTCAGTCTGTTAGGGCTATTATTAAAAAAAGAAAATTGAATTTAAAACATCAAAAGAACACAGAAAGTGATATTAGAGTTAACAAAGCATTGAGGCAAACAGATATTGAACAAACACCCCGGGTATAATCGAAACGACAATTAAACAGGAAGTGGTATATACTCGTCCCTGCTATCGACCAATCGATGAAAACCCAGTGTTGCACTATTACTCTTTAAATATAGAAGCAAATGATTCGTCTAAGCAAAAATAACATGATAAGAATAAACTTTTAATGGCTGCAAACTTTCTTGATTGCTAAATTACCAAAAAAAAATGGAGCGGTGTTTGCAAAAATTTTCAGTATAGAATGGAATCAATCGAAATATTGGTCAGTAGATTATGGAAATATATGCACTGACAATGTTTTCCGTTAAAATGGTATCCGTTTGTCTAGTCAATTTCCAACAGAAACAGTCAAGGAATTATATTTTATCACAAGTTCACAAAGTAAGGGAACATGTTAATTAAGGACATCAGTCTTTTTCCAGAAAACAACGCAAAAATTTTGGGTCACTTACTGTAATGAAAGTTCGAAAAACCCCCCGAGCATAACAGATAGAATTTCTAATATATAAGTTTCAGAAAGTTATCATAAAGAGTAAATACCACACGTGATTACAAAAGTATTTTTTGAAATACGGAGGTTTTTTAAACTTTTTTAGTGTACTGTAAGTGGTCCAAAATTTTTGCGGTTTTCTTGAAGACTGGAAACTTCAGGAAAATGAATTAAAATCTTGAATATTTCATAAGCAGAAAGAGGAATGAAATTGATTATCAATGCATAGTTGCAACAGAACAGTTGGAAAAAATCGTACGGATCGTACGATAATATGCAACAGAATATATCATGCAAAAAATATCGAATTTCACTGGCTCTTCTAATTTTGTACCTGATATTTTCTTCAAAACTCCAACACTTACTCTTGCAGATGGAACGTTCGCAGTTGTTCTAATAATACTGTAATCCGCCCTAGTGTATGGTTTTTTGGACTCCAAAAAATAAGATTTATACAAGAGATTTCTATTAGAAATGCAATATAAGGTCCCCAAGATGGCATCCACAAATTTTTGTTACCAGTAATTACCAATCAAATACATTGCTGTGCGTCGAAGATTTGGCAGTTGCAGTAAGAGGAAAAAAGTTGTAAATATTGTTTTTATTTTGTTATTTTTTCCTTATTTTGATTGTGTTTTTATCCATAAATATGAATTTAATTTCAACAGATAAAACAATAGAATAAAAACTAATGAAACAAGGATTATACGAAACCTAAATGAAAATAGCGTAGCGTGTGTTTGATCTTTTCTTGAAAATATCTACAAACATGGGCAATTGTCCAAGTGATTCATTTGTTCTATTAGTTTTTTATTTCTATTATAGGTTGTAAGAAAGTGCGGTTCCGTCGAAGGAACGAAAACCGATTCAGGGATACCCTTTTATTGTTTTTTTCCTTAACCCATTGACGACCACGTTGGCCATCCGTGACCCACGTCAATGGAATAATGTTGATTTTACCGAAGCATAACGAAGCGCTTTCTTTCTTGAGGAAGGTGTAAATTATAACCGTAGTGTTAATAACTAATAACTAGTCCAAGAGCAGAGATATTTAAATTTATGTCTGGAGACAATGTTCTCCTCAGTATTAAAGACTTTGATCCGAAGAAATTTTCGAATGAAAAATCGAAAAAAGAAAAACTATATGATAAGGCCTTTGCAGAAAAACACTTGAAAAATTGCCCAAATAAAGGTTTTAATCCCACAGACGGCAGCGCTCTTTTTTGTGTGTTTGGCACAAGCGTGTTTTATGACATTTTCCTACTATGGCTCACGATTGAGACAAACTGTCGCCAGTGAGTAAAAGAAAGGGTCACAAGTTTGAAAGGCTGAGATGACCAGGCTGAATATGATAGCGTCTTTCACTTGGAAGTAGATATTCATATAATAATTTTTTGTATAATTTACAAGGCTTTTCTTCACTTATGATACTTATGGTTGTGAACAAGTTTGAGTGAAAACGTAAAAGTGGTGGAGAAAAAGAAGGAAGAGAGCGAGATCGTATTTCTCCTGTATTCCGATTGTTTCCTTTCTTTAGCAAGATAGTTATGTTATACGTTGAACGTTATTTTAGCATACATCAAAGGCATAAAATACTGAAGAAGTTGAAAGAGTATTATCCAAACGTTTTTTTAACATCTACTGACTTTTTTCGTCCAAATTTCTAATATTCTAATTTTTTCAAAGACAAAAAGTACTTATAATTAAATAATTATATAGGAGCGTATCGAGTAACGCTGTTAGACATATATGTTAGACGTATTCGCACATGTGACTATTCTTTTAAACACTGCCTTTTTAGTTGGAAGCGGACTATCTATCTATATATATATATCACAAAGAGCAGACAAAGAAAGATATTTGTTCAGTTAGTGTCATATAAACGCACTTACTGATGATTAACAACATGTAGGTATTTGGATAACAATTGAACTACAACAAAAATTATGGAAGGAATATAAAAATGATTTAAATACCAGTTACAACCAAATAGCATACAATGAGTTGGTAATTTAGCAATCAAGAAAGTTTGCAGCCATTAAAAGTTCAAGGGCGACATCAGGATTGATTTGGAATTCAGGAATCTCAGTAGCCGAATTGGTGTAGCGAAATTTGTATGTGAAGTATTGGCAAACTTTTTGTAGTACGTGTGAGCTAAACAAATTAAAGCGTTATCACCGACAGAAACTCACGGAATTTCACGAAAATTGACTTCGTTCGTTTCATTTTCTGAGTATTGTCCAGGTCCACTCAACATAGATTTGATAGTTCCCGAAGTCAAAGCAAGTTCCTAGGCCGTAATCAGCACAACGTTCAACTCAAACCTTTTTAATGAAAAATTCGTGTCCATCACTGCTAATAAGCTTAACGAAAGTAGCATCAGGTCCTTCGCATCCACCATATGCTAAAAGCCGTAAGTTTTTTTTTTTTAATTTTTCGACTCACATTTTGAATCGGTAGTCATGTTCAGTAGTCGAATACTGAAACCCGTCAAATTAAAAATATAACAATAAATAACTTGAGATATTACAATGTGCAACATTAAAATAGAAAAATAAATAGTTCAAAAAATGATTTATAGTCTGTCCCAAAAAAACGATCTTTTGCCCGTTTTTTACAAAACTGCTAAACGTCTTACACGCGCAGTTTTTTAAATTATGTCTTTATCATTAAGTGTATCTTCGGCAATCTGTTTTATTTTTTTTGTAAAAGAATAGTAGTAGTTCAGAAATATGGAAAGAATGTTATCTATAACAAGTTAAATAAATAAAAAAAAAGAAAACTACGCGGTATGATGTTTAACTGGGTTGTAAAAAACGTAAACAAAACGTATCGTTTTTTTGGGCTTAGACTATACTAGGCTTTATTCTGTGTACATAAAATTTCCTTGGCGGTTTCATCACCAATTTCTTGAGATAACTTCCGAACATTTACACCAAGTTGAATGTTTTCCGCAAGAAGAGCACGTAAACGCGTGTTTCGGTCTAATAGAAGCTGCTCAAGTTGTTTTATTCTGAAATTTTCGATTAAAAAAAACTTGAAAACCTAAATACCTATATGCAGATAATTCTAATTGATCTTTTAAATAATTATTTTCCCCTCTCAGCTGTTTTATCAATTGTATATTACCAATTCCTGTACCATATGAGGAACGAATATATACGGAATTATGCTCAAAACTGCTGTTGAAATGTGCAATATCAGAATGTAAATACCTTTCACTCTCTGGTTCTGCAGTGAGAACATCAACTGTTTCTTCATTATATGCAGTTTGTGATTCAATATGCTCCTCAATTAATAAATCTTTGCTGAAATTTCGATTCTTCGAATATATAAAAACACATACTGAACTTCGGAAATAGATTCATCAATTTCACTTAAGCGATCGATTCTTCCATCTTTTGAAGTACTTGTTACTGAATAATGTACTAATACAAAAAAGGTAATTGCTGATTGTTACATAACTGGTTAAATAGCAATTGTCCCCCTTCCGTTAACAATCGTCCCCTACTTATAACTTTAGCTTATAACCCCAGCTCTTGTGCTGATCTGAACCTGTACAAAATATAAATAAGACGTAAAAAACGTACTTGTTTGTCTGCATAATAATTAGTTGCATACATTTCCTTAAAGGGACATTATTATATGCAAAAAATGATCGTGTTTAATACTACGACTTGAACAGTCCTTGTTTTTGTCAATACGACAACGGCACTACGAATAAAATCTATAGTCAAACAACTAACTTCCAATGTGTTCCTTTTCCTCAATGACATGGAACCACTATTTTAAGCAGAATACTTCTTTCTTCAAGATACCATATGTCATAAGTTCCCGAATATAATAACCGAGTCTTCAAAAATAAGACTTCCTAGTACGAGAAGAATTGAGAAATTAGATTTTAGCATTAGATACTAAGTTTGGTTACTGTAGCATCTAGAAAACCAATTTAGAGTGGGGGACAATTGTTAAATATTCGATTCTTTCGATTCCATACACCTATTTGGGGAGCGATAGTTAACGGAAGGGGGGCCAATTATTATATTATACCACAAAAAATAGAAACTGATAAAATCAAAGCATATAAAAGCAACTAACCGAGTCGTATACTTTTCTTTGCAGAAACTTCTTCGACAATTTCTTCACTGTCCTCAGGATAATATCGTCTTCGCAAATTTGGAGGCATCATTTCCATTGATTTGATGAAAGATCCCTCTGGTATTACCGTTTTACCAATTCGAAAAAAAAGAAAATTAGTAAACTATGGACAAACAATTGACCATTGCCAATGGCTTTTACAGGTAGCCTAGGGGCATTGGGTTGATTTGGCATTATTCTCGACGTGCTTGCATGACCTATGCTTGTTGGTCCTTTAAATAATTTAAAAAAACACAGAAATTACCATAGGGAGATGACAGAATACGATATCGGCCAGGCTCGATTCTAATAGAAGTTTCATTGATGCGATGTTCATGCAAAGAACTTGGCACCCGAACTGATGATCTCTAATATGGGTTAATTAGCATATCAATTAAGATTTCATTACCCCTCTATCAGTTTTCTTTATGCCACAGCTTTCTTCATCAGCCATTTTTCTGGAAAACAATGTTTTTACCTTGCATATTCAAATAAAAGTATTGGTTGAAATAACGAATAACAATACTAAAGAAAATAAGAAAATAAGTTTATTGAGCAGAATCAGTACATACTCGTAAATGCTCGCCAAGAAGGCAATAAAGGCAGATTTTTAGGTAACAAGATTCTTTCAACGAGATCATTAACTACAAAATGAGAAGCAAAAGAGTCTAACAAATTGGGGTGTACATACAAACTAGACCTTGAAGTATAAAAATTAATAATATTACTAAAATAGATAGACCAATGCAAGCAATGATTTTCATCTGAAATTAATATTGATCGCACTATGTATCAAACCTTTCTTGCACGTTTCTGAGCCGACCGGGCACCAATGACATTCTGTTTTGCTTTAGTAGCATAGTCAACAGCAATATTAACATTTTGTTCAATATTATCAATCATTTCACCCTTAATATAGAAAAACATATACACAACACTTACTTGGCTCTCTACAAGAAGGTGCATATCGTGAAACAATTCGTGCAATTCACGAATACTGCTTTCTAGTGCTAGTATTTCCGAATGACGAGCTTGAACTTCTTGAAATAATGCTTTCTTGTCTGCTACTGCAAGCATGAGGCCTCTAGTTAAATTATCAATTTGTCCTTGTTCTATTGCATTTAATACATCGTCTTCAGATACTTCATGACCTTCTAAACGGATGAAATTAAAAAAAAAATCATGAAACTAACGTATGTTTAAAAACCTCTGTATCTCCTGCAGATGTTTACTTCTGTAATCAGCTTGTTCATTGTTAAATTTGTTAATAAGATTTACTAAACCTCCTGAAATTACTCGTATCTAAAAACAAATAAAAAACTAATGCCATTCACCTGATTTTTTTTAATTCTATTATTTACCGAATGGTTGCTTTCCTCTGGTGCAGAAAGTGGTTTTGCAACTTGTGTTTCCTTATCCAATTCTAAAAAGACTTTGGAAAAAAAAATACAAAAATTACCATGTGCAATTGCTCTTAGATTTCTAGATTCCGCTGTAAATTTTCCAACTAATCCTTGCAATTCTTCACTAAATTCTATAATGTACAAGTAAAATGTATATACAACAAACAACCTTTATCTTTTCCTGGCTGTGAAAGAATAATTGCATGGATTTGTTTGATTCGAGCTAAGTAACCTTCAAGTCTCTTTAAATCCTCACTGGCCTGCTTACTACGCTCCAAAAACTTAAAAAATCTAATTATATACTAGCCATACATTATCAATGGAATTCCAGTCTTCTGTTGTTATCAATGAATCATGGACCGTACTAGATCCGTCCTCCTCTTCTGTATGTTTTATTTTATACTGAAACAACAGTAGATTGGTTTCAAAAATAACCGACCCGTGATTGGAATTCGGCTAAACGGTCTTTTACCACCATTTGAGGAAATCTAAAAGAAAAAAAGTTATCAGAAAAGATAATCCTTGCTTTCAATAACAAACATCAGAAATGCTAGGTAATTTATACTCCATGATAATGCAAAAAAAAAAAAGAATTTTTAGAAACATTAGAATATTAATAGGAAAATCATGGCTCTTCAAATCGAGAATGTGTTAAAGGTCTGATAGCAATAGGTCTTGAAGTGCAACATTTTTGAGCGTTGTAAATGCAGTGCAATGGTCACACATTTAGTCACTCGTTATTGATTTCATGATTACTCAAGCATTACTTTTTGCTTCTAGTTTCAAATGTTTCACATTGCTTTGCAGGAACTTTGAAATTTGAGATTTTCTATAGGCATCCTATCAGATTCTTTGACACTAGTAGACAAATAATTAGGCAAACAATTTTTGCAAATTAAGTTAAAACAGCCTTTCCTAACTCTACTACTTGCCTAAATTTTTACTGAAACCCACTTGATAACTTCCAGAAATCATGGGAGACGCACGCTTGGTGCAATACAAAAACAAGGGCAAGGATGCAATGTCCAAAAATCAACGGATAGAAGAGGTTCGGGTCAATATGGGTTGTGACTCTTTTAATGTTTAGGTAGTATCTATCCGCAAAGATAAACGAGAAGACTTACTTTCGAAAAGGAGAAACATTAATTCGAATGAGTATGTTAATTTCTCTACTACCGAGCTCTGTCTTTAGAGAAGACGCTTCGTCCAATGCTCCTGCCGTTTCGGGACCGTTTGATACAACTGTTCTTGCTCATATAGTTGAACTAGCGCAGAGCAATGATCCTACAGTTCGCCTTAATGCAGTTCAACAGGTATTTCGTTGCACATAATACATTATGTGTTTTCAGGCTCGTAAAATGCTTTCGCTTGATAGAAATCCACCAATAGACGATTTGATTTCGAGCGGTATCCTACCTATTTTGGTTCAGTGTTTGAGTTCCACTGAGTAAGTACTTTGTGTCGCCTTTAATTAATTCTAGCGTAAACATACAATTTGAAGCTGCCTGGGCTTTGACTAACATAGCATCAGGAACATCAGAGCAAACGCAAGCCGTTGTCAGCGCCGGTGCCGTTCCCCTGTTTCTTCAACTGCTTTCAAGCGGCAACATGAATGTATGTGAACAGGCCGTCTGGGCACTAGGCAATATCATCGGAGATGGACCTCATTTTCGCGACTACTGCTTGCAGCTTGGAATTCTTCAGCCACTTTTAGCTTTTATCAATCCAGACATTCCACTTGGATTTCTTCGTAATGTTACCTGGGTAATTGTAAACCTTTGTCGCGCGAAAGAACCTCCTCTTGCTCCGGAAGTTGTTGGAATAATTCTTCCAGCTTTGGCACTTCTTATAAATCATGAGGTACGTTAAATATTCTCTCTTATCGTTGTTTCAGGACACGAACATCCTTGTGGATACTATTTGGGCCCTTTCATATCTGAATGATGGCGGAAATGAACAGATACAAATGGTTATTGACAGCGGGGTTTGTTTGACAAAATATAACCTGTTTTTGTAGGTTGTACCCCAACTCATTCCTCTTCTCAGTAATAAAGAAGTGAAAGTTCAAACTGCAGCTCTTCGTGCTGTTGGTAATATCGTAACTGGAACTGATGAACAGACACAGTGTGTCCTCGACTGTGGTGTTTTACAACAAATGCCGGGTCTATTGACTCATATCCGAGAGAAGATTAATAAGGAAGCTGTCTGGTTCCTCTCTAATATTACAGCTGGAAATCAAAATCAAGTTCAAGCCGTATTGGATGCCGGACTAATGCCTATGATTATAAATTTATTAGACAAAGGTGATTTTCATACACAGAAAGTAAGATTTGTTGTTATCAATTCTTAGTATTAGGAAGCTGCATGGGCTGTGTCTAATGTGACTATATCTGGTAGACCTGACCAAGTGATGCATATGGTGGATTGTGGTGTTATTCAACCTTTCTGTAATCTTTTAGATTGTAAAGATACTCAAATCGTGCAGGTTTGTAGATCTTTTTCTTTTCATATTTTCATGCTTAGGTAGTACTAGATGGTATTAATAATATTCTCAAAATGTCTGGCGATAAGCACGATCAAATAGCTGCTGAAATTGAGGGATGTGGAGGCTTGGATAAGATCGAATATCTGCAAACTCATACCAACGATGAAATTTACAAACTAACTTATGAGATAATTGATACTTACTTCAGGTATGTTGTACTGTTTTTTAAATTAATAATGTCATCAGTGCGGATGACGATGATGGAACTGCAGCTGCTCATGGTGAAGGATTTTCTTTTGATCCTTCAGGCAACACGCCCAATCCTAATGAAGGATGGGATTTCAATTGATGTTTCTAGAAAAATTGTGTTGCCTCATTGCATAAGTTGTCATGTATTGTGAACCCCCATCTAACTAATCCTTTTTCACTATCGCCATTTATTCATATTTATCTTTATTTCTTCCATTATGCGAGGTCCATGTGTGTGAGGGTCCATATACTCGTCAATTGAGAGTGCTTGTACTCTGCGTTTCTGTATAGTATTTGTTAAGCTCAATAAATTTTCCTTTTGTTTCCGCGCGCGCGTTAAATTCTTTATTTTTTTTGTGTTATAATCCATACTCTCAAAAATTATGACGAGTATTTTTGGGGTCGTTATAGATCCGTTGTTATCTCCCATTCCCGTGTGAGAGTTGTTCATAGTCAGAATCTTGTGTTATTGTTATTATTTGAAAAAATCTCTACTACAGCATAGCTCAAATTTTTTAAAATTGTATTGTATGAGAGCAGTAGTTTATTGTGAGCGAGAGTATCCGGTTAAAATGCACTTTTCTTTTGCCTTGTGTCCAGCTATTCCGTTCCCCTGCCCCAATGTCACCCTGTTCACATACATGCTAATAAACTCTTCAGTGACTCGAGTAAACAAAGGATATAATTTTCTTTTTTTTTAACAATCGGAAATTAGACATTAGAAAATGAACAAGGCGAAACTGGGACGATTTATCACTCTTTGCGTACTATTTTTACACAAATTCTTCTACAGATTTCCTTGTAAAAAATATAAATAAATTTATTGGTTACAACTATGTTATGTTTCAACTAATCATTTCCTTTTTTACTGTTCGTTTCTTAAGGTTAGGATTTCTAACCCAGCTTTCAGATTAATATTACTATCGTTAACGGCTATGCAATGAAAGTAAAGGAAACTAACAACTTTGGTAGTAAATTGTTAGAGTGCGTCGCGAAATTAAAAACCTGGTAGATTAAGTGATTTTTAAAATAAAATTTACTCAAAATCTTACAACAAAAGAATAAAAAAGATAGAACATCGTAGAACAATGCCAATGTCTTCTTCGAGAAACACTATTAGAAAAACTTATAAATATATATGCCTTTATTTATTTATTTACCGTAAATTCTCCAATAGGACCATCCCCCATTTTTTGCGCGTATTTCAAATGTTTTTTTAATTTCATACCCTATAATTTTGGCTTTCAAAGCGTAAGCCATATTCGTGTGCACTCGAACAGGTTTAATATGTCCCTTGATATCTGTCCCAGATATAGTCCTTCTTAGCACATAGAGGCTTGAATATATTTATTAGTCACTAACAATCAAAGGTTAGGAATAGGGGGAAAGAGAGAGGCGACTGGCTCGTCCTAAGTTGGGCTGAACCAAGGCCAAAGTTACAACATAATGAATCGGGATCCTACAGAGTTACATGCAGCAATAGTGACGGATACTTGGAGGCAAAAAGTAGCACACACGGTTGGCCGTTACTTGATTTTCTTTACCAGAAAAATTTACAGCGAGACAATTAACGCCGAAAGCGTAGCCGCAAGAGGCAAGAATGAAAAACTTACGTATGCAGACAAATGAAACCGACTCAGGTACGATCAGTTTATTTTCCCCTCATAAACGGGTAGAAGGCGATTCACCCCTCGAAATCCTAATGCGTGCGCAAAATTTACCACCGGTGGGGTATTTTACGGTGGGAAAAGGGGAATCGTTGGCGGACTTTTGGAGAGACGCTTGGCCAGAAAGAACCAATGCTGACCTTTCTTTTACTTGCGCCCATAAGCTATATTCTAATATTGCCCACTGGAGTGATTCAGTAGAAATGTTATCCGCTATCGAAAAAGGGGATCGTCACAAAGCATATGAAACGGTCGTCGAGATCTCTCAACGACTTCAAAAAAACCATATAGCTGCCCAAATGATCTACAGAAGCAATAGAAGTAAAAGAAACGAGTCAACGGTAAACCGAAATACCAGTCGACCAATACAGCAACCGCAGGCACATAAAACGTGTTATATCTGTGCCAATGCTCAGCATCTTAGTAGCGGATGCCCAAATATAAGAAAAAATACGCTCAGTAGAGGCACAGAAGTAAATCGGTTAAAAATTTTTGTTTTGACTTTTTCATTTTCTTTGGCCATTAATTGGTGTTCACTCAGTTACTAGTCTGCTCCATCGATCCAATGGTCTTATCGATATTGTTTTTGCCCATCTTCATTTCCTAGTTAGGTAGCTCTTCCTGATGTCTGGTAGAGAACATATTCGTTCCAGCCAGTCGTTTGTTTTTTGTCTAGTGAGATTTTGGCTGTTTACCCATCATTCGATGCTCGATGCTGATTAATCTATCTTTCTGTCGAAGGTTCCAAGATTCGCATTCGCACCGTAAGGCATGGCTGGCTCAGGTCATGTAGAGTTTACGCTTTTGCTCCATCTGCATATCCGAGATGTAACCTATTGGTAAAAACGGTTAAACAAGTGCCAGCCAGCATTTATCCTTCGGGATAAACCTCTACGTCCTAGGTAGATGTAGCTTTTGCAATATTTGATGTCTTCCCCTTCCATTTGTACCGGTGTTTCGGTTTGTCATAATCATCTTTTTCTCTTGATTTATATGCAATCCGAATTTCGCGCCTTTTGTTGTGAGATCATCTATCTTTTGTTGTGCTTCACTTGCGAAGTGGAATAGAATTAACCACATCGCCGGCGTATCGAAGGCTATATATTGCCTTTACTTTGTGTTTTATTTTTTCATACAAATAAAGCGTCTAAGTGATATAGTTCTGAAGACAACAGCTGAAAATATGATTGTGTAAACCGTCTCATTGATCAGATGTATAGGTTTGGTAAGTTTCATGATATCTGTTCCGAATGAAGTCCTTCTAAGCACATAGAGGCTTGAATATTTATATAGTCACTAACACATCAGAGGGTTAGGATAGGAAAGAGAGAGAGGGAGAGAGAGGAGGACACGGCTGATCGTGATGCCAGTCCTCCGGCGACTGAAGGGAAATTTGTTCATAATTTTCCCTCTCGTTCTCAGACATCTCAACCACATTCAAATTTGTGAAAAAACAAGTTAAGGTTCTGGGTTAGCGTTAAAGAAGTTTAACAATTGTATTTTTCAACGAAAATAAATGGAATTTGGGCGGTCATAACAATTTTAAGCTGCACAGCTGCTATTATTTACAGTCAATATGGCTTAGGCCGAGCCCTCACCTAAATTTTATATAAATTGACATTCACAAGAAAGAAAATTAATCAAGACAATGAATTGTAGCTCGATTTTAACAAATATTTTGAATCTAGAGATTTTATGTAAATATTATTAAAAATATTTGGACCAATCTTGAAGATCGTCATGAAAAATTTATTTCCTTGTTTATTGGGAATATTGATCGTTTCAACAATTGGACTTACGCCACAGACTCATAATTAATGGAACAGAGGGCCCTGGAGACCGAATTTCAATAGAGATAAACACAATTACCAAGGAAGAAGATGCCGCCAACATCAGTCAGTTAATCAGAATCGCTACCCGAGCTATAGAAGGGTTTTACCGGAACAACGTCGATCGTATGGTTATGGCAGGAGACACTCGCCTAGAAACCAAAAAATTAATAATATCCCTTTCAACTTTATGTCAGTTGATATATTTAGAAACATTATAATACTGTTTATCTTTACAAAAAGGAAAAACACATATACAAGATGTTATTTTAGGTATGCTTAATCATTCACTGTTTCAGTAATGAATATGCCTACCTCATATTTGCACTTGCAAGGGTAAAAGTCAGCATCATCAATTTCAAGAGGTTTGACTGCGATGTGATGCAACCGGCCGGCTCCACCTATATCATTTGTTTTGAGCACCTGTTATGGCTGGATTCCATCTCACAAGATGTGATGAATCCCCCATATAAATATAACCTCTAATAATCCTTACAAGCCTTTATTTGAGATCACGGAGTTTGATGAGAACATATACTGTATAGATATTACCAACATGGAGTGGGATGAGAAGTGTAGAGATTGAGCGGGGAGACGGACAGAATATCTAGACAATCGGGGAGACGTTACACATTCTCTCTCACCTTATCTCTACACGTTCTTTATATGTATGCCCCCTGGTCTTGATAATCTAGTTGTGATACGTCCTCTGTTTGTGTTTTCTTGCTACAACACACCGCATTTTGTTTTATTTATTAAAGGAACCTTTTAAATACGCATACGCAACAGCAGAAATAGGATACTGTAACAATGTGACGGATATTTTCTTTATTTATTTACGTTTTCTCTTTTTAAACCTTTTTATCATAAAAGTCGTTTACTTATTACTGTGTATTACATTCAGAACAAAAAAATATAAACAAGTTTGGCTATAACAGAATTTATAAATACTACATAAAAAAAATTAGAACATTACACAACAAAAAATATCAACAAACAGTAGTATTTCTTGACAACGACGTCTTCGAGATTCTTCTACCTGAAACATAACCTTTATTATTCAGAATGAAAGGTAACTGCCATTTTTGCGATCTGAAAGCTGTAAAAGTTCATCAGTTCCCAGAAACATCACAGAAGCATATATGGGCTGCTAGAATAGGACAAGTAAACAGACTGAAGGACTATTTAAAGTCTGGAATGAAACTTAGAAGTTTGAAGCTATGCTTTCACCATTTTCCACCAGAGAATTACGCACAGGAGAACGACGGCACCTTTGTTGTTATAAACAAGATGTTACACCTTCCGGTGAGTTCAATTCAAAATTATAAATCCTATATAGCTCGATACGCGTTCTCCTGACATATCTACTCAAGATTCAGATAACATTACCGAACCTCCTATGCTTAGTCAAAGATATAATAATTCCATGGCAAGCATAGAATCGTTCGACACACCCATTAAAAATGAAAGCACTGGTCGCTATTCATTGCTTGACCTAAAGTGCCTTCATAAATTTTTCACCATACATATCCAGTCGATTTACTTTCATTCCAGAAACTGCCAACTGATTAATTTTGAATTTGACAGTTATTGGTGGTGTTTCTACAGTATTCGTCCCGTTAACCGATACCTGAAATATGTTATCAGTAAGAAATATGATAAAACTGACCGTTCCTTTAATACTTGGTGGCTTTCCTAGCTCAATTTTACCAACATTCCATTGTAAGAGCCTGGTTGTTGGATCAAATGAGTATTTTCCATGAGTCGGAACCAGATTACAATTCATAACAACTTTTGGCATTTGCATTTCTATACAAACATCTTCTAACTGAATTATAGATAAACAAGGTTCAACTGTGTAATTACGTCCGGCATTCCATTCAACTAAAAGGAGGCAGCCGATCAACAAACTACATCTGATGAACTGAGAGACGAAGGAGACGACTCTTATTGATGGCCACTGGTGCTTTCATTGTTCGGTTATCGAAGAGATGAAAGAGTAGAGAAAGTTTCGTGTTCCTCGTATTGCAAAATGCAGTCTTTACGTTCATTGATGGGCTGTAATTCACAAAAACAAGAGATATCCGATATTTGTTTATGATTGAAGCAACACTTTTTTTTTTGTTCATCTTCATAATCAATTTATCTCCTTTTTTACATACGCCGTTATTTGGAGCAATTTGAAACATCCTCTTATCAGTCGTGCGAATCTTGTACAGAATATCACTCTCCGTATTGTTTCGAAAGATGAAGTACGCTTCACCCACATCATAAGTCAAGAATATAATCGATGGTGATAGACCCCCCTATCATTCTTTTTAATAGATCTAAATCCAAAATCAAACTTTTATCATACAAATATCTAGATGGAGCATCTTCTCTAGTAGGAATAATAAGATAAAATTATAAATAATTTAATATAAACAAATCTGGAAAAAAATATCGCAAACAGGAAAGTGACTAAAAAAGGAGACCAACTCTTTGCTATTTTTACAGCTGTTTCATAGGCATCAGTTGTTCTTCGTATACTGTCGAACCATCTACAACTTTCAACTAGTTATAAATTCTAAATATATAATAAATACAGTTGTAAACCATCTCGTTGATCAGACGTAGAGGTTTAGTGAGTCCCATGATATCTGTCCCAGATGATGTCCTTCTAAGCACATAGAGGCTTGAATATTTATATAGTCACTAACACATCAGAGGGTTAGGATAGGAAAGAGAGAGAGGGAGAGAGAGGAGGACATGGCCGCTCGTGATGCCAGTCCTCCGGCGACTGCCTTGCACTTTGGGCGGGGCTGCACTTAGGTTATGATTACAATGTGTTGAGGCGTATCTACTGAATTCTATA
Source organism: Oscheius sp. DF5120 (assembly GCA_932521415.1). Classification (NCBI taxonomy): domain Eukaryota; kingdom Metazoa; phylum Nematoda; class Chromadorea; order Rhabditida; family Rhabditidae; genus Oscheius; species Oscheius sp. DF5120. The sequence goes on along the minus strand of OW051465.1, from coordinate 35,037 downwards.
CAATAATAATGACAAGTTCTATTGAGGCTTACAAAAGGAATGGCTGTGGTCATCATTCCGAAGGAGGAACAATTTACAACACCATTAATTTGGAAATATCATTGTAACCCAATCCTCGCCTGCCACCTAGCAGCAGCAAAAACAACTGTTCTACTCAAGCGACAGTTCAGTTGGACAGGAATGTATCAAGATGTGCCGAAACTGCTAAAAACATGTGTGGAATGCGCCAGACGAAAGACAAATGTGCAGAAAAACACAATGGAACCGTTACAAGGTCTAGAATGCCCGTTACAGATGTTTGATAGATTACATATTGACATCCTGAGTCCGTTACGGATAACATCAAACAACTGTAAGCCTCCAAGAATCCATAATTATAGTTGCATGTAACTCTGTAGGATCCCGATTCATTATGTTGTAACTTTGGGACATATTAAACCTGTTCGAGTCGACGCGAACATGGCTTACGTGGTGACCAGGCATCCGCTCCGCTTTCGAGCTATGCGAGGAACTTATATCGTATGGATTAAGAGAAAAGGCTCTCGGGATATTTTTCTCATTCCCTACATCTACTAAGGGCATCGCATATGCTATTGAACTTGCCGGGACGGTAAATGATAGTTAGATTATATTCCTGGATAGTCAGTTGATATTTTGCTAGACGTCCAATCAAGTCTTTCCGTTTCATGAAGGCCACCAACGGTCGGTGATCGGTAGTGAGAGTGACTTCTGCTCCCAGAATATAGTGTCGAAATTGGTTGATGGCGAACACTACTCCCAAGGCTTCCACTTCGTTAGCAGGGTACTTTCTCTCAGTGTTGTTTAACTTCCGGCTCGCATAGGCTATCGGATGAAATGGTTCTTTGTTGTCTGTTTGTTGAAGCCAAAGGACGGCACTACCTGCTATCGAGCTAGCGTCTGTTTCGATTTAGAATGGGCGTCCAGGTATTGGAGTCTTCAGCCTGGCGATTGACAAAGTGCTCTTTTCAGTTGTTCGAAAGCTTGCTCCTCGTTCGTTTACCATTGGAATTCTTTCTCTTTCTTGGTGAGTTCCGTCAATGGAACTGCTAATTCTGCATATCCTTGTATAAATCTTCGAAAATATGATGTCATTCCAAGAAAAGATGTGACACAAGATGGTGTTGGATAATCGATGATCGCCTTTACTTTCGCAGGATTTGGTTTAAGGCCATCTCGGCCCACTATGTATCCCAAAAACACTAACTCTCGTTGGGCAAAGGAACATTTCCTCAACTTCGCCTTGAGTCCCATCTTACCAAGGTTCGTTAGCACTTCGTCTAGATCAGGGTTGGGCGAGTAACTCTTCTTGAGAAACTTCTCCCTGCTTGTGTCACGGGATCCGATACATTCTTGGTTTTGGCATTTCAGTTCCCGGAGTAATATCAATCTTGTGTACTATAGGACCATTGTAAAGGCCTATTTTCCCATCATTGAGGAAAAATGTCTCTCTTCATTATAATATTTCCCAACCTGGATTTCTGTCTCTCTGTAAGATCTGCTGTTGAAAGATTTAGCTCTTCTAGGAGTGTTCCTTTGGGAAATTCCAGTAATTGTGTTTCCCACATGGCTTCTAGAGGTGTGTAGAATGTCTCTATTGTTGATTGCTCATCCCGTTCTACCTCTTTCCCTTGAATCCGTGCCAGCGATCTCAATAAGTCATTTTCCTCTATTTCTAACGGCTCTTTTGAGATACAGATTCTTAGAGTTGCTCCGAAAGAAAGAATGGGATAAGCATGACGTAGTTCAGTTTAAGCCAAAGGAAGGAACGATGTTACAATTTGAAGAAACAATAATCCATCCCCCTAACATCAGAAGAATTCGACAAACTGGTATACCAATATCTCAAAAGAACCATTAGAGAAAGATTAGCTTTCGCTTTTTCTTTCGCTAATCTTTCGCTTTCCAGTATTATTCTCCAAAGTCAGTTTGGTAAGATGCTGTTCTCCTTCTCCTCTATTCCATACGGCAGCCTCCAGGACATCTTCAAGAAAATGGGATTTCTTGAGCTATGTCGCTGTCGTCGAACATGTAAATCGATGAACGAAGCTATCACGAAGAAGATAGTCCAGGGTCTTCGTATACCAATCGTGTCCACGTGTCCGAGCGTTCCTTTTGATTCGTCTTTTCATTTTAATCCCTATGGTAAATGTGAAGCATCAGATGTGCTTGCTATTTATAGTAGTAATTCAGAACAATACCAACAGGTAATATTTCGTCAACATTTTACATTAGGCTTAGAAATATCAAGTTCAACTTTGTTATACTGAGCCAAGTTTTGAGATAAAACAGTTGCGACAGGTAATCCATTCATATTGTATAGTATTATTTCAGGTAGCCGATTTTTTTTCTATAGATGAGCTGTACGCAGCAGCACCATTACCAGCAATTAATACTACCTGGCATATACGATATCTGGATTCAGGATTCGATTGGCAGAGGCGATCAACGAATGATTCCTAGAAGATAGATTCTTTAGGAGAAGACGAGAAATAAAAAAAATTTATTCAATTATTCGAGAAAGTCGGGTCAGCTAGTCCATGAACGTGAAAATTAGTCTGTATAATTTTTTTGCACTCTGTTTTCCATTCAGGTGCCACTCTTTGATCCACCGTTGTGTCTTTATCAATATGACTTATTACAAGATTTATAATTGTCTCACTATCTTCTACGATATGTCCTTCGATCAGTTTCTATCAAAATTATTGCAAGTTTCACGAAAGAAACTCACCTCTCCAGCCAGTATAAGAAAATATTCTCGATCGTTCCGTATCAAGAATGCACAGAAATTAAACTGCTCCTGTTTGTAGAGCTCACACTCTACCAACCATGGATGTTTTTTGTCTATTTCTACTTTAGGATAAAGCTTGAATTCTCGGAGTCTTCCTCCTTTAATCCATCTCTAAATGGGTGTAAAAGAATGAGTGAATTAGTCCTACTTACCTGTATAAAAGACATCATTGATACTTGCTGGAAGCACCTTAAGTGGCATTTTTCGAATTTCATTATTATATATTCCAGTTTGACAGGGAATTGATCAGTGTAATTGCACAAGAAGAGTTCATTGAACCCCTATTAGATAGTTAGGCAAAACATTCTGTTACTTGTTGTTGTAGCTTCTCAAGTGATTCTATAAAGCCAAGTGCGAAATAGAGAAATAAAAGCCGTCGAAATGTTAATGTCGATGAAATCAAAGGACTGGCCATAAAACTGTTATACCACCAATCTATGACGTCAACTTGACACTTAGTCTGCTGCATAAAATCAACTGGAAGGATCTCTAATTCCTTGAAAATAGAACCACTACGACGCTTGAAGAATATCGCAGAACTCAATCGAGTTCCTTCCAGCTGCCTGACATCTGTTATGTTGATCAATTTTTTTTATAACAAAGTTGAACTTGATATTTCTAAGCCTAATGTAAAATGTTGACGAAATATTACCTGTTGGTATTGTTCTGAATTACTACTATAAATAGCAAGCGGAGCGGATGCCTGGTCGCCATGTAAGCCATGTTCGCGTCGACTCGAACAGGATTAATAGCTCCCATGATATCTGTCCCAGATGATGTCCTTCTAAGCACATAGAGGCTTGAATATTTATATAGTCACTAACACATCAGAGGGTTAGGATAGGAAAGAGAGAGGGAGAGAGAGAGGAGGACACGGCCGATCGTCATGCCAGTCCTCCGGCGACTGCCTTGCACTTTGGGCGAGGCTGCACTTAGGTTATGATTACAATGTGTTGAGGCGTATCTACTGAATTCTATACAATAATAATGACAAGTTTTATTGAGGCTTACAGCGAAAAGAGTTCAATAGGCACCATGGAACCAAGAGAAGATTAGTAGTGTATGTTTCCACAAAAACACTATACTTTTTATTGATTTTTTTTCACAAGAGAAGAATTACAGGTGTTTAATACTCTTTTGGCGCGGTACGCGGATTTCTAATGTTTATTTCATTAATTGTACATTGAAAAAGCATAGGATGTGAGGGATTTATAGTTGTACCGCAAGGATCCAGAAGACCACGACCGGTTCCATCAAAATCCTCCAATATAACCTACACTTCTTTCGACAGCGCAAAGGGATTTCTGGTTTGAAGGGTACCGCGAGGATCCAGAAGACCACGATCGGTTCTTCAAAGCCCCTCTTACGCAGTCCGTGTTTACAAATTATACACTACTTTTAGAAGAGAGAAGACTCTATAGAAATATCATAACCGAAAGGTATTGTTGATCCGTCAGGCAATGTCCACACTTTATCCATAACCGGCTTCACCTTCTTGGTCATCTCTGTTGTTGTAATCTGACCCATTTTCTTCTTAATGTAGTATCTTGTTGTCTCAATCACCTCAAATTCCCCCCTCTCCACAAAGTCTTTAGCCTGCTTCTCCAGAGTTTTAAAGTTTAAAACCTTAACGCTATTGAGATCGCATGTCACACCCTTACATTTGACTACATATTCAATATTCCCATGACAGTCTTCCATTTGTAATCCGTACACTTTCGGAGCCGTCGAAACAAATTTTGTTACTCTCCATCCATATGGTGTCTCATCCACAAGCTTCCCCAATACATTCCCTCTCCACTCCTCCAGCAAATTCTGATCTCGTTTGCTGATAAAGTGAACACAGTCAGTATCAGCATACATAATTGCCTTTCGACCGATTTTTCGGCATATCTCGTCCAAAAAATTCCAATGATAGTTTCGAGCATGGGCCGTACAGAAGATGGCAATGGCAATATTTGTATACTTTGTCTGTTTGGCAAATTCTTCGGTATCCTTATATGTAATACATACGACATCAGTTCCATCACCGACAAAGTTTAAACGTACAATATCTTTGGTCTGATCATTTAGTAAATCCTCCAATTCTAATGAATCCTCCATAAAGTATATCGTAATACTTTGATTAAGCCGGATACCAAATTTACCCCATGAAGAATTCAAGACCAGCTTTGAGCACAATTTTTTTCCAGGATTTTCACAGATATTTTCCACATCCAAAACAACACCAGTTTCAGCTTTAACCCGTTCCAAATATTTCATTTTCTCCATTTCTGTCATATTTGGTCGAGGCCACCCGGACGCTTCCTGTTTGATCTTGTAAAAAGTTCTTACAAATTCAGCAAAAAGTCCACCACGACTCCATTCCGTCCAGTTCCAAACTTCATAAAGTTGAATAACACGATAACCATTCTGCAATGCTAGGTTGAGCTCTACGTGAGTCGTTGTGACAAATAGCTTCCGCTGATCAACAGAGTGTTTACAGATATCAAACCTTTTTGCCCGCACAGCACAGGTGTAGCACAATGTAAGGATCAATTTTCCATTAATCTTTAGTCCAATAATAGGAAACGCCAAATCCTTGGGTGGTAAAACTTCTGCTAGAACAAGCCCTCTATAGGGGAATGGACCAGTTTCAGGGAATATTTCAAAGTTTTCCGTTAAAACTTGTGGTGAACCATGAGGAAAATCTGCTAAAAATCCAGTGATAAATGGGTAGAGCGAGTTGACATCAAGTCTTTCATACTTTTCATCATCAGCCACAGTATGTAGCATCTTGTAGCTTTGTGTTCTACCTCCCATGAAGGCATCTCTGGGGCGAAGACGGTGAGTTCTTATACACTTTTTGAAGAATTCCCTCATCTCTCGATTTTTTTGACGCATTTCTTCAATTTCATGCTCCCAAATAACCCAAAGCGTATAACCAGCCGCTTTAATATTCTCTAATCGTATCAGTGTCTTCTTGTAAATCTTCTCATTCAATGCTCGTTTGTTAATGTGTGGCTTTTTTGGATTGAAGCACTGTGGACAGCCATGAACTGCACAACCCATAACCTCAAGAATCAGATTCGTCTCCTCTTCAAAGGCATCAGCTCTATATGTTCTATAAGGTGTTTCTATTACCTTTTCTCCTCTATTCAAAAAATATTGAAATTTTCTACCATCTTTCTTCTCGATCCACTGAATAAAACGTAGGGCAAGCTTCGATTGATTTTGGTTGGCAAAAATTCCGTTTTCATGTATTACTCCAAGCATATTCGGTTTTAAAAAATTATGTGTAATGATTTGTTGAGTATATCCGGCAAAGGTGTTGGAGATGATAAGAGGATTCCATCCAGTCAACTTGAGGTTGGATTGCATATATTCGATGCATGCTCTCTTCAAAATATCTACATCCCCTTCACAGTATTTTAGTATCTCGTGATCGAAATCGAACGCTTTCAACTTATTTTCTTCCCAAAACTTGACCAATTGTTTGTGTTTCTTCTCAACTTGAGCATCCGCATTGTAATACTCTAGGGAGGGATGTCCTGCGAAAATCTTTCCATAATTGCATGGTTTATTGAAGAGAAATGGAAAGTCTCCTTTGCAGAGGTCTGTGATTCCAAAAGCCTTGGGAAGATCACGTAGAGGAAGAGCGATAAGCATATAGCTGTCTTTAAAGTGTAGCTCATTGTATTTCTCATGATTACCAGGCTTTACATGCATTTTGATAATATTGTTACCATTCCGTATAATTGTAGGAAATATCTTCCTAGCAACCAATCTGTTAAGTAAGAAATGAGCATCAAAACGTCCTCCATTGTGAGCCACGACGATTACCTTGTTGTAGCTCTTATCCAGCAGTATCAAATCTAGAAATTTATCAGTCACATCCCAATATCCTAACCCTGCATTTTTGTAAGATAAATGTCCTTTTTTACATCCACATTCCAGATTGTTAAAGCAATTATGACATACAGAGTCGTAGCAAACCACATTAGGCCATTGTTCTTCTCCACTTCTCCTTACCTCATTCGGATCTTCGCAAATGACTGTCTCAAAGTCGTAAAAAATGATTTTAAACTCCTTTTGGCGTCTCTCCAAAAGGAGTTTAAAATTGAGCATCCGCATTGTAATACTCTAGGGAGGGATGTCCTCTTTTCAGATTCGGTAGGAATCGGCCAGCAACAGTTATGATTTTGCCTATTGACATGTTTTCTACAGAATTCGCAGTATGAGTGTTCTCCACACTGATGCTCTTGTCCATTCAAATTCCGTAGACTATAATATCTGTTACAGTCTAGACAACATTTAAAGTTCCAGCAGATATTTTTGCTAATATGACGATTGAAGCAGTCTACAGAGTTGAAAGTTACATTACATTCTTTACAGTCTTTCTCCTCTTCAAAATTCCTCAGACAATCGAACGAATGACACTTTGTACATTTGTAGGGACACTTGTGGCGAATCTGAAGCGTATACCTTTTGTTACAATACTTGCAGACGAGGTATCCAACAGCACGTCGGCTGATTTGAAATGGTTGATAGGTCCCATTTTTGAAGCAGATATCTAAAATTTTATTACTAGCTGGATTTGTAGATGAGCTTAGATAAAATTTACGCGTATTTAAATCGATTGAATAAAGACGGATGTTATAATTGGAGAACTTGGCACCGAGAGCCTTTAAGACATTTTCAATCAATGTTTTCGCATCTAAAGATAACTCAAAAACTAGCTCTTTTACAGTTTGTTCAATATCTACTTTTTCACTATCATTTTTCACTTTTTGAATTATTACTGAGCGAACAAGATCGCATATAGCTGCTTTAGCCAGTGTATCAGAGTCTATCAAGTCAAAATGGTTATCCGAGTGGAAAAGGTGGATAACTTTTTCTCGAGTAGAATTTACTGAAAAAACTATGGTAGGAACCTCATTAACTATGGAGCTCACTAAAATATGATATTCGGGATATTTATCAGCGATTACAGCTAAATCAGCCAAATTGTAAGATTTTTTTATAAACGGGTAAGTTACAATCCCGTAAAAGTCTTATTGAACGTCGTTTCCAAAAGCTGTCATCTTTTAAAAGTTTATTACGAATATTTCTAATATTTCTCGTTGATTTTTTATATCGCTTCAAGTAGTCAATATCGGCTTCTAAACGGCCTAAAACAAAAGCGCGAACTAGACAAAGGCTATCAGTGTTATTAATGACTCCGCACGATTTTGGGCTTCCTCTACCTGAAATTTTCTTTGTAAGTTCATGAGTGTAAAAATGAATTGAAAACGGCTTGTTAATATTAATCTCCTTATTACTCTGAGCAATAGACGTAATTTGATTAAAAATACTTGTGCCATTTATAACTTGTCTAGTATTATAACGCTTATGAAAATCTTTAAACCCAGGAAAAAACAGACTTATCCCAAACTTTGTCTTGTCTATATCTAAACCTAGGGTCCGTAAGGTGGAAATGAGGAAATTATCTATCATTTTAGGAATTACTATATGAAGTGGCTGTTTAATAAGATGCATATTTTTAAAGCGAAGATTTCTAAAATCAACTGTTATAATTTTTTTCCCATTTTTCTCAATTTTAGTACCACTCTCTAGACGCTGAAAGTTTCTTAAAATATAACCATCCCAATTTAAGATTTTACACGATTTTTTTTATTAATTTTCGCGATAGTCTAATGTTAAGACTCACCTTTGAAGAAGAAGAAGAAGTTGTAAGCGAAGTGGTCGGACGAAGCATGCTATATCCAAACCGATCCTCAAATCAGTTTTTAAAAGAAAACTTTCGAAAATAACAAGTTTTCAGGGACATTTAGACGAGTTTTTTTCACTACGGGGTAGCTTTTGCCTAATTTTGAAATACTCGACCGGCTAGAATATATCTCATTCATAATGTTTTCTATACCGAGTCAGGTTATATGTGTCGGAAGCTCTGGTAGCGGTAAAACAACGCTTATTAAAAACATTATTCATAATGCGGAAAAGTTTTTCGGAGGTCCCGTAGACAAAATATTCTGGTTTTATGGAGTGGATACTGGAGATATACCTCATGATACAAAAATCCTTTCCTATGAGGGTATACCTGATATAGAATTAATAAAAGACCAGAGAGGAGAGAGGAATATTGTAGTGCTGGATGACATGCAGTTTTTGATGAACAGCTCTTCTAAGAACCGCACCCTACTGAATAATCTCTTTTGTCTCTATAGTCATCATATGAAACTAGCTCTGTTTACCCTATTCCATAATATTTTCGAAGTCCCACGAAGTGCTAGATTATCAGCTACTCATTACTTGATATTCTCTAGTAATAACGAAAGACTTCAGATACGAAACTTGTTTACTCAACTATTCCCCTCTCAACAATTACGATCAGCCGTTTCAGCTTATGAAGACTGTATGAAAGAACCTTACAGTCATTTTCTTATTAGCAATACCGTAAATTCAGACCCAAAGCTGCGTTTAATGTCAAAAATAGACAAAGATCAGCCGATCGTGTACTCTCTGCGCACTATATCTTAAAACCTTTTCGAATCAATCCGTTTTCTCCTTTTCAAAGATCATTCGAAATTTCGAATAAACACGTCATCTTCTTGTTTCTCGAAAATTCTCATTTAAAACCCTTTTCGCTCTCCACAATTATGCAACTCAACAGAGGCGAGGTTCTCATTATTCTCTCTGATGCTCTTCGACTAGTCAACTACGACTACAACAACTATACTATGGAGGTTAAAATCTCTAAAGTTCAACAGATTTTACGTATGTCGCGTCTATTACAGACGAAGTATAATTTGAAAATGCGAACTTTCTGCATACCAACACGATTCACTCGAGACTATACATTTTTTGACTCCAAGCTTGAACAGCAAGTTACTTTGCGAGACTACTTTATGCGCAAGTATAATCACGAAGTATTATCAAACGATATTTTTTGTAATGTTGGATCATCAACTAGTCGTCAGCTAGTCCCGATTACAGCTGTATATGTCGTTGTTAAGCTTTTAGATTTGCTAGCTTTGTAATAATAAACATCTTGTAAATCTTTTTTTTAATAATGGACTGGTTAAGAGTAGAAATAAACAAAAGGCTCTTTTATTGTACATAAATTTCATCCAGCGTGAATAAATCATCCCCATGACGAATACCAGATATCTCGATTACAGCTCTGAAAATATATTCATTTAAATTAGAGAAAGAAACTCACGGGCTATAAGGCCCCTCTCCCGACATTAAATACACAAATATTCTAAATTTTTCAATTTTCTTATTTTTAAGGAAGACGTTGTAATCCTCAATTATCCTGCAAAAACTATATCTGACGGGCAAATCTCCTACCTTTATAAAAAAGCTTCCATGTCTCCATCCTTAAATCTCTCCAAGAGTATTTCACGTAAACTCTTCATCGCTATGCAGCAAAAAAAATAATAACGGATTTTTTTACAAAAGGGGAAGACTACAAAATTGTATTCTGGTCCGCCTCCCAATCTCGTTCATCGTCCTTGTATTCTTGATTCTTGATTAATTTCTAAATTCTTTTTGGTAGAAGCTTATATTGTACCCCCTGCTGTGATCATTTGGTGTTCCTGATTTATTAGCTGTAATACATCAAGGTGCCTCGAGGTACTTTGAAACTGTCTAAAGTGTAAAATGGAAAGTGGTGTATACAATGAAAAAGGTTTTTGACATGTCAGCAGGAAGGATTTGTCATTCTATGTCAATGTCATCCTCCGTACGTGTTGTAAGCTTTTCAATTTTTTTAAATTTCTTAGAGAGTTCCCCAATCTTCCTGTGACGGATATCTTAAACACTGTTCGCGACACGGATATTGCTATAATTATGGTTCAGATTCGAACGAGTTTTGTATTTGTAAGAGCGGCTGGATAGGGGTTGCATGTGATTTACGTGGTTAGTTTTTCTTTTTTTTTAAATTTCTGGAAAATGTAGCCCCTCGACTTTCAACTGTTTTTACGACTCTCTTGGTTTCGACAACAATTTCTCCTCTTATGCATACTTCGTCTAGTCCTGTGACTCGGTCGCTTGATATTTCCTCTAGCCATTCTGTATGAGATTACTCATGTCCCATCTGTACCCCCAGCGTTTGATTCTCTTAATGTCATAGACTATATTGAAAAAACAGTTGCTTACCATCAACTTGGAGCAGATTCCCCCAGCAATAGTTCTCTCGATTTGTTTAATAACACTGATTCAACCTATTCTTTACTCAATATTCCTAATTTTGAACAACTTGATCTACTAGATGATCTAGCATCCCCTATTCTGTACAATCAAACTTTCGAAGAATACGCCAGGACGGGATATTTAGGTAAAACAGCTTTATTTACGTGTATTTTAGATTATATCCCCAGCTCCACTATATCATCAATAATCACCTCTTTTGATGGACAATCAATCGGAATCGGGATATGTAGGTGAAAAATTATTTTACTAGATTTCAGTTTTCGGAGTGATTATTACCATTATCGTTGCGGCCATCTTTATTATCTTCACTCGCAAACGACATTGCAATCATCTTGCACCGCCAACTGCTGACGAGGTTTTTGATATTTACTCTGCTCCGTGGGATGCTGTTTAATAAACTTTTTTAAAATTTTAGCTTTTCTCCCCCCTCCCTCCCTTGGGGGTCGGATCGGGTGGGGCCTCTGGCGTGTGGGAAAAAAGGGTGCAGTGTCTCTGGATCTACATGATCCACCGGCACTGCAGGGCCCAAGGGCCATCTTAGGCGATGGCAAGGCCGGCTGCAGGCCGGAAGGTTTGTCCTCAAGAACAAAGAGCTAGACAAAGTGCAACTTGAGTTCAATTTTCAGCAACGTCTAACCTTGATTGGATGTTAGATTGCCGTTCGGAAGATTTCACAATTTTCAGTATTTTCGAAAGCTTACGACTAGTTACTTTTTTAGGCTGGGAGGTTGTAGCTCAAGTTTTAAGTTCCAATGCAGCAAGCTTTAAATTTTTACCGGAAAATGAACATATTAAAATTATTCCGGGTGAAGAAACAGTCAGTATAGAGTTGGATCAGAATTTGGCTTTTGCTCTCGGTTTTGATAATCAAACAGTTTTTACGGAGACGACTGAAGCTAGTCATCAATTTGATAGATTCAACCAAAACTCGGTCCTTTTCATCTACTGTAGTGCAGTAGCACCGGCTATGGTCGGGAATACAATGGCTCCTCTACTCCAATGTATTCCAATGGAGCAAGAATATGGAAAAATTGTTAGGCACGTGTTTAATCCTATTCGCTATATGAATCCTATGGAGGACAATATACAGAATATTCGAATTGAGATTTTAAATGAACGTGGTGAACCAATCAACTTTAGCAGTGGTAGTGTCATTCTCGTCTTACATATAAAAGAGAAATAATAAAGTGTAATCATTTATAATAAGACTTGTTCATTGTGCGGCTGTCAAGATGCAATCTGTTCCTATTCATGTAGAATCTTTACCCTGGGGGGCCTTGCTGAAAGGTCAGCATGGTAATGGAAAGTTTATTGGACTTGCTCGACTACGCGGAGGAATGAGAGGAAATGGTATCGGCGGTATCTTGAGTGCTATTGCCAGTGCAATTCCCGCCTTTTTCTCGTCACCTATAGGACAGCAGATTGTCTCTGTCGCAAAAAATGTAGCCGCATACGTTTCATCCGGTGAAAATGCAGTTGTAAGTGCAAAGAAACATGAAAGACAAGCAATTCGAAATGTCACTGGTCTCGGGAATAAAAGAAAAAGAACTGCTACACGCTTTCAGTCTAGAAAAGTCAATCGCTCCAGACGGTTGGTTACTTTTTCCTCCTAACAAAAATGCGTCTAATCAACGAAGAAAGTAAAACTACGCTTTTGAAGGAGATGGATATTCTTCAGATGCCCAATTCATCCGTCGGTCTTAATCAAAGCAAATGGAGCAAAGTGAACCTGAAGAACGGGGGAATGGTCCGTTTATTTTTTATTTGGCATCGGGTTCTAGAAACTTTGTCAACTTGAAGCGCTCATGGATCGTATTCTCCTTTCGTATCGTCGACAAAGATGGAGAGTTGATTCCTCGAACTTTTAAGCTAGCCGAGGATGAAGAGTATGAAGAAGTTGATCCCGATGGTAAAAAGCAGAAAAAGATTAAGAAAAAGGATACAGTAATTAATAACGAGCTATTTGCTCCAATCCAGGGAATTGCCGGATCCCTTATCAAAAGTATGGATCTCCACATAAACGGTGTTCTTGTGGAAAGCGGTAATTTGACCGCCTATCGATGGTACTTGGAAAATATGCTAAGTATGGGTGAAGATGTTCGAAAGAATAATCTCTCCATCTCTGGTTATGTACAAGATGAATACGATTGAACCAAAGAAGGGTCATCCTCTTTTAAAGCGCGTGCAGTCATGACGCAGGATAGTCGTGTTTGTCAGGTTGCCTGTCGACTTCCTCTCGATTTAGCAAGTGTTTCTCGACTTTTGCCAGCTTATGCCGACATTCGACTCAGTCTCTACTTGAATAACAGTAAATTTTTGATAGACTACCGTTCATCGACGGGAGAAGGAAAAGGATACAAGATTAAATTGGAAGACATGCACTGTCTTGTAAATGAGTGGTCTGTCAGTGAAGGCTATGCGGCAGAGGTTGAAAAGAATCTTCTCACCACGGGGCTTTGCTATCCTCTCAATTCAGTACAGATGAGATCATATTTTATTGAAAAGGATAGAACGGAGAGTCAGCATACAGTAATGTTCAATGGAAACATGCCGAAACGACTTACCATGTGCCTCGTGTCTCAGAATGCGTATGATGGAAGTTATAATGAGAATCCATTCTACTTTGGATCTTATGATCTTGAGCAAATTACTATAGACAGTGGTGGACTCCAGTACCCTGATAGAAATTGGTCATTAGCTTGGGATAATAATCAATTTTGTCATGGGTTTCTAGAGACGCTGGAGGCAACTGGACATGCTCGAACAAATACTCCCTTCTCTTTGAACATGGATAAATTCAAAAATGGTTATGCCATCTTCTCCATTGAACTATCACCCACTTGTCATGATCCTGATACAATGGACCTTCTCAAGCAGAATATGAATCTAAATGTCCAATTAAAATTTAAAAAGAAACTCCCAACCGGTGTCTACCTTATTGTTATGGGGGAAGCCGACGCTATGCTACACATTGATCAAAACAGAGTACCTCGTGTAAATACTGCTTAATAAAGTTTATTTTTTATTGCATAAATACCGAAAAAAGTGTTATCAGGTCAAGATGGACACATTAGAGATCATTCAATGCATTCGAAGAGATGCTATAACCAACCGGCTGTTTCGAGGAGTCTATGCTCGAAATGCTCTTCCTCCACCAATAGATGAACCACATTTTCTTATTGTGAACACGGCAACTGAGAGTGAATATGTAGGACACTGGCAGGTCTTGTTTAAAAAGGGTTCAACTTGCTACGTTTTCTGTAGTTTAGGAAGAAAACCACGGTGGGAGATTTTAGACTATTTGATGCATTTTCGAAGACGCCGAGTATGCACGGGGAGACCACAGTTTGGAGGAACCTATTGTGGAGGTTTTGCCATCTTTTTCGCAGTCTCAATGGCTCATGGATACTCGTTTAATACAGTCGAAAAGTTTTTTAAAGTGTTGAAAAACGACAACCTTTTCATTCATGATTTTATGATCGACGCATTCAACTTTCGTTTCAAATGACTAGGTTGTGGATATAAATAATCTATGAAGAAGTGAGTGTCACTTTTAATTTTACAGTCATGGCTAACGTACGCATCCCTTCTAATCGATCATTTATTCGAACATTATCTCGACAGAGAATCAAAAGTGCTTCTCGAGATAAAATTATCTTTCTCATTGAATTTGTTTACAATATACTCGTGAATGAGAGAATTTTTATGACAAGTGCTGAAAAATTGAAGTTGAAAAAGGAAGAAACTCTTTTAAAAAACATCTCTAAAGCCCGTGACATCAAAGAGGCTAGAGATCTATTTTCGAAATTACCTGCAGCGACTCTTCGAATAATGAAGAGCATCTTTCCAGGAGTATAAAAGAGGTGAAACATGACAAGGGAGCAGAAATGCAAAATTTTTACAAATATCAACTCGTACCCATCAACGAAAAAACTCAGGCAGTACATGACACTAAGGAGAAAATGCATTCAATCCTCAATTCAAAAGTATTACCAGAAATAAAGATGGCAGAGTATGAAAACTTGTTAGTGAAACTACGCAACCTCCAAGAGGAATTAAATGTCCCACCCGTAGTAACTATAGTAGAAAATGACGAGAAAAGCAAAAATATTTTGACCATCTGTCACAATGAAGTCATGCTGAGAAACCTGACCTTATTCCCGCTACCAGCTGCAGCACTTGTTGCAAATTTACTCTATGAACTTTTACGCTACCACATTCAACGAATAAGTGCGAAAAATTTCCGAATCTCTCTTTTTGTCATGCATGATGAAAAGATTTTGCATATTCCTTACATCCCCCAGCAGCATCTAGTTAACATCATTACTTTGATTAAAAATCAGTGCTTCAAGGAGAGCTTCGATATAGATAAACCATTTCAAATTATAGTTTCATTTTGTAACAAATAAACCTTATAAATCTTTCACATAATCTTCATCGACCCAGCTGTCAAATTTTGAACTGTATCCTTTCCATCGAACGAGTACCTGGTTTTTTCCACGTACCCGGCGCCTATCTAGGATTTTTTCTACAAAGTAAACACCGCTATCCCTACATGGAATGAGCTCCTGTCGATAGAAGCGGCCTTGAATTTCTTCTCCGGACCAGTCTTTGATCAAATAAGTACAAGGGTCGCCTGGTATAGTTTTATAGACTATAAAAATTTCATCAGTTGCATTCTGCTCATATCCCTTTTTGAAGGCATGTCTATAGGCGGTTATCCTAACTGTATCCCCCACTTTGAGAGTGCATTTCTTTTGTATCTCTATAGGATTTGGTTTATTTTCCTGCTTCATTGCCTCTTCTGGTGACATGTTGATACCGCGTGTTTTAGTTTTGTTTATGGAAGTAATAATATTCTGTAATATGTCAATCCATTTGTCAGTTCCTTTGTTGTGCATGTAGCGTTCGATCCTCGTTTTTGTCGTCCTGATAAATCGCTCCAATAAAGCACAGTGTAATGGCGAATGAGGAACAATATGGTTCACATGAAATTGGCTGAATAACTCTTGTACTTGTGAGTTTTTAAATTCTTTTCCAGCGTCACTGTAGACATTAATTGGGACAAACTTTTTGAAAAGCTCTTCGAAAGCCTTCTTCACAGGCTCTCCTTGCTTTGTTTTAAGGGGGGAAAGCATACAAGTAGCGGGTATAAATGTCTATTATTATTAAAACCCATTTGAATCCTCGATTTGCATCGGAAAATTTCGTGTAATCAATCAAGTCAGCCTGAATAGAAAAGAATTTGCCTGGTGATAGAGTCTTCTTTCGTTTAAATCTGTTCACAATACGTCTGTGAAGTGTATAAGTATGTGAACCTTTCAGATATTCATCAATTTCACGTTTTGTTGCCTTAGGAATTACTTTTTTCAGCTGACGAGGGGCTGTAAAGCAGCCGGGATTTTTTGTATCAGTATAGGCTTTATTAAGAATTTGTTCCATTGTGATATAACTGAGATTTAATGACTTTTATACATAAATTTCATATATCTCATCAATACGAAATATGGCGACCTAAGGAGGAATCAGATTTCTATGGAGGTTAATTCTTGTAGCTTATTTCGATCGCCTTGATAAGTTATATGACAAAATGTGAAACAGAATAAAAGAAAAATGAATGACTCGATGCGAAAAAGCTGGTAGATAAATGACAAATTTTGATCTTGACGTCATGTATTCCATGCAATACGAAACATTGTGACCTTTAGATAGGCTAATGAGGAGAAAAAATTCGAAAAATCAGGTTTCTATGGAACGTTCAAATGGCTTACAAGACGATACGACTAGCTTTCACTCTTTTCGAAAAATAGGTATATAAGAAATCTGAATTGGTAGTCTTATCGGTCATGCCTCGGTGTGTCAATTATCCCGAATCCGTTCCTGTATGGCGTCGTTTTTGGCCAAAATGTGTACGCACCTCTCTACCCTGTACTTCTTCATCTATTTTTACAACACCCACATCAACTTTATCAACTACCAGTATATTCGAAACAACTACCCCTATAAGAATTGATGACATGTCGTGCCTTCCAGGTTTAACTTTTGCTATCGCTGTTTTTATAATCTTTATGTGTTTAGTAGTATCATGTCCACTTTATCCTGGTGATGAAACGTGTCTAACAAAAAAGAAGAAAGACAAGACGATTGAACTGCCTTTAATCGAGAAGAGTCTAATCAGTGTTATGAGCAGTGAGAACATTGAAGAAATGAAATTTGCAAGTAATGAGAGAGATATTACTGAAAAAGTACCTTTTATGAAAAAGCCCTTGACCAAGGAAATAACGAATCAGAAGAATTACCATTATGAAACATTATTGTAAATATTCGATAATAAAGTTGTATTTAGTAGTAAATAAATTTGAATTCGCTTAAGTTGTGACTTTTACATAGATATGCATAATTACTGTCACTTGGAAAAGTAATTTGTACACGGTATTGAGAGGCAGACTTGCTCTTCTGAAAATGTATACTTGAAAATTGTAATTCTTCTCTTGTGAAAAAAAAATCAATAAAAAGTATAGTGTTTTTTGTGGAAACATACACTACTAAGATTATTTCACTGCAGAGAGAATGTTTACACTTCACACTATCGCATTCCAATGAAACCTGCACATCAGGGCTGTGCGAATGCTCGATTCGAGTTCGATTTTTTCGAGCTTTTTCGAATTCGAACTTCGAGTTCGAGCTCGATTCGAGTTGAAATAATCAAGTTCATGTTCGAATTCGAAAATCGAACTTGATTTTTATAAAAATTCGAGTTTGAGTTCGAAAATCGAACTTGGGACGCCAAAAATCGAATCGAACTTGTTGAAGAAAAATTTCTGGAAGATCAATCAATGATTAGAAAAATTTAACTATAATTTGAGGAAAGTTTTAAAAAATGTTAAAAATCTACAAAAACCTTGTTATTGTTGTATTTTTTTTTGTTATAAAACTGAAGTTGCAAATCATTTTTTTGTCTTATTGACTGTACTTAGTAAACTTAGTGTTCATTAGATTCGAGTTCGATTTTCGAACTTTTCTGAATTTGAAGTTCGAATTTCGAACTTAGGGTCCAAATTCGAGTTCGAATTCGATTCGATATTTTTTGAAGGGATCAAGCTCGAGTTCGAATTCGATTCGAACTTAAAAACCCAAATTCGCACAGCCCTGCTGCACATGGATCCAACGAAGAAAACAATTTTCTTCTGAATTTCAATGAGAAATACAGAATACAGTTTCATGAATTTTTTCATAAATTAAACGGTAGAGCTACCAAAACTTTCGTTATTTATTCATAAAATTCTAAGAAATAGCAATAAAATATTGATTTTTCTTCCACTTGTGTTTCGGATGTGATTCTTTTCTTGACAATGAAAAATCAAGCAAATTGCGAGTGCGTTAACATAGTTGAATATTTAATAAGGGTTTTGAAGCAATTAAACCTGGTTGTGTGCTAATAAAACTTAATTGCATTTCAAAAAACTCTTCGACTTTGAAGAACATAGATATTTGCGGTTCTAAAGGTTAATCCAAACGACATGTGACTGAAGATCTGAAACCTTATCCCCAGGATGCAAAAATCAATAAATCTCACTTTCATATTAACTTCTTGTTTCAGTTTAAAAATAATTAAAATATCATACTTAAACGCTATAAATACTATTGTAAGCCTCAATAGAACTTGTCATTATTATTGTATAGAATTCAATAGGATCCGCCTCAACACATTGTAATCCTAACCTAAGTACAGCCCCGCCCAAAGTGCAAGGCAGTCGCCGGAGGACTGGCATCACGAGCGGCCATGTCCTCCTCTCTCTCCCTCTCTCTCTTTCCTATCCTAACCCTCTGATGTGTTAGTGACTATATAAATATTCAAGCCTCTATGTGCTTAGAAGGACATCATCTGGGACAGATATCATGGGAGCTATTAATCCTGTTCGAGTCGACGCGAACATGGCTTACGTGGCGACCACGGCATTCGCTCCGCTTTCGAGCTATGCGAGAAACCTACGCCTTCCCATTCAACATATATCGCATGGATTCAGAGTTAAGGCGACTCCAATCCATCTCCCAGCCTTCAGTTATGCGTTCCCCCCCTCCCGACTTCTCCCATCTATATTTTTTCGTAACGTTGCCACCGACGCACGTTACTTCCAAGACGGATTCCCGGCAGCCAGCATGGCCATGCTCCGATAACTTCTACTCGAGGAACTTCAACGCCGTCAGAATGTGCTAAATTTAGCCATAGGCCTCGGCGTCGATCGAGATCTTGAAGAATTAAGTCAGGCACCGGATGAACTTGACAGCTGTAAGATGGAGAAAGGGCAGATAGCCCAGACTTGAATTCGGGATCATAGGGTCCACCGTCCCCCTACTCAATCAACTGCCACATGGCAAGTGCAAAAAGAGGAGAGACCATGATAGACAGGAGAGTACTGGACATCTGGAGGTTACACTTCCAGATGAATCGGCTTCCAG
The DNA here is from genome assembly GCA_932521415.1 of Oscheius sp. DF5120. Lineage (NCBI taxonomy): Eukaryota > Metazoa > Nematoda > Chromadorea > Rhabditida > Rhabditidae > Oscheius > Oscheius sp. DF5120. The sequence continues at coordinate 15,572 of OW051465.1, read as the reverse complement.
GACTATATATAACCCTGAGCTAGCCTCGGATCTCACTCTCATTTATTCCGAAGCGTCAAACAGCCGTGGAAACTACAAGCCGCCGCTATATTCCTATTGCTTCGAAGACTCCTCCTCCTCAACGATAAAGGAAGGAAGTGAGTATTTGGGGAAGCTAACAGAAAGAGAAGAGGGACGCTCTCTCCACCAGAAATTAGTGAGAGCATTCAATTTACAAGACTCAATTCCAACTAAAAAGTGTCGCCAACCGCTCAAACACAGGTTCTAAGGAAAGGCCCGGTATCATCAACTGAAAAATCGTTGAATACTCGACCAACTACAAGAGCGACGACAAACAAGCCAATCATTGGAGAACGTTGCCGTTCTTTTGGACGCGATAAAGTCAGAACCAACTACGCCGGACGTTCCCACTACCCTTCCCTGTACTCGTTCTCAAACAAAGAGAACAATGGACGACATAGCTGCAAAGCTTATGTCCCTCCAGCTACGACAGGAAAAAGCCTTGGGCAACTGAAACGAAGCTTTGAATGCCCGCGATACGGGAGATCGTCGTTCGCGGTATTAAACAGGGCATTCAACGATTACTTAAACGCCCATCTAATGGATAAAGAGGATGCCATTAGGATCCTTCCAATCGCACTGAGAGGCCGAGCAAGAGACTCCTACGATAAGATCCCGGACACCGAGAAGAAAGGTGAAAACCTCGAAGTAATAATGAACAAACTGTCCGACCTCTGCAACACCAGTGACAGAAGGATGCTAGCTCTAGCTGAACTTAACAGCTTGCATCAAGGCACAAAAAGTGTTATGGAATTCGCGAATACACTAGCCGATGCAGCAGCTAGAGTATACCCAGGTGTAACGAATACCGCAGTGAGAGAAGCGATTCTTCTAAATACATTCACAGCTAATTTAAAACCTGAAATAGCGCTTGGAGTCCGCAGAAACCGAGCTACGACTTTCGACGAAGCTATTGCCTCCGCATTGAATGAGGAAGCCATTCAACAGGTTAATGCAAAAGAATCATTAAACTCACTCGCCGTAAAATATTCGAACCTCCATCATGAGATCAACGCACTTCGTACAACTTACAACCGACGATCTCAACCACCAAATAACCAAGAGAATACTTACCGACGTCAGCCTGTATCGGAGAACTTCCGAAACCCGGGTTACAACAATCAAAATAACCGCGGTAGCTGGCGTGGTAATCAACAATCAGGCGATCGAGTCTATACTCGCCGCAATACGAATTTTCCAACGGGATAGTTATGGAAGAAATCAAAGTGTACACCCACAACGAGGAAATAGCCAACGTCGAGGTGGATGTGGCAACAATCGTGGAAGAAGAAACAGAGTCAATGTTGTACTCGAAGATGAAGATAGACTAATGATAGACCGACAACAAGTCGAAGAAGCTGGTCTCCACAACATACCTTGATGCTCACTGTGACAATCCTGGTTAGACTGTTATCTCCAATCAACGCCAGTGACGCCTATTACCGATGTGCAGAGACACGGGGTGGTATCCTAGCCCACCCTCCACAGAAATCGGATTGTACTCCTCCAAAACCCGACATATTATGGAAAAGCAATGTATCTCTCTTCGCTCCGAACGAAACCATGGAAGAAATTGATGGATTTCGATGCACGTTTGAACAATTCGAACTTTGCGTTTGGAGAAGCTTCTGGATATCAAACTGGAATGAATCCTCAAAAGGATTTACCGCTACTTCAGAGAAGGAATGTCGAGCCGCAGTACGCGACAAGACGTACAAGTCAGCAACGATGACACTAGTTAAAGAAGGAGTCTGGGAAGAACCGATACCCAAGTCAGCCTGGCCATCACCAGGTGGATTCTCTTCCGAATGTAAGAGCTATACACGTATAACTGTCGAAAAAGGAATAATCGGTCGATTAGCGGACAATCGAATACTCTCAACGCTAATCATAAACACGACCGACTGCTACATCTCCAATTAACTGTGCCGATGAAACAAGAATGATAGTCTGGGAACCCCAGTCAAATGACTATAAGTGTCGATACATGCATTTAGGCGATAGTCAAGCGACAATAAACGGGGACACAGTCATAGTTGATGGAGCCAATGTAGCATTTTACCTCAACGACCAAGACTTACCGTTTCACACTCGAATATGTTTCACCGTACCAATACGGATGACACATTCAGGTACGATAATTGCTTTTACATCAGGACAAACTCCGACAGATTCCTTCCATCCAACACTGAAGAGTACCTCGAAGGATCATACAACCATGAATAATCCAGACACTCAAATTCTGAACCATCGATCCAAACGAAGTACACAATTTCAAGGGATTCAACCACATTCAACTACACCAGCTGATTCAAAAGTCAAGCGACCGTAAACCATAAGGTTGATCAGACGCTTAGGCTTAATGAGTCCCATGATATCTGTCCCAGATGAAGTCCTTCTAAGCACATAGAGGCTTGAATATTTATACAGTCACTAACACATCAGAGGGTTAGGATAGGAAAGAGAGAGAGGGAGAGAGAGGAGGACATGGCCGCTCGTCATGCCAGTCCTCCGGCGACTGCCTTGCACTTTGGGCGGGGCTGCACTTAGGTTATGATTACAATGTGTTGAGGCGTATCTACTGAATTCTATACAATAATAATGACAAGTTCTATTGAGGCTTACATCCCCCCCCCCCCCGTTAAAGTTGGCTTCACGCCTCGTGAAGATGTTTTGTTAAGGAGGGGCGGAGAATGTTCGTCTTCTTCTTTTCCACGTTGTCGTTGATTATTATTGAAATTTCTTGTATTGTATAATTCTCTCTCTCTCTTTTCTTATTTCATTCTCTGATTATTCACGATTCTATATAGGTTCTTGGTTTGAAAGGCATACAGCTACATTATTGAATATTATTTTTAAAAAATCAATCAGCTTCTTCCACGTCTTTAATGTTGTCGTGGTACCTTGTCAATCCGAGAACTACGTCGGGGAGTTTCTTGCTCTTCAGAACTTGAGGTTTGTTCCCTTATGTTTGGTTCGGGAAGCTCCTCGGGAGTATCGATGTAGGCTCTTTGGGTATCATTCTTGTGAGCAGTTCTTATCTTCCCCTTGTTGTCGCGATATTCGATGTTGAATTGAGTGACTTTCTCGACGGTAAATAGTCCATCGAGACGTGGTTCCAATTTTGTTGCAGTTGGAGCTCTCTTGACCAAAATTTGGTTTCCAACATTGAGTGTTCTTTCTTGAATCCAATAGTTGTTCTTATATCCGTGCCTGTTGGTGTATTGTTCTTAGCTTCTCATGTAGAGTGCTTTGATATCAGCATTTCCGGTAGCTTTCCATCCTGCATCTTTCGGCAGACTGACTTCTTGTCCATAAAGAACTGCGATGTTCTCCAATGATTGGCTTCTGTTTGTAGTCGCTCTTGACGTTGGTCTTTCTTTAGAGCCTGTGTTTGAGTGGTTGGCGACACTTTTTAGTTGGAATTGAGTCTTGTAAATTGAATGCTCTCACTAATTTCTGGTGGAGAGAGCGTCCCTCTTTTCTTTCTGTTAGCTTCCCCAAATACTCACTTCCTTCCTTTATCGTTGAGGAGGAGGAGTCTTCGAAGCAATAGGAATATAGCGGCGGCTTGTAGTTTCCACGGCTGTTTGACGCTTCGGAAAGCAGTTGATTGAGTAGGGGGACGGTGGACCCTATGATCCCGAATTCAAGTCTGGGCTATCTGCCCTTTCTTCATCTTACAGCTGTCAAGTTCATCCGGTGCCTGACTTAATTCTTCAAGATCTCGATTGTCCCAGATGATGTAAGCACATAGAGGCTTGAATATTTATATAGTCACTAACACATCAGAGGGTTAGGATAGGAAAGAGAGAGAGGAGGACATGGCCGCTCGTCATGCCAGTCCTCCGGCGACTGCCTTGCACTTTGGCTGTACTTTGGTTAGGATTACAATGTGTTGAGGCGGATCCTATTGAATTCTATACAATAATAATGACAAGTTCTATTGAGGCTTACACAACTCCTACAAACCTGGCCATACAATACGGGAATTAGCACATTAAATATCGACGAAGAGGTACTAGGAAGTATCCTACTTCGCAGTAACGTATCATCCCTGGACTTTTGGGACAGAATGCTCAAACTTCGATATGAAGAACCAAGATTGGCTATCATCCACACCATTGCAGAAAATGAAATTGCCGTTGCAACGTCCGAAAGATGCGAAAGCTTGTCAGCTGAAGAACGAGTGCGAATTTTCCAGCAATGGGCAAAAGAAACAGGAGCCAATCGAGTCTTCTCATTCCAAGAAATCCCAGCTCCCATCTGCGCTGCGATTTCCTTTATGGGAATAGCTAGATACAGGAAAGACTTCATCAATTAATCAATTAATGAATGAAAAAACCTTCGAGCTAACGAAAGAACCAGTTCCAAGACCACGAACAGAAAAGGAATTTGAAGAAGAAAATAACTCCAACGAAATGAACAGAGCCGCGAAGATTTACAGCAATGCTATTAACAAATGCTTGAATAGCACAAGCCAGAAGGATCAGAAAGACATTCTCACTGAAGGAGGACGGCGATCCAGGCTGTTAAAATTTTGGAGGTACAGGTTTACATTGCTCCCGGACGGCATGCAATTCTACGCCGAGAATAGGAAAGACTTCCTTCGACAGGCATACGGTCATGAACCGACATACGGTCAAATAGCCTTATGGGGTGATATAGACGAAATAACGACGACTAACTCACCTGAGACAACGACTACGATAAAACCAACGGTTGCGCACCATACACAAATACCAAGCATGACAACAAAGTATATCCCAGAATCAGCTGCATTGATTAGGAGTTCATCGATGGTACAAACCGACACAGGTATGCCAGTGGGACCAACCATCAGAACAACAAACAAGCCGTCTACAAGTACTACAATGAAACCGTCAAAAGCTCCAGAAACGACAACCCGTCCCTATACGGGTACTACAAGCAGTTCCACGACCACAACAGTAGCGCCACAAACTTACACTAGCAAAAAACCAACTCCTCCTACGATAACCGAGAAGCATTTATCAAAATCCAGTCAACCAGTAGTGACAACGACCGCCGAGCCGTACCAGCATGAAAATGTGCAAATTCCAGTCACACGCACCACAAGACAAATCCCGGAGGTTCCGGAAGCCGACATAGGGATTTATGCGAATAGAATGGAAGATCCAGCTTACGCAGCATTCGTTGAACAAGAATTTAAACTTAAAGAGAAGCTGACATGGAATTACACAGCCATTTCTACTAATTTGAAATTACAATATGCCGCTGTGAAACTGCAAAACGAACTCAAGCTCCATTTTGATAAGCTCTTCACTGCAAATTGCTTACTGCAGAATTCACAAATCGACCTATGGTGGGGAATGGTGAGACTGAACCCAACGATAGGCTTGGACGTCAAGATATCTCAGCTATATTCGTAGGCGATTCCATCCTCGCTATACAAGAATGCGAACGAGTAACGATTACAAATATTAACCACGATTACAAGCTGAATGGCACCTGCTATTCCAGCGTTCCTGCAAAAACATCAACAGGAGAGTGGAAGTATATTGTTCCTGGAACGCGAGACATTGTTGATGCTGCTCCGATATCTGACTGCTCAATGGTCATCCCTTATGTTGAAAGAAAAGAAGATGGATCATTTAGCTGGTTCAACAAAACAGCAAACGTCACACGACTACGAGAACATAAGCCGCTGAGCCGAGCTACCTTCGAGACAATCCATTTCAAGGCTCCGGAACTATATACGGCGGCGAAACACTCTGCCTATCCGTACCGACTAGTCGAACAACTCAAACACCTCTATCTTACCGACCGGGAACGACAGAATCAGTTGATTCGCTTCGTCAAAGGTGGAGATAGTCGACCAATTTGGGACGACCCCTTAGGAGCTGCAAAAGATCTCCTCTATAAAGGGAAAGAAGTCATCAAGAGTTGGTAGTGGAAAAGTATGGAGTTTCTACACGTCAATCTTATCTGGATATCAATAGGAATCGGTGGAGTATTTGCGATTACAATACTCGGCTACGTCACTTACAAGTGCTGTCTTCTAAAGGCAGTGGCAGGAGTTCATCATATTTCCATGCAACCCTCGGCTCCATCATATGAAGAAGAGCCACTCTTTAAAATCACCGATGCACACATACATTGCGATAATCGCAATCATAAGCTGGATTCCACTAGCCGAGGCAACACCATCAGCAATCGGAACAAAATTTTTCCAAAGCGAACTCACTATGGACTTGTGGGACATGGCCTCGGCGATACTCATAGCCACAATTAATGCAATTCCGTCATCAAACAGTGCATCACTGCCGACGATTCAAGTAACCCTGGAGGACCGTGTTCTTCCAGCACTTTGGGATTCAGGTGCTTCTATTAGCTACGTACGTTTAAGCACCTACAACAGTGTCGCACAAGACAGACCATTAGACACACCTTTAATCACCAAAGCTAAAACGGCCAACGGGACGGATTTCAAACTACTAGGCAGTTTTACTGCATTAGTACGACTAGGCCAATATCATACTTACCACACGTTCCAAGTGGCAGACGATCTGTGCTGTCCGGAACCTATTCTACTCGGCTACGACTTCATCACAGCACTGGATAAACAAAATATCGAAACACAACTCCGACCATCAGAAGGTTTCCTCCGAGTTGGAAACGATAAACTACCATTAGGAACTCCCAATTCCCTTCGATTTGGAGTAAAAGGGAAAGTTCCATTTCGCTATGTGGATTCCATCAAAATCCCACCCAGAGCCAGTGCGACAGTAGCCATAGAACCTTCGGAAATAATTGAAGAGAATGACATATTTCTTCTACGCTCCAAGGAAGGAAGCAAGCTAACTATGGACGATGCATTATACCGTCCAGCTCATAGCTACGTGACTTACGTCACAATGCACAACCAAACGAATCAAATGATTCGAATTCAAGAAGGAGACCCAATGGGTCAAGCAAAGAAATTAATTCCTAGAGTAAACTCATCCTACTCGGAATTCGAAAACTACGAATACACTTCACCAGAAGCCGACTGGGAAGAAAGACTACCACAAACCCCGAAAGGTAGTTTCATGAGCGAACTGAAACTCGACAGTTGTCTGTTCAACAAAGAACAAAGACGCAAATTACAAGATACAATCTAAGCAAGAAAACAGCAGACATACATATTGCCGGATATTACTGAGATCCCCGACATCGCGAATGGAAGTCGATACTTAACCAATCTGGATTTAGCATCCGGGTTCTTTCAAATTCCACGGGAAAAGAAGTCTCGTCCCCTCACTGCATTTGCAGTAGGAACCGAAGTCTTCCAATTCACCAGGGTTCCTATGGGACTATGTTCTGAAGAAGTGCGACTTTGCAAAAGAAGAAGTACAGTTCCTGGGAATGGTAGTCAGAAGAGATGGATTACGGCCAAATCCAGCGAAGATATCAGCTATAGTTGATTATCCCCGACCCCAAACAGTGAAAGCAGTACAATCATTTCTTGGACTTTGCAACTATTTCAGAAGATTCGTCAAAAGCTTCAGTTCAACACTGAACGATCTGACCAAGAAGGATCAAGAATTCAAATGGTCCGAAGAGCAAGGACAAGCCCTCGAACGATTGAAAAGGGCCTTAACAACGGCACCTGTTCTAAAAGGACCAAGCTTGGGCGCACCTTTCATTATCGAATCAGATGCTTCTACAAAAGCAATTTGTGCCGTATTATTACAAAAAGTGGATCCTTCCGAACCTCCACATCCTATCGCTTATGTGTCAAGAAAACTTAAAGGAGCAGAACTCAACTACCCTCCGATTGAATTGGAAGCATTGGCTCTCACTTATGCAGCCAAACAGTTCCGATCATATATTCTTGGCACTGTAAGCCTCAATAGAACTTGTCATTATTATTGTATAGAATTCAGTAGATACGCCTTAACACATTGTAATCATTACCTAAGTGCAGCCCCGCCCAAAGTGCAAGGCAGTCGCCGGAGGACTGGCATGACGATCAGCCGTGTCCTCCTCTCTCTTCCCCTCTCTCTTTCCTATCCTAACCCTCTGATGTGTTAGTGACTATATAAATATTCAAGCCTCTATGTGCTTCGAAGGACTTCATCTGGGACAGATATCATGGGACCTATTAATCCTGTTCGAGTCGACGCGAACATGGCTTACGCTATGTACTAAATGATAACAATAACAAAAAATTTTATTAGCAACAAATAAGTAATAAAAAACAAGTGGAAGTATAAAAAAAAAGTACTTTTTATATTTTTCGCAGTGAACCTTCCGAAGAAGCGCACATGTTATCTATGATAACATCTAAATGGTTGTGATCCAAATCATGCACTGTTGAGGCTGTTAGAGAAGTACTTTTAAGATCTGCTGCAAAATTTAAGAAACAAACTGCTGGTTAGCGATTCATTATCGGACGATATTGACATGAGTCGAACAGGATTCTTATCAGGAGATGATATCGATTCGAGAGACGTGTCAGCATCACAATCTTCGAAACAGTCCAAATAGTATTGTGGTATTTGTTCAACTTCACACATATTATCATCTTTATTAGTGGGAAATCCGCCATGTACTGCGGCTTCACTCTACAAAAATGGGTACAATGATAAAAACACGAAATACCTTGTTTACCCTTATATCAGGCTCATTATCAAAAGAAGAAGAAAAATACATCGTGCTCTCACTCATCCAAGATTCCGAAGTCCACAAGCAATGGTTGAGTTTTGGTTAAAAGAAAAACTACACCAACTGGAGCAGCGAACGAGCGAACTTCGAGCGATCTTAGATACAGACAATGGATGGAAAATTAGGATAACCGATAACCAACCAAGTCTCACTCTATGCCATTTCTGTCAGGAGTTGCCAATCAACAGTGACAGCTATCACTATTCCGATAGTTGTACACGGTTCAACACATCGATCGAGAGGAATCAACTATTAAGTGAAAAATCAAACTGCAAAAAAATGCCTCCATCCAAAATGTAGAGGCCCAAAGCCATGCCGATACTGCCCTAATCAGGAGATACTCTATTATTATGGAGTAAGGATGACAAAGTTGTTAGATGAGGATCATCATCCAGCACTTTGTAGATATGGAGAAGCATTCAAAGAATGCGAAGACGAACTGCTCCGTACACTGCAAACATAATCTCTCATTAAGAAGTTTCTGCGCGGGTCGCGAAGCTATCTTTAAAGGGGGGGGGGGATGTAAGCCTCGAGCTCATCAAACATAATTATTGTATAATATTGTTAGGTCCCAATTCATTATGTTATCATCCTATGCTTTGTCCATCCCAGCCAGGGGGCAAGGGCCAGTCGCCGGGGGGGACCGGCCTAGAGAGCGTCCGTGTCCCCTCTCTCTCTCTCTCTCCCTCTCTCTTTCCATTCCTAACCTGTTGTGTTAGTGATCAATAAATATATAAAGCCACAGTGTGCTTAGAAGGCTTTGAAGCAAAAATGGATACAGATGGCGTGCCTGTTTGGGTGTTTCAAGGTTATTGGGAAATTATTAATTGTACTTGTTTAGGTCGCTCAACTGAATGTATTAAAAAATTATTAGCTGATGCGATCTTTGCGATCGTTCCCGCTCACGTTCCCTCTTCTTTCTTCGACGTTCCTCTTCTTTGGATTCGTTTTCCATTGAAAATAATGAACAGAGAGGCTATAACTGTCTAATAAATAGAGCACTGAGGCTCGACCGACAGGTAGGATGAAAAATAATAGTATTCGACAACAAACCAAAGAAAGGATTATCTAGCAGAGCACGCTCATCTTGACCTGTTGATTCCGAAAGATATGTATGCCTGACAGATTGATAGGCAGACAGACGGACACTTTTCTTGTCAAATAAGGGATAACTACGAATAGTATATAGTAGGGGATGAATGAATCGCTTTTGAGCTTGTCCTCTATAGTACTCGGATACTATTTGGTGTAGGATAGAAGGATTCTGCCGAAGTTTGTCCTGATGTAAAGGCAGTTATCGTGCTTGAATGTGTCATCCGTATTGGTGCGGGGAAATACATTCGAGTGTGAAAAGGTAAATCTTATCTTGGTCGTTGAGGTAAAATGCTACATTGGCTCCATCAACTATGACTGTATCCCCATTTATTGTCGCTTGACTATCACCCAGTTTGAATCAGTTTGAATCAACACTTGTAGTCATTTGACTGGGATTCCCAGACTACCATTCTTATTGTGTCTGCGCAACTCGAAATAGAGATGTAGCAGTAAACCTTTCTTTCTTTTTCTTTGGGAAAAGCGATGTCTAATCGAAGAAACGCATTCTTTCTGTGAGGCTACCGGCTTTTAAAGATTAGCTTTCGCTTTTTCTTTCGCTAATCTTTCGCTTTCCAATATTTTTCCTCCAAAGTCAGTTTGGTAAGATGCTGTTCTCCTTCTTCTCTATTCCATCCGGCAACCTCCACGATGTCTTCAAGAAGATAAGATTTCTCGAGTTATGTCGCTGTCGTCGAACATGTAAATCGATGAACGAGGCTATCACAAAGAAGATAGATCAAGGTCTTCGTATATCAATCGAAACATGTCCGAACGGTCCTTTTGATCCGTCTTTTCATTTTAATCCCTATGGTCGATGTGAAGCGTCGGATTCGCTTGCTATTTATAGCAGTAATTTTGAACAATACCAACAGGTAATATTTCGTCAACATTTAATATTAGGCTTAGAAATATCAAGTTCAACTTTATTATAAAGAAAAGTTGATCAACATAACAGATGTCAGGCAGCTGGAAGGAACTCGGTTGAATTCTGCGATATTCTTCATGCGTCATAGGGGTTCTATTTTCAAAGAATTAGAAATCCTTCCAGTTGATTTTATGCAGCAGGCTAAGTGTCAAGTTGACGTCCTAGATTGGTGGTATTACAGTTTTATGGCCAGTCCTTTGATTTCATCGACATTAACATTTCGACGGCTTATATTTCGTTATGTGTCACTTACCTTAATAGAACCACTTGAGAAGCTACAGCAACAAGTAACAAAATATTTTGCCTAACAATCTAATAGGGGTTCAATGAACTCTTCTTGTGCAATTACACTGATCAATTCCCTGTCAAACTGGAATATATAATAATGAAATTCGAAAAATGCCACTTAAGGTGCTTCAAACAAGTATCCATGATGTCTTTTATACAGGTACGTAGGACTATTTCATTCATTCTTTTACATCCATTTAGAGATGGATTAAAGGAGGAAGGCTCCGAGAATTCAAGCTTTATCCTAAAGCAGAAATAGACAAAAAACATCCATGGTTGGCAGAGTGTGAGCTCTACAAACAGGAGCAGTTTAATTTCTGTGCATTCTTGATACGGAACGATCGAGAATATTTTCTTATACTGGCTGGAGAGGTGAGTTTCTTTCATGAAACTAGCAATAATTTTGATAGAAACTGATCGAAGGACATATCGTAGAAGATAGTGAGACAATTATAAATCTTGTAATAAGTCATATTGATAAAGACACAACGGTGGATCAAAGAGTGGCACCTGAATGGAAAACAGAGTGCAAAAAAATTATACAGGCTAATTTTCACGTTCATGGATCAGCTGACCCGAATTTCTCGAATAATTGAATAAAATTTTTTATTTGAACTGAAATTTCAATTAGGCACCTTCAATTTGTAGAGCGTAACTTCATAAATTGAAGGGAATTATTTGTTCAGAAACAGGTACAGTTTTATTTTTTTTCACTTGAAAATGAAAATTTCACAAATACATGTGTTTCTAAAAACCAATAGCTTTCATACAAATAAGGAAATTATTTTTTTTCAATATTGTTCAGGGAGATAACACACACACTTCAACGAATTTGCGTCATTTCGGCTCTGTCCCTAAAGGTCTTGTACTAATACAACATTTTTCCGTGTATGGCCAAAAACCACATACGGTTCTTTTTATTCACTCTTCATGATAGTTTTTGATAGCAGATTCATCATATTCATATACAAATTCTAGCTTGTAAGCCTCAATAGAACTTGTCATTATTATTGTATTGAATTCAGTAGGATCCGTCTCAACACATTGTAATCCTAACCTAAGTACAGCCCCCGCTCAAAGTGCAAGCCGGAGGACCGGCGACCATGTCCTCCTCTCTCTTTCCTATCCTAACCTCTGATGTGTTAGTGACTATATAAATATTCAAGCCTCTATGTGCTTAGAAGGACTTCATCTGGGACAGATATCTTGGGACTCATTAAGCCTAGGCGTCTGATCAACGATAAGGCTTACAAGCTATTATTCTCGCCATAGCAATATAGTTGAATATTTTCGTTCCTCGTTACCAAAAAGTGACTGTACTCAATATCTACCTTATAAATTAAAAAAATCAGTAAAAAACTAAAGTAAGAAGGACTTCATGAAGGAGAATAAAAAGAACCGAACGTGATTACATAAGTATTTTTCGAAATACGAAGGTTTTTCGAACTTTTTGGCAGTGTAATGTGGAGGTCCCAAAATTTTTTTTGTTGTTTTTCTTGAAGTCAACTTAAAGGAACAGTCCCACAAGTTTGAACCGCCCGCCTGCGTATCACTTTTGGGGTACTGTAATTCTTTCGATATTTAATGTTTTCTTTTACTTTTCTTGCTGGAAAATTCTACGCACAAAATTATCGATAGAAATTTGGTCACAAAAGTGCCTGAATGCTGATTTTTTTCCAAAGTTTAGCAACGTAAAACTGTTTTGGAGACTTCAACATATAGAAAACAATAAATTACATTATAATAATGATAGTAAAGAGACACAAAACTTTAAAAGTTGATAAATGTTTCCAACTTGGAAAAGGCTTGTTTATATTAATTTATTTCATATTTTTTTTGTTTTCTATTTATTACTTCATGTTTGCTAGCATTCTTTTCACAAAAACCCCCAAAAATTTAGTACAAAAAAAAAACTTTTCGAGTAAACCGGATAAGACAACCTCAAAAATCGTGTGGCCAAAATTGGGGCCAAACCGTAACCCGTGTGGGACTGCTCCTTTAATGTCATTATGTTCCCTTACTTTGTGAACTGTGTGGTGAAATAATATTCCTTTTCGTTTCTGTTGGAAATGGACTAGACAAACGGATACCTTTTTTACAGAAAAAATTTTCACCGCATACATTTTCATGATCTAGTGATCAATATTTTGATTGATTGCATTCGAAACTGAAAATTTATTCAATTACCGCTTCATTTTAAATTTTTATTCTTGTCATGCTGTTTTTTCATGAACAAATAATTTGCTTCTATATTTAAAGAGTAATAGTGCAACACCCGGGTTTTCATCGATTGGTCGGTAGCAGGGACGAGTATATACTACTTCCTGTTTAATTGTCGTTTCGATTTTTTTGTATGATATATTACTTTAGAAGACTGTCTCTTCGTCGTTCTTTCCGACTACCAAACAGCGTCGCCAATTGAACAAGAGAATATTTTTCCCGCGAACAAAGAAGAATTGGAATGGCAGCGATTAAAGGTAAAGGTATGCCAATTAATTTGGTTTTCGTTTGAAGCATGTTGAAAATATAAATGAAGATAGAAATTTGATGAAAGTCAGAAAATTTAGAATAATTGCATAATAGTATTTTTGTAACAATTTGTCGAAAATATGCCGTATACTTTGCCTGCGTTATCAATAAGGCCAATATGGAGCTAGCAGTTATATTGATTTGAACCTGTCTTTGGCGAAATTCTTCATTTTCAGCTCATTAAATGACGTAGGTTTGTATTTATTAAACCATTTTCATGACAATATAACAAATTCACTTAAAATTTCAGGAAAGTGCACCTCACTTCACAGAAAATAGTCCGACATACATTGTCCATCTTCATTTTCTTCAAGACTGGATGGAATTAAAGAAAACAGAAGATTAAATCGTCTCGAAAAGGTTAGTTTTTATATTTATAACTGTTGAATCAAGATAAAAGTGTGCAAATTCACTTTACTGATTGTTTCAGTAAGACCGAGGTATTGGCCAAAGTTTTTGCATAACTTAGTTATCAATGTTTTTACTTCGAAACGATGTGTTTGGGACCTCTTATTTTCTCTTATTTAAGTGGTATATATTTTATTATCATTATCAAGGGGAAGAGGGCTAAAAAGTGGTCGCAAAAGAAGTAAAAAATTGAAGTGTAACCGTCATGAAGAAAGTTCAAAGTATAAACATCCTGAGAAAAATCATTAAAAAGCTTTAAAAGAAGTCTACCATAACATGGGCGAATGCAAATGCTCCAGTAATGGAAAGAGTGAGATAGAAGAGCAGAACAATACCATAGACTACTGACAACCGCGAAAAAATATGAGACTTAGAGCTGAAATGCATTGGATAAAATAAAGTAATTTAAAATAACCTCATTGGTGTAATGAGACCTGGAAGACTATGATGACACATAAACGCATAAACAGTAACACCGAATAGGGATCCGAAACCGTGTATATTGACAGCAGGTGGATGAGAAGCAGTTCCTTTCTCAATGAGACTTGTTGTGGCCAAAATTATCATCAAGGTAAATGCTGAATTTCGGAATGACAGTAGTTTAATGATATTACCTGTCCACCTAGATATAGCCATTATAAAAAGGAGAACACAAATGCGATAAACTAAAACTGTGATATAAGTAAGGAAAATACCAGAAAAGGCTTGATTTACTTAAAAATAGTGTTAATTGATGGTAAAGGTGCTGTTTGTTTTAATTCTTCGATTCCAAAGAAATCAGCAGCCTGAAATATTGTTCAATAATATGAATGAATTACCTTAAAAACTTCTTGTAATTGTGTTTCATTTAAATCCTTGAAAACACAGGCTAATTCTGTAGACACTGATTTTTTTCGACGTTACGTTATTTTCTATATACATTTCCACCTTGTTTCTAATTTCTAACCATTTGATTACCTAAAGAATTTTAAAAACTTGAAAAAAAGACCTACATGTTTAACTCCTACATATGTTAAACGAGAGATCTTTGGTATTTGAACTTCATCCATTCTCATAGTACTGTACATTGCGAGTAGTACTTGGCTTTTCTTAATAGAATCCACATTTACATGGATATATTTATCTTCTATTTCGATTTGGAACGACATTTTCTGAAAATAATAACTATATACAACTTGGGCATAAAAAAATTTTTTCTTTTCAAGTTTTTAAAATTCTTTAGGTAATATCGACAGATAACGTAGTTTTTTGTTACAGGCAGTTATCCAGGTATGTCATAACTACAATCTGATTAAGAAAAAACTGTAAATACATTCACAAGAAAACAAAACATTAAAACGTAAAAAACGGAGAAAAATCATTGAAGAAAGAAAATATTCCCAAGCCCAAAGTTTTTAAGGGAGAACTGTTGTCCGCAACATTCGCTTCAAAAGTGCGAACGGCGGACGCGGACTGCGGACTATCCGCATTCTGATGCGGACAGCGGACTGCCGACAATTATGGCAAATTGTAGTACACGTACGCACGTAAGCACGTACCTTGTAGTACACGTACAGATTTTGCGTACGTGTACTACAGA